>CM021102.1:168684048-169004852 GCA_007115665.2 Sequoiadendron giganteum | reverse complement strand
TAAATTAACAAACCAATTAAAAAATAAAAGTAAAAAACCAGCCACCACTCACGCTCTCTTGCTCCTTCCCAATAGGGACGCCGAACCGTTAAAATGGAATCTGTCGCCGCCTTTGAAAGCTATCGTCTTATTATTTGTTCCCTTCTGTTCACCGATGTGTCCATTCGATCACAGTACAGAAGAGCTTTGACACAAATAACATACACCACGCATGACACTCGGGAATGTTGGTATTGAGAATAGACAAAAAGGATGCTCGCGCGTCAACCTAGAAACGTGTAGCAGAAGCCTTCTTTCATACTCAACCAGATTCTTTAGTAGTATAAAACCTTTAAAACTTAGGTATTTCCTTTTCTATGCTAATTCGTTTGCACAGTTAGGCTCATCCCCTTTAGTAGATTTATAAAAAGAGAAGATGAAATCTACTATTTATAACTGGGTTGTATAGAGTGCGATTAAACTGGAATGCATGAAACACCAGATGACAATTTTGTCGGTGCTCAAAAAAAATCATGCAACATAATATCACTGTATTTCTGCATGGTGGGTTTGGATGTTTTCAGAAACACTTCAAAAGGTTTTTAAGTTTTACTTAAACATGAATGAAAGTAGAAAAAAGATGTCAAAAGATGGAAACAATCTCTCTCACAAAACATATCAATTCTCCTGTGATACTGATTACATCTTATGGACCCAGAATGGCATTGTTCAATATATTGGATAAGTATATGAAAAGGCACTAGAGATACATATCAGTAATGCATTTATCAAAACATATAAAGATTTTGAAGATAAAAAGAAGTTTCTTTCTATTATTCGGTGCATGTTTTTCAAACCACAAAGCTTTTCAGAGGAATCAGGAACACATTAAACTATCCCTCAATGAGAATCCAAAAATCGTAAAACAAAAGTATTTCATTATTATCCAATGAGATCAACGGCATTTCTTCAACCATCACATTAAAATAAACCATTGATCACTAAAGACCAGCTGGTGTTATATATTGTTCGCCTATCTTAAAAACCTTAAACAATAGATGAGTGTTTTTCTTGATCTATCAAAAACCTGATAGAGATTTTTGGTCTGTTAGAAACCTCCTCTATCAGGACGCTGGGGAAATAATTCCAGGGTTCTCAGCTCAGAAACATCTACTGAAGAATTCCTGCGAAACCCAGCATCCTGTTCTTCTTCTTCCTGCACCTGCATGAGAATGAGTAAACATATATGAGTTTGATAATGCAGTGATTTTTGTTTACAAACTACTAAATGTATAAGAAACAAGGGATTGTAATACTTGCCTCTGTAGATCTTTTGTCAGATGACTTCTTTGATCGGAATAGAGAAGGCCATTTAGAAGAACGAAAGAATGTAGGCCATTTGGAAGCTGAAAAATATATGCCCATATCAATAAGATGATTTAGAAAAGAAAAAGAACCAAACACATTATATTTTAGATAATCTAGAATGTACATAGATTTCTCAGTAATTTACAGAACTATTTCACTAAAAAAAACATACAGCTGGGTTGTGGGTTTTGTTTCTTGCGTTTGTCCCGAGCATTTGCATTTTGAAACCAATAAAAAACATTCTTTCCTTCCACTCTGCCATATCGCTGTAGCACAGTTGTAATCTCAGCGATGCGTTGTGCAGTTGGATTCCTGGTTTCAGTAGCCATTATAGACTCCAGTATCTGTTTTTGTTCTGGAGTTGGCTTCCATCTTACACACACAGTTTCCCCGCTGGTGGTGTTTTCCACCACACTCGAGGAACGAACGAACCTAGGCACTATAGGAGAAAGAAATATAGAGGGAAAAAAAACAGTATCATTGTAATGTCAAAGAGGATTAGTCTAGTTTCAGTTCATTTCTATGGGATTTCAATTTGACAAAAGTAAGATCAAAACAAGATTAATTAAACAGTTGGGTTGGATTACGGAGATATCTCTGAAGCAAAACAAAACAAAAAGCAGAAAATTGAACTCAAATTAAAAGACTTACTTACCTGTAGACTTTCCTCCATCCATTGAAAGCTTTCCACTGCCACTCCCTGCAATATAAATTTTTTGAAGTAACTTGAGAACCCTACCTCACAAGCCTACACCTCTTAGGACATTCAAACAAGGGAAGGGAATGAGATAGAGGAGGAGAATGAAAAAAAGGATGGATGGAGAAACATAAATAGTTGAATGGTCAAATGGAAATTACTCAGAGTAGATAGTAGGTAGGTAGAGAAATTAAATGATTAAATAGTTTTAGTTTTTTCTTGGAAATAAGCCATCCAATAGATATGAAGGTTAGATAAGAGAAATATTATTATATTTTAAACAAGACTCGACAACTTCAATTTTCAAAGCGCTGTTTCTACAATTTTCCATTAAACTTATGTCCCGTGGGTAATAAGCAATCACATGGTTATCTGGGGTAGGTAAGGAAAATATTATTTTTTAATTTTTTTTTAGCGTAGAATCGGGAATTTGGGTTTCCAAAGAGTTGCTTCTACAAAGAGTTTCTTCTCCAAGTTTCCACTAAACTTATGCCTCGTGACAAATAAGTGATCTAATAGTTATGTAGGATAGACAAGAGAAATATTATTTATTTTTTCAATTTAGAAAATAATCTATGATTTATATCTTCAAAGAGTTGTTTCTATAATTTTTTATAATAATCTAATGATTATACAAAATAAATAAGAGTCTTCTAATGGGATGGATATATTTAATTTTCTACAACTCATCTACTAACTCATGCACTGGGCTAGTTTTTTCATGCTCCACTGTATGTTGTTCTCAATTATCTAAAAGCTGCAATGCTAGATATTTGTAACCATTATTAAACTATATCTAATAAAAAAGAAAGATAAGAGAATTATTATTATTATTTTATTTTTATTATAGAAGAGAATGGATAATTACTATTTTCAAATAATTGCTTTTATATTATTTCAGTAACAAATGAATGATCCGATAATAATATAAGATGGGTACAAAAAATATTTTTTTAATTTTTTTTTAAAAGATATTTTATATATATATTTTTTTAGTAAAATTAAACCACTTAAAAAAATATATCAAAAAAGAAAAAGAAAAAATTTAAAGTACTATACATATTTAATTATATATAATCAAAATAAATAAAAATTAAAACAAGCTTTAAATTTGATCTTTAATTTTAATTATATTATAGTAGAAGGAAATAAAAAATTTAAGAGTTTAGTATTTGAAACAAATAATTAAATAAGAAAAGTGATTATTTAAATATAATTAAATAGTAGTTAATCACTAGTATTATATTTTATATTAAATAATTTATTAGATTAAATTGTAAACAATATAGATATATTAAGTCTTGGGTTTGCTCCCATTAGTCTCGCCTCAGCTCTCCTCAAGTACCCAAGATATGGGTGGGCTGCTGGGCGCTGGCTGGGCCACGGGGATACCCCCTGGAAAGTTAAAAAAATAAATTAAAAAAATACATATATTTAAAAGATGTAGAAAGATCTTATTTTCAAGGGTTTATATTTTGACATAAATTAAATAATATTATTATATTTCTTATAGATATCTTAAACACATTTATCTAAAAGATGTAGAAAAATATTAAACTCATTCATTCATATTAAATTTATGAATTTTTTAAAATAAACATTTGTAGATTAATATCTCACATATCTCAAATAAGATGTATTTAATATATTTATACTAGTTTATTGATATTTTTTATATAAATGTATAATTAAGAATAATGAATGGTTGAGATGTATATAATCATCAAATTTATGTTAACTTGTTTTTGATATTCACCTATTCTACTACCCTACATTCTATTATAATTACGATTATCCACCTAAGTATTGAAATGATTATTAATTATTTTATTAATTTAAGAAATCTAAGTATTTAGATTTATATTAAAAATTAAACTAATATAAGGTCTATGTACTAATTCAATATTTCATATGGTCTAGTTTCAATATTTATAAGAGAGTATGCAATTTTTTAAGTGCATGAAAATAAAGAAAAATGAATTTTCTTATGTGTAATTTAGGTATATCTAATCAAATGATTATAATATACATAAATAAATTGATATTGATAATTATTAATAATTAGATACATGAAATATAAATATAAATAAATGTTCTTAGTATGAATATATAAGAAATGAAGAAAAAATTGATTCAAAATTTTGATTCAGTAGATCTTAGGATTAGGAATAGTTTTTGATAAAAGGGTAAAACGGGTTTTATAGGGACCCGAAACCATAGAGTTTACAAAATAGAGAAGAGAACACCAAAGGTCCACCAAAAAAATAGCTGCCTAAGAAAAAACCAGCAGCAATCAGGCAAAAAGGACCAGGAGGGTCAGAAAAGAAAGGATAGCAGAAAGAACACTCATTACTTAAGAGACCTAAGGACAGTCTCTATCTCCACATCCATACCCTGCATATCTTTCACCCCCTTTTTGAAGGTTTGAACCATTTTCGGGGTTAAGGGGGCCTTGCGCTTCAAATTGGCGCGGGTTCTTCTAGAAATGCCTCCATCCATGTCTTGGCTTTTATCTTCAGTTTCTTCCAGATCAACCACCAGAGATCCCTGCTAGGCTTTGTCAAGCTTTCTAGTCATTGCATTAATAATTATAGCATTGTGTCTTGCTATATGGTTGTTCTATTTTGCAATAATTCTGATGTTATTCCTTAAGCACTCACCATCGGTATCAGTGTTCCTATTACTATGCACCGAATCTTTATTACCCAATTCAGCAATCTTAACCTCCATTTCCTCGATCTTACTTTCCAGGGCCAAGTTTTTAATTTTAAGCTCATTGATCTCAGAGAAGGTCCAATCCAGGAGTTTAGAGTGGGACTCAAAATTGGTTTTAGCCAAGTTGAGAAAATCCAGGGAGGGCTCTTTAGCAGTGTTAATAGGGGAATTGTCAAAATTGTGTGTGTCTGGTAAAGGATCCACACAGCACACAGAAATGTTGGTATGAGCTTCCTTCGACTCAGAGGAATCCACGGTGTAAGAGACAAGGCTTTTATCCTGGGTAGTCTTGCCAGCAGGGTTGATCTTAGGAGGAGGACAATTGGGCTCAAACACAACCCAGGTTTTACCCAGTTCCCTGGAAGGACCAACATGTAAACGAGGGGCTTTTCGGCCAAGGTAAGGGTTAGGCAAATACTCTGAGCCACTAGGCTCAGTATCATCACTATAAACATCAGGGCTGACTTCTGAGGTAGCAGGGTTAGGATTAGGAATATTTGATATCAAACTAATAATTAAATTAGAATCAAAATTCTCTATAACCTTTGTGTAGGGAAAAATTCAATTATTAGGTATAGATCTATGACCTCAAACTTACCTTGCACCCATGAACTTTGTCTTTTTAATTTGCATACTATTGGGTACAAAAATTTATAAAAGGGGAAGGTCAATTACCCATGTTGAATGATATGTCAAAATTATCCTCAATGTAAACTGAGGTACATTATTAAATCAATTTCTAAAGATATGAAAATGATATAACAAGTGTAAAGGAGTAATGCATGATGTCACCTTCTCAAAAGCTACATCAATAATGATATAAAAGTAAAAGAATGGATGCATGATTCAGCTCATGCTTGAGGATATGGATATAATAGTCTAAATGTGAATGGGAAATAACATCCGTAACCTCTAGTATGACTCAAAAGCTGTACTAATGTAAGCCCATAATGACAGTAATTGAATAGGATATCCATGAATAGAATAGTAGGACTATATTTGTAATAGAGGGGGACTAGCCACTGCAAGGCCCCAGGTTAGGAAAGGCCAGGAGTGGAAAGGTTTCCCTAACTTACCTCAGTTTCAAGGAATGTTAGGATAGAAGGGATGATAATGATGAGGACTAGGTGTCCTTCGACCATTCTGCAATCTAGAGAGTTTAAGGGAGACTAGACAAGTCACTTTTTAAGGTCAACTCTACATCTTGGGTAGCTCTCTGTCAGAGGACAAAAGTGCAGTTCTAGGATAACAATGTGGCGTGAAGGTGTCTCACAGGCGTGTTGGCATCCGTACGGCCAGAAAACCAGAGAGACGAGGTTAAACTTGAAAAGGTAGACTAACAACCTAGTTTAGAAGTTTCTTGAACAACATAATGGGATTAAGAAGAATGAGATGTAAATACATATGTGATAAAATAAATATATTACCGCAAGGGTGACGAAGATGATTTCATACAATAGTCTTCTAGCTAGTTTTCTCCAAGCTCTCTCCACCTGCACACAGAAAAAAAGGGGGAATGTTGGGGCTGTTTAGGGGCATACATCAGTCAAACCCTTATTTTGGTGTTTCCACCTCCACGGATAGAGAAGTTTGCAATGATAGGATTAAAGATAAAGGAAGGAATACAAGCAATGAAAATAAAAGACACTACAAAATAGTATGTGCTTGCTCAACCAAAGACGATAGAAGAGATAAGAGAAGCTTACCACCTCTGTCCAAAGTGCTCAAGGCTTGTGGAGGAGAAAAGTAAGAGGAACTCAAACCTCTGTTGCCATGGTGTTTATCTTACACTTGCACTATCAGAGTGATGGAGTGGTAGATTCTTGCAATGGAATGTAAAATTCTACTACAAAGCTTGTAGATGCTTGAAAGAGTGGAGAAAATGTGGAGATATGAACTCAAGATCTTGTAAAACTCTGTCCAAACTTCCAAAAAATTGAGAATGGATGGAATGGTCAAGAACATGAAGGAAAGGATGAAAAATGACCATATTCGGGTCGACTAGCCGAAGGGAGGCATTACTCTTTGACTTCCAATCAATATTGTAATGTCTCTACAAACTCTAGCCACAGGAATCTGCCAAGGATGTAAGCATGCCATGTGAACATCTATGTGTCACATAGGCATCTTTGACATAAGTGCCTCCATCAACACACAAAATAGGCGCCCAATGTGATGTGGACAACGGGCTTAAGTAGAATTAAACCTCTGCCTTAGGTTTTCTAAACTACAAGGGGCTAAAAGGAAATCTGTGTTAGGGGTGAAAACTCATGCTTATACATTTTTTCCCCCACTTTAGCGAGCATGAGTACTGAGGATTGCTTCAATAAAGTAGAGTATTAAGAAGTAACGAGGTAAGAAAAGTATACCTGAACTGACAAGGAAGTAGAAGACAGTTTGGCATACTCAAAAGTATAGGAAAAGACTTCATAGTTCCATAAAATTATGAAGTTGAAGCATGTTGACAGGTGTTTTATGACCGCACCAACACAGAATAAAGTTTCAAACGATAATTCTATCCTCTCTTGGTCAAAGTATTCTGCATGCTAAGATTTATTGAAATATCATACTTTCAACTCCAAGGTTCCTTATGCAAGGGGATACTTGATCAAGAGAGGATAGAGTTACCATTGGAAACTTTATTTTGTGTTGGTGCGGTCATAAAACACCCATCAATAGAATTGGCACTAGAAGGAGGGCTACTATTGTGAAGCAAAAAAGAATTATAAAAATTATAATGTACCAAGATGGTGCTACCTCATAGAGACATATTTTTGGTGTTGCAACCAAATCTGGGATTCAACGATGACCAAGAAGATATTGTTTCAGGATCGAACAATCTCGCATGGAGGTCTAAGAGAAGTGCAGCTGAGTATATGCAAACAAGCTTTGCATTGGAAGAAGAAGAAGAAAAGTCTATCAAAATTCAAGTTTCTATTGAAAGATAGTTTCATAAAAAAAGGAAGCCACTTGCTCCTGTGCATCGCCAATAGAAGAAGCAACTTCATCCTGGATCGTATCAGTTCAATCTTGTCGGAAAAGTTAAAAAGAATTTTGAGGTTTGCACCCAGTTCATTTAAGGAACTTATAGAGCTAGAGCTACCTACCAGAACAAGGAAGAAGAAGGAAGTCCAATCAAGCGAAGAGGCTCCTTCAGCGAGGAAATTCTATCAAATGAGGAGGTGCAATCAAGCAAAGAAGCACTAAGCGGTGAAGAAGTTTCAAGTTTATTCAGAACTCCGCCCAGCATTTCGAGGTTTTCTCAACCAAGACCTACTCGATATATCACACCAATAGCTATTCAACAACAACAACTAGTTCAAGTCACACTAGTTGTTGTTCAACAACTGCCAGCTCAAGCAACTATATATCGGCGAAGAAAAGAAATGGTTCAGCCAGATCCGAATGGAGTTGCTTGGTTGGTTACCAACCTGTCTCCATTGGAATTCAATGACTATCATGACATGCCAAAAACTCTAGAGAGTTTCTGCTCCAAGTTCCATGTCCATGATGTGAACCGAACTATTGAAGACCACATCAAAAATTTTGAGGATCACTTGCGCAACAAGTAGATTGTATATGGAGACGTAGCTTACAGATTGTTCCCATATTCTTTAGGAGAAGAATCCTATTATTGGCTCATCCACTTACCAGTTGGATCAATAAGATCATGGGAGCAGATGAAAGAAGCCTTCGTTGGAAAGTTCTAGATACCTATTACTCCCATGAAGTTGTTTAGATAATTTGTAGAAGTAAGAAGACAAGACAAGGAGCCTATTCATGTATTCAACAATAGATTTCAGAAGGCTCTCACAAGGCTACGTACTCCTTACACCATTGCTAACACTCGAGAAAACTACTACGTCGCCTTGGATCCCTTAACTACAATGTTTGTGAGAGAAGCTCACCCCGCTCCAGCTAACATTAACTTAGCCTATGCTAAGGCTATTGAAGTAAGTTAGAAAATGGGGTAAAACACAACTGGGCCTTCATTATATACTGGCTTAAGTACTACAAACAACCAGATACATACATGGAATCAACAAGTTCTAGCATTGAGTCCAATTCCCCAAGTAGCGACGCCATAAAATTAGTTAGTTCTCTATCCTGGAGTACGTTTGTCTCAAGCACTGGAAACACAACCTGTCTATCTTCATAACACAATGCCACCAACGAAGACTCAAGAGGAAAAGGATGAAATAAAAGAGTTGGTTGAACAAGTGAAAAGGCTGTCAACTGAGGTGACGTACCTCAGAAATTAGAATAACCAGATCCAGGCTATGCAAATAAATAATCAAGCACATCAAGGTGCTAATCGAGGATATCAAAATAATCCTCCAAATCACCATGATACCCATCAAGGATACAATCATGAGAACAATCATGGGTATAGAAATAACAATCAAGGATTCCAGAAGAGATCTTGGAATACGAGGCCTAATAATGGAGGTGTCCCTTCACCATTGGATAATCCGCCACCTCCTGAGAACTATCCTATAGATAGAGTATATTTGGCAGAGACCGCCTTATTAGGATGGTGTAGGTTGCATAACACTAGTCAACATTCTGAACTTCAATGTCATGAGTTCCAAGTTGCTACCAATATTTTCAAAGGAGAATTGAAGAACACAGAGCCCACAGAGAATCCTCTAGTCACTGGGTATGAAACAGTCCTAGCACCCCAGTATGATCAAGCATTTCTCCTAGAAGATTTCAAGTTCTCGCCTGAATTTCAAAGTTATACACCTCCATCAGTTAATCAAAATTTTTCGCTAGCTTCAGCAAATAGTCTCGTGGGGATGCCAGAAGGTCAAATGCCTTCAGAGGATCATGCCACATATGCATCACCCGATGAGCCTCTCGACAGGGATGGTTACACTTTTCCACCTCTCAACAACAGTCTCTTAGTGGAAAGAATAAGAGAAGTACAATCTTTCCAGACCACTAGAGGTGGGGCCCCTAAAGTTTATCAAAGGAATTATCATCAGCATGAGCCATTGACCACATCTACACCTCCAAATAATTTTACCACTCCTCTGCATCCCAATGCGAGCAATGTTCCAAATGTACCAAGGGACTCTCCAGATTATAGACAACAAAATGCAACACAAGGCAGAGTTAGACCACAAATGACTCAACAGCCTATTTACCAGATTGAACGCAGATAGAAAGGGAGTTCTCCTAAGGAAGATATAAAGAAGTTGAGCTCCTATGTGTTGGAGGAATTTAAGATGATAAAAGTCAGTCTTCCCCTCTCTGAGTTGATGAAGGTCCAGGAGGTTAGAGAGACTCTATTGGAAACATTGAATGAAGCTCCCATCATGAAGAGTACTTCACAGGAAGCACCAAGTGCACCAATAAATCCTCAGGTTGTCACACAGTCACATCCCGCGCAAAATACAGATGTAGTACAAAGTGTGCCCAAAACGCCCTTTGATTCATGGGAATCCCAACAACAGTCTTAGAATTTTGAGGGCATGGTATTAAACTCTTTAGGCACTCATAGAAAGACCAAGACCGAGAGAATTTATCAACCTGACACTGCCACCAAGCAAAAAAAAAATACAAGAGATGTGACTCAAGATAGAAAAGTGCGACCGAATAGGAAAGATGAAAATAGAAACAATGTAGAAGATGAAAGGAGAAAGCTGGTAGTGTTTTATCAAGGGAAAGATGAACCAACTCCATTCCTAGTTTCAGTTAGAATATTTGGAAAGATGCTACATAATTGTTTGATTGATTCCAGAGCATTGAGCAACATCATGTCTTTGAAGGTATGTGATAGGTTGGGTCTAATCCCACTTCACACCAACAAGAAGGTGAACCAATTGGACAAAAAATAAAGTTTTAGTTGTTGGGGAACTAAATGACATTCACATGCAACTGGCCACAAATCCCAAAATCCAGAGTCATATTGATATTTCTATTATGGATATACCAAATGGTTATGGGATGCTGCTAAGCATAGATTGGTCCCAAAAGCTGAATGGATACATTGCAATTTACTTCTCTCACATGTGGTTGCCGATAAGAGTGGAGAGCACACCATGAATCAGGCTGATGATCATATAATATGGTGACAATAATGAAGTATTATTTGTAGAAATTGATTTGGGCTCGTATAATCCCTTCAAACAAGAAGTCCTCATGTTACAGATTGTGAATGAAGAAAGACCCTTGGAAAATACGTCCTCCTCTACTGAAGTGTTAATAGAAGATGACTCAAGTGAGAGTGAAGAAATGTTCGAGAATTTCAGGAATTTTGTGCTAAAGATTGTTAGATAGAAGATAGAATCAGGGAAGAATGCTTCCATTAAAAGTATGCTACTACCCAATTGGTGTAGAATCCATGAGACTTTCCATCCACAAGTCATGTGTTCCATGTGAAAGATGTCCATAGAGAAAGTTTCAAAGAGAATTATGTAAGCCTCTTTAGGAGAGGAACTTGAAGAAGTAAGTAAAAGAGAAGGCTCTCTAGCAGAAAAATTGGTAGAAGATGAGAAAATTAAGCCTGTAGTAGGAAAGAACATTTCAGAAGAATAAGAACAAAAGGATACACATAGCGGTCACATGAAGAATCAAGTGTGGACCTTAAGATTTGATGTATCAAAGTCCAAGAAAGGAAATGGAGTAGGATTTGAACTTATTAGCCCTATGGGAGAAGCACATTTAGGTGCTTATAGACTCTAGTTCTCTTGTACAAACAATGTCACTGAATATGAATCTTTGATTCATGGGTTGATCCTAGCAATGGAGAAAGGTGCCAAAGTTGTGGATGCCTTTGGAGATTTAGACATAGTGGTCTACCAGGTAAGAAAGCAGTATGCCTGTCATGACAAAAGATTGGGCCATTACCGAAATAGAGTATGGGACCTGATCGAGAGCTTCTATGCATTTAATATCAAGCAGCTCTATAGATCCAAAAATCTAGTAGAAAATTATCTTGCTTAGGCAGCTAGTTCATTGGAGCCCTTGGCCATGGAAGGTGATGGAGCTTCAAATTTTGATCTTTGAGTTCCATTATTATCTTGCCTCTAGACTGGTCTATCATACTATTCAGAAGAAACCTAAGGTTGGAGGTTTTATTTTTTCCTTCATAAAGTCCTAATGTAATATCTAATACCTTGGGTAGGTTTTTTTCCATCGTTACCTTTTGAGGGAGCTTTTAAAATGACTTATGTCCCATTGACTCATCTAGGCAAGGCCCATTTTAATAAATAGTGTTAAATATTTTGCATAAACTTTATTATTTCCTAAGTCTAGGTTAGCCCGTGCCCCATTTTTTAAGAACAACATTGAGCCATCATTTTTCATTGGCCTAGGCGATGTCCCCTTGTCCCATTAATAATGGTTTTATATTTTGCAGGGAACATTTTTAGTAACCATCGATCATCCAACAATTGATCCTGTCCATTCCTCGTGATCTCATGATGAATTCACTGCTGGGTTTCAACTGATTGCGAAATCACAGGAAGGCACCACGTGTCTCAACTACCGACACCAAAAAGGGTTAATAAAATGTTTTAATTTTGTGTCAAGTTTTAATACATTAAATAGTGGGTTACTAAAACAACGGTGAGGTGCATGTGCTCAAGATCAATGGTGATGTTATAATCTTGATGAAAATTTTCTCGATGGTTATGTTCGGTGCTTGTGACTACTATGAATGAACACGATTTTCGATGGTGGGAATCAAGGGTTTCCCACCATCACGTGATCTAAAGATGCAAGATGTTTAGTGATTGCGATATCATGGGTAGGCGCCATGTGTACTCCTTTGGTGTTGCATATTATGGTGGGCCCTCAATGCTGAGATGGAGATTACATCAGCCCTTCTGAAGGTGGTTATTCGATGATCTAATGAAGACAAAAGATCGACGGTTAGAATTTAAATTTGCATCAAATACAATTGGAGCCATTGGCGCTGCATGCAAGTGTGCTTTAATGGCAGATGAGATGTTTACTAGCTAAATTTGATCGATATAAAGTATCTGCCTTCATTATATTTCACCAAAAATAATTCAAGCACATTGGCGAAGTAGTTTCAGAGCTAGAGACAAAGTTTTCGAGCAATCTTAGAAGGAGTTTGGTTTTCTACAAGGCGCAAAATTCCATGAGTTGTTTTCTGTACTGCTTGGTTAATTTGACTGTGATTTCGTAAAGGATTATAGTGTGCTTGTCAAAAGGGTTTGTGACTATTATTGTAGGGTTATTGGTTTGTTTAAATTTTTAGAAATCACAAGGTCTTGATGTATTTTTTTTTTTGATTAACCCTAGTTTGTTCAAGGATTTGAATTATTTAAAGAAGCCCTAGTTCGTTTGAGATGGCACCACCAAAGCAGAATTCCTACCATATTGATTATTTGTAGAGGAATTTATATGACGATTTTCTTGATCAACTCCCATTATCAACAAATGTCAGGAAAAGTGGTTTAGTTTTGATGAGTGGAAGAACCCTGGGCAAAGGACTAGTGTGCAAGAGTTATAATATTGCAGATGCTAGGGTTCCTATGATTGGTTTGGAAATGTTTAGGCTGTGGTATGGACAGTGAAATTTACCTCACCCCTTTTCTAATGGCTGGAGATATGACATGGGGAAGCTAGCAGTGCAAAAAAATTTCCCAGATGTGGAACTACTCAGAGCCGTGGCAGCACGGTATGACCCTGTTACAAGAGTAATAAGGGATAATGATGGTGGGATTCTTCTGAGTACAAGTGTGGATGAGATTTAGCATGTGTTTAATTTGAGTGATTCTAGCTCACTTTTGGTTCCAATTGATTTTGAGGAGATGAAGCAGTAGTACGCAAGATCGAAGCCTCTTTTTAGATTGAAGTTGCTTCCTCATCATTTGGCTAGGGCAGACAGTTCAACAATTCATATTAGCGCAAGTGACCAGGAGCCTTTCAAGCTGAATTGCTTTGCCAATCACTTTTTGGCTACATTTTATTCACTGTACCAGATTTTGGGATTCAACCCTAATACCATAATACCAATTGCATACATGTTCATGGGGGCCCAAATTCAGCATCCCAATTTCTCTATAGTGTATGACTTTGCATCTTTTCTGGCAGAAAAGATACATGAGGGGTTGCTAAAGTTGCAGGTGGGTGATACTAGCACACCTTTCTTTTGGTATTCCCTGTTAATGCACATGTTCCTGTATAAGAATTCCAATTTCTTCTCAGAGAAGATGGATTTGAGGTGAGATGTGAATGGAGAAGGATTACTAGTACAGGTTTGGAGTGCTGACTTATCTTACAACAAGGGAGGTGCCACTTTTGTGCAATTTGACAATTGCTTTGCCTCTAGAATCAGGGCTTAGTTGGTAGTAAATGTGCCTAGATTCCCTGAAGACCTACATGACTTCCTCAAACCAAAGGTGAGGAAGCCTGACTTGAAAATCTGCAACAATTGGGGTGACATCATCTTGTACCCCGTAAGTATTGTTCTAAGAGTATATGGTTTCTAGGGAGCCCCACATATTCTCCCATTTAATGTACCATCAAGAATGGGGTTTGCCGAGGTCATGTCGCAAATAGTTTGTATTCATGAGGACAACCTAATAGGGAAGGGAAAAGGGACTTTGTTCCCTTACCACACTGTTGTTTCTGATTTTGTTTGTTCCAAGGGAGGATGGGTGAAAGATTCTTTGATGACTTTCATTTTAGGAGTGGTCCTAGGAGGCAACATGAGCCTGAGGGTTTCTTTTCCTTGTTTAGGCAACAAATTAAAGGTGGCAGATTTGTACATGATTTCAATTATCCTGAAGACCTAATCAAAAATGAGTTTGATTTGAATAGGCAGGAATTGAATAAGGAAAAGTGGATTGCATATGAGAAGTTGTTGGCCATGGTACATAAAATGGATCCAAAATATGGTCTATTAATGGAGTTCACTCCATTCCACAAGAGAATTGACTTCTTGATGGATAATTTCAAGGAGATCATGGGAACCTTGATGACCAAGAGGGTCAATTTGGAATTAGATTTTGGTATACAAAGACCAGGGGTGAGGCCTGAAGAAACAACACCAACTTATCAGCCCTCAGTGAATCGAGTTTTTTACAAGAGAAAGAGGAATGGCAGGTGTGATGAGGAGGAGGGGGATAAGAAAGGAAAATATATAATCAAGACATCATCACAACAAGGTCCAAAGATCAAATCACCTGCAAGGATAAAAATTATTGATTTGGATTCACCACTGAGGAATGTTCTTGCATTACTACCATCAGAGCCAAGCCCTAAGAGAAAACCAATTGAAGAAGCACAAGTAACTCTAATGGATCAGATAATTTTAACAAATTGAGACATACAGGTTGGTATTCCTTCCCCTCCAAGATCAACACAGTTGGTGTTATCCAATATGGATGTGGAAGGGAAATGTGTACAAGATGCCAGAATGGAGGCTTGTGAGGCATTTGTGGATGATGATGCATTTGTGAAGACTCCTATATTCTTGCAACTGGTGTGATGGATGAAGTTGGAAGAATACCAAGAAAAATGAAAGAGGAGGAGAGAATCAAGGCCTGATAGGCTTGACCAGGAGAATGATGATGAGGTGAAGGTCGAACTGATGGAAGAGTTCAAAAGCATCACTCTTGAGGAGGGAAGGAAACTAGTGACTTAGGCACGTGTCCTAAATTTTCCTGAGTGGTACATAGTTGATGCAGTGGCATTTAATTGCATTATGAAGTCCAATCATCCCATACAAAACAATGAGGAAGAGGTTAAGGCAGCCCTGCAGGACTCTGCCTTTAGTGAAGAATATGAAACTTTGACAATTTGGGCATTGGCACCCTAGGGTAGAAAGCAAAATGTGTGATATTAGCTCAAGCCTAAGGGGAGGGTTAATCATCAAAAGAGCCTCTAAAACTTCAACTACAGAAGCTACAAGCCTGACTATAAATATGGCCAAATTGACCCAAAAGATAGCTGAAAGAGAAGAGGCTAAAAAGAAGAGTTTGATGGAGAAATACATCATAATTGGCGAATATAGTAGGATGTAGCAAATGAATGTTGAGCTGCAATCTGAGGTAGATAGGTTGAAATATAGGTTGCTAGGAGAATCCTCCAGTGCTCTTGGTATCATGGCATTACCTTCTACACCAGGATCAGTACACCCTACTTCTCTAATTATTTCTACTCTAGGATCCCCCATCTAGACACCTTCTATCAGTCCTACATTAGGGCCAGTTGAGGAAGAGGTTGAATACTCTATGGATCCCACTAGAAAGCAGATGTTAAATAAGATTGTAGAGTTATAGGCTGCTTTAAAAGCTAGTGAGGATGGAGCAGTTGCCAGACATAATGAGGTTGTTGATGTAGTTTTGAGGCACCTAAATGAGAAGTTTGATGGTAGATTACCATCAATACATTCTTTATATTCTTTATTATTAGATGAAATAGGAAATATTAATAGGGATCAGGAAATAGTTTTTCCTTTGGCTAAGAAGTAGATCCCTAGGGCCAATTATCTGGATATTATGTATAAGGCCTCTAGATTTGATGCAGATAATAGGCCCCAATCATTGAGGCCTACTTAATTTTTTGTGAAATCATTGAAGGGTTTCCAAGCCCTACCTAATGATTTGAGTAGGAGAATTAGGGAGCTGGTAAAGAGATTTGATGATAGGAGTGATACATTTTTTCCAAATATAATTGATGCACAAGGAAATATTAAATCACTACAGTAGTGGCAAGATAGAGTGGATGAAGTCATCAATGCACAAATCAAATTGATTTGTGATGATTCAGACTATGATTTGTTGGTGAGTAGCATGGATAAGATAATTAACACCAGAACATTTTTAGAGTCTTTTGAAAGAGAGGCCAATCAGGTAGCAGTGAAATACACACCTTACAATACTAAGGTGAATGAGGTGGTGAATTTTGATTGGCCAACAAATGAAGAGTATCAGAGGTGGGTGGACAAGTATTTAACCGAAGAGGAGTAAGAAAATTCCTGCTACCGGCAGTTAATAGCTCAGCGGTTATGGTTATAATAGATTGTGGTTTTGTCTCCATGGAAGTTTTTGGTGCAGGTTTTGAGGTTTGGCCAATGCAATGGCTATTCTCTAATGAGTGGAATTAACAAGAAGATTCTCTGGGGACTTGGAGGTTGTAATCATTTTTTTGAAGTGTCTTAGGGCGGTCCAATTGATCGGTGACGTGTATTTCTTGCTTGATGCTTGTTTGCTCCTTCATTCTCTATAAGAAGGATTTCAAGGCTAGAAATCTAGAGTGGAGCTGCATAGAAAATTGTAAAATCTATAGTGATAGAGAAAATGCAAGTTGAGTTTTGTGTCTTTTTTATTGTAGGATTTGAGTTTATGGAGATTTAGTGTTTCATAACAGTACTAGAATTTGAGTTTAATTGATAAATCTAGGCTCATGTCTCTCCTATGTGCAAGTGTATTCAAATTTTGAATGAAGTAATCAAGGGTTATTCTATTCATCTCACTGTTGTGATGTGTGCAATTCTGGTTTTAGCTTTAATTCAAGGAGTTAATTAAACTGCTTAAATGAGATTGCAGATTGATAGGTTTTGTACAAGGATTCAGTAAGTAGTATTGAGCTAAGGTACAAATTGGTGATATTGTAAGGCAATATAATCAGAGATATTATATGCTATGTGTTGAATCTGCTATGAACCATTAGGTGTTGGTGAATTTGAGTCCTCCAATGGAAGTATGGCACTGGTCTGATTTGCATTTGTTCTTTGTGATTCAATGTTTGTTTGTGTTCACCTGGAGCTTGCTACAATTTTAAAACTAATGATTATATTTCACTATAAAGTTGTGTTGTAATTATCTCATGCTCCAAATGGTTGATATTACTAATGAACAACCAATTCTTTTAAGCTTTATCTTGTTCTTTTGAGCTATTATGTGAGATTATCTGTTATGGTTAATGTTGTTTATGATTTTGTTGTAGAGATTATAAACACATTAAGGGATCACCCTCCTGGGTCTTGCAGAGCCCAAAGTGTAGGAGGTCTTTTCAAATCCTTATCAGTTGGTCCAAGTCCTTTGAGATGCCCATAATTGGGATTGGAAATTCTATAGGTAGATTAGGAGATAAACTTGGTTACACTAAAAAACACCAACAAAATGGCGACTCTACTGGGGACTTAGTTTGAATATTTATTGTCAGTGGGTTGGTTATGCATTTTTCATAGAGTTATCATCATATTTCTGTGATTTGAAGGTCGAGCCCATGGTTTTTGTGCTTCGTATGTTCATTTCTTTGGTCGTTCCAAAAGGTTTGTGTTATCCCATGAAAATTTCTTTGTACATTGTCAGTACAAGAAGTTATGAAGGTCTTTTAAAATTCCACCAAGTGTTTCTAAACAGTTGGTATTCCCAAGATAATTGGGTGGGGACTCTGAAATTCTCTGCACCAGTGTGCATTTTATTTGAAAATTTAATACCAATTAAAATATTTTTGGACAAGCACGGATAAATGAAGAACACTAGGTCATTTGTGAAGAAACTCTCAGAACAAAAATTGGAAGGTGAACTTCCTAAGATGAAGAAGAAGTGTAGACACCGAAAATTGGTCCAGGCCTGCGAACACCATTTTCGACATAATTTTCTATTATCCATGGTCATGATTAAATAATGTTTATTATTTAATTAACCTTTCTAACACATATTTCCTCTATTAATTAAATACCCCTTTTTCATTCATTCATTAATTCATAAATGACCTTTATTCAACTTGGATAATTAAATAAATCATATTTGTTTAATTGTGTCCCTAACTAATTAATTCTTCCTTCTTAATTAAATATGTATTATTTAATTAAACACCCTTTATCTATCAATTAAATAATTTATTATTTAATTACACCCCCCCGCCACCCCCTTTTATCATATTTCAACTACAATTAGATATATTTATTTAATTATTCATTTAACCCCCTTTATCTATAATTAAATATTTATTATTTAATTATTCATTTAATCCTTTTCAAAAGTCAATTAAATAAATTATCTTTATTTATTTAATTAAAGTCTCTTATTTTCGAATGTTGAATTAAATTAACATTTAATTCATATTTAATTATTTATGTAACATTCTTTTGTCAATCAGTTATCTAATCATTCACTCACCTTCTGACTTGAGATCTATTTTTAGTTCTTCAGTTATCTCTGGGTTTAACATCTGATTATCTCTGCGAGAGAACTCTTTGTCACAACTAGTCAGTTAACCAGTTCCAACTCATATGCATGATGTGTTTATTAATTAAATATCTTTATTTAATTAATTAACTCATGTTTGCATTCGAATGCGTTATTCTTAGACTTCTAACTTTGTCTTTGACATGCAAAGTCTATTTCTTCTATTTTTGAAGATTAAGATCTTGAACTCATGTTCTAACTTAGTCTTTATCCTTCAGTCTTTTCTAACTCATGTTCTAGCTCACGTTCTATCTGAGATAGAGCTCACATTTTATGGCATTCATCAATCTAATCCGTCGATCTCTCTTTCAATCTGAGTCGATCGTTCGAAAACCCAAAATCTATAAAATGGCCTGTCATTATCATTATTCCTCCTCTTGAAATCATTACTCCTGAAATCATACACTTTTGACAAGAGACTTATCTTCGATATTTTTCTTAGACACTCGACGAAGTTATACTTGCATTCAAAAACATAAATCTGAGGGAAAGAATACTAAAAAGGAAAAATGGAGAAGAACAATCAAGATAATTCGAAGGGGTGAATGCATATTCAGTGAGACCTTTCCATTAAATTGTTTAGATTGCTTAGTTTATTTCCTCATTCTTTGTTGTTAGATTTTAGATTATTATTTAGATTAGGATTAACATTATTATTCTAGTTGCAAATTATTATTTTAATCTATAGTTACATTTGGTGAACCCAATGTGAACACGCTTCAATTTCGCACATATTTTCATCTTTTCATTTTTCCATTTTTTGTTCTTTTTTGTAGGTTTTTCATACGACACACCGCATCTATTCCGCAAAACAACGTATTTGTATCCACGAGCCGCATCTATGAAAAATAGTGACACATCCGTCATTAAAAACTGCATCTGCGAAGTCACGAACCGCATCTGCCTTTTCAACGAAATTCATGAACCGCATCTGCCTGTCAATAGTCGAACCGCATCTGTGGCTCCAAAAGCTGCATCTGGATGGTAAAAATTTTTCATTTTTTTAATTGATTTTTGTGCATCCATATTGTCAGTTTTCGCTTTTTAGGTTGTTTTGATTTTTCACTAATATTTGATTCAATTGTGTTAAGGAGGAATAACATAGTGTTTGCAGGACAAAGCATAGAAGACCATTAAAAAACCTAAGACAATTTTCTGCAAGATGAAAGCTGAAGAACAATGAACTACTGATAAATTTGCATGTAGGACCTAATGCCTTTGTGTCAATTTATTTATTTAAGCAAGCTTTTGTTTGGTAGATAGATAATCGTCACGTGGGTTTAAAAAGAATTTCTTGTTTCATAGATTAACAATTGTCATTTGGATTAAAAAGAACCATTGTCTTCTTTGTCTAGTGATTTGCACACATTTGTAACCCTTATGATTCAGTACAACAAAGTATCCTCTCCCCTTGCACAGTCATGTGATCCTAGGTGTAAGAGAAATGGTTACTTACTCTAGAACTTGGGCCTGTCTTGGTGGGAAAAAGTACTCACCCCAAGACAACTTAGACCGATAGCACGCTAAAGCCAAGCGACTTCCAGCCGATATATAAAAGTGGATTCTTGGGGAAAGCCCAAGAATTATAGGCACTATTCCAACGAGATGGACAAAAATGGACTCTTGCCGACGTTGGATAGTGTCCCACGAACGGAATGCCCTTATTAAACACCTTGTTGTAGAGTTACCAAAATCCTATCTACTTGTTGGCACAGCAGGGTCGGCCCTGTGAAGCCGTCTTACATTCTTACGGTTTATGTGTGGAAATGAAATGTATGCCATGGGAGTTTCATGGATACAATAGCTTGGCTGCCCCATATAAGTGAGTGCCATGGAGGCAAGCCAGTGGGGTCAAGCTACTAGTCATTCGCCATAAATATACGTAGCTGGAGAAATCCAAGTAAGAACTCAACAAGTATTGTCCTAAAAGCCTAGGTTGTAAATTTTTTTTGAGTCTTAACAGTCCATTCATCACAAAAATTGAAAATACATTGATTCATGTGTTTATTCTTTGTTGTATTCATCAAAATCTTGATCAAACAAACAAGGTCAGTCAACAACTTTTGGGAAAATTTCAAATGTCAGAAAACTGAGTCGCATTTGTCAGTTTAAACACCGCATATGTATTAGCGAGTCTCATCTGTTAGGGGAAAAGCCGCATCTATCTATCAAAACATTCACTTTTCATAGTTTGCATATAACGAGTCACAATTGTCACATTTCGAGTCGCATGTGTGCATGCAAACCGCATTTGTTAGTTTTCGAGCCGCATGTGTATCGGTAAAACGCATTTGTCATAGGAAAAACCACAACTGTCAGAAACACCGCATGCACTATCAAAAAACCACATCTATTAGAATCTGAACCACAACTGTTAGGTGAACCACAACTGTTAGGTGAACCGCATTTTCCTATCAACAAAAAACATCAAAAACCACGAGTTGAGTCCAAAAACATCATTGTCACTACTTGCTTTAGGTTCTTAAGATTAACCTTGGATACAAACTGGTAAATTTTGCTCAAAACCTTGCATCATTAGGTGTCATATACGTCTTGGTCACCATAAACGTCTTGGTCATAGTCATCCTAAGTTGCATGCATATAGATACTTCCTAGGAAATTGCATATCACATAATAGATAACTTCCCTCATCATTGGAAACGTTCATGTTACGGTTTGTCAAAATCATTGAACCTTGTCACTTTAGTCCCATTTAGTGGATCTTTTCAGCTCAATAGTCTAGTTTGAAAAA
Organism: Sequoiadendron giganteum; assembly: GCA_007115665.2. Classification (NCBI taxonomy): domain Eukaryota; kingdom Viridiplantae; phylum Streptophyta; class Pinopsida; order Cupressales; family Cupressaceae; genus Sequoiadendron; species Sequoiadendron giganteum. The sequence goes on along the minus strand of CM021102.1, from coordinate 168,983,158 downwards.
TTCACCTTGTCAATTGTCCTTGTCCTACAATCAGGTTCCTTGGTCAAAAACAAGTCTTTGCATGTATTTATTCCATAGGTGGTAGGTTATACCATCTTAGACTCATTTATCGTCATACTCTCCTCGAAATTTTGCATATTGTCTATCTTATCATACATCACCTTAGTGTACATCTTTTCAGAAACCATTTTAGTTACGTCATTTATTGTCAAAAAAAATCCGAAAAACATAGACATAGGTCATATTAGTTTTTAGACATAGTCTGCATTACCCATTTTGAGCAACTTTTTCATGGTCAAAACAAGGTCTAAAAAGAAACACAAAGAAATGACAGATCCCAACGAATTCATCAATCCATTTGGAAACCAACCATCAGGAAGAAAATGCCCACACAAGCCTTTGCTTGAGAAACATGTCACTAGAGACACACATGGGAAGATTTACATAGAAGACATAGATGCAGCAGTACAAGATCCTGAATTTGTATCCTTTATGGATGAATGTTTGCTAAATGAACCCCAATGATATCTAGCAAAGTTGCTAGTAGAACGTGCCAAACTACCCATAGGATTTGATATTCATACTTTTCAAACACAGTCAACTCAACCAATGCAAACTGCAATGTCAACTGTCTCTATTCCCCAGATTACCACAATAATACCAATTGGCATACCAACTCAAACATCACCAATTGTAAACACAACCCCTTTCAACATAGCACAAGGTTTACAATTTACTATGGGGGAAACTTCCTCCAACCCCTTTGGCACCAACACCACTGGTAAGAGAACCAAAGTTGGTGGAAGCATCCCTATACCAAATCAGACAATTCAGATAAGAAGCATTCCTATACCAACTTAGAACATTCAGACAGGGAATATCCCTATACCGAATCAGAATATTTTGACAAGATATATTCCCTCACCCAATCACAACCTGTCACCGAACATGGTGTATCAAAACACCTACATTGATCCAAATATCACAAACACCATGTCCTTGACACAAGTTGATGTCCTTCAAAACCAAATGCAAACTATTCAATAGCAGATGGACAACATGTCTATGTCAAGAAAATAAACTATCTCAGCGCAAGACCTATGTCCATGTCCATTTGACAAAGTGCTATATATGACACCTTTCCCCCATGGATACATTATACTAGTTTTTCCTAAGTATAATGGGTGAAAGAATCCTTTAGAGAACATTAGAGAATTCTCAACAACATGCATGGACATATCATATGACCCCACATACTTGATGAGACTATTTCCATGAACCCTTGTTGGGATAGGACTAGAATGGTTTTCTAAATTACCATATGGTATACGATCTTGGGGAAAATTAGCTGAGAAGTTTGTTGAACATTTCGCCTTTAACATAGATAATGAGGTAACAATAGCAACCTTGTGCCACACGACACAAGAAGATGGTGAAACTTTCACCACTTTCTTCCAGAGATGGTGAAGTCTAGCTAGTAGATGTCCAGTTGAAATACCTAAAAAGCAAAAGGTCACAATATTCCTAGAGAACATCAACCCCAAATTGTGAAGTGATCTAAGGGTACACTATTGTACTTCATTCTCAGAATTGGTACAAAAGGGAATCATCCTTGAGAAAGGCCTTATAGACAAAGGAGAGATAAAAGTACGAGGCAGAAATCTAGTTGTCCAACATCAGAATGCACCAAATGATAGAAACAAATTCTGGTCTAGAAACAAGAATGTTACAAATGATGGCATTGTTGATGCTAAACACATACATATAGGACCAATTATCACACTTAGAGGTTACAATTCCAATCAAGACATGATGAGTAGTCCTGATCAAATAGCCAACTATGTCCAAAATTCACAACAGCAAAGACCACAACAAAGGAGATTTCCTACACGTGAATTTACACCTTTGGGACAACCAATCGAAACTATTTTCAAAGAGTTGATTAAACATAATCTCATCAAACCTTTGGAACCAAGAGAGTATGATCCTTGATAGTTCAAACCTTCATGGTGGGACGATAACTCTTTTTGTGACTATCATTGAACGAAAGGACACAACCTCCAACAATGTCGCCAACTCAAGAATATCATACAAGACTTTGTTGAAAATGGAACCATAGAGGTTGATGGGTAGAAAAACACTAAGAATAGTGATCATAAGGTCTTCATAGACCCGTTACATGACCACACAAAAGGAAAAGCCTCCAGTTCGGGACCCAAGAACAATCCATCGGCCAATTATAACAATACCAAGTATGACTATGGTAAAGGAACAATCATAAATCACCTCCGAGCTGCAAACAAGAATGTCAATACCTTCACCATTAAGAAGCATCCAGAATGTAATGTGAACACACGCAGAACTAAGATTACTATTCCTGGTCCTTCTTCTGAGCCATCTATGCAAGCTTCCAAGTTTAAGTACAACCTTCTTGATCAATTGAGTAAAACCCCCACGCAAATATCTATCTTAGAATTGTTGACTTTTTCACCTAAGCATCAAGCCATTCTTGAAAAAGCTCTATAGAACACAACTATTCCTACAAACTTAGATGTCAATCATTTCGAAGAAATGGTGGGATATTTGACCAACACACATCATGCCACATTTTCCCAACAGGATTACTCAACTGAAAAGTTTGATCATAATGACCCCTTACATTTAGAAGTCTTAGTCCATCAAAACAAAGTTCGACGAATCTTGGTAGACGGAGGAGCGGGTTTGAACTTGTGTACCCTAGAATTGGTTAAGGCATTAGGATTCTTAGAAGACAGTGTAGATACCTCTAAGAGTATAGTTATCAAGGCTTGCGATGATGAGGAAAGATAGTCCAAAGGAGTTGTCACACTCCCTGTCTGAATTGGCCCAGCAATCATGAACACCAGCTTCCAAGTCTTGGATCTCACCCTTCCATACAACTTCTTGTTAGGTAGACCTTGGATACATGCAATGAAAGTTGTACCTTCAACATATCACCAATGTCTCAAGTTCCCGTATAATGGCACAGAGATCACCATTGATGGTGATCCAGATCCTTGTTAGTATTGTACAAGCCTAAGGGAAAATCCACAATGACAAGTACCAGTTAACTAGGAAGCTTCATCATCCACTTTATCCCAATACATTGACCCATTGCATCTTACTAAGTCCATTTCATTCAAACCACCATCATCCACTCCTAAGCTTGAGATCCAAGACAAGGGTTGTGGCGAATATAATATAAAGGCATCATACTGTGTCAGTCAACTGATTCCACCTAAGGCATATGGCCTACCCATGGTAGATAGAAGATAGTCAGTGGTCACATTTCATGTTCCCCCTAGAATGACACTGACCAAATGGGGAGAGTTAAGTGAAGAAATTGTGGATCAAGGTGATTCCTAGTTGTATCAAGAAGAACATGAATACCCCTCCCTGTCTATTCAAATAGCCAAGGACCAATATGGAAAAGGCTTTAAGATAATGCAAAATGAAGGCTATGACAGGCACAGTGGGTTAGGATTATATGAAAATGGAAGGACAGAATCGATCACTGTCTACCCTGGACCAAAATACTTAGGGTTAGGGTGTCAACCACTTAGAATTGGGTTTCCTGGTACTTCATCATCTTTTCAAGAGGAAGTGAGTGCTTGCGCAGACAACAAGATATCTCATAAACCACTTCCCCAACTTTACGACAAACCCCTAGTTTACGACAGACCTCCAGTTTACGATGAATCCCCTTACTCAAGTGATGGTGAATGGGAGTCCCTTTCATGTACCAGTACCATGAACATAGATGCCCTATTTGGAGAATTGGACCTCAACATGAAACCTGTACCAAAAATATCTAGTCCTTGTCCTAAGAAGCACTTGTCCAAACAAGAATGGCAAGAGAACTATTATTGGGAAACCCTTGATCATGCATCTTGGGCACCTGATAAACCATCTTCTGACGAATCTGCCCTTACTATAGTCCCACATCAGAGTATACCTACACCTAGGAAGAAGAATAAGAAGGAGTTAGTCCAAAAATTTTGTGACCATGTCAACCATTCTATATTCACCGTGTCAGTGGCTACCTTTAAAAACTCCGATGATGACATGCCCCTTATCGACTAGGATCAACAAGGTACACCTATCATAGATACATTCGAGAACGACGAAGCAATTGCCAAGTTCATGGGACTTAGAGAAGGCATACCAAGAGGCGATCATAAAGCAGGTTTTACCATAGACTTGGACGATAAAGCATATTTTGGGGAGTCTATTTACACCTCTAGTCACAAAAATGAGAATGAAAAGAAAAAATACAATAAAAAGAAAAATGATGAGTCCCTAGGTGAAAAATGAAAGGTGCCTTTGGACAAAGAAAAAATCAAAATAAAGGATGTATCTGAGGGAAAAAACCTCTCAAAGGCACCCAAGGATAGAGAATAAAAATATTCTCCCCTTTGAATAGGAAAAGTCACCAATGCTAGTAGAAAAATCTGTTGAACTTAACATAAGTACAAAAGAGAATCTTCGAAAGGTATATTTTGCAGCTTCTTTAATAGAGATGGAAAAACCTGAGTTTAAAGAATTCTTCACAAAGAGATAGATAAACTTTGCATGGTCGTATGTTGAAATGCGTGGGCTTGATCCAGACATAATATTGCATCATTTACCACTACGCCTAGGTATTAAACCAGTCAAATAGAAGTTGAGGAAAATGCATCCACAAATTGCTCTATTGGTTAAGGAAGAACTCAAGAAACTCTTGGATGTAGGATTCATAAGGACAATAGACTATGCAGATTGGATATCAAATCTTGTACCAGTGACTAAAACAACTGGGGGCATTCGCATTTGCACTGACTTTAGGACATCAATAAGGCATGTCCTAAGGATGACTTCCCTTTGCCGAATATCGACATGATAGTAGATCTTACAGCAGGATACAAGATGCTATCCCTCATGGACAGTTTCTCTGGATATAACCAGATTAAAATAGCAACTGAAGACCAACACAAGACAAATTTCACATGTCCATGGGGCACATACTACTAGAATGTTATGTCGTTTGGCCTTAAGAATGTACGAGCTACCTATCAATGAGAAATGACTATGATTTTCCATGACTTTGTACATACCATCATGGAGAATTATGTAGATGAAATTATAGCTAAATTAGAAACAAGGGAAGATCATTTGAAGGTTCTAGACAAGATATTCTAGAGACTAGAGAATTACAATGTCAGGCTAAATCCGAAGAAGTGTGTCTTTGGAGTGAAATCAGGGAAACTATTAGGTTATATCATCTCTTGAAGAGGCATTGAAGTATATCCAAAGAAGGTAAGAGCTATCATAGAAATGCCTCCTCCAATCAACATTGGTCAACTCCGAACCCTACAGGGGAGATTATAGTCCATTAGGCATTTCATAGTACAACTGGAAGATAAAATACACCCATTTCAACATCTACTCAAGAAAGGAGTACCATTTGTGTGGACACTTAAATGTCAAGAGGCCTTCTAGCAAATCAAGAACTATTTGCTTATTCCACTAGTCTTAATGCCACCTACAAAGGGAAAACCATTGATACTTTACATCTTAGCAACTCAGTCAGCATTAGGGGCTCTTCTCACACAACATGATGATCAAGGTCATGAGAGAGTAGTCTATTATATCAGTTGTACCTTAGTGGGCTATGAATTGAATTATAGCAACATAGAACGTGCCTATCTTCCAGTAGTCTTTGCTACCCAAAAACTTCGGCACTATATGCTTAATCGACAAACAATGTTAATTGCAAATATTGATCCACTTAAATACCTCCTAAGGCAGCTTTAATAGGCTGATTGGCTAAATGGGTTATGATACTTAGCGAGTATGATATTCAATATGTCAAAATAAAGGCTATAAAAGGACAGGTGATTGCAGATCAACTAGCCGATGCACCTATGAAGGCAAACAATCCCTTAGTGGCAAATTTTCCAGATGAATTTCTCTTCAACATTGACATTAAAACCAAATGGAAACTGTACTTTGATGGGTCACATACAAATCGTGGTTTAGGACCTGGTATATTATTTGTTACACCTCAAGGTGATACCATTCCCAAATCATTTAGGATTGCTTTCCCTTGTACCAACAATATAGCAGAATACGAAGCCTTAGTGACAGGGTTAAAAATGGCAGCTCAATGGAAAATCAAGAGCCTACATGTTTTTGGCAACTCTCAACTGGTAATCCGACAGGTAAATGATGACTACAAGACAAAGGATGAAAAGCTTGCACCTTACAAATGAATGGCTGATAGTTTCAAGCAATAATTCAATGACATAACTTTTCAACAAATACCACATATCCAGAATAGAGCTGTAGATGCTATGGCAACCATGGGTTCCTTGTTGGATATTCTGAGTAATGTGCCTAAGTTTGAGTTTCTGGTTGAATAGCTATTGGTCCCCGCTTATGATGTCCTTGATACTACGATAGTTTGTACCATTGTTGGTCCTATGTCTCCTTGGTATAAAGACATATTCGATTATCTCACTGACCAAACCATACCTCAAGACTTGTCCAATAACCAACGTCGAACCTTCATATGAAAGTTAGCTAAGTACACCATCATCGGAGAAACTCTATATAGACGCACCTTAGATAACGCCCTAATGAGATGTCTCGATGCTGAAGAAGCACAAAAAAATTTGTGAGTGGTACATGAGGTTATATGTGGATCTCATTCGAGTGGTCCTACTCTAGCCCATAAGATTATGAGACTAGGTTACTACTAGCCTACAATGGAGAAAGACTCATATGTCTTTGTAAAGAAATGTAGACAATGTCAAATACATGGAGTCTTGATAAGAGTGCTAGCGTAGGAGCTTCATCCAATTACTTCACCTCATAGGTAAGATACACCCTCCCTCATCCAACGGCCATAAGTTCATCATCACCGCCACTGAATACTTCACCAAATGGATTGAAGCTATTCCCATGACCTACATCACCGACACACAAATATCTAAGTTTATCCTAAACTATATCATTTGTCGGTATGGTGTACCTCATTTCATAATCATAGACAATGGCTACCCATTCAAGAACCAAGAAGTATGCCATTTATATGAAGAATTCCACATCAAACACCATTTCTCCACCCCATATTACCCACAAGGTAATGGCCAAGCTAAGGCATCTAATAAGACTATTGTTAGAATCCTTAAGAAGACTGTCAATGACGCTGGTCGTGACTGGCACCTACAGCTTAATCCTACCTTATGGGCTTATCGCACAAGCATCCATACTCCTAGTGGCACCACTCCATATTCCCTCATATTTGGGTCTGAAGCTATCTTACCTATCGAGGTTGAAATACCTTCTCTAAGGGTATCCTTGAAGGGTCATATTGACAATGAAGAATAAAGAGTCTCTAGGTTACAAGAGCTAGAATTGTTGGATGAGCGAAGTAGATCATTTGCAAGCATATCAAAATTTTCTTCGTCATAGCTACAATAGGAAGTGTTCTCAATAGACATTTTGACATTGGTGACCTGGTATTAATGGAGAATCCTAAGAACCAAGTTGAACGAGAGAAACCAGGTAAGATTGAGCCTAACTGGGTTGGGCCCTATATTGTCACGAAAGCCTTTGGATCAGGAGTGTACCAACTCTCTACTCCTGAAGGAGAGCGACTTTTGTCCCCTATCAGCAGTTCGCATCTAAAGAGGTTCTATGCTTAGTCTCTGAGAATCCATGTCTTAATCTAGAAAAATACAAAAAAAAAAAACAAAAAAATGGTTACCTAGATGAAATCCTGGAAAATAGGCATCTTTGTAACACCAAAAAAATTAGAAAATCAAAAAAAAAAAAAGAGTAAAGAGAAATAAGTCCTTCCAATAGTGAAAACCACTTCGGTGGCGCTATGGATAAGTACCATGGTGAAAACCTGGCAAACAGGCGCCATGTGTAGTCAAGCTCGCTCTTCCATCTACCATCATTCTAATCAGACTTTTTCACCATCTCTCATAATAACTGGTTGTCTTATCCATTACTTGGAATGGTTGACATCAAACATCCATTCCGTCACATTACCCACTCTATCTTCCAAATCTTATTCCCGACTGGGGGAAAATCCTTGTTCTATGCCCTAACACTTTGTACATAACGTCACACCATCGAAAATATCCTAAAAAATCCCAAAAACATTAAAAAACTTTAAAAATCCAAAAAAAATTAAAAAATGTCAGAAAATACCAAAAATAGAGTCAAGTCAGTCATGTTCAATCAGTCATAGTCGAACTACGTTGCCTCTGCGATTGGGGTGTAGGCAAGGCCATCAATCGATGTGCCCCCGAGGCATTAGGTATGTCAGTGTGGGTTTTTCATGTATCACACACTTTAAAATCATGACGCTTTGTATATTTAGAGTCATTGGTCGTTTCAAACTATGAGGTCTCTGCGTGTACAAAATATGCAAGGCTAATCAAATGATGAGCTCCCAAGACCACACTAGGTTAGTCCAATAGGGTTTATTCACCATCACTATCACACAAGTTGCATATCATAGTTTAAGGTATCATTTCATGTCATACACTGTCTATACGCACACACTTTTATTAGTCAAGTAATCAAAACAAGTCATGCAACAACAAGGCGAAACATCTCAAAGTCATCAAGTCAATATCAAACACATTGTCAAAGTGATCAACCTATGTCTTACGCAAGATATGTCTTTCTTGTCAACAAACGTCATCAAATTGTCATAGTCTCATGTGGCTTGTCACTTCAATGTCATCAAGCTCCAACGTCTTATACGGCACGTGTCTTTCTGAAACCATGCTTTGTCATGCCTTATATAGAAGTCACCAAGTAGAAACCAGACTCAATGTCTTATGCAGTATGTGTCATTCTCTCACATTACACTATGTCAAACATCAAACATCAAACAATCCCCCGAGATCAAGTTTTGGCGAATACATTTATTTGGCTTTATGAATTAGTGCAGTTACTAGCTTTCTCGAGGATGTCCCTTCAAGGATTTAGAGAAGCAAGGATGTCTCAGGACTCTTTTTCTTTGACTGATGTCTATCAACTATTTTTTTAAACATTGGTTTTTGAGTCATGTTACTAGTTTCCTCAAGGATGTCCTATCAGGGATTTAGAGGAGCAATGACGTCTCATGACCCGTCTTTTATTTGTTTGTTGTCTGTGGTTTGTCTCGACAAAATGACTGGGGCAATTCTGTCCTTAGTATGAGTTAAGACACTCCTTGTCTGTGACTATCTATTTTTTTGCAAATGGATGACTTTGTACACTATGGTCTATCTCATATCATAGTGTGTACTATCCATCTGTATCATGTCCCACCCAATGATGATAACAAGCAAGCATAGCATATTTGGCACAATATTGAAGATCATATTTTTCTCAATCAATACCATTCTTTTTTAATACTAACTTTTTGAATTATTCATATCTTTTTCACTAACGTTTCTTTGTCTCTCCATATTCTAGTCTTCTCATCCATTTCAAGAGCACACCCATGTTCTTGGAACACATCTCTCCCCCCGAGGGGGCATACCACTACCTCCTCATCATTCTCCTTTTCACTGGGGCATACCATAACCTGTTTCATACTGGGACATGATCGGGGCATATTTTCTTTGACACAACACTGAAACAACATTGTATCAAAGAGGGGCAAATTGTAGACACCGAAAATTGGTCTAGGCCTGTGAACACCACTTTCGACATAATTTTCTATTATCCATGGTCATGATTAAATAATGTTTATTATTTAATTAACCTTTCTAACACATATTTCCTCTACTAATTAAATACCCCTTTTTCTTTAATTCATTAATTCATAAATGACCTTTATTCAACTTGGATAATTAAATAAATCATATTTGTTTAATTATGTCCCTAACTAATTAATTCTTCCTTCTTAATTAAATATGTATTATTTAATTAAACCCCCTTTATCTATCAATTAAATAATTTATTATTTAATTACACCCCCCCTTTTATCATATTTCAACTATAATTAAATATCTTTATTTAATTATTCATTTAACCCCCTTTATCTATAATTAAATATTTATTATTTAATTATTCATTTAATCCTTTTCAAAAGTTAATTAAATAAATTATCTTTATTTATTTAATTAAAGTCTCTTATTTTTTAATGTTGAATTAAATTAACATTTAATTCATATTTAATTATTTATGTCACATTCTTCTGTCAATCAGTTATCTAATCATTCACTCATCTTCAGACTTGAGATCTATTTTTAGTTCTTCAGTTATCTCTAGGTTTAACATCTGATTATCTCTACGAGAGAACTCTCTATCACAACTAGTCAGTTAACTAGTTCCAACTCATATGCATGATGTGTTTATTAATTAAATATCTTTATTTAATTAATCAACTCATGTTTGCATTCAAATGTGTTATTCTTAGACTTCTAACTTTGTCTTTGACATGCAAAGTCTATTGAACTTCTATTTTTGAAGATTAAGATCTTGAACTCATGTTCTAACTCACGTTCTAACTTAGTCTTTATCCTTCAGTATTTTCTAACTCATGTTCTAACTCATGTTCTATCTGAGACAGAACTCACATCGGATGGCATTCATCAATCTCATTCGTCGATCTCTCTTTCAATCTGAGTCGATCGTTCGAAAACCCAAAATCTATAAAATGGCCTATCATTATCATTATTCCTCCTCCTGAAATCATTACTCCCAAAATCATACACTTTTGAGAAGAGACTTATCTTCAATATTTTTCTTAGACACTCGACGAAGTTATACTTGCATTCAAACATAGAAATCTGAGGGCAAGAATACTGAAAAGGAAAAATGGAGAAGAACAATCAAGATAATTTGAAGGGGTGAACGCATACTCAGTGAGAGCTTTCCATTAAATTGTTTAGATTGCTTAGTTTATTTCCTCATTCTTTGTTGTTAGATTTTAGATTATTATTTAGATTAGGATTAACATTGTTATTCTAGTTGCAGATTATTATTTTAATCTACAGTTACATTGTTATTCTAGAATGTGAGTTAGAATGCGAGTTAGAACACGAGTTTAGGAAAGACTGCAGATAGAGACTAAGTTAGAACGTGAGTTAGAACACGAGTTCATTACTTTTTTGTTATTACATTTATTGTTATTTTAGTTGCAAATTATATCTTTTTCTCAGTCGATCAACCTTCATTATATCTTTTTCTCCATCAATCAACTTTTATTATTTCTTACTAACATTCTGCATTCATTTTCATCCTAACATTTCTCTTCTTTGACATAAAGATAAAGTCCTGTGACACAATAAAATCATTAGGTCATTTGCATTAGCATACATTTAATAAGCATTCCACATAGTTACATACATTTGACATCATGACATTATAGGCATTACATCATCCTAGCCTATATAATGTAAACATTGTATGTACATATCACCATCACATATAAATAAACATCATGTAGATCATTGCATTCATTATCATAAGTAAATTAAGACATCCATAACATCATTATTAAATGAATAACTCATAACATGTAGAAACATTCATTCATAACACATGTATATACATCATCTAGGAGACATAATCATGTAGAAATAATGCATCATCCATAACATAGAACTTTATATCATATAGAAGCCGTGAAAATCATGTATATCACTCAAAAATAGTGTGTCATAGTACAATTTCCAAATGTATCCATAAATAAAAAATGAGCTCGCAAGCTCTCTGGTCAAAATACAAATGTCTACATAAATATATCCCCATCATCGTGTCCTACTACCACTGTTGTCACGTGGTGAGGGTGGTGGGAAAAGAATCGAAGGTGCTCTCTGTGAGGTGGAAGGCCTCTCATACGGACCTATCCTCGAAGGTCCTACCACCCCCTCAATACTCTATGTCTTCTGAATCCTGCTCCAGGACCTCTGACTGGGCACCTCTGAAAATGTAGGAGCTCGTCTCTCTACTGGCACTGTTGCCTCATATAAGTCCCTGTAATAAGTGGCTTTCTCCACCGATTTGATAAAATCTTGTACCATGCCATCATATGAGGAACCACTACAAAGGTGTCTAACCTCTGTGAACTGCTACTCTATCTCATGTCTCCGCGCTATCGCCTGGTCTCTCTCCATAAGTGCACTATCCCTCTCTGAGCGAGCACTGTCCCTCTCAACATATGCACTGTCCCTCTTTGTGTAGGCACTGTCTCTCTCTAGCCGCATCACATCAAAATCTATCATCATAAATCTGATTCTCTCCTCTAAAGCCTCCTTGTCACCATCTCTAGGAGCATCCTCCTCTCGTCTTCCCTCCACAATCCGGTCTCTGAGCTCTCTCCTGCTCCTCCATCGGTGCATCCTCCTCCACATCATCCTCATCCTCATCATCTACATCATCCTCTCTGTATCCTACCAAAACACCCAAAGGTTCTATAGCCATGTCCACATCTAAATCCTCTACAGCATCCTCTACTCCAACATCTACCTCTGCGTGCTCCTCAACCACTACCTCCGCTGCAACATGCTCACCCCCAGCCTGTACATCCACTCTCCCTCCAATGTCCAACATCGATACATCCTGAACTACTACCTCATGGATAGGTGATAGTGCACCTGCCCGACCCCCTCTCCATCCTCTCCACCCTCGTCTACCACCTCTACTATCACCGTCTCTCCCTCCAACTCTCCCTACTCTAGCACATCCACCTCTCCGCCATCCTCTAAGCCCTGTGCCTCATCTCTCTATAGGTTTCAGCTGATTTGGATCCATGTAAGGAACAGGTTGATGCTCTACCCACCATGCATCATATGTAGCTATAGTCCCTAGGTCTACTAATCCATCTCTCCACCCCCACTGTACTAGCTGTAATTCCTATATCTCTGCCTAAGTTGTAGCTACTGGTATCATAGGTCCCCAATACATAACCTCTCTAGATGAATGAGAAAATTTTGCTCTACTCTGAGGCTCATCCTAAACCTCACTGAACTGTCTCAGAACTCTGTCTGGCAGGAGTCGCTCAATGATGTGTACACTAGAAACAATCCTCCCAATGAGATACTATGTCTATCTGTAGAAAACCAAATGTACCTCTTCATCAACCCACTCCTCACAATCCATGTAAGGTCTCCATGTGAACTGATCTAGAATATCTAATGCATGTCTCCAATACCTTGTGTCCCCAACATGTGTCTGAGTAATGTGTCCTGTATATTAGAACACATATGGATGTCTCTCTAGTCTCTCTACAATAATTGGAGGACGAAAGATAGCTATCCCCTCCCAACCCTATACCATCAACAGTGTAGTCCCACAATTCAATGACTGTGCATCTCTGTAAGCAATGTCATGAAGGTTAAAGTATAACATCCCAAGTAGACATGGACCCCATGCATACCTAGTCTCACTCTCTAGCATGCCAACCAGCATAGCTCCCCATCCCACTGGAAATCCGTGACCTTTTCTATCTGGAAGAACTATCCCCCCAATCAATGTACATAAAATACAATCAATCCTATCAAATATGTCTACTAATACAGGTCATCTAATCTCATAGTGCTTGATCCTAAGCCTACTAATGTCGTCTACCTGATAAAACCTCACCAACTCAGTCAATCCTCGCTAAGTATCATACATGACCCACTCTCCTCTAATAGGCAGTCTCAAAATCCTGTACACATCCTCCAATGTGATAGTGGCCTCCCCAATCGGTAAGTGAAATGATGATGTCTCTGAATGCCATCGCTTGCATAATGTCATCAACATACCCCTGTTCATCCGAATAGTGGGCATCAAAAAACAGTGGTGTAAACCCAGTCTTTATAGAAGTCGAATCTCTGCACTCGTCAGACAATCTCTAAGATTGAATGTATCTAGTCATGATCCCAAGGTATAAATAGGATCTAGAACCGCCTACATTTAAACCAAGATGTCAAGAATTTTCAAGTTTTCCTTAGAAAAAAATTTCAAAAATTTTACCAATCAAATGCGGCTCACTTTAACAAATGCGATGCATTTTTCAAATGCATTGCATAAAGCCTCACATGGGTGCATATTACATATGCATCACATATTTTCCCACACTCCTGTCAACCCACTGCACATGCAGTTCACTAAACCACATGTGGTGCATTTTCACAAATGCGGTGCAGTTTCATCAGCCTACCTATCTACAACATATGCATTGCAAAAATACATATGTGGTTCATAACCAGACATGCGTCTATTCATAATGCATATGCATCTCATAACTATAGATGTGGTGCATTATACTTCAAATGCGATCATTACCTAAACTCCCTAACTTAGCCTAGACGTGTTTTTGCACATGCGTCATTTCGTAGTCAGATGCGGTGAATACGATGGCATATGCATCATTTACGATGCACCGCATTTGATTAATTGATTTTCATATGCCTAAAACTACATGCAAAATTAACTTTCAAGAGTTCATTTTTGGGTACATACCGGTGGTCCTTCATCGGTTGTCCTCCTGAATGTCCGGATCCGATAGCCTCGATGCACAACGTATGGAATAGGTTCCATTTTCATCAAATAGCCAGAGCAAATTTCCTCTTTTTGTAACTCCTCAAGGTGCAAATGAATTAGGTTTAGCCCTAATTCCTATTTATAGGTGGGTTTGAAATGGCATTTCTTCTACCCTAATCTATTGGCTGCGTAGCCTTTCAACTTCAAATGACCCGTATTCATCCGTATCAATTCCAAATTCAATTCCGTCAACTCCATAGCATTTCTAACTATCAAATTGACTTATCGGGAATATATCCTGAATTTTTTGAAACTTTCAAACATTTGTCAATTTTCCCCAGGGGGCATACCCTAACCTGTTTCATGCTGGGGCACGATCAGGGCATATTTTCTTTGACACAATCTCATAACAACATTGTATCAAAGAGGGGAAAATTGTAGACACCGAAAATTGGTCTAGGCCTGCGAACACCACTTTCGACATAATTTTCTATTATCCATGGTCATGATTAAATAATGTTTATTATTTAATTAACCTTTCTAACACATATTTCCTCTACTAATTAAATACCCCTTTTTCTTTAATTCATTAATTCATAAATGACCTTTATTCAACTTGGATAATTAAATAAATCATATTTGTTTAATTATGTCCCTAACTAATTAATTCTTCCTTCCTAATTAAATATGTATTATTTAATTAAACCCCCTTTATCTATCAATTAAATAATTTATTATTTAATTACACCCCCCCTTTTATCATATTTCAACTATAATTAAATATTTTTATTTAATTATTCATTTAAACCCCTTTATCTATAATTAAATATTTATTATTTAATTAAAGTCTCTTATTTTTGAATGTTGAATTAAATTAACATTTAATTATTTATGTCACATTCTTCTGTCAATCAGTTATCTAATCATTCACCCACCTTCTGACTTGAGATCTATTTTTAGTTCTTCAGTTATCTCTGGGTTTAACATCTGATTATCTCTGCGAGAGAACTCTCTGTCACAACTAGTCAGTTAACTAGTTCCAACTCATATGCATGATGTGTTTATTAATTAAATATCTTTATTTAATTAATTAACTCATGTTTTCATTTGAATGCATTATTCTTAGACTTCTAATTTGTCTTTGACATGGAAAGTCTATTTCTTCTATTTTTGAAGATTAAGATCTTGAACTCGTGTTCTAACTCACGTTCTAACTTAGTCTTTATCCTTTATTCTTTTCTAATTCATGTTCTAACTCATGTTCTATCTGAGACAGAACTCGCATCACATGGCATTCATCAATCTCATCCATTGATCTCTCTTTCAATTTGAGTCGATTGTTCGAAAACCAAAAATCTATAAAATGGCTTGTCATTATCATTATTTCTCCTCCTAAAATCATTACTCCCAAATCATACACTTCTGAGAAGAGACTTATCTTCGATATTTTGCTTAGACACTCGACAAGTTATACTTGCATTCAAACACATAAATCTAAGGGAAAGAATACTAAAAAGGTAAAATGGAGAAGAACAATCAAGATAATTCGAAGGGGTGAATGCATATTCAATGAGAGCTTTCCATTAAATTGTTTAGATTGCTTAGTTTATTTCCTCATTGTTTGTTGTTATATTTTACATTATTATTTAGATTAGGATTAACATTGTTATTCTAGTTGCAGATAATTATTTTAATCTACAGTTACAAGAAGGACTGGATAAAGAAGAAGCCAGAATCCAGTTTTGCTACTCCTACGTCACAAAATCTTGTACACTAAGGTACAAGTAAGCCTCTACATCCTATCCTTGAGACTTTTGAACAAGTATCTAGACATTCAAAGTTAGATAGTTGTGGATTTTTGGATGCATTATTTAATAGACATGTTTGAGAGGATGTAGCATCTCATAATAAAGGGCATGTTAGTATCCAATATACTAAAAGAAGTAGGAGTAGAAGTTGAATATATCATAGAGAATGCACCAATGATGTGCCTCCTCCTCCTACTAAGGATTATGGAACTCCTTTATTATCTAGGCATGAAGAAGTAAACCTAATAGACTTAAGTGAGACAACAAGTTTTGATATGACCTTGCCTGACCCTGAGGATGTTTTTGAAGATATTGATTCTTTAAGACGAGAAATCCAAAAGCAAGTTGAACTTAGGATGAAAAGGGACAAGGAGAAAGAAATAGAATTGATGCATGCTATAATTGAGACGGATAGATTAATTAGATAATTGGCAACAATGAAACTCCTAAACCAAAGTAGACTTGAGCCAGAAGAGGAAGAGCCCGTTATACAGGAAATTTTTGATAAAGGGGAAAAGCTAGTGTCTAAAGTGTGTCCTATAGGTCAGGCTGATGTCCAACCAAAGACTATAGACCTAGGACCTTTGAACCTTGTTAAGCCCCAACCAAGTAATCCAGACCCTAAACCCATTTTGGACAAGGGAAAATAGAAGGCTGAAGGGATCAAGATAAATAAGAGGGTGGCTTCTCACCATCCTAAACAAGATCCCCTTCCACATGTGTCATCACAAGTAGAGACTGCCTTGGAAAAGGTTAGGAGGGAAGGAGAAGCTCTAGCAGAAGAGCTGGAGAGGACTGAAATTGAGGCTGCAAATGCAGAAAAGAGAAGGAAAATAAGTTTCCTAAGAATTTTGAGTGTGGATGAAGTTGCACAAGCTACAACTTCATTAGGTCACTAAGATGTTTTGAAAAATAATCCTCAAACGAATCTAGAAAATACCACAAGTAATTCTGGCCCAAAGGTTCATGAAACTAGATTTGTAAATCTACATCAAGATGGCCCTAAGACTCATAACACACGGTCTGGTAACAATTCTTAGAATACAGATGGACTATTTCATAGGAGACCTATACAATTGGAAAGTTATAGGCAATTGTTCTTTGATGGTATTCTGGGTTACCCAAATCCCATCCTTGATGAGCTAAGAGAAAAGATGAATAAGTTTGCTGGGAACAATTCTTTTTCAACAGAGGAACATTTGAAAGCCTTCATGGATATGTTAAATTACTATGAGGTAGAACATGAAGATGTAGTAATGAAGTTGTTTATCTAATCTTTGATAGAAGATGAAAGGGATTGGTACATGGGAAGAATTTGAAAAATGTTTCAAAGAACAATATGGTGATAAGACTAATGCTAGTTTCATGTTGAATGAATTCAACAACATCAAGAAGTTCGTTAATGAGCCTGGGATAAAATTTAACCTTAGATTTCAAAAGGAAATGTATAAGTTGTTTCAGGTGATGAGACTTGACGAAAATGTCTGTTTAACCACTTATTTCAATGCTTTTGATGCTAAAATGGAATATCTCCTTAGAGATAAGGACCCTCAAACCATGAGGGATTCTTATAGAGCAGCCATTAATATTGAAATCAATAGGAAAGCTTTTGGAAAATATGGTAGGAGGGAGAAACCTACTCTTTTGAAAAATCCTAGGGATAAAACTGAGAAATCTTCTACTGCAAGCCCTAAGGACGATGAGAAGTGGGATAAGGTCCTTAGCACTTTGAAGGACATAAAGTATACTATTTCTAAGCAATAAAAGGGTCTTGGAAATGGTAAGAAATAGTTGAATAAAAATGAAAGACCTCCTAGACTACAAAATTATACTTACAATACAAATTGGAAGGATGGAAAACCAATACTACCAGCCCATAAGCCTAAAACTGATCAGTAGATACCAGGTCCTTTGCAGAAGAATTATGTAAATTTGGTACATGATAGACCATGGTGTGAGGTGTGTGTAAGTCCACATGATCAAAATTATTGTGGCATTGCCTAGTTGCTTGTTGCTGAAGGAAAAGAAGAGGATATCATGAGCAGAATCTTGATTTTGAGTAGAATGGTGTAAATGTTTGTATGGCTCAGTCATATACTGATGAAGCTGAATGTTCTTTTGATGAGGAGTTGCGAGAATCTGATGTGAATAATCAATGACAGAGAAGTGAAATGTATCATCAACAGGTTTTTTCTGATGAGGAAGGTGATTTTGATAATCATGCCTGCAATATGGAGCAGGCTGAAGATTCAATGTCTCTAAGGAGACCATTAAAAGATGAGATTATCCAGTTGACTAAAGATATGGCTGCTCAGATGAGAAGTACATTTTAGCTAAGAAATAGAACTGTGGGTGGCGAGCATGGTAAACCTGCTGGCCTTCTCATTAAAGAGATAAAAATAAGGGTGTTAAAGTGGATAGAAAAAATGATGTTTTCAAAATCAAGGAGGTCAAGAATGACAAGACATGGGTGAAAAGGGCCAAGATTCCAGAGCCCCATGAAGATGTTACTCCTTTATTGGTAAAGACCAAAGTGATTACCAAGTCTGCTGAATCTTCTTTTGAAGAGAATCAAAAGAAACTCGAAGGAAATCAGCAACTGGAGAAGAAAGAAAATAATGAAGGTATGACTCTTGACCTACCTAAATACACACCCTTAGACATGTTTCAAGTACTATCCCAAGTTAAAGTTACTGTAGCTTTTCTGGAAATGATGAGAATTGTTGAGCATAAGGAAAAACCAATAGCCTTGATTTTAGGAGTTGCTAGTAGTACAATTGAACAAGGAAATTGTAAAGAAGCAAAGGATAACAAAGAAATAAAAGAGAAATAAGTGGAGGGAATAGTGGCACAAATTCCCCCTATATATCTAGGGAATTGTATCAATATGTGTCTTGAGAATATAACCCCATTTTTTTTTAGTGTTGATATAAATGAGAAGACTCTGAGAAATTGTATGATAGACTCAGAGGCATCAAATAATGTTATGCCGGTCAAGATCATGGAAGCAATGGGCTTAAAATTAGACACTACTCCAGGTAAATTCTATGCATTAGATTTGCGAGAAGTGTTGGTTATTGGGACTATTAAAGCATTTCCTTATAAATTGACACAATAACCTAACAAGGTTTTAGCCATGCCTATTCTAGTTGCAGACATCCCTCCTCATTTTGGGATGCTCTTGTCAAGGAAGTGGAGTTCATCAATGGGAGGTAACATGCAATGTGATTTATCATTTGCTACCTTCTACATCAATGGGAAGGATGCCAATATTGAGAGAGAATCTAAAGTGCCTCATATTATTGACTATGATACAATTGAGAATTTGACATGTTTTACTAACTCTAGCATAAATGAATTCAGGGAAAAATAATCCCCTAGTAATTGTGATAAACTTGTTGCACCGATTGATAACTAAGTAAAAAAATTGTCAAAATCTAATGACTTGTGGACTATGCATTTTGATGGTGCGATTTCAAAGGAGGGATCTGGTGCAGGTGTGTTGCTAAGGTCTCCGAGTGGAAAGACATTTAGGTTCTCTTTCACTTTGTTATTTGAATGCACCAACAATGTGGCCAAATAAGAAGCCTTGTTATTGGGGCTGATATTGGCTCAAAAACATGGGATCAAGAAGCTCAAAGTGACTGGAGATTCTGAGCTTGTGATTTCCCAAGTCAAATCTAGATATGTGTCAAAGAATAAAAGGTTGAAACAGTATAGAAATGTTGTTTGGTATGAATCGGAAAACTTTGATGCTTTTGGTATAAATTGGATGGAGAGAGGCCACAATAAGGTGGAAAATTTGCTAGAAAATATTTTATTAAAACTAGATGACATGACTTATGTTGGGATTTCAAAGGTTGAAGTGAAAACTAGACCATCTATTCATGAAAATATAAAAAATTGGCAAGTTTTTAATAGTGATGATGATATATTGAATTTTTTGAATTGTGTGGATGAGTATGAAAGTCAAGAAACTGAATTTGGAGATTTTATTGAAAAAATTGATGGTAAGGATGTTGTGTTCAAGAATGAAGTTATTCAGTTATAGACTAATACAATTCCTAAAGTTTTAGTTATTCTTGAAAGAGTTTTTGACAACCAGGATAGGACAAAGGCTAATTGTGTTGCTTCCCATCCTGATGACTTGGAAGAAATAAACATTGGAATAGAAGTGTCACCAAAAAAGGTGTATATTGGAAAGAAATTATCACCAAAGGTGAGAAGGATGTTAATTGATTTGTTAAGGAAATTCATACATGTGTTTGCTTGGTCTTATGATGATCTCAAGGCTTATAGGCAGGATTTATTTCAACATGAATTTCATTTGAGTGATGATGCTAAGCCATTTAGGGAAAATAAAAGACCTATTAATCCTACCTTGGCCCCAAAAATGCAAGAAGAACTAACGAAGTTAAGAGATGCAGGGATCATCAAACCAATTAGACATTCATTGTGGGTATCAAATTTGGTGTCTGTGAGAAAGAAAAATGGGGACATTAGGTTATGTGTGGATTTCATAAATTTGAATGTGTCTTCATT
Organism: Sequoiadendron giganteum; assembly: GCA_007115665.2. Taxonomy (NCBI): domain Eukaryota; kingdom Viridiplantae; phylum Streptophyta; class Pinopsida; order Cupressales; family Cupressaceae; genus Sequoiadendron; species Sequoiadendron giganteum. The sequence continues at coordinate 168,962,324 of CM021102.1, read as the reverse complement.
GAAGGATAATTACCCATTACCAAATATGGAAGCCATGTTGCAGAGGGTGACAAGTTGTGAGCTAATTTCTATGATGGATGGGTTTTCTAGCTATAACAAGGTTATGGTTAAGGAGTCTGAATAGTTTAAGACAACTTTCACTACACCTTGGGGAACTTATGTATATGTGAGAATGCCTTTTGGTCTAACAAATGCAGGGCTACTTTCCAGAGAGCCATGGATGTGGTATTTTCAGATTTCATTAATTGGATTTTGGTGATTTATCAGGATGGTCTAATAGAATATTCCAAGAAAGAAGATGACCATTGCCAACATCTAGAAAATGTATTCAATAGGGCATTGGAATACGATATTTCCTTAAATCCAAAGAAGTATGCTTTTGGCGTAAAGGAGGGAAAGTTTTTGGGACATATTGTTTCAAAGGATGGGGTCAAAATTGATCCAGAAAGAGTAATTGCAATAGATAAGGTCCCACAACCCCGAAATGTCAAGGGAATACAATCTTTCTTTAGACAGATTAATTTCCTAAGGAGATTCATAACAAATTATGTTGAGATAGTTCGCCATATTTCTAAGATGCTTAAGAAAGGGGCCAAGGTTGAGTGGGAAGAAGAGTCAGTACAAGCTTTCCAGGCCATTAAGCAAGCTATAAAGGAAGCTCCTATGTTAAGGACCCCTAATCTTTCCAAACCCTTACAGATTTTCTCATTTGCTTCATTCCACACAATTGTAGTTGTGTTGTTACAAAATAATGTTGAGGGTTTTGAACAACCTATAGCCTTTTTTAGCATGTCCTTACAGGATTCAGAACTCAAATATGACATAAATGAAAAATAGGCATATGCATTAGTCAAGGTAGTGAAAGCTTTCATGACATATTTGATGGGAGCTACTGTAGTTGCCTATGTGCCCAGTGCTGCTATGAAGGACATTTTTACACAGCAGGAAGTGCCAAGAAGAAGATGTAGATGGATCAACAGGATCCAAGAATTCAATATTGAAATATAGACTACCAAGTTGGTAAGAGGACAAGGACTAGCTAAGCTTATGTCCCAAAGTAATCTAGAAGAAAATTAGATAAATTTGCTTGAAGAAGAGAATAAAGCACACATATGTGACATGGAACATGCTGATTGGTACAAATGTGTGATCTACTATTTACAAAGATGAAATGTCCTGATAATTTAAGTGAAAATGAAAAGAGGACATTGAAGTTACATGCTATCAAATATGTTATCATAACAGGAAAGCTCTGGTGGAGAAATGGAGAAGGTGTTATGTTGAAATTAGTAGACCAAGATCAAGCACAAGAACTCTTGAATGAAATGCATAGTGGAGTTTTTCGAGGGAATTATATGGCCAAAACAACTACACACAAAATAATGAGGGTTGGGTTTTGGTGGCCTACCATTTTTAAGGACGCGCACCAATTGGTGAAGACATGTGATGCCTGTCAATGTTTCTCTGGTAAGTTGAAATTCTCTAGTAACTTACCTTTAAAACTAGTTGTACTGCAATCTCCATTCCAGCAATGGGGTATTGATTTTATAGGAGATGTAGCATGTAAGTCGAGTGGAGGCCATTCATGGATATTGGTGGCCACTGATTACTTTACCAAGTGGGTAGAAGCAATTCCAACAAAGAAAGCAACTAGTAAGGTGGTAATTGATTTCTTAATGAGTAACATAGTGACTAGATTTGGATGTCCAAAGAGGATTGTCTCAGACAATGAAATGTGTTTCAGATTTGGAGAATACATGGAGTTCTATGAGAAGCATGGAATCCAGGTCTCTTACTCATCACCTTACCACCCACAAGGAAATGGACAAGCAAAATCAAGCAATAAAAGCTTGATGAAGATTATTAAAAGAATCCTAAATCAAAATAAGAAGGCATGGGATTCTAAGTTGAGATTAGCAGTCTTGGAAGACAGGCTGACAGTGAAGAAGGCAATAGGTTGTGCCCCATTTGACTTAGTTTATGGGATAAATGCAAGGTTTCCCTAGAATAATTTGATGGAGATGTATAAGTTTGTCCATATGTATGATAATTAAATAGAAGATGAAATGCAGTTGAGAGTGGAAGCTCTCATAGAATTACATGAGACCAGGAGGGAAGCTCAAATGGAAAATGCCAAATTTCAGTTACAAGTAAAAAATTTGTATCAAAAAATACAACTGCAAGGAGTTTCCAAGATGGAGATATGGTCTTGATGTGGAGTGCCAGGTTGGAAGATAAAGGAAAACATGGTAAATTTGATGCAATCTGGTTGGGTCCATTTCTGGTAAATAGTAAGTGTGGGGAAGATTCATATTTCCTCCAAGAAACGACAGATGATATTCTTGAATTTCCAGTTCATGGACAATTCTTGAAGTTATACTTCAGTTGAAGTATTTTTTTCCATGAGCAGTAGCTTAGGTGTGTACATATGTTAGCTGTAGGTTTCCTTCTTGTTGGATTGTCTTGTCCAGATAGTTCTTTTTGGTTGTCTCTACAACTGGTCTTCTCTACCTGAGATTATGTTATTCTCACTTCATTACAGTGGAATGAACATCCCCAACTAGAGCCATTGATGGAGTTTCAAATTTTGATCTTTGAGTTCCATTATTATCTTGCCTCTATATTGCTCTATCATACTATTTAGAAGAAACCTAAGGTTGGGGGTTTTATTTTTGCCTTCATAAAGTCCTAATGTTATATCTAATACCTTGGGTAGGTTTTTTTCCATCATTACCTTTTGAGGGAGCTTTTAAAATGACTTATGTCTCATTGACTCATCTAGGTAGGGCCCCTTTTAATAAAAAGTGTTAAATATTTTTCCTAAACTTTATTATTTCCTAAGTCTAGGTTGGCCCGTGTCCCATTTTTTAAGAACAACATTGAGCCATCATTTTTCGTTCGCCTAGGCGATGTCCCCTTGTCCCTTTAATAATGGTTTTATATTTTTCAAGGAACATGTTTTAGTAACCATCGATCATCCAACAGTTGATCCTGATCATTCCCCGTGATCTTGTGATGGCTTCACTACTAGGTTCCAACTGATTGTGAAATCACGGGTAGGCGCCACATGTCTCAGTTGTTGACCCCAAAAGGATTAATAAAGTGTTTTAATTTTGTGTCGGGTTTTAATACATTAAATAGTGGGTTACTAAAACAATTGTGATGTGCACATGCTCAAGATCAATGGTGATGTTATAATCTTGATGAAAATTTTCTCGACGGTTATGTTCATTGCTGGTGACTGCTATGAATGAACACAATTTCTAATGGTGCGAATCATCGGTTTCTCGCCATCACGTGATCCAAAGATGCATGATGTTTAGTGATTGTGATATCATGGGCAGGTGCCACGTGTACTCCTTTGGCATTGTATATTGTGGTGGGCCCTCGATTCCAAGATGGAGATTACATCAGCCCTTTTGAAGGTGGTTGTTCGATGATGATAAATAGATTCTAGAGTTCTGACAAGCTCTAGAGTGTTTGAAGCACAAATTATAAATGAAGAGGAAACCAAGGAAGCAGAATTCAATGCTGAAGGAATCTTAAATTTGAAGAAAATTTTTATTCCTAGAGGAATGGTTGAGTTAGAAAGACTCTTTGATCCCAATAGACTGAGTAGAAACTAGAGTACTCAAGGCAATGAATGTGAGGCCATCAACCTGGGAACTAATGAATAAGTAAAGAATGTTTTTGTGAGTAAGGTTTGTACCCCAAGGGAAAGGGAAGGTATTGTGCAAGCATTAAGATAACTCTCTGATGTGGTAGCTTGGGGCTACGAATATTTGAAAATGTATGACACACTCTTGATTACACACATGATCCCATTAAAGCCAGGAAATAAGCCATTCAGACAAAGGAAGAGGCCTGTAAACCCACTGCTAGAACCATTGATTTATCAGGAGGTCAAAAAGCTCCTTTTATCTAGGATTATCTTTCTAGTAAGGCACTCGATGTGGGTCGCCAATCAAGTTCTAGTCAGAAAGAAGAATGGTGAGATAAGATTGTGTATATATTTCTAAAATTTGAATAGAGCATCTGAAAAAGATAACTATCCCTTGCCCTCGTTGGACGAAGTGCTACAAATTGTTAATGGCTCCCAAATGATGTCATTCTTAGATGGATATTCCGGATATAACCAGTGATGGTTAAAGAAGTAGATAGATTGAAGATGACTTTCACTACCAAGTGGGGGATTTTTTCTTGTAGAAGAATGCCTTTTGGCTTGATCAATGCCAAAGCTACATTTCAACAGGATATGGATATTGCTTTCCGATATTTCGTTGTAAAATGCATCATCATTTACATGGATGACCTAACCTTGTTTTCTAAGAATAGGGAAGATCATGTTGAGGATTTGAGAAAAATATTTTAGAGATGTAGAAGGTTTGGCATTTCCCTCAATTCGAAGAAATGTGTGTTTGGGGTTACTAAAGGAAGGTTGTTAGGACACATCATTTCAGAACAAGGCATATCAATTGACCCAAACTGTATTAAAGAAATCTCAAAGATTGGTATGCTAGGGAGCCAAACGGAGTTGAGGTATTTTTTTGGAAAGATTAATTTTGTAAGAAAGTTTATAACAGGGTTTGTCGAGATTGTCAAACAATTAAATGAGATGTTGAAGAAAGATGCGAAAGTTGAATGGACCCATCAAACAAGGAAGGAATTTGATGAAATCAAACAAACAATAGTGGATGCTCCAGTATTGGTCAGTCCATATTATGCCAAGCTATTCTATTTATACTCTTTTTCTTTAGAGCACACATGTGCAACTGTATTGACCCAGAGAATGGAAGAAAAGGATGAGCATCCAATTGCTTTCATGAGTGCACCATTGAAAGAGGTGGAGTTAAGATATCCAAATATTGAGAAGTAGGCTTATACTTTGGTGAAGGCCACCAAGAAGTTCAGACATTATATTCTAAGAAGCAAAGTCTATGCTATAGTTCTAGATGCCATAGTAAAGATGTTATTGATGCAAAATGAATTAGGAGAAAGAAGAGGCAAGTGGGTCGACAGTTTTCAAGAATATGATATGGAGATACAACCTATAAATTTGGTCTAAGGGAAAGCTTTGGCACAGATGATTGTAATGGTAGGACCTGGATTGGTGCAACAAACATATGTGTTGGAAGAGGTGTCTCTAGAGGAATGGTATGATGACATTGTTTATTACTTATTGAATCATAGGTGTCCTTCACATTTGAATCCAGTGCAGTAAAGAGCCTTAAGAATTAAAAGCTAAATATTTATGTTGCAAGGGTCAGTGCTATATAGGATAAATCAAGAAGGAATCTATTTAAGATGTGTACAAAAAAGATAACGTAAGCAACTTATGGAACATTTTCACAAGAAGTTTGGGATAGGTCATGAAGGTGGTTTGGCCATAGCTCATCAAATTTCAAGGGCTGGATATTACTGGCCTACACTTTTCAAAGATGCTTATGAACATGTGAAGACTTGCCATATTTATCAAAAAGTTGCATACAAAGAGAAGAATCCAACTATGCCCCTGCATCTAGTGATTGAAGTCAAGTCATTTGCAAAGTGGGGGTTAGATTTTATTGGGATGATTAATCCACCTTCCTCAGCATAGCACAAGTATATTTTGACAACGATAGATTATTGCACCAGGTGGACAAAATCTCAAGCTCTCAAGCTCTGCACAACAAAAGCGGTGATCAAGTTCCTTGAAGACAATATTATTACAAGATTTGGATGCCCCCATGCATTGGTGTGCGATAATGGTCCCACCTTTTCATCATTGAATTTTTCAAACTGGGCCTTTGAATATGGGATCATGTTAAAGTTCTCTTCCAATTATTATCCATAGGGGAATGGACTTGTAGAGTCCACAAACAAGAATTTTCTAAATGCTATCAAAAAGCTACTAGATAAGAACCCAAAGGACTAGCATACACAGCTAAGGTTTTCTTTATGGGTAGATAGAACTAGAACTAGAACAGAGAATTATTTGGGAACATCTCCTTATCATTTGGTCTATGGGCAGGACCCTATCTTCCCAATTTAGTTGAGGACCCCTACTCTTCAATTTATTTAGGAGTATCTCAAGAGGGAAGATCGAGTTCAATTCAGGTTGTCCTAGTTGATGCATTTGGAGGAGAAAAGAGATAAAGCATTGGAAAATCTGGCTAAACATCAGGGGGTCATGAAAAGATAGTTTGATAAGCAAGCCAAGGTCAAGGCCTTCAGAATTTTGACTTGGTTTTATGTTGGGACAAGGCCCATGAAAGAAGAGGTGATCACGACAAGTTCGACAAATTGTGGCTGGGCCCATATCAGATCTCTGAGATCTTGGGAGATAATGCATTCATATTGAAAATGTTAATAGGGGAGGATATCCCATTGCCAGTCAATGGGTGGTTCCTTAAGCATTATTTCCAAGCATAGGTTCCCTCCTGGGTCCTACTTTGTACATAGTCAGATTAGGTTGCTTTTTTTGCTTTCCTTTTGGGTTTTGATTTTGGTTTGTTTCCCTTTGGGTTTTTGGTTTTGGTGTTTCTTCCCTTGAGTTGTCCGCTCAGGTGGTTTTGGTTTGGGTTTTGAATGGGCATGGATTTTGGGTTTTCCCATTGTGGAGGGGGTGATGATGTTTTTACGCAATTTGGTCTACTGCCATTGGGTTTTTATAGATTTACGAAAATTTAGAATGCCAAGGTTGTTCTCCTCTTGTCATCATCCAATTTCGTATAAGCTCGACTTGGGAGGTTAATCAGTTATTGTGTCTTAACACATGAGTCTAAGATCATAATGTCCTATCTATTTAACAAGCTACTCTGAGTTATTTTGATTTTTTGGGAGAGGTTACAACAAGTGAAAATTTTACATCTTGCTTCAGTGCCACTGCAATTCTCAAACCCATTGGTAGCTTCACTGCTCGCCAACGAATTATGGAATTGACAAAAAATCAAGAAAGAAAAGGGAAAATGTGTTAAAAAGAAATATCAGAAAGAGAAATAAAAGAAATATCATACAATGAATATTGGTTTTGGGAATATACAAATAACTCCACCGAGACTATGGATGCCTAATCGGCAGTGGAGCAATATTCACAAGAATTGTAGTGACAACCTCGTCGGGGCTATGGATGCCTGACTGGCAGCGAGGTAATGTCCAAGATGATTTTGAAGTTAAGATACTTATACAGCTTTCTGTGGTCGATTTCGAGGGTCAAGATGGTTTAGAGATGAAATGAATGAATATACTCGTAAGATCTTGGATGAAGGTTTTTTTATCCAATATCGGATTCTTCTCCCCTTTTGAGTAAGCATCCTTTATGTATGATGGTTAGAGGAGAGTTAGCCAAGATTTAATCTTTAAAGTGTTTTTCAACACTTTCCCGTGGAGTCGCCAGATGTTGTGATCTTTTAACACATCACCCCATTCAAAATGGGTACCCCCCATAATTTTTGCTCCATTCTTGTCTTTTGGATTTGGTTTTGTGTGTGTGTGTCTCTCTCTCTCTCTTGTCTTCTGTCCTTCCGGGGATGTCCCATCTTTTGAATTAAGTTGGGAATTTCGGCTAAGTCTGTGAAATTACGGTTTTTATTCTTCAAGCTTGTTTGAGGTCAAATGGAATTGTCAGAGTGAAATCTGAGCTTAATACTATGATCAGAATGCTTCAGGCAGAGTCCCACTAAATTTTCACCGAGTTCTAACAACTTACTATTTTTAGTAAGTACTCAATCTGGGATCCTTTTTTTATTAGGATTTTGGAAATTTTATCTATTCCATCACATTTAGGGTACTTTCAGATACTCGCACGCAAAATTTGAACAGATTTCAACAACTTCCTATTTTTTGGGTTTGCATGTAGACTTTTTTAGCACATGTTAGGATATTCCTTATGTTTTTTTCAAGAGCTACACAACGATGTGACATGCAAGCAAAGGAGATCATGTTTCAAAAACTTACTATTTTTAGCCAGTGCACGCATGCAGACCAGTTTACTGAATTTTTCTGGGGTTTTTGAGATCCCTCAGGAAATATGACATGCAAAATCATTTGGTAGTGGATTTATCACTTTTTCAGACACTTACTATAAATAGCAGGTTCACCCCAGTAGCCACCCGAAACTTCAGTATCATGAATAGAGTAGCATGCAACAAAAATCAAGTCAGACAAAGGTCATTTGGGGCACATGCAATTCATATTAGGGTTTCCTTATTTGGTGCTTAAAAAGAGGGGTAAAAAGCCATAATTTCAAAAAATAAAGATATCCCATCACGATCAACATCCTTTAGGCAATCCACTGGTAAAATTTAGGCTCAATCCGAGCACTTAATATTTATAGTAAGTCGTATGTAGAACAGGGCTATAAATAGCATGTCAACATGAGGGGAAGGTGTAAACAAGTTCACCAGGCAATGAGGATCACATGATGAAAATTTCAAGTTAAACGGATTTGTGGAAATCAGAAAATCAGGGACTTACTAAAAATAGAAGGTGATGACAGGCAGAGGAAATAAAAAAATTTCTAAGTATAAAACAAAAGCTTCACCTTCAAAAGGCGCCCTCAAATAGAATCTTGACAAGGAGAATGTGCCCTCACCTTGAAGAAATTGATGAAGGCATGAGAAATCAAATTAGCCCATGCTAAATGCACCCATCAAGGTGAAATGACTTGAAAATTTTCTAAATCGTTGAAAATGAAAGTAGAAGCAGTGAAATGCGCCCAAGGAGGATGATGTAGGCTTAAAATTTTTCTAAGGAAACAAATAAAAGAACCACCTTCAAAATTTTCCTAGCTTGTGTGATGAATTAGAAAAATTGCTAAGGCAAGTAAAAGGAAGCCCATGGGGTAAAATGCGCCCAGGCATGAAGAGGTCACAGTGGAGAAAAGGCTTCAAGTGTTGAAAATAAAAGCACCCCCTCCTAAATGCACTCAAGTTGAGTGAAGGTGTTAAGAAATTTCTAAGGCACAAAATGGGAGTAGCACATGTGAAATGCACCTTTACTTAGAAGCCTACCCCAAATGCGCCCACCATAAAAGGGCCACCCAAAAACTCCTAAGTGATGGAAGTAAAAGTGGCACATATGAAGTGCACCCTCAAAATGGAAGAAGCCTGCCTCAAATGTGCCCAGGGTTGCTAGATGAAAATTTTTCTAAGGCATGAAAATCAAAAGCATGCACATGAATATGTGCCCATCTCAAGGAAGCAAAATATTTCCAAGTCATAAAATGAAAGCATGCATGCTTAAATGCACCCAAGGTAAAATGAGAGAGCCTTGGAATTTTTCTAAGGCACGAGATGAAATTGCAAGATGGTGAATGCACCCTAGAGGAAGTAAATTTCTAAGTAATGAAAATGAAATTGGACCCTCTAAAATGCGTCCTCTAGCAAGGATAAAGCATAAAAATCTTCTAAGGAAAAATGAAAGTGCTAAGGTGAGATTGTGCCCTTGAGGAGATTGATTAGATGATGGGAAAAATGACTAAGGAATGAAATAAAATTAGACATGCTTATATGTGCCCAAGTAGAGAAGTAGGGGCATGAAAATTGCTAAGGCAGGATTGGAAATAAATACTCCAAAATGAGCCCATCAAGTATTGAAGGCGTTTGAAATTTTTCTAAGGCAAAACAAAAGCTCAAGGGGCAAAATGCACCCATAAGCTAAAGGGGGTATCAAAAATTTCCTAAGTGTAAAATCAAAACTTCACCATCAAAATGCGCCCTTGGTGAGATTTTTGAAGGCATTGAAATTTTTCTAAATTACAAAATAAAAGCATGCTTGCCAAAATGCACCCTCAAGGTAAATAGACTTGGAAAATTTTCTAAGGTAGAAAATAAAAAACTCATGGCCTCATACACGCCCTTTAGGGATGAGTAAGGTTTGTAAAGCATGGGAAAACCAAAGCAGGAAGAAATACGCCCAAGGAAAGAAATGACTTGAATTTATTTCTAAATATGGGAAAATAAAACTCCACTGGGTAAAATGCGCCTAGAAAGTGAGATAAAGGAATTTTCCTAAGTGAAATAAAATTTCACTGGACAAAGTACGCCAGAGGTTAAGGAATTAATGTGGAATTCATTCAAAGGAATTTAAATGGAGTTGGTAATATCATATGCGGCCAAGATGATGGAATATTTTTAAAAGGTGTAAAATAGAATGAAAAATTGAATGAACCCCTTCAAAGTGCGCCCATGGGTTAATAAAGTTAGGAATTATTTTCCTAAGGGAAATTTTATATTTCAGAGGGAAATATTTTCTAAGTTGCCTGATTATTTTTCTGAAGGAGATCAAATTTTGAAAAGGTTGATTGATTTGACAAGTGATTTTAAATCAACTGGGTTGAATATTTTAAAGACGAGATTTAAATTGTCTAAGGAAAATATCATGAAGTTAATGATTTAAATGATGGATATTTTAACGGGTTGGAAAATAATTTAATTTCCCCATGAAATTTTATGAATTGAATTTAATTAAACGTGCGAGAAATTAAAATGGAATTTTTCAGGATAAATCAAAGTGATTTTCTCGGGAGTGATTTAATTAATGAGAGTTAACTGGCAGATTGGAGGGAAATTTCAAATTATGTAGAGGAAAAAATCTTCATTAATGGAAAAAGCTATGATGATTGGCTCACAACTCACCCACTACTTCACCAAAATTGAAAGATTTCTAAGTGGAAGGAGTGGGGAATTAATGAAAGTGCTAAAAATGGCTCCAGCACAAATTAGCAAGATTCTCTGAGAGGAATTATTTAAGCAACGAAGTTTCCCATTTCTTCTCACCATTCGAAGTTGAGAAATTGCTGAAGTGAGAAGAATTTTCTTAGCAAAGTTGAGGAATTGTTGAAGTGAGAAGATTTTTTTGTGAAGTTGAGAGACTGCTAAGAGAATCAAAATTTTGAAGTTGCTGAAAGTTGAGCTGAAGTTTTGTTTTCTAAGTGTGAGAATCAATCTCTTGGAGTTGCTAGAGATTTTTCATTTTTGAAGTGCTAAAAGTCAAAGTTGCTGAGTGAAGTTTTCAAAATACTCCACTGCAATGGTTATTATTTTTCTACCTGCTTAGAGTTAAGTGTTGAAAGTTGAGAAGCTGAAGTAAAAGGTTCAAAATTTTATGCTGGAGAAATTATTTTCTTGCTAAAAGCTACCAGCTGGTGCAAATTTCTTTCAAAGGCCAGAAGTCACCTTGCTGAAAGTTCTTCTTTAAGCTCAGAGGATTTAAGAGTTTGAGGTTTGAAGTTAGAAAAATTTATGTTGAGAGATATTATTTTCAGAGCGAACTCCATATTGCAACCATCTCAAGGTTATTTTATTTTTCTAAAGTCTGAAATCTAACTTATTTTATTCTATTTTGTAGATGGTTGAAGCAAGAAGAGATAATGCAAGAACAAGCAGGGTTGTGGGCAGAGCTACAAATATTGAAGCAAGAAAGGAAATTGCATCTAGATAGGTAGTAATAAAGAAGCTCACCAAGCCTTTTCTTGAGGAGTCTAAATTCACTTCAAAGTTGGTAGGATTAAAAGATACCAACCTTGGTTCATTTAATCTAGGTGCAATCAGAGCAAGAATGTATAGGCTTGGAGGCCATCCACTATCATTCATAGCACATCAAATAATGAAAAGTGAGATCTATGTAGCTATTGGTTTTCCACCAGCAATACAATTTCTGGAGTTGATCATGGAGTGTGCAAATGGTTAGAAACCAGAACGAAGGACTATCGTTTCTCCAGATGGCAGTTTGTTCACCAACTTCATGCATGATGCTATTGGAGAAGCATTCAAGATTCCCACTTCCGAGAGGATGCTGTATAGAACCAAGGATAAAGTTGATAAAATGTATTTCTCCACCTTCGAGAGATGTGTTGGCATCATCAATATAGTCTGGATGCAGAGACCTAAACCTCCCCGCACCAAGCTCTCAAAGCAAATTATTGTTGAGGATGTGAAACAAGAGTATTGTGATCTCATAATGATGCTTAGCCGGGTGAATGAAAGTCCACAAGCCTACATCTTCGAGCCTTGGATGTTTTACTACATCAAGATCATATTGGAAGGAAAAGAATGTGTTGATTGGGCTAGAATGATAAGCGACAACATAGATGAGTAGTTCAGGAGCTTGAGGAGAACAAATAATTTTTACATGAGCTCATACGTGATGTACATGTTGGCTTGAATGACCAAATATCAAGGAATAATGTACAAGGAGCCAATCAGATGTGGCCTTGAATAGTTCAAGATCCATGAGGCTTGCCCACAACTACATTTAACCAACACTGCTAGCTACAAGCAGGTGAATGATGCATTCACAATGCATATTGCAAGGACCCTTCAACAACGAACACAATAAATAATTTCAAAGGAAGCACATACATTGATTGAAGATTATCGATATTGGCTCATCCAATTTCCAAATTTTGCATACATCAAGCTGTAGGGGTTCCCCTCATATCCATACCGGCTATCGAGGTACCCCATCGATTGAATAATAATGCTAGAAGTATCTAGGCAACTCATTTTCTACAATAAAATTCAGAAGAAGAAGAGGAAGAAGGGAATGGACTTCCCTATCACCATGGGAATTCAAGTGAAGTATGTCCTTCCTTGCAGGAACCTAGAGAGGCTGAAGATGAGTTGCAATTATTTCACCTCACATATCACACTGGTAGGTAGGATTTAATTCCCTATAACAACATTCGAGTGGTGCAAAATGTAGAGTATAGGCATAGGGCTCATATCGAAGATTTTTGGGCAAATCCGGTTGATGATGTTGATATAAGGAGGAGAATGTTCACTAGGATACCCCTCAAATTAATCAAAGAATTTGAAGTCATTCCAGTTTCGGATCAAGTGGATGAGGACGTCAATGTCATACAACCTGACTTTGAGACAGTGAGAAACACATAGGTCCCACCACCAGATTGATCCGAGCCTGAAATCACGGACTTGGATACACTTTCCATTTCAGTGTTGACTTTCATGAGGAGTTTGGGTTGAAAGGCATGTGAACCAGCTTAAGAGTAGGTCAATTTCTCTTACTTATAACCTAATGGGCAATCAAAGACCACCATCAACAAGAAAAGGCAAGCAGGTTTCCCAAGCTGTGAAAGTACGAAGGGAGGTGTCGGCCCAACTAGTACATTAGAGGGTAGAGCAGACATCGCTCACACATTAACAAACTCAATCTTCAAGTTTGAGAGAGTTGCCACTGTTTGGAAGCCAAAAGGTTAGATCCAACGAGGAGTGGGAATTCGAAGAAGTAAATCAGCCATTGCTCAAGGAGTCAAACAGCCTAAGTGTCAGCGCACCCAAAGGTGGGAGCCGACAAGATGAGGAAGAGGAAACGACAATTGATACCCGTTTCAAGAAGATGCTTGACACGACAATGGAAGAATAAGATACCACAAAGCAAGAAGCCCAAAGTTTAGGAGATACTCAACTTGTGAAGACTGATGAGCCCTAATAGAGTGTTGTCAGAGAAGAGGTGTGCAAGGAGGAAGCAATAGAGGAACAACCCCTCATCATTTGCAATACATAGTAGGCAGTGCCGAATTGGCTCATAGAGAGAATGAGGAGGGACTTTGAGGATGATGTAGATCTAGTGGTCGAAATGGAAGAATTCCTCAGAAGGATCAATGCACCACCAGAGAAGAAGAGGGCTAGGAAATTTTCAAATATTTCAACAGATGAATTTGGCTCTCGTACCCTTCAGGTTGCTATCTTGAGAGAGGAGTGTGATCGAGATGAGGAAAGGCCATAAAATTATGTGATCACCACTATTGAGTTGGGTTTCCCCATGGGAGCCTAGATAATTGAGGAGTGCAACAACTCCTATTAGGCGCTGAAGGAAAAATTTCTCTGTAGAGAAGGAAAATATAAGAAACTGAAGAAGGAGCATAAGACACTAGTAGGGTATGTGCAGAATCTTGCACATCTAGGTGAATAGGATAACCCAGCAGTTGAACTCCCGATAGAGCTTCCTAGAGAGTCAGTCATTGGCTTAGAGGATTTGAAGAAGATGGAATTGGAAGCGAACAAATGGGTTGGCCACGTTTGCACTGAAACATAGAAGTTCATGGAGGACCTTGCTCATGCTTATGATAGGCCTTTGATGTTCTAGGGTGCATGGATATAGTTGATCAATCCTAGAATGAGACCCGAATCTATTAGACTAAGACTGTTCTTCGTCTGGAGGCTTTGATGCATATGCCTTTACAAACCCTGGTGATGGTAGCATGATACAAGAAGGTGACAGGTATGACTTCATCAGTTGGTACTCTTCAGTGGTCACAAGCCATGGTTTCCATGATGCAGCACAGGCAGATTCAACCAGAGTTAGGAAGGCAATGGGTAACATTCTAGATGGATTCCTCAACACACTTGAGGCTATATTTTCTAGGAGATTGGCTCTAGAGGAAATAACTATAGATGGCTTGAGGGATAAGATGGCTCCTTTCTTCTCGGTTGTGAGATCATTCGCTCAAGATGATTTTGAGAATATCTCGGCTTTCTCCAATATAATTCAGAACACCCATAATGCCTTGGTCACTTGGAGAAATTCCTACACTCAACACAGGCAGATGGTTATAGTACTTGAATTTCAGCTCAACCACATCCCACCTATTTCAGTTCAACTGGTTGAGGCAGTGTTAGCCCGGTTGATCAAGTTTGCAGTCAGGGAGAAAGACAAAGGAAATTCCTTGTTGGATGAGGATCTTCTAGAAGATAGTGATGGACATTAATTTCTCATTATCATTCCTATAGACGAGTGGAGAATCTCTTGTGCATTTATTACCCCACTCCTCTCTGTGGTGGTTTTTAGGGAAAAAACCCTAATTAGGGCATATGTGGCTCAATCTAAGCCCTTCATTGTAATAAAATCTAAGAGATCCACTGAAATGGGCTTGCTATAAAAGGGGCATCCCCCCTCATTTGTAAATTATTAGATGTTAGATTGAGAATTGAGCTAGAGAGTAGAGAAGGCATATAGTTATTAGCTTAGAAGTTAGCTTAGATTGAGGAGGAAAGAAAGCTTTCCCTTTGAAATTTTTGTAAGAAGTTGTTGTGGAAAACTCTCATAATACAAAGATTTATCATTGCTTGGTGGTTCTATCTTTTGTTTTAGTAGCTAGCAAGGATTTTTCGTCTTTCCAATTAAATTTTATTAGAGTAGAGTAAATTTTATTTCATGAAAGTAGTTGTTAGTTGTGGAATACATTGCTTATTTTGAGCAAGTTTCATTCATCCATACCACTAGTGGGCTCACTGATGGTGGGTTCGCCTTGTGTGGTCAACTAGAATATCTTTGCACTTAACTTTAAGTGTGATTTGTATCTCCATATTCATCATTGCGACAATACTTGCATCTCGGGTCACAATTTGAATATGTTTTATTATCCTCTGAAGATTGCATCATTTTTGTAGAAGTTTCCTAATGGGAGGCGAAGCAGAATCTGGTTAGAAGCTTGCTGAAATTGATCCTCGTGTCCTGCCTTTAGGAGTAGAAAATAGAGTCTCTATCCTTATCCCCTTTAATTTCATTATTTTCTTGATTATTTTAGGAATCTAAACATCATCGCCAAATCATTCGTATCTTGTAACTGCTTCAAGTTGAACAATTGTGTAAGTCCCCTTGAAATACCTAGCAAAATCACATCAAGCCAACTGGGACTATCCCCTTTCATAAGGAACCTTGGATTTGAACATATGATCTTTCAAGCAATCTTAGCATGCGAAATACTTTGATCAAGAGATGATAGAGTTACCATTAGAAACTTTATTCTGTGTTGGTACGGTCATAAAACACCCATCAACAGGACCCTTCAGTAGTGAATGCAGAAAATAATTTCAAAGGAAGCACAGGTATTGATTGAAGAGTATGGATATTAGCTCATCCAATTTCCAAAATTTACATACATCAAGCTATAGGGTTTCACCTCATATCCATACTGGCTACTGAGGTACCCCACTGATCAAATAATAATGCTAGAAGTATCTAGGAAACTAATTGCCTACGATAAAATTTAGAAGAAGAGGAAAAAGGGACTGGACTTCCCTATAGCCATGGGGAATTCAAATGAAGTATATCCTTCCTTGTAGGCAGCTAGAGATGCTAAAGATGAGTTGTAGCTCTTTCACATCATATATCACACTGGCAAGTAGGATTTCGATCCCTATAACAACATCCGAGTGGTGCAAAATTTAGAATATAGGCTTAGGGCTCATATGAGGATTTTGGGCAAATGTTGTTGACGATGCTGAGATAAGGAGGAGAATGTTCACCAGGCTAATCCTCAAATTAATTAGACAATGTGAAGTCATTCCAGTTTCGAATCAGGTGGATGAGGACATCAACATCATATAGCCTGACTTTGAGACAGTGAGAAACACATCGGTCCCACCACTAGATTGGTTCGAGCCTGAAATCACGGACTTGGATACACTTTCCATTTTGGTGTTGACTTTCACAAGGAGTCAGGTTGAAAGGCACGTGAGATGGCTTCAGAGCAGATCAATTGCTCTTACTTATAACTTGATGGGAGATCAAAGGCCATCATCAACAAGAAAAGGCAAGCAGGTTGCCCAAGCTACGGAAACACGATGGGAGGTGCTGGCCCAACCAATACATCAGAGGGTAGAGCAGGCATCTCCCACACATTAATAGACTCAGTCTTCAAGTTTGAGAGAGTTGCCATTGTTTGGAAGCCAAAGGGTTAGATCCAACGAGGAGTGAGAATTTGAAGAATTAAATCAGCCACCGCTCAGGGATTCGAATAGTATAAGTGTCAGTGCACCCATAGGTGGGAGCCAACTAGAACAGGAAGAGGAAATGGTAACTGATAACCTTTTCCACTAGATGCTTGACACAAAATTGGAAGGAGAAGATACCCTTTAGCAAGAAGCCCAAATTTTAGGAGATACTCAACTTATGGAGATTGATGAGCCCCAACAGAGTGTTTTCAGAGAAGAGGTGCATGAGGAGGAAGCAACAGAGGAACAACCCCTCATCATTTGCAATCCATAGTAGGCAGTGCCAGATTGGCTCACAGAGAGAATGAGGAGGGACCCTAAGGATGATGTAGATCCAACAGTCGAAATGGAAGAATTCGTCAGAAGGATCAGTGCACCACCAAAGAAGAAGAGGGCTAGCAAATTTTCAAATATTTCAATAGATGAATCCAGCTCTCGTACCCTTTAGGTTGTTGTCCCGAGAGAAGAGTGTGATCGAGATGAGGAAAGGCCAGAAAATTATGTGATCACCATTATTGAGTTGGGTCAACCCACATGATCCCAAATAATTGAGGAGTGCGACAACTCCTATCAGGCGCTGAAGGACAAATTGCTCCATATAGAAGGAAAATATAAGAAATTGAAGAAGGAGCATAAGACACTGGTAGGGTATGTGTAGAATCTTACACATCTAGGTGAACACGATAACCGAACATTTGAACTCCCCGCAGAGCTTCCTAGAGAGTTAGTTAATAGCTTAGAGTATTTAAAGAAGATGGAATTGGAAGCAGACAAATGGGTTGGCCACGTTTGCACTGAAATAGATAAATGCATGGAGGACCTTTCTCATGGTTACCGACAGGCCTTTGATGTTCTAGGGCGCATGGATATAGTTGATCAAGCCTGGAATGAGACCCAAATCTATTAGACTAAGATTGTTCTTCATCTGGAGGCTTTGATGCATATGCCTTTACAAACCGTTGTGGATGGTTTCACTATTTGGTACTCTTCAGTGTTCATAGGTCATGGTTTCCACGATGCGGTACAGGCAGATTCAGCCAAATTTAGGAAGGCAATGGGTAACATTCTAGATGGAGTCCTCAACACACTTGAGGCTATATTTTCTAGGAGACTGGATCTAGAGGAAATAACTGTGGATGGCTTGAGGGATAAGATGGGTCCTTTATTCTTGGTTGTGAGATCATTCACTCAGGATGATTTGAAGAATATCTCGGCTTTCTCAAGTATAATTTAGAACACCCAAGACGCCTTGGTTTCTTCGAGAAAATCCTACACTTGGAACATGCAGACGGTTATAATACTTGAATTTCAGCTCAACCACATCCCAATTATTTCAGTTCAAGAGGTTGAGGTAGTGATAGCCTAGTTGATCAAGTTTGCAGTCAAGTAGAAAGACAAAGGAAATGCCTTGCTGGATGAGGATCTTCTAGGAGATGGTGATGGGCATTAATTTCTAATTAGGGTTCCTATAGAGGAGTGGAGAATCTCTTGTGCATTTATTACCCTACTCCTCTTTGTGGTGGTTTTTTGGGAAAAACCCCTAATTATGGAATATGTGGCTCGATCGGAATCCTTCATTGTAATCAAATCTAAGTCATCCACTGAAATGGGCTTGCTATAAAGGGGGCATTCCCCTCATTTGTAAATTACTAGATGTTAGATTGAGAAATGAGCTAGAGAGTAGAGAAGGCATATAGTGTTTAGCTTAGAAGTTATCTTAGATTGAGGAGGAAAGAAAGCTTTCCCTTTGAAAGTTTTGAAAGAAGTTGTTGTGGAATACTCTCATAATACAAAGATTTATCATTGCTTGGTGGTTCTATCCTTTTTTGTGAGTAGCTAGCAAGGATTTTTCGTCTTTCCAATTCAAGTGGACTAGATTAGAGTAGATTTTATTTCATGAAAGTAGTTTTTAGTTGTGGAATACATTGCTTAGTTTGAGCAAGTTTCATTCATCCATACCACTAGTGGGCTCACTGACGGTGGGTTTGCCTTTCGTGGTCAACTGGAATATCTTTTCACTTAACTTCAATTGTGATTTGTATGTCCATATGCATCATTGTGATGGTACTTGCATGTTGGGTCACAATTTGAATATCTTTTATTATCCTCTGAAGATTGCATCGGTTTTGTAGAAGTTGTCCGATGGGAGGCGAAGTAGAATCTGGTTTGAAGCTTTCTAAAATTGATCCTCATGTCCCACCTTTAGGAGTAGAAAATGGAGTCTGTATCCTTATCCCCTTTAATTTCAGTATTTTCGCGATTAGTCTAGGAATCCAAACATCATCACCAAATAATTTGTATCTTGTAACTACTTCAAGTTGAACAAATGTGTAATTCCCCTTGAAATACCCAACAAAATCACATCAAGTCAACTGAGACTATCCCCTTGCATAAGGAACCTTGGAGCTGAGTGTATGATCTTTCAAGCAATCTTAGCATGTATAATACTTTTATCAAGAGAGGATAGAGTTACCATTGAAAACTTTATTCTGTGTTGGTGCGGTTATAAAACACCAATCAATAGGTCCTTGCAATATGCATTGTGAAGCATCATTGACCCGCTTGTAGCTAGCAGTGTTGGTTAAATGTAGTTGTGGGCAAGCCTCGTGGATCTTGAACTGGTCAGGGCCACATCCAATTGGCTCCTTATACATTATTCCTTGGTATTTGGTCATTCGAGCTAGCATGTACATCACATACGAGCTCATGTAAAAAGTCTTTGTTCTCCTCAATCTCCTAAACTACTCATCTATGTTGTCGCTTGTCATTTTGGCCCAATCAACACATTATTTTCCTTCCAATATGATCCCGATATAGTAAAACATCCAAGGCTCAAAGATGTAGGCTTGTGGACTTCTTTTCACCCGGCTAAGCATCATTATGAGATCACAATACTCTTGTTTCACATCCTCAACAATAATTTGTTTCGAGAGCTTGGTGCAGGGAAGTTTAGGTCTCTGCATCCAGACTATATTGATGATGCCAGCACATCTCTCGAAGGTGGAGGAATACATTTTATCAGCTCTATCCTTCATTCTATACATCATCCTCTCAGATGTGGGAATCCCTAATGCTTCTCCAATATCATCAGGCATGAAGTTGGCGAACAACCTGCCATTTGGACAAACAATAGTCCTTCATTATGGTTTGTAACAGTTTACACACTCCATGATCAACTCTGGAAATTGTATTGCCGATGGAAAACCAACAGCTGCATAGATTCCACTTTTCAGTATCTGATGTGTTGTGACTGATGGTGGATGACCTCTCATCCTGTACATTCTTGCTTTGAGTACACCCAGATTAAATGCACCAAGGTTGGTATCTTTTAATCTTGCCAACTTTGAAGTAAATTCAGACTTTGGAAGAAAAGGCTTGGCGAGCTTCTTGATCACTGCTTTTCGAGATGCACTTTCCTTTCTTGCTTCAATATTCGAAGCTCTTCCTGCAACCCTGCTTGTTCCTGCAACATCTCTTCTTGCTTCAACCATCTGCAAAATAAAATAAAATAAGTTAGATTTCAGACTTTAGAAAAATAAAATAGCCTCGAGATGGCTGCAATATGGAGTTAGCTCTGAAAATAATATCTCTCAGCATAAAATTTTCTAACTCCAAACCTCAAACTCTTAAATCCTCTAAACTTAAAGAACAACTTTTAGCAACACGACTTCTGGACTTTGAAAGAAATTCTCACCAGCTGGCAGCTTTTAGCAAGAAAATAATTTCTCCAGCATAAAATTTTGAACCTTTTACTTCAGCAACTCAACTTTTAGCACTTAACTCTCAGCATCTAGAAAAATAATAACCACTATAGTAGATTATTTCAAAAACTTCACTCAACAACTTCGACTTTCAGCACTTTAAAAATGAAAATCTCCAGCAACTCCAAGAGATAGATTCTCACACTCAGAAAATAAAACTTCAGCTCAACTTTCAGCAACTTCAAAATTTCGATTCTCTCAGCAGTCTCTCAACTTCACAAAGAAATCTTCTCGCTTGAACAATTCCTCAACTTTGTAAATAAAATTCTTCTCACTTCAGCAATTTCTCAACTTCGAATGGTGAGAAGAAATGAGAAATTTTGTTGCTTAAATAATTCCTCTCAGAGAATATTGCTAATTTGTGTTGGAGCCATTTTTAGCACTTTCATTAATTCCCCATTCCTTCCACTTAGAAATCTTTCAATTGTGGCGAAGTGGTGGGCGAGTTATCAGCCAATCGTCATAGGTTTTTCCATTAATGAAGATTCTTTCCTTTGCAGAATTTGAAATTTCCCTCCAATCTGCCAGTTAACTCTCGTTAATTAAATCACTTGCGAGAAAATCACTTTGATTTATCTTGAAAATTCCATTTTAATTTCTTGCACATTTAATTAAATTCAACTCATAAAATTTCATGGGGAAATTAAATTAATTTCCATCCCATTAAAATATTCAACATTTAAATCATTAACTTCATGATATTTTCCTTAGACAATTTAAATCTCGTCTTTAAAATATTCAACCTAGTTGATTTAAAATCACTTTTCAAATCAATCAACCTTTTCAAACTTTGATCTCCTTCAGAAAAATAATCAGGCAACTTAGAAAATAATTCCCTCTGAAAATATAAAATTTCCCTTAGGAAAATAATTCCTAACTTTATTAATCCATGGGCGCACTTTGAAGGGGTTCATTTAATTTTTCATTTTATTTTACCCCTTTTAAAAATATTCCATCATCTTGGCCACATATGATATTACCAACTCCATTTAAATGCTTTTAAATCAATTCCACATTAATTCCTTAACCTCTGGCGTACTTTTTCCAATGAAATTTTATTTCACTTAGGATAATTCCTTTATCTCACTTTCTAGGTGCATTTTACCCAGTGGAGTTTTATTTTCCCATACTTAGAAATAAATTCAAGTCATTTTTTTCCTTGGGCATATTTTTTCCATCTTTTGTTTTACCATGCTTTACAAACCTTACTCCTCCCTTAAGGGCATGTATGAGGCCATGAGTTTTTTATTTTCTTACTTAGAAAATTTTCCAAGTCTATTTACCTTGAGAGCACATTTTCGCAAGCATGCTTTTATTTTGTAATTTAGAAAATTTTTAATGCCTTCAGCAATCTCACCAAGGGCGCATTTTGATGGTGAAGTTTTTATTTTACACTTATGGAATTTTTGATACCCCCCTTTAGCTTATGGGTGCATTTTTCCCCTAGAGCTTTTGTTTTTCCTTAGAAAAATTTCAAACACCTTCAACACTTAATGGGTACATTTTGGAGTAGCTATTTCCAATCTTGCCTTAGGTAATTTTCACACCCCTACTTCTCTACTTGGGCACATATAAGCATGGGTGAAACCACAAAAGTGGTTTACAATTCGAGTGAGGAAGGAAAACTTCCAATAAACTCACCCATGTAAAACAATTTTGTTTTGAGGGGTTTGAGTGAACTCAAGGTTTGAACGAACCCCAAAGGGGGGGTTCGCTCGAACAAACTAGGGTTCAAGTGAACCCCTTTGCATGTGGGAGCCCGTGTTTCCCATTGTGGAAATGGGGTTCACAAGCAAACCCCTTAGGTTCACTCGTACCCCTCTTTTCCCACCTTCCCACCCTTCGACACAAAAAGACTCCAAATTTTTTCCCTTCAAAGCTTGGGCTGAGGATGAAAATGGATGAGACTTCACAGACCCAACTGGAAGATGGTAGTCCTTAGAATGAGCTATCCAACAAATATAATTTTAATATCTTTTGGTTTTATTATGTATTTGTTTTTTTAGTTTTATTAAACATAGGTTTTTCACCGAAAATCAAACTCTCAGTTATACACATGTGGAAAAATAGAAAATTACCAAAATAAAATTTTGAAAAATATGTTTGGGTTAGGCATTGATGTCCTTGACCCAATAAAAAAATAAAAATTGAATTTTGATACATATAAAAAGAGTTATGTTGTATATGGTCCACCTACGTGTGAATTGTAATTGGTTTGACTTCGAAACTTGATTAAGGAAAAAAAATTCAATAAAACACTATAAAACCAAATGAAAGTGCTAGATATCATAGTTACAAATCCAAATTCAAAAAAAATAGAATTTTATCCTTCATACAAAAAAATTTATGTTGTATACAATGAGCGTCAGTCCTTAAAAATATTGTTTTATGAAAAAAACCATTTTTCGTGGGAGATGGAAAAAGAAGTGCAATCTGATTGCAAAAAAATTGAAAAAAATATTTTAGAATCTACAGACAAAATGTGATGAGATTTTACTTTGGATTATCTTCAAATTCCTCATGGTTTAGCCGCTATAGGTGCCCGAATGTGAAGATTAAAAATAATAATTTAAGTGTCTAGTTTGGCCAAAAATTGTAAACCACTATTGTGGTATCACCCGCATGTCTACTTTTATTTCATGCCTTAGGAATTTTTCCCATCATCTCATCAATCTCCTCAAGGGCGCGTTCTCACCTTAGCACTTTTGTTTTGTCTTAGAAGATTTTTATGCTTTATCCTTGCTGGAGGGCGCATTTTTGAGGGTCCACTTTTGTTTTCATTACTTAGCAATTTCCTTCCTCTAGGGTGCATTCACCATCTTGCAATTTCATCTCGTGCCTTAGAAAAATTCCAAGGCTCTCTCGTTTTACCTTGGGCGCATTTAAGCATGCATACTTTCATTTTATGACTTGGAAATATTTTTCTTGCTTGAGATGGGTGCATATTCATGTGCATGCTTTTGATTTTCATGCCTTAGTAAATTTTTCATCTAGCAACCCTGGGTGCATTTGAGGTAGGCTTCTTCCACTTTGAGAGCACACTTCATATGTTCCACTTTTACTTCCAAAACTTAGGCATTTTTGGGTGGCCCTTTTATGGTGGCTGCATTTCGGGTAGGCTTCTAAGTGAAGGCTTTTTTCACATGTGTTGCTCCCATTTATTGCCTTAGCAATTTCTTAGCACCTTCATTCAAATTGAGCGCATTTAGGAGAGGGTGCTTTTATTTTCAACACTTGAATCCTTTTCTCCACTTTGACCTCTTCATGCCTGGGTGCATTTTACCCCATGGGCTTCCTTTTACTTGCCTTAGGCATTGTTCTAAGTCATCACACAAGCTGGGTGCATTTTGAAGGTGGTGCTTTTATTTGTTGCCTTAGAAAAATTTTAAGCCTCCATCATCCTCCTTGGTGCATTTGACCCCTTCTACTTTCATTTTCAATGACTTAGAAAATTTTCAAGTCATTTCACCTTGATGGGTGCATTTAGCATGGGCTAATTTGATTTCTCATGGCTTCATCAATTTCTTCAAGGTGAGGGTGCATTCTCCTTGTCAGGCTTCTATTTGAGGGCACCTTTTGAAGGTGAAGCTTTTGTTTTATACTTAAATTTTTTTTTATTTCCTCCGCCTATCATCACCTTCTATTTTTAGTAAGTCCTTGATTTTCTGATTTCCACAACTCCGTTTAGCCTGAAATTTTCATCATGTGATCCTCGTTTCCTGGTGAACTTGTTTACACCTACCCCTCGTGTTGACCTGCTATTTATAGCCTTATTCTTGAGATGACTTACTATAAATAGTAGGTTCTCGGATTGCACGCAAATTTTACCAGTGGATTGCCTGAAGGATGTCGATTGTGATGGGATACTTCATTTTTCAAAATTATGGATTTTTACCCCTCTTTTTAGGCACCAAATTAGAAACCCTAATATGACTTGCATGTGCCCCAAATGACCTTCGTTTGACTTGATTTTTGCTGCATGTTGCTCTGTTCGTGATACTGAAGTGTCGGGTGGTTGTTGGGGTGAACCTGCTATTTATAGTAAGTGTTTGAAAAAGTGATCAATCCACTGTCGGATGAGTTTGCATGCAATATTGCCTGAGGGATCCAAAACCCAAAAAACCCCAATAAACCGGTCTACATGCATGCACTGGCTAAAAATAGGAAGTTTCTGAAACATGATCTCCTTCGCTTGCATGTCACATCATTGCAAAGCTCTTGAAAAACCCATAAGAAATATCCTGACATGCACTGAAAAAGTCTACATGCAAACCCTAAAAATAGCCTCTGAAGCCTGAATTGTTAAAAATAGCAAGTTATCTGAATCCACTCAAATTTTGCATGTGAGTATCTGTTAGTACCCTGAATGTGATGGAACAGATAGAATTTCAAAAGTCCTAATAAAAAAAAGATCCTAGATTGAGTACTTACTAAAAATAGTAAGTTGTCAAAACTCAGTGAAAATTTAGTGGGACTCTACCTGAAGCGTTGTGATCACAGTATTAAGCTTAGATTTCACTCTCACAATTCCATTTGACCTCAAGCAAGTCTGAAGAATAAAAATCCTAATTTCACAGACTTAGCCAAAATTCCCAACTTAGGTCAAACGATGGGACATCCTCGTAAGGACAAAAGACTAGAGAGAGAGAGAGACGCAAAACCAAAGCCAAAAGACCAGAATGGAGCAAAAATTAGGGGGTACCCATTTTGAATGAGGTGATGTGTGAAAAGGTCACAACATCTGGTGACTCCATGAGAAAGTGTTGAAAAAGACTTTAAAGATTAAACCTTGCCTAACTCTCCTCTAACCATCATACAAAAAGGATACTTACTCAAAAGGGGAGAAGAATCCGATATTGTATCAAAACACCTTCATCCAAGATCTTCTGAGTATATTCATTCATTTCATCTCTAAACCATCTTGACCCTCGAAATTGATTGCACCAACAAAGCACCTCATAGGCTCACAGTCATGCAAGGGGGTATCCTTCAAGAACTCTCACATGAAGGAAACTAGTAAAAGCACCTTACAAATCCACCGTCCTACAAAGAAGGTATCCCCCAAGAACTCTCACATGAGGGAGACCGAGCAAAGGGGACTCTGTAGAGTCAGAGAGAGTGACATGTTTACCCGTAGATAAAACACATCAAGAAGCGGCTACGTAGACCAGTGAACAAAAAGTCACACAGACCATCACTAAGTTGGAAGGCTTTCAAAGTGGTCCCTCATGAACCCTTCAAAAGGAAGGAGGGTCCACTCAAGGGACGCACTATTTGAAAAGTGAAGTCTAGTCGGGCTACCCCCAAGCTAGATGTAAGGATGCGAAGTAGGTCTAGTCAGGCTGCTCCTGGACTAGACGTGAAGAAGTGAAACCACTCTAGTAGGGTTGCCCCCGAGCTAGACGTGAAGTTGTGAAACCAGTCTAGCTGGGCTGCCCCTGGGCCAAAAGCCATAGAACTTGTTAAAAGGCCTTCAAAGGGGTCCCTTGGGAACCTGATGTGAAAGGAAGGGTCCACTCAAGGGACACACTATTCAAAAACTACCATCTTCTTTCTCGAATCAATTCAATATTAAGGAATCCTTTTGAAATATGTTCACTTCATCGAGGAATTCGAAAGGAAGGAGATTTTCCCACGCGAGGGAAAGAATAAGATCATTCCTGCTTTAGAGGAGGGTCTCCAAGTCCTTTCTTTATGAACCCATGATGAAGGAAACATGTTTCATTAAGGTTTCAAGTCGAGAATACAATTGCAATAAAGAAGTGTATGAAGGATCTTCAAGAAAATATTCATTTGGCAACGAATGCGTTTTCTAAATATCATGAAATGTAGAAGCAACATTGTCACACATGAGAGGGACAACTCAAGCAAAGAAGAGAGAAAGATGAAGGGAAAGGTAAGAGAAAATAGATCACACACAAAGAGCACAAGGGGATCTAGTTTTGCGGGGTTAGATTTTCCTTTATTTATAAGTAGTAGGTAACCATGGTGAGAGGTGAAAGATCATCAATCCCCAACCAAATCAGGAAGAATGCATGAAATACAAGGTAAAAGAAAAAATTGGGTCAACAATGAAGGAGGCCTAAATGCTCTTGACGCTTTGCATAATCCCCAATTTACCAAAATTCAATTATAAACATGAAATAATAGAGATACACATAGAAGAAGGTTTACAACACAAACACCATGCCTATTTCCAAGCACCAACAAGGGTGACAAGGGTCATCCAGGAACATATAGCATGATTATGGGGGAACACATCATGACACACACATACATCTAATCTAAAGATCAAGAAGAGTGTCTCCCCTTAACACTGGTTGACCAAGAGGTCTTTAGCTTCCCACTCTACATCATCGTAGGGGAAGGAGGATGAGCCTACAATGGTATAATGTTAAGGGGGGAGATTTTGATCCTTTCATAACAAGGGCCAAGTTAGAGGGACTAGTGAGGTCTTCGTCACTCAACTCTTGTGGGTCTAAGGTCAACGACTTCATGAAGTTTGTTGATAGGGTCGAAACTTCACCCACTGAGTTAAACATGCACTTAACGGGAGTGCCTTATTTCACTTTGACAGATGAAAGAGTTTGCACTCGAGGTTCACTACTGGTCTCACTGAGAGACTCGAGAGCGTTGATAAACTCAGGGGAGGTTGGGACCGGTTTCCTCACTAGGACAAAACTAGTCAACGTAAGGCCAAATTTCAGAGGAGGTGGGCTCTCCTTATGTCCTCTACTACTGTAGGGACCATGCTCTACCTTCTTCTTCATCGAAGGAGGTGAACTCCCCACAGACAAAGCAAGGAGGGTCGAGGGAGAAGAGGAAAGAACCGTAGTGGATACGACAAAACTTTTAACCATATCCATGGGCTTTGGGAAAGGAAAGACATCTTGAATGGATGTCAGTAGGGGTGGCTTCGAAGAAGGAGTGATAAACACCTGGACCTTTCCAGGCACATGTGTGCTCACAACGGGAGCCGAGGGAGATTTAGAGCTAGTTATACAAGAGATAGAAGAGGGGAGAGAGGACACAATAGAAGGTGTCGTATTTTCTTAATCCTTCTTCTATGAGGAGGCTTGCTCAGTTGGGAGAGCCTTTTTCCAATGCTTGCGCTCACATGCAAGGTGGTTCCTATGACTCTTCAAACCAAATGATGGAGTTTGCAGAGGGACAAAAGGATTCTACTCAGCCATGGGAGCGTCCTCAATGACTGTTTCTAGCAAAAGGGTAGACTCGTGAATTGGAGCAGAAGGAATAGGCTTAGAAATGGTGGGAGGAACTGACTCTACCACCTTAGAGGTGGATCCTTTTCTATTTAGGGAACAAGAAGAGATCAAGGAGCGAATTCTCTCAACGAGCCTTTTTTTCCACACATATATTACCAGGGTCTTAAGGACCCATTAGGGAGATCCAATATCCTAATCATGGGCCTTCGCCAAGGAGGAATCATCGAAATCAGTGGGTAGAACCCAATCTTGTTCATCTAATACTCTTCCCAAGAGAGAGGAGTAGACAAGTTAGCTTGAGAGGGAGTGAGCTTCTCCTTTCCCTTTCAGGAGGAGGAGGTAGCTAGCTCAACAGCTATAGGAAGGGTAAACTTTGGTTGTCCCTTTCCTCTAGTCTTATACTTCACATAGTTCTTGTAAAGTAGGTCCATTCTTTGAGGGAGCAGACTGATAGCAATGGGCCAAAAGTGATCAAATGAATATCCTCCACGAGATACCACCAGTTGATATCCAGTGTCATGTACCACGTGCATGACACCCTTATGGGAAAACTTGAGGCACTTATGGATTATGGAGGCAATCCCATTCATGGAAGCTAACCAAGGTATGCCTAGCTTCAGTCTAAATAGGTTCAACTCGGGAATAACATTGAAGACCATGTCTACATTCTTGGGTCCAACCATGATAGACAATGTTATCGATCGATAAGGTTTAAGAGAAAGTCCATCATGTGTACAGATGATGGATTTCTCTTTTTCGTGTTCCTCCTTTTGTAGGGAATTCAAGTGTATTGTCTCCTTTGTTATAACATTCACTCTACTTGTGGGGTCCACTAAGACCCATGTCATAATGTTACCATTGAGGCGAGTGAGAATATACAGTGAAGAAGGTTTGCTATCGGTTGGCACATCTTGTGATGTAAATGTCACATTCGGTGAGTTGGTCAAAAGACAAGGAGAGGGAGTAATAATTACCATGTTAACGTATGCCTCAAGGAAAGAAACAAAATTTGAGGGATCGATAATCATGTTGGTAGAGTGTGACGTAAATGTGTCCATGTATATCTACAAGTAAATGTTAGCTTTTTCAACTTATTTTTCCATGTTTTGTTTACTCCCATCAAGATGGATAGTACTGTCCTCAATGCGATCCTGTATCTCATGACACAGGCACATACAAAATTTGGTATCATGTTCGTTAACTCGACAATACTGAAAATATTGAGTTTTCTTCATACCAGTTAGGGTACGGTTCTCTAACTAGTTTAGGAGGTGGCAGGGTAAGGATCTTATCCTTCACCAACTTCTGCAAGATGGAAGAATAAGATTTTGATAACTTCATAAAATTTTGATCGCATCTAAGGTCATTGTTATCCATAGAAGCTACTACATTTGTAATAGCCTTACCTCTTCCAAAGATTGATACGATAGATCTCCCTTCAAAATGGGAGCACAAGGGAGGACCCCCGAACTGGACCACCATTTGTTGGTATTCTCATAGAGCCACACATAGATGTACAAAAGAATGATATTTCATGAGGGAAAACTTCTCTTGCCAATGTCTCTATAAGTTCCCTATGAAGACCTTTTGTACATTAGATTCAGGTAGCGGATACGAGATCTATGAGAAGAGCACTCGGTATCACGCAATAAAGTATATAACCTTCTTATTGTCCTCTTGTTTGCACTGAACAAGGTTAGAGAAGGTCATTTTTGGTTTGATATTGGCTTGGAACTGTCGAAATAATTGGTTCACAAGCTAATCGAACATGAAGATGGAATTATCGAGCAAAGAATAGTACCAATCCAGTATTGTATCTTTGAGGGATTGAGGAAATAGTTTCACCATCAGCGCATCATGATAGAGGAAGTTTGTGCACAAGGCATTGAAGGAAAAAACATGTGTCTGCGGGTCCCCTTTACCACCATATTTTTCAAATTTTGGAATCTCCATCACTTGCGGGAAAGGAGTGTTTAATATCACAATCGATAATGGGTTCTGTCAGAAGAAAGGCTAAAAGATAGGTTGGGTCGAGGCTTGGACAAGTTTGCTAGCTGATTCTCCATCTTCCCCATATTCTGAAGAAGGGTATTCAGGATAGGGTCATTAGAGGATAGAGGGCCACTAGAACCACCACAAGAACCACTGCCTAGAGCACCATCATGACCATTTCCAAAGCCACCATCGATGCTGCCACCACCAGTGTGACTTTCATCAGAGCTACCGCCACTTTCGAAGCCACCACCATGACTTCTATCAGAACCTCCTTTGCAAATGCCACCCCCACTTCTAAATTTTCCATGACCAAAGCCTCCACCTATCATCCCACCAAATCCTCCACCACCAAAGGTGGCAGAAGGGGTGAAGTGGAAACCAAAAGGGTTCCTGTTTACTTTGACAATTTCAAAACTTTCGAATGTAGTGGGTACACTAAC
This sequence comes from Sequoiadendron giganteum, assembly GCA_007115665.2. Taxonomy (NCBI): domain Eukaryota; kingdom Viridiplantae; phylum Streptophyta; class Pinopsida; order Cupressales; family Cupressaceae; genus Sequoiadendron; species Sequoiadendron giganteum. The sequence continues at coordinate 168,932,184 of CM021102.1, read as the reverse complement.
CGAAGGGACCGCATCAGCCATATATACAGATGTAGGAGGCATCAACATCTCTAGTTTCCTCTCACGTTCCTGAAAGAGACCACCTCGTGTCATGTGATTATGGCTCGAGGGGGCACATGCTTCAGCTAGACTAGCACAACTAGCTAAGAGCTCTATGCCTGTCTAGTCCTTTTCCACCATATATCTTATTTCACTGATAACTTTAGCATCCCTTACCGTCTTTGGGTTTCCTTCCAAGTGATTTTCTAATGCACCTAACCCTTTACCAAGGTTGAAAACGTATTTAGAAGGGATATAGATGACCTCATGCTCGTCTACAGATGAGGAGGTCGATGATGCAGGAAGGGTAGGGATGCGATCAGTTTCTTCAAGAAACCTAGATTCACCTCACGATATGTGCTCCTGCATGGATAGACCAACCACTGAACTAGAGAAAAGGTCAGTAGGGAGACTAGAGGAGACCTTCATTTTTTCCATTGGAAGGTGTCGCATACTTCTTTTAACAATATCCCTAGAAGTCACAGACTGGGTTGTGAAGCTCATAAAATTTCACATGTAAGGGTACTATGACCAACAGATATAAGAGAAAAAACTCAGAACACCAACAAATGGGTAGACGTTGGTTCATGTCGGCTTCACCAAAAATATAAGAGATGGGGACCAGCCATTGCAAGGCCCCAGGTCACGAAAGGACAAGAGTAGAATAATGAGGACTAGGTGACCTTCGACTACTCTGCAATCCTGAGAGTTGAAGGGAGACTAGATGAGTCACTTTTTAAGGTCAACTCTACATCTTAGATAGCTCTTTATCAGAGGACAAAAGCATGGTGCGCTGACATCTCACAAGGGTGTTGGCATCCGTATGGTCAAAAAACAAAATAGACAAGGTTAAACTTGAAAAGGTAGACTAAGAACCTAGTTTAGAAGTTTCATGAACATCAGAATGAGATTAAGAAGAACAAGATGTAAATATGTATGTGATAAAAGAAATATATTACCACAAGGGTGACAAAGACAATTTTGTACAACATTCTTCTCGCCAGCTTGCTCCAAGCTCTCTCCACCTACACAGATAAAAAAGGGGGAATGTTGGGGCTATTTAGGGGCCTGCCTCAGTTAAACCCCCATTTTGGTGTTTCCACCTCCATGAACAACAAATTTGCAACAATAGGAATAAGGATAAAGGAAGGAATACAAGCTATGTATACAAAAGACACTACAAAATAGTACGTTCTTACTCAACCAAAGATGATAGAAGAGATAAGAGGATCTTATCACCTCTTTCAAAGCGCTCAAGACTTGTGGAGGAGAAAAGTGAGACGAACTCAAGCCTCTATTGCTGTGGTGTTTTTCCTGCGCTCACACTATCGGAGTAATGGAGTGGTAGATTTTTGCAATGCAATGTAAAATGCTACTACAAAGCTTGTAGATGCTTGAAATATTGGAGAAAATATGGAGAGATGAACTCAAGATCTTGCAAAATGCTGTTTAAACTTCCAAAATTTTGAGAATGAATGGAATGGTCAAGAATATGAAGGAAAGGATGAAAAACAACCATATTTAGGTTAGCTAGCCGAAGGGAGGCGTTACTCTTCGACTTCTAATAAAAATTGTAATGTCTCTACAGAATCCAACCACAAGAATCTTCTAGGGATGTAAGCACACCACGCGGATGTCTACGCACTATGTGGACGTCCCTGATAGAAACGCCTCCACTGACGCACAAAACAGGTGCCAAGTGTGATGTGGACATCGTGCATAAGTGGAATTAAGCCTCTGCCTTAGGTTTTCTAAAGTGGAAGGGGATAAAAGGGGATTTGCATTAGGGGTGCAAATTCCCGCTTATACAATATTTAATAAGAAATAGTATATATCGGGTCAATAAATAAGCATTAAATAATTTGATTAATTATTGATGGATCACATATGAAGTTGAATCAAGCTCTATCAAGATGATTTCTCGTAGCCCAAGAATGCTAAAGCAATGAATACATATGATATATGGTATATGTTGATGTAAATTTTGACACAGGAATTTAATTCAAACACACTATTTTCTATTGAAAAGGAATTTCTCCCCAAAGGTAAAGTTATTGGCTTATTTAGAAAACATATATGTTTATGTACAATTTTCTTTAATAGAAAATTGTTTAAAAATATTTTAATTGCGTGTATCAATTAAATTAAAAATTATGTAAACTTAAATTAATTTTATTGCACACATTCAAATTTATGTTTTATATAAATGTAAACTACACTATAATATTTTGTTTGAATACATAAAAGATATATTACTATAAATATAAGAGAATAATTTGAGGAAAAAGTTGAAGAAGATCTAAAAAAAGGGATGAAAGTGCAATTTAGGACTATAATAGGGCCACCCTAACATCTATACTTTCATGGAAATGTCTATACAATACCAAATAATGAAAATTAAATGTATAAATATGAGTCGTAATGCACCCTACATATAGAATAGGAGAGGAGAGGGTGACTTCATAGGATCTTATCAAAGTGGTCAAACCAAACCAATATTCTGGTCTTTTAATCTCTTGGAGAAACAAAAATAAAATGGAATGTATGCATAAATGTGAGTCTAGGATTAAGAGAAGCATTTATAAGTTCTTAAACTAATTGGGTTAAATTTTAAGCTAAAATTTTACAAATAATAATAAATCGAGTCTACAAATATAACATTATTATGTTGTGTGATTGAAATAAAAATTATAATAGAAATCAATGTATCTATTGTTACTATATTATACAAAAAGAATGTATGATTCAATTAATCAATCAATGGAATATAATTTGCATTCATAGGGTAATAATAGCAGTCCTAAATTCATTTCTACCCATCAAGTTTATGTTTCTATTCCTCCTCTACATACACTAATAAATTAAAATACCTTGTTATTGTGAACCCCAATCCTAGACCTACACAACCACATCAAAAAAACACATAATTAGATCAAATGTAAGTAATAAAAATGATTCCCCATGAAATCCATTTAAATTGCAAAGAACAAGAAATGAGATGAAGAACACATGAAAACATAACTAAAAGCTATCAAATCTTATTCAATGTAAATCAAACTCTTGATCCCATGGGGAAGTTGGTGCCAATTATGTGTATAAATTAGACCTTTCCGAACTCCTTTGTAAGCTTGATGATGATTTTATGGATATTTGATCCACTTTTGTTGAATTCTTGCATAACCTAGCTAAAAATATATGAAAATGGATATGCTTGAAGATGAAATTGAGTATAGTGAGTTTAATCAAATTGTGGATGGTCAATTCAATAGAGGAGGCCTCTATTTATAGATTTGAAGAATGGAACATTGAAGGATTTGGGTGAATGTGGGAGAAAATACCAACCAATGAGAAGAGGCCACTTGTCCACATGTGATTGGAGGAGGAATGAGCACATTTTCATGAATGTGCCCATAAATGCTATTAGGTGGAAATTTGAAATTGGAAAGTTGGAAAGTTGGAGGGAGCGAAGAATGGAGTTAATGTCATTTGGCTCAAGGCCAAGGACATATAAGAGGCATTAAATACCTTTTTGGAAGTACCCATCCCCTTTTGGAGGGATTTTCAAACTTGGAGGAATATTCCCCTAAATATGCCATGTTCAAAGAAAATAATGATTTAATAAATTAATTAAATGAATTTTCATGTGCAAGTGGAAAAATCTAGAGAAGTTAAGAGAGTGGGATTAAATTAAAAAGGATTTAGTTAACTTAATAGGAGATTAGTTGATGGACCATTTGATTTAGATTTTGTGATTTTATTTAAATCAAAGTTGAGAAGAAAATGGTTTAGGTTTTTAATTAAATAAAGTTTTTCATTTATTTAACTAAACGGGGATGATGTTAGATTAAATTAAATAAAGTTTAATTTATTCAATTTAATAGGATGACTTTAGATATTTAATTAAATAAAATGAATTATTAAATTAAATGGAGATATAGGGTTAATTAAATTAAATTGATTAATTTAATCAACATGGAAGAATGACTTAATTAGATAAACAATGATTTATTCAATTAAGGGATGAAAGGTGATGACAAGCTGAGAAGATGATTTAGGATGAAACGATGTTAGTAAAATCAGGATCAGGTACGTAGAATAAACTTGTATATTGTCCATGTCAACATTTATCCCCTCTTTGAAGCAATGCACTTGTTGTGTTGGTTCAAAGAAAAAGTTGTCAAGATCAAAATTCAAAAAAAAAATCAATTTTTCAGATGCCCCACTGCTGCCCCAGTGAGAAGGATTATGGTGAGTTCAAAACTAAGCAAATAAACTAATGCTCCTATGAAATAATACATTATACCTCATAAAAAAGTAACAAAACAAACTAATTGAAAGCATACAAGAAGCACAATGCATACAGGTATTCCATATTGGATTGGTGCTACTCTTTGTGTAGAAAGTAGCCCTTTCCCAACCCTTTGACAAGCCAAATGATGAAGATTGTTGAAAATTCTATGAAGTAGACAAAATTAGCTCTCAATGTGAAGAGAGTAACTTTGCTAAAATTATGGATGCAAATGATGAAAGAAGGCATTGGATTTATAGAAGAGTTTGAGGAGAGAAGAGGCAAAGTGGAGGAATATGGGACTAATCCTCAACCAATAGGAATAAGCCACTTGTCACCATGTGAATGGGCCAAGGTTGTAAAAGTTTTGGTCAATATGCCAATAAATGACATTAGGTGTCCTTTTAAAATTTGAAATTTGACTTGTTGGAGGGAGAAGAAAGGGGTCTTAAATACCAAGTTGGGGACATGTAAGAGGGGAATTAATGCTATGTTGGAAGGGACAAGTCATTTGAGAGGGAAATTCAAATTGGAGGAATATTCCCTAAAGATGCCATGTGAGGGAAATTAGAAGATTTAATAAATCAATTAAATGATTTATTTGTGCAAGTGGGAAAAGCTAGAGGATGTGACTTGCATTAAGATTAACATTAATCAGGATTTAGTTAACGTGAGAGAGGATTAGGTGATTTGACCTATTTGATTTAGATTTATGGGTTAAAATAAATCAAAAGGAGATAGAAAATGATAAATATTTTGATTTATTTAGCTAAAGGGGATTCAATGTTAGTGTTAATGATGAATTTATTTAATTTAAATGAAAGAATTTAGAGATTAATTAAATAAACTTGATTTATTTAAATTAGGAGAATATGATTAAATATGATGCTAATTTTGCATGTTTACATTTTGCCCCTCTTTGAAGCAATGTACTTGTTGCACTCGTTCAAAGAATGATGTTGTCGACATCGAAATTTTAAAAAATTCTGATTTTCTCATATGCCCTAGCAGAAATAGGTACGTTATTACATTACCCCTCGAGAGATGGAGCGAAAATTTAAATTTGATGTCAATCTCACAACAAAGAAGTTCAAAATGGATGCACATATGGCTAAACTAATAGATCTATGTGATAATGATGATGATATTTTCTCAAGATGCTTAGATTAACAAATCTATATTATTCTAAACAACTTAGATGATGATGCAAATGAGATGATTATAATAAAAAATCTATATTATCCTAAACAACTTAAATGATTATGTTATGCATGTGAAATGGATGAGATGGATGGTGTTGTCCTATGATGATATGACATGATTATGCAGAATGAGAGGATGGATGTAGGATGGATGCATTGTTAGCACAAAAGAGGATAGAAGAATGAGAGGGATCAACCATTAAATCTAAGAAAATGTAGAAGTCCAACAAGTCCAATGATGATGTATTGCGTATCTAAGGATGGGAGAGATAAAGAGCATAACTTTCCTTATGTTTGATAACACACATAGGTACGATGCATCAAGGTATAAAGAATTAGGATGGCATTGTGCCTAGTGTGATGGACTTTGACTTGTCAAATAGATAGGATTACTCTTATTCACACTTGACAAATGAAACCTTATTCGGAGTGTAGTTCAGATATTCTAGATATCTCAGACCAAAACATAGAAAGGAAAGCCTTCTTATGTGGTCAACAAGACACCTAAAACACCATCCCTACTAACCAAACAAAGCACACATGACAAAGTTATTTTACAAGAATATCACCAAGAACAACAAACAAAATAATAATGATTATTGCCCCATTCCTTTCTCTCTAAATATTTATATTTAGACATCATTGAGAGGTGTTTCGAATGAGTGCAAAAAGATAAGTAAAAAAACAAGCTAATGTTCTTCGTACCGCTAGCAAAGCTAAACTAAGGTGATACTTGATGTTGTCCATCGCAGGAAGGTCGTATTCCTAGGACATGTTGTGATCAGGGATTTGATGAGATTGATTGGATGATAAGCTATCGATACTACGAGTTGACCAACTTACTGACTTACGGATCTAGACTTGAGATTTTTTATGATTAGGTTCGCACTTTTGGACCTGCTAGACTTTCTTCTGATTACCTTACCAAAGGATGAAGGAGATGATGATTTATTATGAGCGACGTTTATTGCGGGTGAAAGCAAGATGAGATAGATGCAACATTTTGGATTTTTTCAAATATTTGGATGTTTTTGTTGTATCTTGAATATTTTGAGGTTGTTTTTAGAATTTTTAATTTTTTACAAATGTTTTTGGTATTTTCAAGATTTATGATGAAGAGAATAACTTAAAGACCTATCCTAGGGGTTTCGGGAGCTGATCCATAGATTAGCATTTCCTACATTATACATGCAGAGACCACATAGTTTGACTGATGATAGACTTGATTCAATGATGAGATAGATGGGTAAATAGATTGTCGTTACGACGGACACCTAAAGGACTGACCTAGGGTGTCTTGGGGAATGATCAAAGATCAACCTTGCCCACGTTCAAGCTCAGAGGTGATGTAGTTCCATTGAATGACTCTAATTTTATTTTCAACTTGTTTTAGATTTTGAATAATTTGGTTTTTTTTTAGATTTTTTCTTTTTCTGAATGTTTTTGAATTTTTTATTTTTTGAATGTTTTTGGTTTTTATTTTGATCTTTTAAATTTTTGATCTTTTGAATTTTTTTGATTTTTGATGGATTTTTTGAATTTTTTGATTTTTGATTTTTAATGTTTTTGGATTTTTAGATTTTTTGATGTTTTTGAATTTTTTAGTTTTTGAATGTTTTTGGAATTTTTGATGGATTTTTCTGAAATTTTTTTATTTTTTGATGTTTAGGAAGATCACAAGAATATAAACAAATCTGATCTGATGCAGCTATAGGAACATGCCCCCAACATGATGTGATAGACTACTTTGATATAGGCAAGACAAACTGACCTTGGGAATATGCCAAGTAGTACTATGGCGAAACATGATACGAGCACAAGATCAAGCTATGCTACAGAATGCGAATAGATGGTGGAAGGATAAATGGAATGTGATGGATAATTTTGTGTGCGGAAAAGGCCATGAAGATCCTGGTGGATGGAGAGTGCTTTATTTACGCTTGGCACCTACTTGCGAGGTTTTCACCAAGGTACTTGTCCAAAGCACCATCAAAGTGGTTTTCACTAGAGGATGATTTTTTTATTTACTGTTTTCAACCATTTTTCTGATTTTTCTTTGGATTTTGTATTTTTTGATTTTTTTGTTGTCACCAAGATGCCTATTTACCAGGTTTCCATCAGGGTGACCAATTTTTTCAGGATATTTTTTTGATTTTTTTGTATTTTTTGGTTTTATACCTTGTAAGATCTTAGGCATAAAACTTTTTGAGATGGGAATTGTTTAGAGGCTCCTCTAGAGGCTCATCTTCTGGTGTTGACATTTGATATGCCCTTGACTTATAGATTGTTGTGATGATGAAAGGTCCCAACCAATTGGGCTCAAATTTTCCTTCGCTTTCTTGATTTGGCACATTCTTCTAATTTTATTTTAGGACAAGTTCACCGAATTAGAAGGTGTGTCTCCTGATCTTCTTGTTGTAGTTTCACTTTAGGCAGTTCTAATAGACCTATAGATGATTGAGGGTATCCATGCATCATTCATCTAATAAATCCAGCTCATTTAACCTTGAAACCCGATATTCCTCATCTGTAATAACGTTTTGCAGTGATATCCTTAATGATGGTTGCTCGATCTTGATTGGGAGGATGGCTTATGATCCATAGACCAAGGAGAATGGGGTGGCACCTATTGGCATGCGTATGCTAGTGTGGCAGGCCCATAAGGTAGGATTTAGCTGCAGATGCTAGTCATGGCCAGATTCATTGACTATTTTCTTAAGGATTTTTAAGATAGTTTTATTAGTGGCTTCTTCTTGGCCATTGCCTTGCGGATAATATGGATTGGAAAAGAGATGTTGGATATTTAATTTTTGGCAAAGGTCACACACATCTTGATTCTTGAAAGGCATCCCATTATCAAAGATGATAGCTTGGGGGGCATCGTATCAAAAAATGAGATAGTTTAGGATGAACTTTGATATCTACTTTCCAATTATGTAGGTCATTAGGATGGTTTTGACCCACTTTGTAAAGTAATTTATGGCGGCACTAATGAATTTGTGGCCGTTAGATGAGGTGGGTGTGATTATTCTGATTAGATCAAGCCCCCACTATGAAAAGGGCCAATGTGTAACAATAGGATGAAGCTCTTGATCCAGTGCATGAATAAGGTCTTCATGTTGTTGGCACTGTAAACACTTTCTACCAAAGTCATGTGACTCTCTTTCCATTGTTGGCCAGTAGTACCCAATCCTCAATAGTTTCTTAGCCAAAGTTATACAACTTGAGTGTGAACCGAAAATGCCATTATGTACCTCAGTTAAAGTAGTCAGGGCTTCCTCAATGTTCAGGCAATGCAACAAGGTTTCTTCAATACTCCTATGATAAAGGGTTTCTCCTAGGATGACAAAGTGGGTGGACTTTTTGATGAAGGCTCGTTTAAGGTTTGGGGTCATATCGACAAGAAAGACTCCTATTCTTAAGTAAGTGTACACAACATGATAGAAGGGATCACTGGGACGAATAAGTTCACACACAAATTCAGACATAGGTACCTTGAATGCTAGTACAAGAAGCTGCTCTATAAGGAATTCTTGCTTTAGGACGTTGCACGGGATTTCCAAGAGTGATCCAATTTTTTCCATTGCATCCATTGCTCTATTGTTTTCTCTAGGTAGTTGTTCAAATGTGATATCAATGAATGACTCTTTGAGGCTCTCGACTAACTTTTTTTATGGAGTCAATTTATAATCCTTTATTTGATATACATCGTTCACCTGATTGATTACGAGCTGAGAGTCCCCATATGCCTTTAAATCCATGATCTACCATTGTACTACAATCATTAAGCCTATGACGAGAGCCTCATACTTTGCTATGTTATTCATGCATGGAAATGACAGTTTGTAAGATTTGGGTATGCAATCTGCTTCGGGAGTTATGAAGAAATTTTTTGCCCCTGATCCATGTTGCATGTAAGATCCATCAAAGTACATCTTCCAGTGGTCTGCAACACTTAGGCTGAAAATTCATTCCTCAGGGAATTCTGAAACGAGTGGGTTCTCTACATAAATAGGAGCTTCTGCTAGTTGATCTACAATTGCCTATCCCTTGATGGCCTTTCACTCCACATATTCAATGTCATGTTCTATCAATATCATGACCCACTTGGTTGTTCAACTTGTGAGAGTGGCTTTAGAAAGAAGGTATTTGAGAGGATCTATCTTTGTGATCAGCTTGATTTGATGAACAAGCATATAATGTCTAAATTTATGAGCTACAAACACAACTACCAGACAATATTTTTCAATGGGAGTATAGTTCAGTTCATGTACCACCATAGTTGTGCTAATATAATATATTTCTCTCTCTCTTTTGTTTTCATTGTGTTGAGCTAATAGAGCACTGAGAGTTGCCATGGTTGCCGAAATATATAGTATTAATGGATTTATTGGGATTGGTGGCATCAAAATTGGTGGCATGAGTAGATATTCTTTGATTTTACTAAATGCCTGATCACACTTGTCATCCCACTTGTATGTTACTTCATTGTGGAGTAGATGAGAGTAGGGGATTTGTTTATCCGCCAGCTGTGCTATGAATCTACAGATGGATTGGATCCTTCCCTATAGGCCTCTAAGCTATTTTAGTGTCCTAGGTGCTTCCATGTCAAGGATCGCCTTGAATTTGGCAGGATCCACTTCTATTCCTCTCCTTGATACTATATATCCCAGGAGTTTTCTTGATTGCACACCAAAAATGCATTTCTTGGGGTTAAGTCTAACCTTATATTTCTCCAATCTATCAAAGATGGCACTTAGAGCTGCTATGTGATCTTGTCTTTTCCTTGACTTGGCCAATATATCATGCACATAATCTTCCAGATTTTTGTGAATCATGTCGTGAAAAATTAGTGTCATAGCCCTTTGATATGTTGCTCATGCATTCTTTAGCCCAAATGGCATCATGTTCCAATAGTAGGTACCCCATGGACATGTAAACTTTGTCTTATGTTGGTCTTCCTTTTCTATCATAATCTGGTTGTACCCTAAGAAACCATCCATCAGTGATAGAATCTCATGTCCGACCATCATGTCCACTATCATATCAATGTTGGGTAGTGGAAAGTCATCCTTAGGACACACTTTTTTTAGGTCTTTAAAATTAGTGTAGATATGAATGCCCCCATTTGTCTTTGAAACTAGCACAAGATTTGACACCCATTCCGAGAAATCAATTAGGCATATAAAACTAGCATTCAAGATTTTTTTTAATTCCACCTTGACTAGCAAGGCTATCTGAGGGTGCATCTTTCTCAACTTTTGTCTCACTGGCTTTTCCCCTGGGTAGATAGCTAAGTGATGAACCATGACTTCTAGATCGAGACCTGGCATGTTAGCATAGGTCCATGCAAAGTTCACCTTTCTTTCTCTTAGGATTGCTGCTAAGAGTTCTTGTTCTTCCATGAGAATTGACTCAACATAGAAGGTGATTGGTGGTAGCTCTTTCGTGCCCAAGTTGACAGGATTGCACTGTTCTGCTAAGATTGTTGATTTCTCTTGATCAAACGTAGTAGGGGGGACATTGAATCCTTCATCCTCTGGTGCCCCAAAGAGTTTTTCATTGTTGGATGCATCCTTTATTTTTACTATTCTATGGTTAGAGAGTGCCACAGTGTGGTTTTCACTTAATGACCCTGAGCTTATTCTCATTCTTTTTCTTTTGTGATTGAAGGACTCAATCATCTCCCCATAATAGGCATGTGTATCCAGTGTGATGTTGAATCCAACTTTATGATCTCCACATGGTACTATATCCCTTAGTCCCATGAATTCTGAGAGTGCCTCATCATTTTTTAATGTATCTAGAACCGGTGGTCCTCGTTGGTCGTAGTTGATGAGTTGAGGGTAAACTAGGTTTATTTTGTGAGTTTGGCGATCTAACTCAATGGATGGTATACTAATCATGAGTAAGGAGGAGTCTTCAAAAAGTGTGGGTAAGTCGCTTATGGTATCCTCACCATCACTACTACTATAGACATCAGTTATGTCAAAGATTAAATTATCTAGGGGTAGACCTGTGGATACTGGTAATCGTAGGGCAGCTACCAATAATTGAGGTGGAGTCCTAAATTCTCTAATAGGGGTAACTCTTCCATGTACGGTTATACTCAGAGAGTTATATCCAAGGCCAAGATTTCTCATTCATCTTTCTACAATGATGGGCTCCAGTCGTCTATCATTGTTCCTTCCAAGGCTTTCATTTCTATTATAGCCCATACCAAGCATCATTTGTAGTCCTTTGCTAGCTTCATCCATGGGTACGGTGGGTGGGGGCCTTTCATATTGGTATAGTGAGCTTGAAATGTCTCTTTTGTCCACATCTTCCTAGCTTAGATCCCCCCAACAATGGAATCTAGAAGGGTTCACCCTAAAAGTGTGAGTAGGTGTCTTAGCTGGTTGGAGTTTCCCATGTGACCTAGGAGATTAAGTTAGCTCTCCTATGAAAAAATCATTCTTCTTCATTTTTTAATCTCCATATCCATTGTCTTGGATCACGAGCTTGATGTCAGATATGTTGGGGATGGAGGGTGTTTTTGTCACAATAGTGGAGGCGAGGTTGGATGGGTCTATGTATGAAGTGGAGGGACCTTCATCATTTTTCAGGACCTAGGGGACTTTGTAGAACTTGGCTTCCAAATTCTTGCGATAGGAAAAAGGTTCAAGGTCACCATGGATTGTGAACTCTTTGTGTTGGTGTGATAATTTGACACATTGGTGGAATATTGAGGCAACCGCCTTCATTCCATGGATCCATGGGAGACCTAGGAGGATGTTGTAGGGAAAATCAAGGTCGAGGACTTGACATGTGGTTTCCATAGTAGCTGGCCCCAATTCGATTGGGATCTCGATAGTGCCTTGAGACACTCTTTCTTGGTCATCATATGCCCTGATGGTAATGCCTTTGTTTTTGTCGATGGAGTATTTTGAGATTCCCAAGTTCCTTATAAGTTTAAGTGAAGTGCACGGTTGTGAGATGGCTGGGTGGGGAAGTCTTGATCGAAAAAGGTGAGGAGATTTTGAGTGATGATGTTACTGGCCATAGCTTGGAATTGTTCCTTATCAAGGTTAGTAGAGATAGTGGGTGTAGCTTATTGCTTCATCAAGGATTTTCCTATGGGTGGTGGAAATTTTTAGTAAATCCATTATAGAGATCTGAGTGGGGGCTCTTTTTAGCTAGTCTATGATGTTATAATCATAGGGAACAGATTTCAGATTTGAGATGGGGGTCTTAGATGGCTGCAATGCCCCTGCAATAGTTACCTTTCCACCATGTGTGGTGACTCCAAAATCAACATTGGCTCCTTTGATGCTAATGAAAGTGACCATTTCATGTATGCATGCGACGATGTCTTCGTATACAAGGTTTTCACTGGCATACTTTTGTTTTCCTTTATTATTCCCTTGGTTATTTCCTTGATTGTTTCCCTGATTATTTCCCTAATTGTGATTGGGCATTAGATTTGTGTATATTTTGAGATCTTGATTTCCAGTAGGTTGCTCAACATTTATGATTTTATCCTCAATGAGATCTTGGATGATGTTCTTCAATTTCATGCAGTTGGTGGTCATGCATCCCTTGATTTTATGATAATCACATAGGAGATTTTTGTTGTACTAGAGTGGCTTCACTTGGGGTTCACTGTAATTATCATGGGTGGGGACCTTGATTATGTTCTCATTGACCAACTTTTTCATGATGGATTCGAATGACTCCCCAAGGGCTATGAATTTCCACTTGGGGGGATACTTGCTTTGCGGAGGTGGTCCTCCTTTATTATTGAGATTATTGATCTAATTTTGGGGTGGTTGTTGGTTCACCACATTTGCTTGTGTGTTACTCTGATTATTACTTTGTGGTTGATGATGATGCATTTGATTATTTTTCTTGGGAGCACTAATGACAACCTTGGCATCCACTACTCCATCGTTGGTGAAATTTCGGTTCTTCGCCCATGTGCGAGGTTTATCATTGTAGCTGGTAGATGGGCGACTGTCCTGAAGTTCAGGATAACTAGGGGTTCCCCCTTGTGTGATAAGAGCCTGCTCAATATTGAGCACCTTGCGAATCAGTTGATAGTAGGTGGTGATGCATTGCATCTTCAGATAGAATTCCAAGGTTTTGTCTATATTGGAAATGATGGTACAAACTTGTTCTTCTAGCATGGTCAACTTGCTTTGATTGGCCTTGGCTCGCCATCATTGGAGAAATGCAATGAATGATTCCCCCTTCCCTTGTTTGAGCGCCGAGAGTTCTTTCAAACTAACATCCACAGAAATGTTGAATGCATAATTTTGGATGAATGTGTCTTTAATTTCCTAAAATTTTTTGATTCTCGTAGATAGATGAGAAAACCATTCCATAGAATTACCAGCCAAGCCTCGAGGGAATAGCCACATTAGATACGTTTCATTGTAGGAAAATTCCATGTAATGTACCTGAAACTCCCTAGTGTGATCTTCAGGGTTTCCCATCCTATGATATTTATCAAATTTGGGGATTTCAAATCCCTTTAGGAATGGTACCATTGCGAAGCTTTTGTCAAATGGATAGGGGCACAAGTTGCTAGGTTTCTTGATTGTCTTTCATAATTGAAGGTCTAGCACTTGTTGTGAGAGCAGTTTGATCTGTGTTGTCACATTACCTTGCGGATCAAGATTTGGGGTAAATACGTTTCGGGGTGTGGGATTGATGGGTGGAATGTTGGTGTGGTTTTGTTGCAAGCTTTGATGAGCAAGTGATGCTTGCATTTTTTGTTGATCCAACAACGCTTGTTGTTGGTCGTGTTGTTGTTCCAACAATGCTTGTTATTGGTCATGTTGTTGCTATGCCAACAATCCTTGTTGTTGGTCATGTTGTTGTTGCGCCAACAATGCTTGTTGTTGGTCGTGTTGCTGGTGTGCCAACAACGCTTGTTGTTGGTCATATTGTTGTTTTAATTGATAGTTTTGCAAGGCTTTCTGATGCGCTTCTTGTTGTGCTTGCAATTGTGCTTGGTACTATACTTTCACTTGTGCTTGCTGAGCTTGGAATTGGGCTCGTACATGAGTGTGTGCTTGTTGGATTTCCTATGCAATCTGAGTGGCATGTGCACCTTGTGTAGTTTTGGCAGATTTTGTGGCTTGTTGTTGTTGTGATAAGGCTTGGGCTTGTGTAGCCTATTGTGCCTATTGTGTAGCTAATTGCGTCTACGCTTGCTGAGTAGCTAGTTGTGTAGCTTGCTGATTTTGGAGTGCTTTTTGTTGAGCAACTTTCCAAGTAGCTTACAACATCATGGTGAATGAATTTGTCATGTTGTGTCTTGGTGGTAATGGCGGTGGATGAGGAAGAACACCGACCATTGTGATGAGTAGAACAGTCATGTTAATGATTGGGGTTTGAGCCATGGATGGTAAGATTGAGGTTCTTGGTCCCTGAGAAATCATGCTTTGAGGAATGGTGGATGTGTTGATCACTACAATTTCTTGGATGGTTGCCATTTTTTATTGCAATACAGATGATACAGCGGGAAGAGGAGGAAGACCCAACCCAAGGGATGATGTAGATGTGGGTGGTAAGGGTGGAAATGGTGGAAAGATGGGCGGTGCAATCCTTTGAAGTGATGATGAGGGATCAAAGATTCCCCCTAGTCCAAACAAGTCACCTTCTCCTTGTGAGATGGGGAGTGAGGTTTGTGTGTCTAGAGGATAATCCAGTGTTGCATGAAATGAGGATGAATTGGTATGATTATGAAATGTGAGCGGGATGTAAGGGTGTAACGGATTTATCAGGATGGATTGATCTGATGTGGTGCTGGCATTCAACCCTTGGTTTTTCACAAGGTGATGTTTCTAGAGTTCGTGAAGCATGGATCTTCCCTTGTTAATAATCGGTGGGGTTGAAGCGATAGATGATATGATTTGGGGGATGTCTTGAGTGATGTTTTAAAGTGGAAGTGTGGATGTGGGTGAGGGCATGATACCGAGAGACCTCTCAACAATAGTGCTTACGTCAAAGTCAAAAGGGAGTTTAGCCCCTTCTTTTGCTAACTCTAACATGTATTGGGATGGGTACAACCTCAGCATGGCACTGACGATTCAGTGGTTCTCAATGTTTTGCACCATTTCTATAAGTTCTTCTTATTTCATCCCATTGTCAGTGATGTCCTCAATATGACCTTCCTCTTGAGAATTTTGAGGTACTTGAGGAGGATTGATTGGGAGGTCAATAGTTATCATCAGGTCGAATGTTGTTTTGGTTTGACTTAGACCGCTCGAAATGGATGTTTCTTTGTTTTGCTCCGTATTCTTCTTGTGTTGAGATCGAGTTGAACCATAAAATAGAGATCAATTTTTTAGGAATGTAAGAGATGAACCTCTAACCCCTTAGATTGTTCTAAACCCTAGGATAATTTAAGGACCAAAGTGATGTTGGGGATGAGATAAATGAAAGATGGATGATACGGATCAATGAAACTCTTGAGGAACCTTGAGGGAGATGCTAAAATTTAGGACTTGATTTGATTGATTGTGATGGATTGATAGTTTGACTAGGTGTGTTAAGTCAAACAAGATTGATAATGCACTTGTAAACTCTAGGAAGTTGTGTTATCCTAGAGTAAACTTGTACATAAGAGGATGGTTTGACTAAGTTTGTTAAGTCAAATGAGGTGATTATGGATTGGATAATTTGGCTAAGTGTGTTAATCCAAACAAAGTGATAATGAACTTGTAAACCCTAGAAATTTGTGTTATCCTAGAGTAAACTCATGCACAAGATGATAGTTTGACTAAGTCTGTTAAGTCAAACAAAGTGATTTGATTTTTCCTAGAAGTTTAGCATAAATGATGTTTACAAATTTTCCAAGAGTTGTTGGTGAGGTGATTTTTGACTTATTTTGATGGTTGAGAGGTGGATGAGAGTGATTGATTTTGATCCTAGACTTGACCTAGATAAAAATCCTTCTTACAAGATCTTGGTTTTGAAGAACACGCTTGACACTTCCTATGTGAGAAAACAAAACCTTTGAAAAAGCTCAAGATTTTGTTGATAATAGAACTCATACAAGTTAGGGTTGTTTCTTGAAGCTTTATTGTAAAAGTTGTAAACCAATATTTCTCTAACTTCAAGAAGAATTTCAAGATGCTCCACACGAGATTTTGGGCTAATCTTTTTGAACCTAGGTTTCCGGATTTTGATCTTGCGGGAAATCATTTGAGAGAACACATGTGTGGAGTCAATTATCTTTTACTTTTCTTAATGAATTCTTCTTACCACAAAGAATTTTTTGATTAAAGTTTCAAACTAAATGTGTATGTCTCAATTCCTTTTCATTCCACAAGGTCCATTATGTAAAAATCAAGGTTTCAAGAGCATCGTTACCTAAGTTGACTTTAGTGAAAATAAATGATGATTAAACCCAAGTACTTAGAAACCTCTAAGGATAGAATCCATAGGGCAAGCAAGAGCACTTAGATTTGCCAAAGGATATTTGTTTCCTCCAAAGGGTTTGAAATTTTGAAGTTCTTTCTGAATGTTTATTTTCTAATGTTTTAGATTCAAGAAAAATGTTTTGATTCCAATGACATGCACAACCCTAGGTTGAAAAGACAATATTTGTTGGGTTCCCACTTGGATAAATCCAACTGTACATATTCAGTGTAGATGATTAGATGCTTGACCACACAGGCTCCCCCTTACAGTGTGCTCGTTTCTCGGGTCAGCCAAGCATCAATACCCATGAATCTCCCATGGTATACTTTTCATCTCTACAACATAATTACATGTATATGTGGGATGGCTTCAAAGGACATGACCTTTTGCACCAACAAATACATAGGATCTTTGGCCTTTTCTAAACAAGAGGTTTTAATTTGAACTTCCCATTTGTGGAGATTGACCCATGCATTGAGAGACCATTGCTTCCCTTCTCGTTGGGACCAACTGTGTGATACTGGCCTTTGTTCTAGTACCCACTTTTATATCCTGGTTGGAAATACACTTGGATTTAGTGTGTTACCGGTTGGGTCATTCCCTTGGGTGAGTACTTTTTCCCACAAGACATGCCCTCTAATATAAACAAAAGTGAGAAAACATATTCGTAGTTCGGTCAACCTTCATTTAGAAATAAAGGGAGAACACACACAATAGGCTTACTCACACTTGCAAGATGTTTTGTTCAATTTTAATCCCAAAAGGAAATGTGGAGGTAATTACTTTACCCAACTTAAGATCACCAAAAGGCCTTTTGATTCTCAAGATTACCATGAGGCACGAGAGAAGCACATACATTCTTTCGATGGTATTACTTTGAGTAATCAATTACAAAACAAATAAATAATTGTTCAATTTAAGTCCACAAATCAATGATTTTGATTCGTTTTAAAGCACCAAAATGAGATGTGAAAGTTTTCTTGTTCAATTGTTAGCCCCAAACAAAATCTAGTGAGTTTCTAAGTTCAATTTTAACCCAACTTTGAAAAGATCAAATTCAGTGATTGATTTTAAACCCAAAATTTTAAGTGAGTTGGTTCAAAATAGAAAACAAAAGCAAGAGTTGGAGCCTTCAATTTATCACAATAAGCATTAAAAAAATATTTTTCAAATATTCATTTTGAATATCAAAGATTAGTCTCCTTCAATTTTACTACACTTTATTTTGTTCAAACTTTGATACTCCACTCCAACACCAACTTTTAAAGGATAAAAACATTACAGGCCATAATTTTCACCATACATGCTTAAGCTATAAATCACTTTCTGAGGGTGGCATTGAGATTCGAAGTTTACTTATACAACTAACAAAGATATCTTAAAGCACAGATTCACTGATTATAAACATAACCATAATAAGCATGCATTGAAAGGAAAGATTATCCCACAATCCAATATCATCATCAGCAAAAAATTTGAGTTGATGAGACAATCATGAAGAAATCCATCATAGTTACACCCTATCTGATGTTCCATTCACCATAGCTTAAACACATTCCTTTAAAGTTGATTGGTGTAACTCTGCATTTGTCAAATTTCCAAGGCACTATTTACAACACACCTTTTGAGGTGATATTTATAATCTCGGTTGCATCACACATGGAAAAATTCAAATCCTGATCAAACATTAAAGGGTTAGCAATAGGACAAAATGGTGTTCTACCAACTGACCCATACGACCATACATGCATCAAATTTAGGTCATTGAGAAGTGTAATTGGAGATTCGTATCAATCAACATCCTATTCTAATCAAAGTAATCAATAAATCAATCTAACTATATTAATATTAAAGTTGCACGCGAATAGAATAGTCAAAAGAAGTGATGATTGTCTAAATTTGTGAATAGATTCAAAACCAGATATGATAGGGATCACTGTCGATGCCAGACCAGTCATGAGTTTTTATTAATGGCACCAGCCCATGTCACTTATGATCTTAATTTTGAGATACCTCCACCCATATCTTGCAAGGAAGTATGCTAGGACCGATGATTCTTTTTATTGTTGAGTATGGTATGTCATCTGATGATGATGTCATTTCCTTTATGTGCTTGAGAAATAGCGAGAATAATTGTGGCAGGGCATCACCATCACCATGGCCATTCAAGCATGGCCATATCCCCTTTAACACCGAAGCTTTGATTGCTGGCATAAAGCATTGTAAGCAGTTGCCAAGATCATTCTGAGATCCAGAATGCCATTTCAGTAGTAATGCTCTGCATCACCCAATGTACATTCACACCACACCAGGCCTATTCATTAAAAACTAAGCAAAAAATATTCCATGCCAACAAATATGCTATTCATTGGCTGAAAAAAAAATTCAAGGATATGTCACAATCATGAAGAGATATTAGCAAACAATGACTAGATACTAACAAACAATGAGTGATGTATATGAAGATATGCTATGATTTTAGTGTAGGAGGAAAAAAATAAAAAAATATGATACGGTTCTCTTTTTACCACGTGCCACAAAGAGATCTTTCATCCTACCTTTTAAACCAACCATAAGCTTGATCCTTAAGTGACCTTTGTTGGTGAAGCCATAGGAGTATTGTCTGATATTACGAAGAATTATTTGCACGTTATTAAGAGGATGTGCAGAATTTAAAGGCTACTCAGAACAAAAATAAAGATATTGCAATAACTTAATGCATTCAGCGATATAAAACAGATGCATAATGAATACACATCCTAAAGAAAAGATCATTTCAAAGAAAAAATTCTGAGAAATATATTTTTAGCCAAGCATCACCGTTGGTTAAGGAAAAACATAAGTATAGAAAACAAAGAGTAGCCTATTGATTTGAGTTGACAATGGAGAATAGACAACATGTTTTTTTTTTTCATTTTCTAAAATATTGTCAGGCCCTCCTTCTAGCGTCACATGTGAGCACCATAAATCTATAGATTAGCTATAAACTCCAACACTCATTAGTATGGTGAGTTCAAAACTAAGCAAATAAACTTATGCTCCTATGAAATAATACATTATACCTCATAAAAAAAGTAACAAAACAAACTAATTAAAAGCATAAAATAAGTGTAATGCATACCTATTCCATATTGGATTGGTGCTACTCTTTGTGTAAAAAGTATCCCTTTGACAATCCAAATGGTGAAGATTGTTGAAAATGCTATGAAGTAGACAAAATTAGCTCTCAATGTGAAGAGAGTAACTTTTCTCAAATTGTGGATGCAAATGATGAAAGAAGGCCTTGGATTTATAGAAGAGATTGAGAAGAGAAGAGGCAAAGTGGAGGAATGTGGGACTAATCCTCAACCAATAGGAAGAAGTCACTTGTCACCATGTGAAAGGGCCAAGGTTGTGCAAGTTTTAGTCAATGTGCCAATAAATGACATTAGGTGCCAAGTGGGGGACATGTAAGACAAGAATTAATGCTATGTTGGAAGGGACAAGTCATTTGAGAGGTAAATTCAAATTGGAGGAATATTCCCTAAAGATGCCATGTGAGGGAAATTAGAAGATTTAATAAATCAATTAAATGATTTATTTGTGCAAGTGGGAAAAGCTAGAGGATGTGACTTGCATTAAGATTAACATTAATCATGATTTAGTTAACTTGAAAGAGGATTAGGTGATTTGACCTATTTGATTTAGATTTATGGGTTAAAATAAATCAAAAGGAGATAGAAAATGATAAATATTTTGATTTATTTAGCTAAAGGGAATGATGTTCGTATTCATGATGAATTTATTTAATTTAAATGGAGGACTTTAGAGATTAATTAAATAAACTTTATTTATTTAATTAAGGAGAATATGAGAATATGTGCAAGATCATGATGGGCCAAAAAGTGGCGATATGTAAGTGATATGATGACCCACGTGGTTGACGACTTTTTTTTTACCCAAAATTGACGAAACAAAAAGGGTTTTTAAAGGAGATACTCAGCTTTCCACAAATATAAATTATGCTTTACTTTGAATTTAATAAATAATTATTATTCATTTTCTATTTGAATTATGACTAAATTCTTAATTGATAGGCTGATTGAAAAACATCTATATCTTTCAGATGGTATCACATTTTTTGAATCTGAAACATACGTCACATTATATGCTTCACATAATATAGGATTAAAAAAAAAAAAATTAAATTTCATGAATTTTTGACCAAGTTAAGGTGGTCAGACACATGAGTTTTTATATTTTTTAAAAGTAATAAAAAATTCATAATTAATTATTTACTTGGAAACAAATAAAAAAAAAATATGCATCACATCGAGACATGAGTCCTCTACTTATATCTAAAATATTATAAAAAAATATTATCATTTTATTGTGGTTAGGGTGGTTACACAAAAACCTACTTTTTATTTTTTCCCTGAAATTTAAGTACTACTGCATTGAAATTTCAAATTTTCACCAAATAGATTTTTTTTATTTTTTAAATAAACATAGTAGTTTAGAAACTACATTCAATTTTCTACAGATTCTATTCTTACATATTTTTTAAATAATATAGATAACTTGTTCAAATTTTTATGTCAAGTTGCCTAACTCTGATTTTTTTGAATTTTATTGCCACTTAAGGGCATGTTTTTTCCTTGATGATCCTACGCATACCCATGATTAAATATGATGTTAATTTTGCATGTCTACGGTTTGGATTGATGTTCGATAAAAGATAAATCTTGACAAGGAACATCTTCTTGTCAAAATATTCCATGGGCTAATGATTTGGATTTTTGGCTCACAAATTCTTGACCAATTTGATTTTACATTTGCCAATGTTCAGATCACCACATAATTTGGAGGATATAGATCAAGATTTATTCCTAAAGCAAGATGTAAACATCTCCCCTCAGTGTCTAGCAATGTATGGAATGCCATGGGTGGATGCTTGGATAGATAGATGGATGGATGGATAGACACAATAAGCATGCAAAGGATGCCAAGGATTATCTTGCAATAAGATAAGGTGTTCGAACAAAGGATGCCTAATTGGATAGTGCTTCATGGCTTAGATAATATTGGGTAAGATAAGATCAATGAAAATGACCCATGTCAAGATGTTTACCATAAGCAAGTGTAAAGTGTGCACCCAAGTTTTCCAAGAACAAGATAATTTGGAAGATGGATGCAAATGGATGAAAATGGTTGGATAAATGGTTCATGGATGAATGGATTTATTATGGATAAGATGGAGGGAATGTTGGATTTATTATGGATGGGATGAGATGTTTCCAACTGAACTGGTGCACATAGATACTCAATTCTACACATGATGCCTGTTTTCTAGGTTTTTCATCATGGTACTTGCCCAAAGTGCCACCGTAGTGGTTTTCAATAGAGGATGACTTTTTCTCTTTACTGTTTTCAATCATTTTTTTGATTTTTTTTGGATTTTTGGATTTTTGGATTTTTTTGTATTTTTCTATGAAAGATTTTAAGCTCATGTTGAACCACTTGGTGGTGTCAACTTAGATGCTTCTATCATAATGTGGCATCGATATCCTTCCTGAAGAAGTTGTTTTTCCAAGATCCGTGCACTTCAACATAACTTTTGAGATTCTTGATTTGGTTTGCTGATACTGAAGTTAACTCTATCTTTGTGCACACATCATGATAGAGTGCCTTCTAAATCTTTATGATGAAGGGTCATTTCCAATACATGGTCAATGTGAGAATTGGATATCATGCATAGACGCATGGATGGTGGAGTGTGTTTAGGAATAAAAGATGGATTGATTGATGATTTGGAACCTTTGACTCTCCAAACTTGGGAAGATGAGCAATGATGGGTGGATACGGAAGTATGCATGGAATTAGGACCAGCAGCTTGATATACTTTGTATGTTGCTTAAGAAGTTTGTTTTTTCCTTTGTGGACATCTTCGATGGATACTTTTCCCTTTTTTATTTTGCCCCATAGTTTCTTTGACTAATGGTGTTTGATAGGGATATTTTTTCTTTATATTCTTTGGTATCCACTTGTATTTGATTTGTCCTTCATGCTTTTCTTCTTCTTTTTATTTGATAACATTCTTTGTTCTTTGATTCAAATCTTTCTTTTGACATTGGTCCTAATTTGTGGATGGGGTGATGGGTGGATGAAAATTCACGACATGGTTGGTTGTAGTATTGGCATTGGTTTCACCATAAGGATTCTTCGTGTCCCCTATGTTGACATTTTATTGAGACATAGTTGCCCCCAATATGGAACTAGTACCTTCATGCTTTTATTCTTCTTTTTTTGAGATGTCATGTTTAGCAGGCATCCTTTGATACATGACCACTGTAGATGATATTATTTGTTGCTCTGTTGAATCTGGAATATCCTGTTTAGTATGAATTGTTTCCTTGAGTGGATAATGTTGGATTTCTGCATATATGATGTCCTCAACCTAAATTTGTGATAACTCTGATCCTGATGTTGATAACTCCTCTTGACTATAGGAATCGATAACCTGCTCCTTTTGTGTAATAATGTCAGGAGTAAAGGAATCCTATTATGAATGAAGATCATCTACATGTCCATCCAAAGAAAGAATCTCATGGGTAGATGGAGGAGTATGTGTTATGTGGATTTAATCATCTTGTGAAGATAGGAGAGTGTCCATTATATCATTGTAGTAGCTTGGAAATGCAATTTATTGATCTTGAATGATTTCGAAATTGCTTTTGACATGCTTTTATCAAGTTCTTGACATGGGTCAATTTCAAAGAATGGATTTCCTATAAAGGGTTCTTGGATATCTTCATTAGGCATAGGAAGTTGCTCAATTGTCATGAGGTCAAAGGATGTCCATATGTTTTGGAAATGATCATTGCTAGACCTTGGTGAAAGATCTTGATCATTCTTTGGAATAAATTCTTGAGATATGTCATCTAACTCATTAGGTGATGTAGAGACATTTTCAACATGATCATCAGTCGAAGGATCTTGATCATCATTTTAAACAATTGTGGTGGGAATCTATTTCAAGCTTTGTTGAGCCAACAACGCTTGTTGTTGGTCATGTTGTTATTGTGCCAACAATGGTTTTTGTTGGTCGTGTTGTTGCTATGCCAATAATGCTCATTGTTGGTCATGATGTTGTACTTGATAATCTTCCAAGGCTTGTTGATATGCTTCTTGTTGAGCTTCTTGCAATTGTTCTTTGTATTGTGCTTGTGTTTGCACTTGCTGGGCTAGATATTGGGCTCGGGCTTGATCATATGCTTGTTGGATTGCTTGTGCAATTTGAGTAGCTTGTGCAGCTTATGCAGATTGTGCACCTTAAGCAGCTTGTTGTTGTTGTACTAAAGCTTGGGCTTGGGCAACCTGTTGTTCCAATTGTGCTTGCTAAAAAGCTAGTTGTACAGCTTGTTGGTTTTGGAGCACTTGTTGATGGGAATCTTGTCGAGAAGATTGCAACATGATGCTGAATGAATTTTTCATGTTGTGTTTTGGTGGTGGTGGTAGTGGATTAGGAATGTTGTTGACCGTTGTGATGAGAGGAATGGTCATGTTGATGATTAGGGTTTGAGTGGTGGATGGCATGAGTTTGATGCTTTGAGTGATGTTTTGACATGGAGGTATGGGTGGGATTGGAGGCATGATCCCAAGAGGTCTTTCCATAATTGTGCTTATGTCATAGTCGGAAGGGATTTTAGCCCCTTCTTTTACCAACTCAAGCATGCATTGGGAGGGATATAACTTCATCATAGCATTGACAATTCGATGATTTTTGGGATTTTGCACAATTGCTAAGATTTCATCTTGTGTCATCCCTAAGAAACTACTAGTGATGTCCTCTACTTGGCCCTCCTCTTGAGGATTTTGTGATGGTAGAAAGAAGTTGCTTGGGGGATTGCTTGATCTGAAAGGATTCATTTTGGGAGCAGTTTGATTTAGGTCACTTGAATTTGATGTTTCCTTGGTGATTTCCATATTCTTCTTGTGTTGAGATCTTGTTTGCACCATAAAATAGAGATCAATTGACCTAAATTTAGGTACAAAAAGAGAAGAACTAGGTTAGATTAAGGATCAAAGTGATGATGAAAAATGAAGGATGGATGATACGAATGATAAAAACTCTTGAAGAAATTTGTGGAATATGCTAAACTTTAGGGCTTGAGTTGATTTGATTTTGATTGAGGATAATTTGACTAAGTGTGTTAAGTCAAACAAAGTGATTTTGGATAATGAACTTGTAAACTCTAGGAAGTTGTGTTATCCTAGAGTAAGTTCGTACACAAGAGGATAGTTTGGCTAGGTGTGTTAAGCCAAACAAGATAATGAACTCCTAGACCCCAAGATGTTTTTATCAAGAGGTAAATTCGTTCACAAGATTTGATAATTTGACTAAGTGTGTTAAGTCAAACAAGATGATTTTGATTTTGCATTAAATTTTAGCATGAATGATGTTTTCAAAGTTCCCAAGAGTTTGTTGGTGAGGTGATTTGATTTCGATGGTTGAGGGATGGGTGAGAGTGATTGATTTTGATCCTAAATGAACCTAAGAGGGAATTTTTTATAAGACCAAGGTTTTGAATAACATGCTTTTTCCTAAGAGTAATTCAAACCAAAAGACCAATGTTTGTATAAAAACCATATGAACCAAAAGAGACCAAGCACATGTGTGATTCAATTGTTTGTTATCTTGCTTAGATTTGGTTATTTTTATCACAAACACTTTCTTTATTATGTTTCAAATTGAATGTCTAATGTCCTAACTTCTTCTCATCCCACAAAGTCCATTGTGTGGAAATCAAAGAAATCAAGGCAAAAGTTCCCTAATGTTGACTTTAATATGAGAAAATTATGATATAAATCCAAATGCTTAGAAACCTCTAAGGATAAAATCCCTAGGGAAAGCAACAACACTTGGATTTGGTCAAAGGTATTTTCCCCTCCTAAAGGGTTTGAAATTTGGATATTTTGTGAATGTTTGTTTTCAAATGTTTTGAGACCTAAGAAAAGTGTTTTCGAGTCCAAGAAAATGCACAATCCTAGGATGAAAAGACAATATTTGTTGGGTTCCCAATTGGATAAATCCAGCGGCACATATACAGTGTGGATGAGTAGATGCTTGACCACATTGGCTCCCCTCCATGGCACACACTTCTCAGGTCATTCAAGCATCAATACCCATGAAACTCCCATGGCATACTTTTCATCTCTGCAACAGAAACACATGTTACGTGGGGCGGCTTCAAAGGACATGACCTTTTGCACCAACAAATAGCTAGGGATCTTGTCTATTGCTAAACAAGGGTTTTAATGTGGGAATTCCATTCATGGGGGACTATCCATGTGGTGAGAGACTATTGCTGACCTTCTCGTCAGAATAATCATCGTGATTCTTGAACTTTCCTCGAGAATCCACACTTATATACCGGTTGGAAGTCACTTGGTTTTAGCGTGTTCCTAGTTGGGTCCTTCCTTGAGGTGATTAATTTTTTCCACCACAAAGGCCCTCTAAGATAAACAAAAGTGAGCAAGCATATCCCATAGTTCGATCAACCTTCATTGAAAAATAAAGGAAGAACACTCACAATATGCCACACTCACACTAACAAGATTTGTTCAATTTTTAATCCCAAATGAAATGTGGAGGCAATCACTTACACAACTTAAGATCATCAAAAATGAATTTTGATTCTCAAGATCACTATAAAGCACGAGAGAAGTGCATGTGTCTTTTTGAAGATAGTACTTTGGGTAAGTGATTACAAGACAAAGATGCACATGTTCATTTTAAGTCCTCAAAGCAATGATTTGATTCTTTTTAGAGCACCAAAGGGAAAGATGAAAGTTGTTTTGTTCAATTTTTAACCTTAAACCAAATCTAGTAAGTTTGTCTAAAGTTCTTTTTAACCCTTTGTTGCAAAATTGAAAGCTTTTGTAGTGTTCTTTTTACAGCCCAAAAGAAATTTTAGTGAGCCTAAAAGCATGAAGGTAATCAAATCTTTAAGAAGGGATTATAAGTTCTCCCAAAGTGTTTAAAAAAACTTAATACAACGATTTCATAAAGAACCCTTGGGCTTCATTTTCCTTCCTTCATCTTTGATCAAGAAACTTCTTTTTTTGGCAGTTTTCAACAATTGTCAAATTTTGCCATTTTTGGTAATTTTGCATGCATAACTTTGAGAGCCCTATTTTTTCCAAAAAACTTCTTAAAACTAAGATAGGATGAATTTCCAACTAACATCCTAAATTTGAAACATGGGTTTTGAGTTATTAACAGAAATGACTTTTAAAAAACTAGAAAAAACACTAAATTGTCATTTTGAGGGCTAAGATGAAAGTTTCGAGCCCCAAAAAAATGCCAAAATGGCCACCAACCGACTCATAGTAGGTTGGAAATCCACATGCTACCTCATAAGGAAAATGCCTATAAAATTTTAGCTAAAATCCACATCTGAGTCAAAAGTTATGACCTCTGGAAGTCTGCATCACAAAAACTAGTTAATACTGTAGAAACAAAGACAAAAAATAGTTAGAAGTAAAAATAACGAGAATTAAAAAAAAGCACATGCTGAAATTTAATTGAAATTTTCCTTTTACCCAACCCCAGCAGCATAATCTGCGGGTGTGGCATAGTTTGGAAAGGTCAGCAACGCAATATAGCGTCGCTGAGGACTAAGAGTAGCGCTCTACAGTAAAATAGTGACCGCAATTGAGGCATTGTTTGGCAAGCGACACTATTTGGAATTTAGAGAGTTTGCGGGTGAGTTTGAAATTCAAACTTTCTGGGTGGGAAGACTCCAATGGTGGACTTTGGAGTTTGGAGTGGTGCAATATAGCGTCGTTGGACTAATAGCGGTGCAGTTTGGCACCGCTTGGTAGTCAGCGGTTGAGTTTTCTGGAACCTGCAAAAAAACAAAAAAAATCATAGAATTTTCTAAAAAAACATGATTGGAACTTGAGATCGGCCCTCCTTCTAGTGCCAAATGTGAACCATAATCCTAGACCTGCATAAACACATCAAACAAACACATAATTAGATCAAATGCAAGTAAGAACAAGGATTCCCCATGAAATCCATTCAAATTGTAAAGAACAAGAAATGAGATGAAGAACACATGAAAACATAAATAAAAGCTATCAAATCTTATTCAACGTTAATCAAACTCTTAATCTCATGGGGGAGTCAGTGTCAATTATGTGTAGAAATTGGCCCTTTTCCAACTCCTTTGTAAGCTTGATGATGATTTGATGAAGATTTGATCCACTTTGGTTGAATTTCTGCATATCCTAGCTAAAAATAGATGAAAATGGATATGCTTGAAGATGAAATTGAGTATAGAGAGTTTACTCAAATTATGGATGATCAATTCAATAGAGGAGACCTCTATTTATAGATTTGAAGAATGGAAGATTGAAGGATTTGGGTGAATGTGGGACAAAATGCAAACCAATGAGAAGAGGCCACTTGTCCACATGTGATTTGAGGAGAAATGAGCACATTTTGATGAATGTGCCTATAAATGCTATTAGGTGGAAATTTGAAATTTGAAAGTTGGCAAGTTGGAGGGAGAGAAGAATGGAGTTAATGTCACTTGGTTCAAGGCCAAGGACATGTAAGAGGCATTAAATACCTTGTTGGAAGTACCCATCCCCTTTTGGAGGGATTTTCAAACTCGGAGGAATATTCCCCTAAATATGCCATGTTGAGAGAAAATGTTGATTTAATAAATTAATTAAATGCATTTTCATATGCAAGTGGCAAAATCTAGAGAAGTTAAGAGAGTGAGATTAAATTAACCAAGATTTAGTTAATTTAATAGGAGATTAGTTGATGTGACCATTTGATTTAGATTTTGTGATTTTATTTAAATCAAAGTTCAGAAGAATTGGTTTAGGTTTTTAAAGATTTTCATTTATTTAACTAAAAGGGGATTGATGTTAAATTAAATTAAATAAATTTTAATATATTCAATTTAATAGGATGACTTTAGAGATTTAATTAAATAAAATGAATTATTAAATTAAATGGAGATATAGGGTTAATTAAATAAAATTGATTAATTTAATCAATAGGGAAGAATGACTTAATTAGATAAATGATGATTTATTCAATTAAGGGATGAAAGGTGATGACAAGCTGAGAAGATGATTTAGGATAAACGATGTTAGTAAAATCAAGATAAGGTGCATAGACTCAACTTTTATGTTTTCCATGTCTACAGTTATTTTCACCAAGTATCCTATATAACTAATTTTATTATATTTTCATATCCCCTTATTAGTTTACCTTATCAAACAAGGTTGGTTCCCACAACTAAATATGAAACAATACTTATTTTGATTAACATAGCATTCCTTAAAATATTTGCATATAAATCCCATAGGAGCTATGATAAATATATCATCCTATATAAAAACATTTAATATAAAATCACTTGTGTATCTTAATCCCTAAACCCTTTCTACACCAAATCTAACATTAAAGACCCTAAAGAATATATATCTTGTAGACATCGAAAAATTGGTCTAGGCTTGCAACACCATTTTTGACATATTTCTAATGTTCATGGTCATGATTAAATAATGTTAATTATTTAATTAATTTTTAAAGTCACCTATCTTCTATTAATTAAATAAATGTGATTTATTTAATTGTGTCACTAATTAATTAATCCTCTTTCCAAATTAAATAAATGATGATTTAATTTACCCTCATCACATTTCTAACTATAATTAAATAATCATTTTGAATTATTTAATTATTCTATAATATTTTTGATAGTTAATTAACTAAATCTTTATTTATTTAATTTAATCTCCAAGTTTTGAATGTTGAATCAAATAATCATTTAATTCATAAAAAGAATTATTCCTAACACATTCTTCTATAATTAAATAAAGACTTAGTTATCTAATTACTCATTTACTACTTAAGTCAAGATTTAATTAAATCAGCCGGTTATCTCCTGATTTAATATTGATCATTTCTAGCAAACAAAATTTCTAGTTTAATTAGTCAGTCTTATTCTTCTATGTGTGAATTATTATTAATTAAATAACTTTATTTAATTAATTCATTCATTTGTGTGTTTGAACACAAAGTTTCTTCAATGTCAATCTTTATTCTTCACATGCAAACTTTATTCTTTCGAGTTTCGAACAGTCTCGACTAAAAATTAAATTATTATTTAATTTAATCTCAACTTTCTAACTCGCATTATTACTGACATTGAATCTCTATCACATGGAATTCATTAATCTCAACCATCGATCTATCTTTTGAATCTGATCTAATCATTCACAAACCAATTTTCTATAAATTGACTCGACCTTCATCATTATTCCTCCTCCCAAAATCTTTATACTTTTAGGAAGCTTATTCAAGAATCTTCGATATTTTACTAAATCATTAATGAATAGACCATATTTTCATACTTG
The DNA here is from genome assembly GCA_007115665.2 of Sequoiadendron giganteum. NCBI lineage: Eukaryota > Viridiplantae > Streptophyta > Pinopsida > Cupressales > Cupressaceae > Sequoiadendron > Sequoiadendron giganteum. The sequence goes on along the minus strand of CM021102.1, from coordinate 168,901,818 downwards.
AGAAATCTGAGGGCAATTATATTACAATGACAAAATGGAGAAGTGTAATCGAGGTTATTCAAAAAATTATACAGATATTTGGTGAGATCTTTCTTGTATTTATATTTCTAATTCCATTGTTCTTTGTTGTTTAGCATAGGATTAGATTAGTTTATTGTTTTTTTAGCTTAATCTATTTGTTGTTTTTCCCTAGCATTACATTAGTGAACCCGACATAAAGACACTGTCTTCAAAATTTATAGAAAGTTTGAATTTTGTAGGTACACGTACAACGAGCCGCATTTGTAGTACAAAATGACACAACCGACATTCTGAGCCGCTTATGACATTTTGTGACGCATCTGCTATTTTGTGATGCATCTACGCTTTTTTGGAACACATATGACTATTAATAAGGTTTCCCAAATTCCATGTTTTCATTTTTTTATTTTTTTTTCACAACTAATTTGAGTCTTTAGCGTGTGTTTTAGGGGAGTTAACATAGTGTTTGCGGGATGATTCATAGAAGAGAATCATACAAGATCTTTTGCAAAATGGTTGATGAAGACAAAGAAAGAAATCAAACTACTAATCACCTGTCTTGTAGAAATTTGTGAAAACTACTAATGGTTCATTTGCAAGACCAAATTCGAAGATAAAATTAAAAAAAAAAACAAATGAATTGGTTGAGTAGAATAGATAATCTTCATTTGGGTTTTAAAAAGAATCACTGTCTTCTTTTTTTGGTGCATTTGCATAAAATTGTTAGATTAGAACTCGATTTGATAATAGAAGTATCATCTCCCCTTGCGCATTCGTGTGATCCTAGGTGTAAGAGAAATTGTTATTTACTCTAGAATTTTGGCCTGCTTTGGTGGGAAAAAATACTCACCCCAAAGCGACTCATAACCAGTGATGAGCTAAAGCCAAACTACTCCCAACTGGTATACAAATTCTAATGTTGAGGAAAACTCAGCATTACAGGAGCTTCTACAGACCAGCTATTGATTCCCTCAGTACCCTAATGGTGCGTCAAAACCTATAGAGTGTAACCTCTACAGATTGGGATAATATTGCCTCTCGCGTGGCCTTTTGAATGGGTGCCCATACTAATTAGCCAAATTGTTTATAGATTAACCAAAAACCCCTATTTGTTGGTGCAAGAGTTCGGACCTCTGAAGCCATCTCACATTCATACGATTCTTAGAAGAGATGAAAATTTCGCCATGGGAGAGTCATGGGAACTGAAGCTTGGTTGACCCAAGAAGTGTGTGTCGTGTAAGGAGGATCCAATGTGGTCAAGCTTCCAGTCATCCGCTTTGAATAAGCATAGTTGGGAAAACACAAGTGAGAATTCAACAAGTATTGTAACTGCCAGCCTTAGGATTGTACATATTTTTATATCATTATAAACATTCATGATTAACAAACCAAAACACTTTGTTTTCAGATGGTCTACATTTGCCAAAATTTGATCATGAAAAAGAGTCAATCAAAACCCTAGTTCATCAAAAAATTGCATATGTCAAATAGAGTCACATTTGTTAATTAGAAAACCACAACTATCAACCTGAGTCACATATGTTAACCAGAAACTCACAACTGTCGAAACTAAGTCCATTGTCATTTACTGAAAAAAGTGAGTTGCATATGTTTAATAGTGAGTCGCATCTATCATAGTGAGTCACATATGTCTAACTATTAACCACATCCGTTAGATCAAGTCGCATTTTCCTATCATAAAATTGAGACATAGTTTACCAAACACCGCATGTGACACAGAGAACCGCATTTGTTAAATTCTGCGACACATCTGTAATAGTGAACCACATTTTCCTAAGAACTAGAAAATCAAAATTCGCTATCATAGTCTAAAACCAAACTGTCATACCACTCTCTATTTTTCATAGTCATCTTTGGACAAAAACTGGAAAGTTTGCTCATACTTTGCATAATTGCATCCTTTAGGTGTCATTTAGTTTTAGTGATACGCATCCTAGTTGCAAAATTTAATTACATACTAGAAAATTTACCTTGCATATCTTAGAATAGGATAACTTTCCACGTTTTGGGAAAATCCTTGCTTCAACAAACATTATCATTGAGCCTAATCACTTGTCAACATATCTTTTGTCCTACATGTGAATCCTTCCAACTCATCAGTCTAGTTTGGGAGCTCACCTCATCTTTTGGTCCTAGTCCTACATAGGTTCCTTGACAAAGTCAAACTATAGCATTAGTTAAACTATAGCTGGTAAGTAACCTCCCTTTAGAATCATTCAAAATTCATTACCTTAGAAGTTTGCTTAGAATTTTTGCATACTTAGACACTGTCATCCTAGCATAGCAGCATTCATTCATTATTATATTATATTAAATATTATTAATATTAATATATTATATATTTAATAATAAATTGATTAGGGTTAGGGTTAAATTGTAGTTAGAGTTAGGGTTAAGGTTCAATTAGGGTTAGGGTTATAGTTCAATTACAATTCTACCACAAATCTTGGAGATATAATTGAAATTAGAATTGACAAACAAAATCTTCCAATATACTTTATATAAATCTATTGAAAATATATATACTAATTATAAAACACCTCAACATAATAATATTTTATTTTTATGTACCCAATCATTATAAAATGCCTCTCACCCTTATTATTAAGGAAGATTTAAAGAATTTGAAACAAGAATTTATATTTCAAACAAGAGAAGCTGTCATAATAACTCGTAATAAATTAACAAACCAATTGAAAAATAAAAATAAAAAACCAGCCACCACTCACGCTCTCTTGCTCCTTCCCAATAGGGACACAGAACCGTTAAAATGGAATCTGTGGCCGCCTTTGAAAGCTATCGTCTTATTATTTGTTCCCTTCTGTTCACCGATGTTTCCATTCGATCACAGTACAGAAGAGCTTTGACACAAATAACATACTCCACGCATGACACTCGGGAACGTTGGTATTGGGAATAGACAAAAAGGATGCTCGCGCGTCAACCTAGAAACGTGTAGCAGAAGCCTTCTTTCATACTCAACCAGATGCTTCAGTAGTACAAAACCTTTAAAACTTAGGTATTTCATTTTCTATGCTATTTCGTTTGCACAGTTAGTCATCCTCTTTAGTAGATTTATAGAAAGAGAAGATGAAATCTACTATTTATAACTGGGTTGTATAGAGTGGGATTAAACTGGAATGCATGAAACACAAGATGACAATTTTGTCTGTGCTCAAAAAAAATCATGCAACATAATATCACTGTATTCCTCCATGGTGGGTTTGGATGTTTTCAGAAACACTTCAAAAGGTTTATAAGTTTTAGTTAAACATGAATGCAAGTAGAAAAAAGATGTCAAACGATGGAAACAATCTCAGTAAACATGAATGAAAGTAGAAAAAGGATGTCAAAAGATGGAAACAATCTCTCTCACAAAACATATCAATTCTCCTGTGATACTGATTACATCTAATGGACCCAAAATTGCATTGTTCAATATATTGGATAAGTATGTGAAAAGGAACTACAGATACATATCAGTAATGTATTTATCAAAACATATAAAGATTTTGAAGATAAAAAGAAGTTTCTTTCTATTATTCGGTGCATGTTTTTCAAACCACAAAGCTTTTCAGAGGAATCAGGAACACATTTTACTATCCCTCAATGAGAATCCAAAACTCGTAAAACAAAAGTATTTCATTATTCAATGAGATCAATGGCATTTTTTCAACCATCACATTAAAATAAATCATTGATCACTAAAGACCAGCTGGTGTTATATATTGTTCGCCTATCTTAAAAACATTAAACAATAGATGAGTGTTTTTCTTGATCTGTCAAAAAACCTGATAGAGTTTCTTGGTCTGTTAGAAACCTCCTCTATCAGGACGCAGAGGAAATAATTCCAGGGTTCTCAGCTCAGAAACATCTACTGAAGAATTCCTGCGAAACCCAGCATCCTGTTCTTCTTCTTCCTGCACCTGCATGAGAATGAGTAAACATATATGAGTTTGATAATGCAGTGATTTTTGTATACAAACTACTAAATGTATTAGAAACAAGGGATTATAATACTTGCCTTTGTAGATCTTTTATCAGATGACTTCTTTGATCGGAATAGAGAAGGCCATTTAGAAGAACGAAAGAGTGTAGGCCATTTGGAAGCTGAAAAATATATGCCCATATCAATAAGATGATTTAGAAAAGAAAAAGAACTAAACACATTATATTTTAGATAATCTAGAATGTACATAGATTTCTCAGTAATTTACAGAACTATTTCACTAAAAAGAGAGACATACAGCTGGGTTGTGGGTTTTGTTTCTTGCGTTTGTCCCGAGCATTTACATTTTGAAACCAATAAAAAACATTCTTTCCTTCCACTCTGCCATATTGCTGTAGCAAAGTTGTAATCTCAGCTATGCGTTGTGCAGTTGGATTCCCGGTTTCAGTAGCCATTATAGACTCCAGTATCTGTTTTTGTTCTGGAGTTGGCTTCCATCTTACACACACAGTTCCCCCACTGGTGGTGTTCTCCACCACACTCGAGGAACGAACGAACCTAGGCACTATAGTAGAAAGAAATATAGAGGGAAAAAAACAATAGTTAAAAAAGAGTATCATTGTAATGTCAAAGAGGATAGTTTCAGTTCATTTCTATGGGATTTAAATTTGACAAAAAGTAAGATCAATACAAGATTAATTGGACAGTTGGACTGGATCGCGGAGATACCTCTGAAACAAAACAATAAAAACCAAAATGTTGAACTCAAATTAAAAGATTTATTCACTTACCTGTAGACTTTCCTCCATCCATTGAAAGCTTTCCACTGTCACTCCCTGCAACATAAATTTTTTGAAGTAACTCTAGAACCCTAGCTCACAAGCCTACACCTCTTAGGACATTCAAAAAAGGGAAGGGAATGAGATAGAGGAGTAGAATGAAAAAGAGGATGGATGGAGAAACATAAATAGGTGAATGGTCAAATGGAAAGTACTCAAAGTAGATAGTAGGTAGGTAGAGAAATTAAATGAGTAAATAGTTTTAGTTTTTTTTTGGGAAAAAGCCATCCAATGGTTATGAAGGGTCGGTAAGAGAAATATTATTTTATTTTAAACAAGACTCGACAACTTCAATTTTCAAAGAGCTGTTTCTACAACTTTCCTTTAAACTTATGCCCCGTGGCTAATAAGTGATCACATGGTTATCTGGGGTAGACAAGGAAAACATTATTTATTTTTTTTATTTTCTTTTAGCGGAGAATCGGGAATTTGGATTTCCAAAGAGTTGCTTCTAGAATTTTCCACTAAACTTATGCCTCATGACAAATAAGTGATCCAATAATTATGTAGGGTAGACAAGAGAAATATTATTCTTTTTCAATTTAGAAAATAATCTATCATTTCTATTTTCAAAGAGTTGTTTCTTAATTTTCTATAATAATCTAAATGATCATACAAAATAGATAAGAGTCTTCTAATCAGATAGATATATGTAATTTTGTACAACTCATCTACTAACTTATACACTAGACTAGTATTTTCATGCTCCACTGTAGGTTGCTCTCAATGGTCTAAAACATACAATGGTAGATATTTGTAACCATTATTAAACTATATCTAATAAAAAAAAGGATAAGAGAAATATTATTATTTTTATTTTTATTTTAGAAGAGAATGGATAATTACTTATTTCAAATAATTGTTTTTATATTATTTTAATAACAAATGAATGATCCAATAATAATATAAGATAAGTAGAAGAAATATTATTTTTATTTTACTTTTTATTTATTTTTTAAAATAATAATTTATATTTTTTTATCTTCCTAGTTAAGTTAAACCACTTAAAAATAATATAATGATTTAAAATATAATTTATTAGTTATGTAATTAGTAAAAAGAAAAAGAAAAGGAAAAAATGTAAAGTACTATACATATTTAATTATATATAATCAAAATAAATAAAAATTAAAAAAAGATTTAAATTTGATTTTAAATTTTGATTATATTATAGTAGAAGGAAATAAACAATTTAAGAGTTTAGTATGTGAAAAAAATAATTAAATAAAGAAAATGATTATTTAAATTTAATTAAATAGTAGTTAATTAATAGTATTATATTTTATATTAAATAATTTATTAGATCAAATTATAAACAATATAGATATAAATACATATGTTTAAAAGATTTAGAAAGATGTTATTTTCAAGGGTTTATATTTTGACATATAATTAATATTATTATATTTCTTATAGATATCTTAAACACATTTATTTAAAAGATGTAGAAAAATATTAAATTCATTCATTCATATTAAATTTATGACAAATTTTAGATAAACATCTCCAAATTAATATCTTACACATATCTCAAATAATATGTATTTAATATATTTATACTGGTTTATTGATATTTTTATATAGATGTATAATTAAGAAAAATTAATGGTTGACATGTATATAATCATCAAATTTATGTGAACTTATTTTTTCTATTCACTCACTCTACTACCTCTACATTCCATTATAATTATGATTATCCACCTAAGTATTGAAATGATTATTAATTATTTTATTAATTTGAGAAATCTAAAACTTTAAAGTATTATAAGTATTAGATTTATATTAACAAATAATAAATATATTAAAAAATAATAATATAAGGTCTATGTACTAATACAATATTTTATATGATCTAGTTTCAATATTTATAAAAAGGTATGAAATATTTTAAGTGCATTAAAATAAAGAAAAATGAATTTCCTTGTGTAATTTAGGTAAATCTAATCAAATGATTACAATATACATGAATAAATTGATATTGATAATTATTAATAATTAGATACATGAAATATAAAAATAAATAAATGTACTTAGCATGATAACTAATGAATATATAAGGAATGAAGAAAATTTTGATTTAATAGATTTTAAGATTAGGAATAGTTGATATTAAACAAATACTTTAATTAGAATCAAAATTCTCTTTAACCTTTGTGAAACTAATAATTAAATTAGACTCAAAATTCTCTTAACCTTTGTGTAGGGTAAAATTCAATTATTAGGTATAGATCTATGACCCAAAACTTACCTTGCCCCCATGAATTTAGTCTTTTTAATTTTCATATTATTGTGTTTCTTAATATTTATAAAGTACACAAAATTATAAAAGGGGAAGGTCAATTCCCTATGTTGAATGATATGTCAAAATTATCCTCAATGCAAAATGAGGTGCATGATTAAATCAATTTCTAAAGATATGAAAATGATAGAAAAAGTGTAAAGGAGTAATGCATGATGCCACCTTCTCAAAAGATACATCAATAATGGTATAAAAGTAAAAGGATGGATGCATGATTCAGCCCATGCTTGAGGATATGGAGATAATAGTCCAAATGTGAATGGAAAAAATCATTGGTACCCTCTAGTATGATTCAAAAGATGTACTAATGTAAACTCATAATGACATTAATTGAATAGGATATCCATGAATAGAATAGTGGGACTATATATGTAATAAGAAATAGTATATATCAGGTCAATAGATAAGCATTAAATAATATTATCTTATTGATGGATCACATATGAAGTCTACTCAAGTTCTATCAAGATGGTGTTTTTTTAAGTCCAAGAATGGTGAAGAAAAATAAAATTCTATAATATAAAATTGAAACTATTTTAATTATGTGTATCAATTAAATTACAAATTATGCAAACTTAAATTAACTGTATTGCACACATAATCAAATTTATGTTTTATACAAATGTAAACTATACTATAATATTTAGTTTGAATACATAGAAGATATATTCGTATAAATAGAAGAGAATAATTTGAGGAAATCTTTGAAGAAAATCTAAAAAAAAGAAAAGGATGAAAGTATAATTTAGGACTATAATATGGCCACACTAACATCTATACTTTCATGAAAATGTCTATACAATACCAAATAATGAATAATTAAATCTATAAATATGAATCACAATGCACTCTACATATAGAATAAGAGGGAAGAGGGTGACTTGATAGGATCTTATCAAAGTGGTCAAGCCAATATTTAGATCTTTTAATTTCTTGGAGAAATAAAAATAAAATGGAGTGTATGCATAAATATGTGTTTAGGATTAAGAGAAACATTTATAAGTTCTTAACTTAATTGTGCTAAATTTTAAGCTAGCATGTTACAAATAATAATAAACCAAATCTACAAATCTAACATTATTATGTTGTGATTGAAATGAAAATTAGAATAGAAATCAATGTATCTATTGCTACTCTATTGTACAAAAAGCATGTATGATTCAATTAATAAATCAATGCAATAGAATTTGCATTCATAGGGTAATAATAACACTCCTAATTTTATTTCTACCCATCAAGTTTATGTTTTTTATACAACTTCTACATACACTAATATAATTAAAATATGTTTTTATTTTAACCAAGTATCCTATATAACTAGTTTAATTATATTTTTATATCCCCTTATTATTTCTACCTTATCAAATAGGGTTGTTACCCACACCTAAATATTAAAAAATACATATTTTGATTAAGATACCATTCCTTAAAATATTTGCATAAAAATCCCAAAGGAGCTATGATAAATATATCATCCTATATACAAATATTTAATATAAAATCACTTGTGTATCTCAATCCCTAAACCCTTTCTACACCAAATCTAACATTAAATCCCCTAAAGAATATATATCTAAATCATCAAACATACTAATATAAATTGTAATAAAATATTATTAGGGTTACCTAGTGATTTTTCTAGGAAGGGTTGTGGCATTATGAAAAATTGGACATCTAATAAATGGTTTTAAGAAAATTGGATAAGGTAGTATTAAAATTGTGTGAATTTGGTGTAACCATGAATTTTTTAACTATAAAGTATTAGGAATAAGAAAGAACCAATAATATTGTGAGACTCTAACACAATAATAGACAATATAATTTAGAAAAAACATAGTTCTTCATGACCATAATAAGACTAACATACTAAATCCTATTTTCTCTAATTGACCAATGTAAAGTTTGTAGTTTAGGAAATTGTATACCTTTAAAATTTTACATTATGTTTGGGTCCCTTAATTTTTTGGACTTAATTAAGCTTCTAGTATGAAAAATAATGCATTACAAATCCTTATTCTTAAAGTTTTCTGAAAAGGGAGCAAACATTAAATAAACAAATTTAATAATTTAATTTTCATGCATTATATGTGTCCTAGAAATATAGGCCAGGACCCATTTTCCCATATGAATTCTAATAGCTAGAAGAAAGCACTTTATGAGAGAGATTAAAGAGAATATTATTTTCAAGAGCATTCAAGACTAGCATTATCAATCATTTATAGTAGCAATCAAGATCCTAACATCATGTTAAAGTTATGTGTGTTCATGTTATGAAGGCTAACAAGCATTGTAGGTCATCATGCATTCAAGCATTCAAGAAAATCAAGAAAGAAAGATCCAATTCCTTTGAAGAGATGTATATGACTTTAGTCCTTCAAGGAATCCATTGAAGGGTGGTGAGTTGCAACAAGTGTTCATTAATCATTTCTTTCCTTTTCCATTCAAGGTTTTTTGTCATTGATATTTCCATTGTGAAAGTGGGAATAGAATTCATAGGGTTTGGCTGAGGAAAACCCTAAATATGGAACCAACAAACATTTTTTATTTCTTTGTGTATGTGTAGGTTATAGGTTGAAGAAGAATTGAAAATATCATGAAGAGTAATTTTGTATTGTTGCATTTCTTGTCCTCATTCTTGTCAACCTAAAAAAACTAAGAATGCAAAATTTATAAATTCATCATTCTGACACATTTGCAAGTGGAAAATTTATCATCATCATTCTTGTCAACCTACAAAAACTAAGAACACAAAATTTATTTTCATCATTCTGACACTAAAGCACCCCAAAAGTTTATCTGAAAGGCCCTACAAAGACTCATTTTCCCTTTGACAGCCCTATCCTTGTAGTCACCTCAAGACCAATTTTTTTTTAGTAGGTTTTCTATCCTCTACAGTTCCTAGATCCACTTGCAAATTTTTATTTTCATTTTTCAATTGTTAGGATCTTGCATTAAGGTTGATATTCAATCAATTCACCTTGTTGATCTATATCCCAATGAAATTTATAAAAATATGGAAATGGCCTTAGGTTATGAGTAATAATATTAAATTCACCAAATTTTTATGTTTTATTTTGGTGAACCCAACATTCTTACACTATAAAAGTTCTAAAATTAGAAGTCCTTCAAACCCTATGTTTATATTTACATTGCATTGGTTTGCATTTCTCATTTAGGGTTCCATTTTTGCATTCTAAAAACGTAAAAAAAAATTAAGAAATTTGCATTCATCTTGCATCATAGCTTGCATCACAATTTATTTAAGTCATCTTTAGATCATATTTTCATTTAATTTTCATTCATTAAGTGGCTAAAAATATGAAATTATTCATTTCATGTAAATTGAATCTTCCATTTAAGACAAAAAAGCGAAGAAAAATTGCATTTTTTGATTTAAAAATTGCATCAAAAATATCATTTCCAAATTGTGGCATTTTAGAATTAGTCAATTATTGCATTTTAGATCTGAAATTTGCATTAAAAATTTGTCAATTTTTTTTTACCATTGTTTCACATTTGCATCTTGCATTACATAGTCTTTAATTGAGCAAAATTTAGAAAAATAGTCATTGTTTAACTTTTTTGAAACTAGAGAATGAAACATCAAACAACAACATAAAACTTCAAAGTTTTAGTTTTTAGAACCCTATATAAGGACTCATTCACCCCTGGAAAACCCTATCCTTGTATAGGTGTCTCAATTAGCTTTTGCACAACCTTTTGTCTCTATATTATCAGTTTGTTTTTGTTTGCTATTCTCTGATTTGAAATTTTGAAAAAATGTTATTGCACGCGAAAGATATCATTTTTCTTGATTTATTGCAAATTTCGAAAAAAATTGCATTTCAGTGTCGAAAATCATTAGATCTATAGGACAATTATTTTCATTTTCTGAAGTATTGCATATTTTGGATAGATTAGTTCTCATTTTTTAACAAATAGAGGCATGTTTCCTTTTCAAACACATGGTTTTCATAGAGTATCATATGTCTTGTATAATTATAATTTCCCTACTTATGGGAATAATTTAAGGAAACAAAATAAAACCTTCGATAAGCACATGTTAGTTACCCTCCTGATATCTCTTCCAATTATCATAATGTTATAGTGTAAGAGAATGTAATCATGGATAATCATAACAATCATAGTTTTTCTTCTCTCGATACCTCTCCTATTTGTGACAAAGGTATCTTGGTTTTAGAAGATGAAATCATTGAGCATCATGAGAATATTGTTTGTTTGTCTCCCCCTATCTCTCCTATTAGGGAAGATATTTTTGGTCATAAAGATAAAAATATGGCTTGGTTAGAAGAACGTGCTAAGGTCACCTTAGATTCCCCCTCGATAGGAGATTATCAGCAAAAAGTCAAATCCAGTGAAGTTATGAATGCACAATTGGCCATTAGGTCTCCCTTGATTATTGGACCTCCTAATATTCCTCTAATCATTGGGCTTCCTGAACGAATTCTAATTATAGGGCCTCCTAAACCTCATGGCCATATTCTAAGTTTTGGAAAACAAATTATTAGTAATCATTTGTCGCAACAACCAAGTTATCACATAGTTTCTCACACATATAACACTAGGAAAAACTAACAACCAAAATAAACTCCAACATCTATTCCATTTCCTCAACCATATCTCCCACCTGCACCCAATATTCCATAGTGTAGTGGTAAATAATATGATCTTGTTGAATAACTTTGCAACACTCCTACTGAGATATCCTTGTGGGATTTGATTCAAACATCGATGGCTTATCATGAAATGCTTCAAAATTATTTTCAAGAAGTCGTTTTCCTTCCTAGTGTGTAACCAACTAATGTGGTAGCTTTGATTGAGAACATGAATAAACATTATTTTTACATTATTTTTCATCAAAGTTAATTACCTGCTTTTGAAACATAAAAATAAAATGGTGTGTTGATGATAGTGTCTATTATTAACAAGTTTGGGATTAGTTATATTCTCATTGATAATGGTTCGATGCTTAATGTTTGTAGTGAGAACCTTTTGGATAAAATCAATATAGATAAGACAAAAATTCAACCAATTGAGTGGTCTATTTGTGGTTTTGACAACATTTGTATGGAAACAACCACTTGGTGTGATAATGTTACCTATCAAATTTGGTAAGGTTGCATTACAAACTCCTATCTATGTCATGCCCAATGATATTTCCTATAATCTTCTCTTGGGTAGACCATGGATTCATGAAATGAAAGTGGTACCTTCAATGTTACATTTTCTATTGAAATACACTTACACAACACAAGGTCTACACAATAAAATTTGATCCTCAATATGATAATTGTTTGCATACTGAAATTTGTTGGGATATGGTGTTGTATATGGTGTTGTACACCATTGCATAAAATTATTTATTATAATTTTATAATTAAATAATTATTTACTTGTGATGAACCTATGTGGTGTGGTTATTCACACTAGGTAAGTATTTGGGGACCACTTTATGTTGTATTATTATTTAATGTGTGGAAGAGATGGGATAATAATTAATATTGGGGAAATATTATTTATAAAGTGAAAACTTAATACCCAATATCAAATAAGGGGTTAGTGGTTTTGTATTCATGTGGATTTGTGGTACATTTTTTTATCTTACCACTTGGATGTATTTGTGTGATCTTGTATCTATAAAATCAAACATATGTTTAGTGGTTAAGGTCGGTTAAGTGAGTTGGCTATCATTATTGTGTCTTTCTAAGGAGTGCATATGTGAAGCATGGCATGGGATGTGTGGATTCATGCTTGGACACATGAGGATGCATTAAGAGGCTTGATGCTTCAAAGGTGTTCATTGTAACTCATGTATGGCTTTATTATTTATTAATATAATAGAGTATAGATTCTTTTAGAGGCTGCGTTCTTCCCTCTTGAGGGTTTTCCCAGGGTGTATCTTGGGTCATTGTTGATGGGTATGTTTTCTATTCTCTTGCATATGGATTCTAAGTACTTATTTCCATAAATTTCTCTTTTGGTTTATGTTGAAATTATCACTAGATGTCTACAAGTTTCCTTACAAGTGGTATCAGAGCTATGGTTGTGGTTGAAGAACCCTAGGTTGAGAAAATATTTCTTGAGTTTGAATCTATGGATTGCATAAGAGAATGAAAGACATGGAAATATATGAGGGTTTTGTAGGTTCTTTATTGTAGATCTCAGGGTTTTGGGTTTGCTGTTATGATGGGTTGTTTGTATATTTGGGGTTTGAAAAATATTGGGTCAAAAAGGTTTCTTGGTTGCGCATTCAAATGAGGATTTTTTAGGGGAAATTTTGTAAATGATGTCTTGAGACAAAATGAACCTCATGGTTGGATCCGAGTTGGCTGACAGAAAAAAAAATTAATATAAAATTTGACCTATTTTGGTTATTATGAGAAAATGAAAAAATACATTAGCCCCTACCCCTATTTGATTATACGAATGTTAAATTTGGTCTTCAAAAAAATAATATTAAAGAAAATCTTATATTCCCATCGCTTAAAAAAAATTTACCTGCAAAACAAATTAAAAAAATTAAAATCAAAATATGTATCGGGCTTTTAAATTTTTTTTTTTTAAATAATAAACTTTTGGGGGTTGGAACCCTCCCTCCCCATGGGTTGGCATACCCTGCTATCTGCAAGGCTAACACCCTATAGACATAGAGGTTTTTGGCCCTTGTCAATAGGGATACTGTCACTAGCAGCCCCCATCTAGAAAGTACGCTTCCCCCCCACATGGGGGTAAAATACTATTATCGCCACGTCGACTATATATTTTGTAATCCCTTTACGAATTACAAAATGTGAATTTCAGCCATAACTATGATGAGATAAATATCTCCTCTCAAAAATGGGAGGCTCCCTTCTTATTGCTTACTAGAATAAAAATTAAGTTACTATGCTAGACTTTATTCTTATTGCTTACTAGAATAAAAATAAAGTTACTATGCTAGACTTTATAATATGTACACTATTTTAACCATGTAGGGGGTGTGTTACATTTGTCATTTTCTCTTATTTCATTAAATGTGTTTACAATGTTCCACAACGTTACTTCACAATGCCTTACAATTCTAAGTAAAACTTAAGCAATAATTCCCAATATTCTCAATTAGACATAAGGATATAATCCAAGAATACTAGTATAATCAAAAGATATGTAACTAGAAAACACACGAAAGAACAAAGTCTTTTTTTTGTTCCTAATGTGAGTTCTGTAATAACCGATGATGTAAATTGGAGCACAAAGTTTCTCAATGCATGCCACAAAAAGATCCAATTAAAAATGAATAATTCCAAGCTCAAATTCTTAAAAATTCTTCACAAAAATATATTAAATAGCACACACACAATCTTTAAATAAATTTTATAAAACAAAGTCTATAAAACTTAGCTTGAATTCCCTCCAATTGTACATAGGGAAACACTACTTATCCAATCAATTAACAAGATAAATCAGTGAGAAAGACATAAGAACATTCTCACTCATTTGAATTAGATCCAAAACAAAGGTTGGTCAGCAAATTCACCTTCTTTATTGATTGAAATTGATATATAATTCAAACTCAAAGTTTCAAAGTTGGAATACAATTTTGGTAGCACTTCATTGCAAAATATTAAAGGTGCCCAATACAAAAGTGCTCCTCATATTTATAGATGAGAGCTAAAGAACTATTCTAGGAAAAAGTCTAACTAATTTGACTTATTCAATAGCACGGTCCTTTTAGACTTAGGACTAGTGTTGTTTTTACATGTAATTACATCAATACAAAATGACATGTAAAAATGTCAATGCATATTTATATAAAATCATGAAAATACTAAAAATTAAACAAGGCACATTCAAATTTATCCACCATATTTCTCCAAGAAGTCTGCATATTTCTTCAAGATCACTTGAACTTCTTCAGCATTGGGACCTGTGGTATGTCTAGAGATGGCAATAACTCGTTTGATTGAGCCCTTGATAGTGTTGCATGCTTTCTAGTGCCTTCCAAGAATAACTTTCAAATTATTTAGAGTAATCAAAATATCCATCATTTTTTCCATTGAAGCTACTAAGAAAGCTTCATCTTCAAATTCATTCTAGAACATGGATGTATATTCCTAGACAACTAAATTGGTTAGAAGAACTTTTTGTTTGTATTTCATGACTTTCTTGCTCGGTGATGGATCATACTTTTATGGAACAACAAGAAATCAATCAAAATAAATCCTTAATCTAGACACAAAAGATCAAAATGGTTTGCAAGAATAGCTGTAAAATTTTCACATTTTCTAGTATTAGAGAAAAAAAAAGGTTTTATGCACTAGTGGGAAAGTTCTAAGCAACTTCATATGCTTTGGCAATTCAGATGGAAAGGTCGAGAAAAAATTAGCTCTTGCATGGGGTATTACACTTCAGATGTAATGACTCAAAAATTTTGAGATATTGCATGTTGGATGTAAAAGTGGAGAAACTTTATGCTATTACATGAGGTATTTAACTTTAGATGTAAGGGCATTTTATTTTTGAGCTACTGCATGTAAATATGCAAGGGCACCAAATGTTTGAGCTACTACATGTAATTATGCAAGGGTGCTAAATTTTTGAGTTGTTGCATGTAAATATGCAAGGGCGCTAAATTTTTAAGCTACTGCATGTGACTTATGAACTTGGATGCAAAGGTCGAGAAAAACCCGAACACTACATGAAAATATGCAAAGGTCGAGAAAACCTCGGCATTGCATGAAAATATGAAAAAGATGGAGAAAAACCTCGACATAGCATAAAAATATACAAAAAAAGAGGCACAAGATAGTTAACCAAAAAATATGTAGGGGTGTTAAAATTCAGCACTCCTACATGTTTAATTTTTGCACAAAATATGTGTTGATCATCAAAGCTTGCACCTCTTTGATAGTCTTATGGGAAATTCAATGATTTGGGGAACAATATGTGCCTCACCGAATACCTCCAAGCTTTTTATAGAAAGCCGACTCTTCTCTGAGTTTGGGAAAGGGTAGAAAGAAATGTAAGCATAAAAACATAAAAAATGGTGATGCACCAACGCTTATACAACATTTCAAAACCCTAAGTTCTTTTCTATGAATGACATGATAGACACAAAATTCCACATCCCCTCATTGTTGGGAAGAGAACGAACAACAAAGGATATAATCAAGCATAGTGCAGTCATTCAATTCAATCACATGAAGTGTTCATTATGATCTGACCAACCATAGAAGTTTCAAGAGTCAATAGAAAAAAATTCAAAAGCCACATAAACTCTTCCTCCTAATATAGCATAACATGAAGAAATCATAACCATTAAAGGAAATAGAGAAGTCGAAGGAAATAATCTAGTTTCTATAGATTATAACTTTATCATGTGCACATACAACATGGAAATCAAATAATCAAACTATTCAAATTAAACCATAAATAGTGTTTTATTTTGGACGAATATATAAAGAAAGAAATATTGATAGAGGTCATATCATGCATAGTTTATAGTATTTCTCACAAATAACTTGTACTTCAAATATCAAATGAACCTTAAAACAGAGATTAGATTCCAATCCGACAATAGTTTGAATAAAATAAATATAACATGCCAGAGTGAAGCAGTTTTTTGTAAACTTTAAAGAAAATACTCCTATAACTATGAAAAATAAAGAAAGTTTTTCCAAAAGGAAAACTTTAGGAACCTCTTTCTGCATGTTGTCACTTCCAATTTATAGCCGCCAAAGAGAGAAATGCTAAATTCATTCAAAAGTAATGACTGCTAGGTGTCTACACCTGATAACTCAGAATCTGATCTCAGATCTTTAATTAGGTTGTGGCAATCCTACTCATCAACTTTCAACTATCGCATTAATATCCTTTAGATATTTTAATAGGATTGCCCTCCATAAATGCTTGGATCCTAGAAAATAGCTTGGAAAAATTCTGGTCGACTGATCAAGTGGCTCTGGCGGCACCAAATCACATCCTTTCATTAGAACAAGGCAATAAACGCTCTGACAAACTTTGAAAGAAGGTTCTCCCAAATAAATGTTTTGGAGAGAAGAGATGATGTGTCGAGCAGGCAGATAGTCTCAGATTTGTGAAAATAAATTTTAAGAAATCATCCACCAAGTTTACACATGGTTTGACTCCCAACCAAAAGGAAAGAAATCAACAAAATGCATGCAGCGACCACGTGGCGCATTCCACGCCTTTCAAATATTAACTCCTTTTCGCATGCAGATCTTCCCAAAACTAAAAGTAAAAGATAAAAATCAAAAGGACTAAGGAAAAAAAATTATTCATAGTTTTGGGAACTCACAGGGGGACTTCGCTTATGGAGGCACAAACCTAGACCTCTAGCTATTCTTGGAGTATGAGGAAAGCGGAATGCATCATTTCCCAATCTGCATCAGTCGGTTGAGCAAGACTACAAAAGGCCTTATACATCTAATCCAACTCAAAGAATTATTTGAAAGAAACAAATCCACACCTTGCTAAAACAACTCCCAAATGATAATATACATAAGAAATTTGAAGAACCTCACTATCAACATCTTCCACAGTGGGTGTTGTGCTTGACTTTGGAAGATTTGTTGTTCAGTCTAAACCTTATTCCTAACCTCATTTGTAAACTTCTCAACTAATAACACATCCCCATTTGTTGCAAGGAAGGGAGGTAATCTGAAGTTGTACAAGACACCAAAATCCTTCTTGATTTTGTCGACCCTTTTTTTTAGCACCACTTGGTGATTCTTGGTTTTGGCCGCTACCTTATGATAGTGGGTGAATTCACTTTCTTTGCTAGAAGCGGCCCTTTGATCTAAAATTCCTACATTTTTTAGAGCCTTGTTTGTTGCTACACATAACTTGGAAATCAGACTCTAAGACTCAGCCACTTGGGGGGCATATTCCTACAAAAAAATTTCGGCCAATGGGCCAACCATTTCATTTATCTCCTGAGCATCCTTCAGGAACTGCAGGGCCGATTTTAGAACAATGAGCGTAATAATGATTTTCTCCCGATAGGAAGATATCAACCTTCTTTTCACAAGAAGAGTCACGTACCTTTGTGCAACTGCTAGCTCTTCATGTAAATGAGCCTCTTTTTCCTTCGTACTCTCCATTTGATCCATTTTATTGAGAGCATTTTCCAATTCAGAACCTATCTTTCTGACCTCTTGGTCACGAGCATGCAGAGAATACTCAACTTCTTGTTTGTCACTTCTTAGCTTTTTTGCTTCTTCTCAGGCCTTTTGCAAATTGTTAGAGGCCTGAGATCAGACACCATCCAACTCCTTCTTCATGCTCTCCTCAACACATTGGTATTCCACATTTGATTGATTCTCAACTGCAAGTTCACCCTTTTATCTATCAATTTCGGCATACAGCTGAATTTTCTCATTTTGAAGCTCTACAAGAGATCCTATTGCTTCCTCCTATAGATCTTGTATCTGCATTATGCGAGTCATTTCAAAATTTTGGACCCTGAGTCCTAACTACAACTGATTCACTATTTCTTTTGCATTCACCAACTCAACCTCACGCTTCCTTAACTTTTAATCTAGCCTCTCGTAATCCATATATACTACCTTATGAGTTGTCTTGGTTAGATCTACCTTGTTGCACGGGTGAATTTCATTTAAATCTAGACCCACAACCCTGATGTCATAATCCTCCATCTTCATTTGTCCTTCGGATTAGGATGCAAGTGACTTCATGGTAGTGATCCACAAAGAATTCCACTCTTCATTGAAATAGGTTTAAATATTTTTGGTGGCTATTAGCTCAGCATTCATCATCCTCCTTTTCTATTTCCTAGTGTGTCAGACCCACTTAGTCACCTCAAGATTTTTTTGAAGAGTTTGTGGGGAATCAATTCTCTATGTTGCAAGAGAAGCACCATGGGGTAGACTGAAAGGAGTAATGGAAGGGGAGACTTCAGATGTATGAGCACATGGGGAGGAGAATGGGAGGTAATCATCAAAAATAGTGAGATTCCAAATTGAGAATGGGCACTAGAAGGGCTAGTCGGGGTAAAAAGAGAAGCAGAAGGAATAGATGATTTTTATCTGAATGCGGATGGACCTGGAGTAATGGGTAACATTAATGGTTCAACTTTCTTGATAGGGGCCCTGGATGGGGCGATCAAAGAGTCAATAGTGACCAAAAAGGACATTGCTCTCTTGGCACATAGGGGTACATCACTTGGTGTGTTGAATATGGCAGGGGTTTCATTCATAACCAAAATTTTGAGGTATGTGGATGGAGGATCCTTTTCAATCGATGGAGGCAAAGGATTGACCAAAGATGCAGAAGTAGGAAGAAGAGGGCGAGAAAGACTTACCTAGAATGTGATTGTCTGAACAGTTTGCAAAGAAAACTTTGCTTCTTCTTCATGCCCAATTGATACATAAAGTATGTCTAGGTCTAGGAATCACCTTTTCTTTGTTCGACCTAAACTCGTGCATCCCGATCCCTTAGCAAATGATCTCACTAAAGCTTTTCCTTCTTATTTTGTAGTCAATTCTCTTGGGGACCATTGGGTTCTCTTTCCTCTACTTTAGGCACTAGTGGATGATGCAACTTCTGAGTCCCTTTTCCTAGAGCTTCTCCCTTTTTTTGACTCTTTTGGTCGAGAAGTACATCATGGAAGTCACTCCTCTATTATCTCATGGATAGACTCTGGGTTGTTGTTGTCTGAATCGACCTCTTGGTCGTAAATTTCCTCAAATTGTTCATTGTATGGGCAAGAATCCCTGAGCAACTTATGTATACCTCCCATCTCTTGTCAAAACCTCCAGAAATTCATCATCTATCTTTCTGACCACCGTTCCTTTTCATTTGATTGTTGAGGGTTTTATTTATTGGCAAGTCCCTCTGATAATTTTCCTATGGTGTGTAGAAACTTAGCCACCTTGGCCTTTTGGTAGGTATAAGGGCTAGGTTGATGTATAATTTTGGCTTTTCTTGAGTCAGATTTTTCTTGGACTCCACATAGTCCCACTTCTCATGTTTTAGAGGAAAAAACTTCATCGGATTGTAGTCCCATGTATCACAGATAAGGACTAAGCCTAGGGCCACCAACATATTTCTAATCTCCCTTTGTGCTTCCCACTTATCTAGTATCACCTTACTATTTGCAACAAAAAGGGGAAGTAGATATAGCTTTGTTTTGTTCCTTCCCATTCGATAGGCATTGTTGGCAAGAGTTTCCTAATGGCATGCCTCCAATGTGAAAACCACATCCATCACAAATTTAGGGAGTCGGAAAGGCTCTCCGATGAAACAATGATATCTGATGAATGTGAAATCTTCCCCAAAGAAATAATCCACTGGAGTCGATGAATTTTTTATCCATTTTCAACCTTAGGGGACAAATGACCCATCAGATGCGACAATAGCTCTTAAAGCACCAGTCTCAGAAAGTGGTTCATAAACCAGTAATAATTACATGTTTTTGATAACATATAGGTCCTTATGGAAACTAATTGACCTAAATCCTCTTCATCAAACCTAGATACCGACAAATGTTTCTCTAGAAACCCAAAATTTTGATGCAAAATTAATTGAGCCAAGAAAGAAGAATACCTAAATTTGGACTCACTTTGGTAATTCTTCAGCTGCATCAGCATGTTTGTAGCTACTACATCAAAAAAAGTCGAAGTATCTCTGCCCCCTTTCCTATTTGAGTATCAGAGCCAAGGCCATTTGGAAAGCGTTGACCTCTTCATCATCATCTAGGCCAAAAATCTAAGCCAGCATCAAGAAAAGATCTTGTGTCTTGTTTTTGAAATTTCTGAGTACCAGAGGAAAATTAAATCGACCTATCAAAAACTTCTCTCTTGTCTCATCCTGATAGAAACTTTCTCTTTGGTTTTCTTCCTACTAGTAAATCTCCATATCTTCCTCACTGAATGACTCCATGCACCAGTTAGGAGGGATACACAACATATCTCATATAGTTTCAATAGAAATTGTGACCTTGATCTTGTTGCATGTAATGGTTTGAGTTTCTCTATCGAGCCTTCTGGCACATGCATCCACTAGCTCTGGGAATGAGTGTATGATAGGAAACATAAACTGTGGCACACCATAATTCTAGAGTCAAGAGGTGAAACCCTCAAAGGCACCATATTCTTTCATTCTTTGGAATGCTCCCTCTCTAATATTTTTAGGGTTTTTTTCCAATTGTGGATCAAAAATGTTGTCGATAGCATCTTGCACTTCCTCTCTTGGAACAATTTTATCTACCAACACCCTTTTACAAAACTTAAATGGTCGATCTTTAGGAACTCGGGCATTGGAAAATAATTTTTTCCCAAAGATATTTGCCAATACAGGCTTTTTCAATGAAGTCTCTACTTTTCTACTAGTTGTTGATGGTTCCACCATGGCTTCTTTAAAAGTTGTGGAAATTTTTGCACTGAAACGACCACTTGCTTTTTGCTTCTCCAAAAAAATATACTTTTGGGTGTAGTCAATTCCCTTAGCAAGTACATGCAGTTAAGGCTATGTCGTTACTACTGGTCCATTAAATCTTTCCAATGACCTATGATACATGTGCATTGGAGATCCGTATCCCTTGAGAATACCAAAAACTTTGCAAGAATGGGATTATTACATTCCCTTCACCACCTTTTTTAACAAGTAAACTCGTTCTCTCAGGGAGAGTTCCTTTAGTTATGTCAATATTGCTTAGGTGATACAAAGTACCCTTGAAAAGATGTGCTCATTAATTTGTCAGATATTAGCGCGCTAATCCATGTCTTTTCTCTTATGCAATCTAGCTAATGTTGATGATGGAAAAGAACACATGTCAACGATCAACCTATGTGATTATTTACTCCCAATGCCCAAACATTAATTTT
Source organism: Sequoiadendron giganteum (assembly GCA_007115665.2). Lineage (NCBI taxonomy): Eukaryota > Viridiplantae > Streptophyta > Pinopsida > Cupressales > Cupressaceae > Sequoiadendron > Sequoiadendron giganteum. Next base: position 168,879,819 of record CM021102.1, on the reverse strand, counting down.
TGGACCTCATGTCAGATTATCTATATGATTTATTCTTCGTTCCCCAGCTGCTTGGATATTTTTCCATTGTCCTCTGGCCAAAAATAGACCTTCCACTGTTTGGGTTTGTCAGTACCTCTTTTCTATAAATAGCTATGCCACCTTAAGGCTATATTCATTTGAAAAGTAAGTCTTTTTATTTTAGCCAGACTTTATTTTTCATTTCATCTTTTGCTCTGTTGCTTTAGCCATATCTATAGACCTAGGCACTCTTGTTCATCTACTTCCACAAAGGCTGCAATATTCCTTCACTGGGGAGATTACAGCTAATAGAATCAAGTGTCTGGTAAAGAGGTGTGACCAACTTCCAAGGTAATTTCATTTTTTTGGGTTGTCAACATGGAATTCATTGAGGATGAAAACCAGATGAGGAGAAATCACAATGTCTTATCCTACTTCCTCCCTTCTAAACCTGAATATCGCCAAACCTCAAATAATGGAGTTGTGTTACCAAATGTTCAATGCCTCTCTGATGGAAGGCTTTTGACAAGATTTTGAAAGTTTCCACTATGGGTGTCGACATCCCAAGTGTGATGGACCTTTGCAGGTACATTGATCGTGGTGTGGACTTGCCTTGGCTACCCTTTCTGAGCAATTTTTGCACCATTGACCTTGAAAGTCACAATGCTTTGTCTTTGCCTATGACCAGCTACTTCTTGTGAAAGTGGCATGGAATTCATTCCTAGGTTGGACTTCAAGAATCATTTCAAGCTTCTGGCATACAATCACGGAGACTAGGTTCGAGGTCCATGCGTCGTGTTTTGTTGTGTCCCCCATTTTCCTATCAAGGAAGAAGAAGAAGAAGAAGAAGAAAAGAATGACTATGGGAAACATGCCTATTTAACTATGGCTAGAGGCCTACCCTTTCTAATTTTTTTGTAACATGCCTCCATTTTGTTCTTTTTTGCACTTTTTTTCAAAGACCCTTTCTAGGTTTTGCTCGAGAGAGCTTCAAGTTAAAAATTTGAGCCTCGAGTTGTATTTCACTTGTAAATTTCAATGAATATATAATATAATACAATATTTTCTTACTTATTTTGTGTTCTTTGTTTTCCTTAATATGGCTTATTATCAAAACTAAAACATATTTACAAAATTTTACATATGGTACATAACTAAGAATTTTTTTAAAGAATATTGTACTTTAATGGAAAAATTTCAGATAAATAGAATTCACCGATATCTCTAAATAATTTCCCTCCATATCTTCTAGCTCGTACACATTATTTTCCTTGCACACGCTAATTCAGAAGGGTCCCTTCCACAATGCTTTGAATTTGGTGTGCTACCCTAGTTTTGCAGTATGCTCATCATATTTTAGCACTAGGCTTCCTTCCTTGAAATCTAGGTCGAAAGTATTATTTTTGAACCATCTTTTGACTATTTGTTGGTGACCAATCATGGATCCAAAGGTCTTCTCTCTATATTCCTCAAGCTTGAGGAGTTCTGCTATCCATACCTCCATTTCATCGCTTTCCTCTATTTCTAGGGTTTTCAGTAATTGTAAAGCAGGGAGTTCCATGGAAATAGGTAAAACCACCCCTTTCCCATACACTAATTCATAGGGAGATGTCTTTAGGATATGCTTCAATGTGATTTGGTCTGCCCACAGATTAGCCAGTAGGTGCTTGTGCCATTCCTTTTTGTCATTCAGACCCAATACGCTTGATTAACCTAATTAGGTTTTTATTTGTTGACTCCACTGACCCATTCTCTCGTGGGTAATATTTTGATGAAGTCTTGAGGTAGATACCATTCTTAATAATAAAATTTGACATCCTTTATCCTACAAAGGCCCGAGCATTGTCAGATATAATAGTTTTCGATTAACCAAACCTAGTCACCAGCTCCTCAAGGAAATTAATAATCTTGCCCCCAGTACCAATTTTTAGGGTGATGGACTCTGTCCACCTTGTGAAGTAATTATTTTTTGTGAGGATCTATTTTTTACCAGCACTGGAGATGGGATTTATCATTCCAAAAAATTCCAATCCCCATTGAGCAAAAATCTCTTCAATTATGATGGGACTTAAAGGAAAAGCGGAATTTTTTCTCTTGCTTAAAAAAATTGACAGTAAGTACACTTCTACACCAAATGGTGCACTTCAGAAAACATTGAAGGCCATTAGTATCTTGCTTGCATGATTTTTCAAGGCGGTAGTTTTAGCAGAGAAATTTCCACCCTCAAGATTGCTATGAAATTCTATCAGAACCCTTTCTAACTAGTGGTTGTCTAAACATCAAAGCAGTACACCATAATAAGTTTCTTTTAAATATAATCCCCTTAATTAATACATACCTAGTGCCTTGCAATCAGTTGTATCTCCTTTTGTGGAATGGGAGACTAGTTGGGTAGTGTCACTTTTACACATATCATGTTTGATCCACCACCCAGGAGTCATCAGACTCAAACTGATATGAGTAGACTTGATCAATCTCCTTATCAACTTCAGATTCTGACTCCTTTGCAAGGTACTCACAAAGACATCTTCCCCAAACTAGCTTAGTCAGTCTGATGCCCACATCATATTCTATGATCTTGGTGATCCAATTGGCTCTCTTTTTCAGTTATTTATCCTTCGGTAATATATTCCCTTACACTTGGGTTAGCAACCAAGATAGTAATTTTATTGGCCGACACCAAATGTCAGAACTTTTTAAGGCTCTTAACAGTAGAAAAAGCCTTCTTTTCTACAAAATTGTATCTGGTTTCGTAACACTTGAGGTTTCTTGAATGAAAAGTAATCAGATGCTCCCCATCATTCTCTTCATCCCTCTGCATGAGCACAGAAGCTATGCTATGCTAACTGGTATATACATAAAGCAGGAAATCTTTAAAAAATTCCAAGTTGCGCAACACCATAGCAACAAAAATAGCCTTCTTTATCTGCTCAAAAGCTACCTTGCCTTCAGGGGTCCATTTGAACATCAATTTCTTCTTGAGCATCAATGTGATAGGTATCACAATACCTACAAAGTCTAAAATGAACCAGCTGACAAAATTAATCTTCCCTAGGAAAGATGATAGTCTTTTCTGATTCACTAGTAAGGGTAAATCCATTATAGATCTCACTCTTTCAAGATCTATTATGAAATTCCCTCCTTGGATACTACAAAATTGACTAGATTACCTTGAGGTACTCTGAAAATACATTTTTTGGGATTTAAAGAAATCCCAAAATTTTGACACCTCAAGAAAACCTATTCCAGATGATCAAAATGATCACCCTTCAACTTTGAAAAAACTATCAAATCATCCAGATAAATTAGAATGATCAAATTGATCAATCCCCTAAAAGCAATGTCCATGGCTAGTTGAAAGGTCACACTAGCATTTAAGAGTCTGAAGGGCATATTTGCATATGGAAATGTTCTTCACTTGGTGGTAAACATCATTTTATGTTGGTCTCCTTCCTTGACATATACCTGATTATATCCTAACAAACCATCAAGTAGTGAGAACATTTTCGACCCAACCACAGTCTGTAAGATCTGCTCCATTGATGGAAAAGGGTAGTGATCCTTTAGCGAGGCCTTATTAAGGTCTCAAAAATCAACACAAAGCCAGATGTCACCATTTTTATTCTAAACCAATACCAAATTAGACACCCAAGTTGAGTGGTTAATCGGGTAAATGATTTGGGACTCAATTAATTTAGTGAGCTCCTGAGCCATCAGTGCTTTAACTTTCAGATTAACAAGCCTTTGTTTATGTCAGACTAGTTTTGACCCTTCAGCCAAGTCAATGGTATGTTGAATTATGTTGGGATTGTGTCCTCTAAGATTATCATAGGTCCATGATATAACTTCATTGTACATAGAACATAGATCCCTTAACCTTTCTTTATTTTCCCACAAAACATTTCTTCTGACTTTTAGCTTTCTCTCATTTGTGACATCCAACTCATAATCTTTTTTGTCAGTCATAAACCTTTTCTTGTCATTCCTCATATCTTCATAGTCAAATAGATTCTCATGGAAGATCAAGCCTCGAGGGAGCTTATTTCCTTTTAGTTGAATGACCTTCTCTTCAGAAAGTTGAACCTTTAGTTGTGAATTGTCGAAAACTCCTTCTAACTTTTGGATGAAAGTGGCAATTTGGGTGTCATCCTCGAACACTTGCCAATTCTAATCATTGTTAGGAATCGTTGGTCAGAAAATGAGTTGTACTTCTCTCTACTTTGAATCAAAAATTAGTTCAAACTATGACCCGATTGAAGACATTTGATTTGCTATGCTATTTTGAGATTGGGGAATGACTTGCACACTAAAATATTTGAAGCCTTCAATCAAATCCCATATCTGATGTTGATATGACTTCATTCTTGTATTTTTAGCAACTACTTGTCCATGGACTTGGCTCATAATTAACTCAAATATCTGAATACCTACAACCTATTTGCGCCCATTCACTCGGTGAGGAGCAAACCTTGGATCGAGGCTTCATATTTTGCGTCATTATTAGAGCATGAAAATTGGAATTGATAAGCCTTGAGGGTCTTTGATCTTGTTAGAGGTAGTAATCGGACTCGTGCTCTAGAACCGACTTTGCATTTAGTGTCATCAACGTACAGGGTCCATAGATGATTATCCATCATATCATCGTACCTTTCTTGCTCTTTCATGAGTTTTCGATAGACCTGATCATCATCAAAGATCATGCACATACCCAATCTCGTGGCATGGAAATTTCCAAATGAGTCAGAGTGGATGAGCTAGTTGTGAAGAACTTCTTTGAGAGTCCACTCAATTGTGTCTTCTTCATCTTCTAGAATTTCCACACAATATACCTCTTGTCTTGAGAAAGAGGTATGCACTACTTTAAAACAGAGGACTGCATTGTCTACTATATGTTTAGGGTGCAAAGACTCTGAGAGAATCTTCATCTTTGCACCATGCTTGGTTCTTAAGATCAGATGGGACCAATCCAGTACCAATTATCTGCCCAAATTTTTAGTTAAATCTCTGGAAAGACACATCCTAAAGACCAAGGGAACATCTAATACCACTACTTCTTGTGACACTATCTGGCTTGGGCATGAAAAGAGGGTCAAAGATAGATCTTTTATCCAAAAACCTATCAGAACCTTCTTTCTGTCCAGCTGTATGATTCCCTTTTCAATAGGTTCATTCTTGATCATTAAGGCATCAACCACTTGATTCGAAATGAACATTGTACTGGCTCTTGAATCAATCATATTGTTGTGAAAAAAATTATCTCCCACAATTAATGTTAAAAAGAAAGGAGTGGGCTTTGGCTTGCTTACCTCTTTTTCTTTTGCATCACCCACATCATTTGTATAAGCTACAACTTTCAAAGTTTGAGGATTTTATGTGGGTCCTTTATCTTTAATTTGATCACATGGTGGAACTACGTTTGTCTCTAGTCTATGTTCCTCACTTTCAATGCTTCCTGAAGCAGTGTCTTCTGCTCAAGAATAGGTATAACTGTAGATGTCAAAATCTGCAAGAGACTTAAACTATTCCATATTGCTAGCATAAGTTAGTTTAAATCAACAAACTCAACATCCCTATGAAATATTGAATCATGTTAAATAATGTAACTAATGAGAACAAGACAAGCTAAACAAAAGCATATGCAAAAACATGAATCTTACCTATTCCATATTGGATTGGTGCACCTTTGGTATGTAAAGGATACCTTTCCCAATCTTTGACAAGCTTAATGATAAAATGCCTTGAAGATGTTATGCTATGAAGTGGATAAAATTATCTCTCAATGTGAAGAGAGTAACTTTGCTTTAAATTGTGGATGAAAAATGAGAAGAAAAACCTTGAATTTATAGAAGAATTTGAGAGAAGAAGAGGCAAAGTGGAGGAATGTGGGACTAATCCTCAACCAATAGATTCATACCACTTGTCATCATGTGAATGGGCCAAGGATGTGCAAGTTTTGATGAATGTGCCCATAAATGCCATAGGTTGAAATTTGAAATTTGAAAATAGCATTAAATGCATATGGTTGAGAATTTTGGTGGGGGGGGGATTTGTTTGGAAAAAAAAGTCAAAAAAATGGAGTTAATGAGGGCATATTCCTTGGGAATATGCTTTGTGAGGAAAATAGAATTTTAATAAATCAAAATAAATGATTTATTGTGCAAGTGGGAAAAGCTTGAGGATGGGAAATGGATTAGGCTTAGTTTTAATCATGGATTTGATTAATTAAGCTAATGATTAGGTGATTGTGACATTCAACTTAAATTTTTGGATTTATTTAAATTGAATGAAAAGATAAAGAATATTTAGAGATTTAATTAAACATTTGGGTTTATTTAATTAAATGGAAGAAATTTAGGAGATTAATTAAATAATTTAATTTATTTAATTAAGTGGCGAATATGATTAAATATGATTAATGCATGATGTCAATTTTGCATGTATACATTTCTACGCTCTTTGAAGCAATGTACTTGTTGCATTGGTTCAAAGAATGATGTCGTTGAGATCAAAATTTAAAAAAAATCTGATTTTTTTGGATGCCCTAGCAGAAAGTACGTTGGTACATTGTTGGCCCCTCGAGAGATTGAGCAAAAAGTTCAATTTGAGGGCCAATCTCGTGACAAAGAGGTTCAAGATGGATGCAGGGATAGTTAGACTATTAGATCTATATGTTAATGATGATGGAAATGAGATGTTTTTAAGATGCTTAGAATAAAAAATCTATATTATCCTAAATAAATTAAATGATTATGCAATACATGTGAGATGGATGAGATGCATGATGTTGTCCTATGATGATATGACATGATTATGCAGAATGAGAGTGTGGATGCAAGATGGATGTATTGATGAAATGATACTATGTTAGCATGAAAAGAGGATAGAAGAATAAGAGGGATCAACCTTCGAATCCAAGAAGATGTAGAAATCTAACAAGTCCGTTAGTCATGAAGACTTTATTATATACGATGATGAATGATGATGATGTATTGCTTATCCAAGGATAGGAGAGATAAATATCATAACCTTCTTTATGTTTGATAACACACATAGGTGCGATGCATCGAGGTATAAGAACCAGGATGGCGTTGCACCTAGTGTGATGGAATTTGACTTGACAATCAGATAGGAGTACTCTTGTTCACACCTGACATACAAAAGCTTATTCAAAGTGCAGTTCAGATATTCAAAATATCTCATACCAAAACATAGAAAAGCAAGCCTTCCTATGTGGTCAACAAGACATATAAAACAACATCCCTACAAACCAAACAAATCACACATGATGAAGTTATTTTACAAGAATATCCAACAAGCATAGAAAATAAAAATATAATGATCATTGCCCCATTCCTTTCTCTCCAAATCTTTCTATTTAGAAATCATCAAGAGGTCATTGGAATGAGCGCAATAAGATAAATCCAAAGAAAAGATAAAGTAAACAAACAAGCTAATGTTCTTTGTACCGCTAGTCAAGAATAACTATGGTGATGCCTGATGTTGATGTCCATCACAGGAAGGATGCATCCTAGGACATGTTGTGATTAGGTGATGATAAGATTTTGATTGGATGATAAGCTATAGAAACTCTGAGTTGGCCAACTTGTTGACTTACTGACCTAGACTTGAGACTTTGATGATTAGGCATTCACTTTTGAAACCTGCTAGACTTGCTTTTGACTGACTTACCAAAGGATGAAAGCAACAGTGATTATAATGGATGGGATTATTGTGGGTGAAAGCGAGATGAGATAGATGCGCCATTTTGGTTTTTTTCAGATATTTGGATGTTTTTGGAATTTTTGAAAATGTTTTGAGGCTATTTTGATTTTTTGGATTTTTCAATTTTTTTGGATTTTCAAGATTTAACAAAGAGACTAACTTAAAGACCGATCCTAGGGGTCTCAGGAGCTGATCATTAGATTAGCCTTTCCTATGTTATACACATAGAGACCACATAGTTCGACTAATGACAAACTTGATTACTGATGAGATAGATGGGAAAACGGATTGCCATTGCGATGAATGCCTAAAGGACAGACCTAAAATGTCTTGAGGGATAATCAAAGATCAACCATGCCTAAGTTCAAGCTCAGTTTTGATGTAGTTCAGTTGGATGATGACTCCACTAACTCAATTTTTGATTTTTTGGATTTTGACATGTTTTGGATTTTGATATGATTTGGATGTTTTTAGATTTTTGATGGATTTTTGAATTTTTTGGATTTTTGATGTTTAGGAAGATCACAAGAATATACATGAATCCGATTTGATGTAGGTATAGGAAAATTCCCCCAGTGTGATGTGATAGACTACTTCGATAAAGATAAGACAAATGGACCTTGGGAGTGTGCCAAGTAGTACTATGGTGGAACATGATATGAACACAAGATCAATTTATGGCACGGATGCAAACGAATGGTGAAAAGATAGATATAATGTAATGGATAAATGAGTCATGAAGAACCTAGTGGATGGAGAGTGCTTTATTTATGCTTGGAACCTATTTTCTAGGTTTTCACCAAGGTACTTGTCCAAAGTGCCAATGAAGAGGTTTTCACTAGAGGACAATTTTTTTCTTTACTATTTTCAATCATTTTTCTGATTTTTTTGGATTTTTATATTTTTTTGATTTTTTTGTTGTCACCAAGATGCCTGTTTACTAGGTTTTCATCAGGGTGACCATTTTTTTAGGAAATTTTCTAAATTTTTTTAATATTTTTTTGTTCTATACCTTGAAATATTCTAGGTATAAAACATTTTGAGATGGGAGTTGTTTATGGGCTCCTACAAAGGCTCACCTTCTGGTGTTGATAATTGATATGCCCCTAGTTTATAGCTTGTTGTGATGATGAAAGGTCCCAACCAGTTGGGCTCAAATTTACCTTTTCTTTCTGGGTTTGGCACATTCTTTTGGTTCTCCTTTAGCACAAGTTCACCGACATGGAAGGTCTACCTCTTGATTTTATTGTTATAACTCCGCTTAAGTTGGTTTTGATATACCTGTAGATGGTTTAGGAAATCCATATGTCATTCATCCAGTAACTCTAGCTCATTCAGTCGTGAGACCCTATATTCTTCATCTGTGATGAGATTTTGCAGTGATATTCTCAGGGACGGGAGCTCAATCTCAATGGGTAGGATGGCTTTTGATCCATAGACCAAGGAGAATGGGGTGGAACCTATTGGTGTGTGGATGCTAGTGTGATAGGACCATAAGGAAGGATTTAGCTCCAGATGCCAGTCATGACCAGCGTCATTGACTATTTTCTTAAGGATTTTCAAAATGGTTTTATTGGTGGCTTATGCCTATTCGTTGCCTTGTGGATAATATGGAATAGAAAAGTGATGTTGGATTTTGAATTTTTCACATAAGTCACAAACATCCTGATTCTTGAAAGGTGTCCCATTATTTGAGATAATGGCTTGGGGAACACCATACTGAAAAATGAGGTAGTTCAGGATGAACTTGGATATTTGCTTTCTCGTTATGTAGGTCATGGGAATGGTTTCGATCCACTTTGTAAAGTGTTTTATGGTGGTGATGATGAAATTTTGGCCATTGGATGAGGTGGGTGTGATTTTACTAATGAAATCGATCCCCCACTATGAAAAGGGCCAAGGTGTAACAATAGGATGAAGCTCTTAAGTTGGTGCATGGATGAGGTCCCCATGTTGCTGATACTACAAATATCTTCTAATGAAGTCATGTGTGTCTCTCTCCATTATTGGATAGTAGTATCTGGTTCTCAGCAACTTCTTAGCCAAGGTCATACCACTCGAGTGCGATCCACAAATGTCATTTTGTACCTTAGTTAATGCAGTCAGGGCTTCCTCAGTGTTCAAGCAACGCAATAGGGTTCCTTCAATGCTCCTATGATAAAGGGTTTCTCCTAGGATGACAAAGCAGGTTGAATTATTGATGAAGGCTCGTTTAAGTTTCAGGGTTATATCGGTGGGCAAGACTCCTATTCTTAAGTAGGTGTAAACTTCATGATACTAGGGATCACTAGGACCAACGAGTTCACACACAAATTCAGACTCTGGTACCTCGAATTTTGGTATGAGAAGTTTCTCTACCAAGAATTCTTTCTTTGGGATGTTGTATGGGATTTCCAAGAGTGATCCAATTATCGCCATTGTGTCTGCTACTCTATTGTTTGCTCTAGGTAGTTGTTCAAATGTGATATCAATGAATGACTCTTTAAGGCTCTCAACCAACTTCTTGTATGGAGTCAGTTTATCATCCTTTGGTTGATATTCATTTTTTACCTGATTGATGTTGAGTTGAGAGTCCCCATATACCTTTAGAGCCATGATCTTCCATTGTACTGCAATCCTTAAGCCTATGACGAGAGCCTCATACTTTGCTATGTTATTCGTGCATGAGAATGACAAATTGTAATATTTGGGTATGCAGTCTCCTTGGAGACTTATGAAGAAAATCCCTAATCTTGACCCATTTTGCATGTAAGATCCATCAAAATACATCTTCCAGTGGTTTGCAACACTTAGGTTGAAAATTAATTCGTCAGGGAATTATGAAATTAGTGGGTTTTTTGCGTATATAGGTGCCTCTGCTAGTTGATATGGAATTACTTGTCCCTTGAAAGCCTTGCACTCCACATATTCAATGCCATGTTCTATTAATATCATGACCCACTTGGATGTCCATCCTGTGAGAGTAGCTTTAGAAAATAGGTACTTGAGATGATCTATCTTTGTGATTAGCTTGATTTGATGAGCCAGCATGTAATGTCTAAATTTTTGAGCTACAAACACAACTTCTAGACAATATTTTTCAATAGGAGTATATTTTAGCTTGTGCCCCACCATAATTCTGCTGTTATAATATATTTCTCTCTTTTTAGTTTCATTATGTTGAGCTAATAGAGCACCGAGACTATCATGGTTGCTGAAATGTAGAGGATCAGTGGCTTTCCTAGGATTGGTGGCATTAAAACTAGTGGCGTGAGTAAGTATTCTTTGATTTTTTTAAATGCCTTGTCGTATTTGTCATCCCATTTGTATGCTACCCCCTTGTGGAGTAGATGAGAGTATGGGATCTGTTTATCTACTAGTTGCGCTATGAATTTGCAGATGGACTAAGCTTTCCTTGTAGACCTCTCAATTGCTTTAGTGTCCTGGGTGCTTCCATGTTGAGGATCACCTTGACTTTGGTAGGATCCACCTCAATTCCTCTCATTGATACTATATATCCCAGGAGCTTTCCTGATTGTACCCAAAGACACATTTCTTTGGGTTGAGGCAAACCTTATATTTTTCCAATCTATCAAAAATAGAGCTCAAGGTTGCTATGTGGTTCTATCTTTTTCTGGATTTAGCCAATATGCCATCTGCGTAGCCTTCCATTGTCTTATGAATCATGTTGTGAAATTTCAGCATCATGGCTCTTTGGTATGTTGCACCTACATTATTTAAGACAAAAGGCATCATGTTCCAGTAGTAGGTCTCCCATGGACATGTGAATGTTGTCTTGTGTTGATCCTCCTTTGCTATCATGATCTGATTGTATCCAAAAACCTATCCATTAGTGATAGCATCTCATTTCTAGCCGTCATATCCACTATCATGTTGATGTTGGGTAGTGGAAATTCATCCTTAGCAGACGCTTTGTTTAAGTCTCTAAAATCGGTGCTGATACGGATGCCCCCATTTGGCTTTGAAATAGGTACAAGATTTGACACCCATTCAGGATAATCAATTGACCTTATGAATCCTACATCCAAGAGCTTCTACAATTCCACTTTGACTAATAAGGCTATTTGGGGGTGCATCTTTCTCAACTTTTGTCTTACTAGCTTTTCCCTTGGATAGATAGCTAAGTGATGAACCACGACTTCTGGATCAAGACCCAGCATGTCAGCATGGGTCCATGCAAAGTTAACTTATATATCTTTTAAGAATGCAACCAAAAGTTCTTGTTCTTATGTGATAAGTGACTCAGTGTAGAAGGTGACGTGCTGTAGCTCCTTTGTGCCCAAGTTGATAGGATTGCATTGTTCTACTAGGACACTGATTTTTCTTGATGAAGTGTAGTGGGGGGAGATTGAATCCTTCATCCTCTAGTGCCTTAGAGAGGTTTTCACCATTGGATGCATCCTTTATTTTTACTATTTTATGGTTAGAGAGTGCCATAGTGTGGTTTTCACTCAATGACCTTAAGATTATTCTCAATTGTTCACTTTTGCAACTGAAGGACTCAATCATCTCCCCATAATAGGCTTGTGTGTCCAGTGTGATGTCAAATCCCACCTTATGATCTCCACATGGCACCGTATCCCTTAGTCCCATGAATTTGGAGAGCACCTCATCATTTTTGAATGTGTCAATAATCGGTGGCCCTTGTTGGTCATAATCGATGAGTTGAGGGTAAACTAGGTTTATTTTGGGAGTTTGGTGGTCTAACTCAGAGGGTAAGGTACTAATCATGAGTAGGGAGGAGTTTTGAAATAGCATGGGTAAGTCAATTATGGTATCCTCGTCATCACTACTACTATAGACATCAGTTATATCAAAGGTGAAGTTGTCTAGGGGAAAACCTATGGATACTGGTAACCATAGGGAAGCCACCGATAACTTAGGGGGAGTCCTGATTGCATCAACTAGGGCACCTCAGCCACATATGGTTATACTCAAAGGGGTACACCCAAGGCCAAAATTATTCATTCATCTCTCAACAATGATGGGTTCAAGTCGGCCATTGTTGTTCCTTCAAAGGCTTTCATTTCTATTGTAGCCCATACCAAGCATCATTTGTAGCCCCTTGCTTCATTTGACCATTGGAAGATTAGGCATTGGCCTTTAATATTTTTATAGTGAACTTGAAATGTCTCTTTCATCCATGGCTTCTTGACTTAGATCCCCCCAACATCGGAATCTAGAAGGGTACGCCCTGAAAGTGTGAGAGGGTGTTTCAGTTGGTTGGGGTTGCCCATGTGATCTAGGAGATTGAGGTAACTCTCCTATGACAAAATAATTCTTCTTCATTTTGTATTCCCCACACCCATTTTCTTGGATCATGAGCTTGATGTCAGATATGTTGGGGATGTAAGGTGTCTCTATCCCAGAGGTGGAGGTGATGTTGGATGGGTCTATGTATGAAGTGGAGGGACCTTCATCATTTTTTGGGACCTGGGGAACTTTGTAGAACTTGGCTTCCAGATTCTTCCAATAGGTGAAGGGTTCATGATCACCATGAATTGTGACCTCTTCATTTTGGTATGAGAATTTGATGCATTGGTGGAATGTTAAGGTGATTGCCTTCATCCCATGGATCCATGGGTGTCCTAGGAGGATATTGTAGGGAAAATCAAGGTTGAGGACCTAACATGTGGTTTCCATAGTAGCTAGCCCTACTTGGATTGGGAGTTTGATAGTGCCTTGAGACACTCTTTCCTGGTCATCATACGCTCTGATTGTAATGCATGTTTCTTTCTTAATAGAATCTTCAAAGATTCCTAGATTCTTTATGAGCTTTAGTGAGAAAATGTTGAGGCCTGCACCTCCATCCACAAAGACTTTTTTGACCTTTTTCTTGTGAACCAAGACCTCGACATGTAATGCACGGTTGTGAGATGGCTGGGTGGGGAAATCTTGATTGGAGAAGGTGAGGATATTTGGAGTGATGATGTTATTGACCATAGCTTGAAACTATTTCGTATCAATTTTGGGAGAGATGGTAGATGAAGCTAATGCTTGTTCAAGTATCTCCCTACATGGGCAGCTAAGGTTTTTAGTAACTCCATGATGGAGATCTGAGCAGGGGTTCTTTTTAACTGTTCAAGGATGTTGTAACCATTAGAGATGGATTTTTTGGTGGGGGACTTAGATGGTTGCGATGCCTTAGAAATAGTGACCTTACCTCCACATGTGGTGACTCCACAATCAACATTGGCTCCTTTCATATTGACAAAAATGACCAATTCATCAAGGCATGTGACAACTCCTTCATATACATGGTTAACTTTGCCAAAAAATTGCTTACCTTGATCGTTTCCTTGATTGTGGTTGGGAATCAGATTCGTGTATATCTTCAGATCTTGATTACTGGTCGATTGCTCAAAATTCATAATTTTATCATCAATGAGATCTTGGATGATGTTCTTCAACTTCATGCAGTTGGCAGTTGTGTGTCCTTTGAGCTTATGATAATCACAAAGGATATTTTCATTGTACCAGGGTGGCTTCACTTGGGGTTCACTATAATTATCATGGGTGGGGACCTTGATGAGACTCTCATTAACCAACTTTTTCATGATGGACTCAACTGACTCCCCAAGGGCTATGAATTTTCATTTGGGGAGATACTTGTTTTGTGGAGGTGGTCCTCCTTGATTATTGAGATTATTGATCTGATTGTGGGGTGGTTGTTAATTCACCAGATTTGTTTGTGCATTATTTCGATTATTGTTTTATGATTGATGATGATGCATTTGATTATTTTTCTTTGGAGCACAAATGATGACCTTGGCATTGACCACTCCATCGTTCATGAAATTCTTTTTCTTTGCCCATGTGTGAGGTTCATCATTGTAGCCGGTAGATGGGTGATTGTCATGATGTTCAAGATAGGTAGGCATGCCACCTTATGTTATAAGGGCCCTTTCGATGTTGACCGCTTTTGGGATCAATTGGTCGTAGGTGGTGATGCATTGCATCTTTAGATAAAAGGCCAAGGTCTTGTCCAAATGAGCAATGATAGTGCATACCTGTTGTTCCTTTGGCATGGCCCATTTTATCTGATTGGCCTTGGATTGCCATCATTGCAAGAAGGAGATGAATGATTCCTCCTTTCCTTGTTTGAGTGTCGATATTTCCTCTATACTGACATTTGTAGTAATGTTGAGTACATAGTTCTAGGGAAATTCATCTTTGATTTCTTTGAATGTTTTGATGCTAGTAGGCAGATGAGAGAACCATTCCATGGAGGCACCAGCTAGGCTTCAAGGGAACAATCACATTATATATGTGTCGTTATATGTGACTTTCATACAATGTACCTAGAACTCCCTGATGTGATCTTCAGGGTTTCTTATCCTATAATATTTGTCAAATTTGGGGATTTCGAATCCCTTCAGGAATGGTACCATTGCTAAGCTCCTGTCGAATGAATAGGGACACAAATTTCTAGGTGTCCTTGTTTTTTTTCTTGATTGAAGATCAAGCACTTGTTGCGAGAGTAGTTTGATTTGTGTTGTCACATCATCTTGCAGATCAGGAGGTGGGGTGAAGACATTTTGAGGTGTTGGATTGACGGGCGGGATGTTGGTGATTTTTTGTTGCAAGCTTTATTGAGCAAGTAGTGCATGTGTTTTCTATTAAGCCAACAACTTTTATTGTTGGTCGTGTTGTTGTTGTGTACACAATGCTTGTTATTGGTCATGTTGTTGGTCGTATTGCTAATGTACTTGATAGTCTTGCAAGGCTTGCTGATATGCTTCTTGTTGTGCTTGCAATTGTTCTTGGTATTGTGCTTGCAGAACTTGAAATTGGGCATGTGCTTGAGCATGCGCTTTTTGGACTTCTTATGCAATTTGAGTAGCCTATGAAACTTGTGTGGCTTGTGCGGCTTGGGTTGCTTGAGCTACTTGTGCAGCTTGGGTAGCTTGGGCTTCTTGAGCAGCTTGAGTGGCTTGTTGTTTATGTAGTAAGGCTTGGGCTTGTGCAACCTATTGTGCATGTTGCACTTGTTGTGTTGCCAATTGGGCTTGCACTTGTTGAGCAACTAGTTTTGTGACTTGTTGATGTTGGAGGACCTTTTGACAGGTAGCTTGTTGAGTAGCTTGCAATGTGATGGTGAATTAATTTTCTCTGTTGTGCTTTGGCGATGGTGGTGGCAGATTGGGAAGGGTGTGGACCATTGTGATGAGTAGAATAGTCGTGTTGATAATCGTGGTTTGAGTTGTGTATGGTGTGATCGATATGCTTGATCCTTGATAGACTTGAGAAATCATGGATGTGTTGATCATGGGGGTTGTTTGGATGTTCGCCATTTGTTTTTGCGATATCGATGGCAAGACATGAGAATTTGATAGGATATTCTGATTTTATTGATTGATTGCGAGTAGAGGAGGAAGACCCAACCCAAGGGGTGATATGGATGTAAGTGGTAGGGGTGTAAATGGTAGATAGACAGGCAGTGCAATCCCTTGAAGTGATGATGAGGGATCAAATATTTCCTCTGCTCCAAACAAGTCACCTTCTCCTTGTGAGGTAGGGAGAGAGGTTTGCGTGTCTAGAGGATAAATTGGTGTTGCATGATAAGAGGTTGGATTGGCGGAATCATGGAATGTGAGAGGGACATATGGGTGTAATGGATTTACTAGGATAGATTGATCCAGTGTGGTGTTTTTATTCAAAACCTAGTTGGCCAAAAGGTGATTCTTTTGGAGTTTACGAAGCATGGCACTTCCCTTGTCAGTAACCGGTGGGGTTGAAGCAATGGATATTATGATCCGCAGGATTTCTTGAGTGATGCTTTGAAGCAAAAGCATGGATGATATTGAGGGCATGATCTCAAGAGGTCTTTCCACAATGTTGCTTAGGTCAAAGTCGAAAGGGATTTTAGCCCCTTCTTTTGCTAACTCAAGCATGTATTGGGATGGATATAACCTCATCATAGCATTGACAATTTCATGATTTTCAGGGTTTCACACCATCTCTATGATTTCATCTTGTTTCATCCCTAAGTCGGTGATGTCCTCCACTTGACCCTCTTCTTGAATATTTTGAGGTATTTGAGGAGGATTGATTGGGATGTCAATGGTTATCATAAGATTGAATTTTGTTTCAATTTGAATTAGATCACTCGAAGTGGATGTTTCTTTGTTTTTCTCCATATTATTCTTGTGTTGAGATAAAGTTTAAACCATAAAATAGAGATCTAGTGATCTAATCTTTAGGCACAAAAAGAGAATAACTAGGATGAATTAAGGATCAAAGTGATGATGAGGATGAGATAAATGAAATATGGATTATACGAATGACCAAACTCTTGAGGATCCTTGAGAGAGGTGCTAAACTTTAGGACTTGATTTGATTGGTTTATTTGATTGAGGATAGTTTGACTAAGTGTGTTAAGTCAAACAAAGTGATAATGCACTTGTAAACTCTAGGAAGTTTTGTTATCCTAGAGTAAACTCGTACACAAGAGGATAGTTTGACTAAGTGTGTTAGGTCAAACAAAGTGGTTTTGGATAATGAACTTGTAAACCCTAGGAAGTTGTGTTATCCTAGAGTAAACTCGTACACAAGAAGATAGTTTGACTATGTGTGTTAAGTCAAAACAAGTGGTTTTGGATAATGAACTTGTAAACCATATGAAGTTGTGTTATCCTAGAGTAAACTCATACACAAGAAGATAGTTTGACTAAGTGTGTTAAGTCAGACAAAGTGATTTTGGATTTTTCCTAGAATTTTAGAATGAATGATGTTTTCAAAGTTTCCAAGAGTTGTTGGTGACATGATTTTTTATTTTGATGGTTGAGGGATGGATGAAAGTGATTGATTTTGATCCTATACTTGACCTAGATAAAATTCCTTACAAGACCTCAATTAATTTGAAGAACACGCTCGATACTTCCTATGTGAGAAAAGAAAACCTTTGAAAAAGAGTTGGATTTGTTGGCAATAGAACTCATAAAATTTAGGGTTGTTTCTTGAAGCTTTCTTGTAGAAGTTGTAAACCAATTTTTCTCTAACTTCAAGAAGTCTTTCAAGACACTCCTCTCAATCTTTTGGACTAAGACTTTTGAATGTGGGTTTCTAGATTTTGATTTTGTAGGAAATAATTTGAAAGAACACATGTGTGGGGTTCACTTGTCTCTTAACTTTGATTAATGAGTTATTTTCACCACAAAAAAATTCTTGATTAAAGTTTCCAACTAGATGTCTAATTTCCTAATTTCTTCTCATCCCACAAAGTCCATTATGTAAAAAATTGATGAAATTAAGGAAAAAGTTTCCTATTGTTGACTTTAGTGAAAACAAATAATGATAAAACCCAAGTACTTAGATGCCTCTAAGGATGAAATCCCTAGGGAAAGAAAGAGCACTTGAATTTGTCAAAGGTATTTGCTTCCCTAAAGGGTTTGAAATTTTTAAGATCTTGTGAATGTTTGTTTTCAAATGTTTTCGATCAAAGCAATGTGTTTTCAATTCCAAGAACATGTACTACCCTAGTGCTGAAAAGACAATATTTGTTGGGTTCCCACTTGGATGAATCCAGTTGCGCATATTCAGTGCGGATGATTAGATGCTTGACCACATTGGATCCCCTCCACGACACACACTTCTTGGGTCAACCAAGCATCAATACCCATGAATCTCCCATGGCATACTTTTCATCTCTATAATAGAATCACATGTATATGTGGGGTGACTTCAAAGGACATGACCTTTTGCACCAACAAATAGTTAAGGATTTTGGTCTTTGCTAAACAAGGGGTTTTAATGTGGGCATTCTATTCATGGGGGACCATCCATTCGACGAGACCATTTCTACCCTTCTCATTAGAACAATCCTCATTTATTTGCCTTTGTTCCAATATCCACACTTATATCTCGGGTGGAAGTCATTTGGCTTTAGCATGTTCCTAGTTAGGTGGTTCCCTTAGGTGATTACTTTTTCCCACAAGGCAGGCCCTCTAAGATAAACAAAAGTGAGTAAGAAATATATGTAACTCAATCAATCTTTGTTGCAATACAAAGAGAGAGAATGTATGCAATATCCTCCACTCACAATCACAAGTTTTGTTCATTTTTAAGGTACCCAAATTGAAATGTGGAGGCAATATTTTATGCAACTTAATGTCACCAAAAAGACTTTTGATTCTCAAGATCACTGTGAAGTGCGAGAGTTCATACGCCTTTTTAAATGAAATTACTTTGCAAAAAAGATTACAAGACAAAAAAAAACATGTTCATTTTAATTTCCAAAGGAAAAATTGAGTTCTTTTTAAAGCCCCAAAATTGAAATGTGAGAGTTGTTTGTCAAATTTTTAGAACCCAAATTGAAATTTAGTAAGTTTCTAAGGTCCAATTTTAATCCAGCTTTGAAAAGATTGAATCAGTGATTGATTTTAAACCCAAATTGAAAAGTGAGTTGGTTTAAAATGGAAAACGAAAGTAGGAATTGGAGCCTTGATTTATAACACCAAGCATTAAGAAATTCTTTTGCAAATCTTTATTTTGATGTTCAAGGATTTCACTCCACTTGGTTTTGTTCAAACTCCAATGATCCACTCCAATGCCAACCTAAACTTCAAACATTACAAAGTAAAACTTTAGAAATGAGATTTATTTTAAGAAATCATTTGAAATATTTAACATTAAAAATTAAAACACAATTCCCCAAATAAAGATAGATTTTAGCATTTCCAAATAAAATTTGGATTCTACAATGTCAGCTCAAGTAAAAAATCATAGAGAACTAATAAAAATAATTCACAAGTGAACTATCCTTACACCAAGTCAATCAAGTAACAAAGAGATGAAGAAATCTTCATTTAAGACATTTAAGAAAAATTATATCAAATATTTAAGAAAATCTTGCAGCTATCAGATTTTATCAAATCCGCTCATGAATGCACTATCATAAGTGAATTAAAAACATAAACTCCTTCCACAAGTGTGAATGGTGTGTTTTTTAAGAAAGAGGACTTGTTGAATAGACTTTAGAAAATTTTGAGCCAATGCCATTAGCAAGTGTAAAGCTAGTGAACACAACAATATCTTTTAACTTATTGTTGGTGATCATCCTGATGCTTTTTGGTTGAGAGCCATAAATTTTTTCATCTCAAAGAATAGTGGGCATGTATGTCTGCTATATCTTGAAAGCCAAATTTCCACCATCTATCACTCAGCTTCCCAGTTTAGTTGGCCACATAGCAGCCTTTCTAGTGGACTTCTACCAACTCTTCACTATACTTTGTCGGTTGTACCTTGATTCTTTCACTTACACATTGATTGTCCAATATCCACCATGTATCATTCAGCTTCCTACCTCATCTGGCTACATACTAATATCTGCAGTAGACTTATTTGTCACTTGCATAGATATTGTCAAATATCCAACATGTATCATTTAGCTTCTTACCTCATCTGGATACATACTAATCTCTATAGTAGACTTGGGCCATCTCTTCACAATAAAAAGAAAAATATAGTAAAAAACACATACTTGAATGCCATTGTTTACCTACAAGTAAGTTTCATATAAATACAATATTTTTCATCTTCCTAGTGTGTTAATAAACACTTTCCTTGTCCAAAAGAATTAGAAATTGAACCCAAGATCATCAAAATAATACATGGAAACATAAATGTGTTGGTGTCGTACATAGAAATATAGTGATTTCAGCATTCAAATTGTAGCTAAGCATGCAGTTTCTTCATAACCCATTAAAGACTCATAAATATTACAAAAAGACAACTTACAATTGATTTAGGACAAGCCTTATCTGAATATTTGCATATAAAAATTCCAACCAAAAATAGAAGTATTTACACGAGTTCATGAGAAGCCCTGTCAAAATATTCTTATGTAAATTTTCCAACCAAAACCAAAATGACAACAAATTTGAAGCTTCTCGTTCATACAAATTCTATACAGTAACCACACCATAATGTTTGTAGGGGAGGCAATGTTGGATAATGAAACTGGAAGACACAATCTGTTCAAAAATATCTTTTAGAGACTTTCACGCAAATACTATTGGCAGGTGTAAAACCAAATTCTAAAGCCTTTGTTAGAAAGCGTTGATCATAGGACTTCCCACATAAGAAAGTTTCAAGAAAATGTAATCGGTAGGTGTCACTTTAAGATGCCAAGAAAGCATTATCAATATGACTTTATGTAAACATATTAATAGCACAATAAATAGCCGATTTAGTGGCCAGATATGTGTGGATTTGGGTCATTGTTGCTCTGCGCACAACCTATGCAAGATAAATTATCTTCACCTTTGATTTTCATGCATGGACAGAAATAGATTCAAATCAAAAGGAAGAAGACAAGCTAAAATTTATAAAGAGAACCCTACGCTCTGACTAATGTAAATGATAGATTAAAATCATATCATGCAATGAACACATTAGGAAGGACAAATCATATTATAATAAGTTGCATCCCATCAATGTTGATAGACCATAAGAAAAAAACATAAACTAGATCTGAGACAACATATATATCATGAAATCATAGCTATGGAAACACAAAATGTAACAGAATTATCATATAAACGATCAATGTTATTGCTTGAAACAGGAATAAAATAAATTATGACTATGACTACCTGGTTGATACAGAAAACCCAAAAATATGCCTTTATATGCTTATCATGATGCAGACTAATGCCTCTTTTTAAGAGAAAGTAGCTAGCTCTCACTATTTTTTTATTAACCAATTTAAACAATCACAAAAGTAGCTAAATTCTCAAACAGAGCAATACAAAATTGGATCTTGTGAATGTGAATGTCCAAATCTGGCCCTCCTTCTAGCGCCATTTTATAGATGTCAAAATCTGCAAAAGAGACTTAAACTATTCCATATTGCTAGCATAAGTTAGTTTAAATCAACAAATTCAACATCCCTATGAAATATTGAATCATGTTAGACAATGCAACTAATTAGAACAAGACAAGCTAAACAAAAGCATATGCAAAAAAATGAATCATATCTACTCCATATTGGATTGGTGCACCTTTGGTATGTAAAGGAGCCCTTTCCCAATCCTTGACAAGCTTAATGATAAAATTCCTTGAAGATGCTATGCTATGAAGTGGATAAAATTAGCTCTCAATGTGAAGAGAGTAACTTTGCCCTAAATTGTGGATGAAAAATTAGAAGAAACGCCTTGAATTTATAGAAGAATTTGAGAGAAGAAGAGGCAAAGTGGAGGAATGTGGGACTAATCCTCAACCAATAGATTCATGCCACTTGTCATCATGTGAATGGGCCAAGGATGTGCAAGTTTTGATGAATGTGCCCATAAATGCCATAGGTTGAAATTTGAAATTTGAAATTTGAAAATAGAATTAAATGCATATGGTTGAGAGTTTTGCGGGGGGGGGGAATTTGTTTGGACAAAAAATTCAAACAAATGGAGTTAATGAGAGCATATTCCTTGGGAATATGCTTTGTGAGGAAAATAGAATTTTAATAAATCAAAATAAATGATTTATTGTGCAAGTGGGAAAATCTAGAGGATGGGACATGGATTAGGCTTAGTTTTAATCATGGATTTGATTAATTAAGTTGATGATTAGGTGATTGTGACATACAACTTAAATTTTTGGATTTATTTAAATTGAATCAGAAGATAAAGAATATTTAGAGATTTAATTAAACATTTGGGTTTATTTAATTAAATGGAAGAAATTTAGGAGATTAATTAAATAATTTTAGTTATTTACTTAAGTGGAGAATATGAATAAATATGATTAATGCATGATGTCAATTTTGCATGTCTACAATAACATCCCACAAGGACACATTTGTAGGTGCCTTCTTCAGTTGCTCGACAATGTTGAGTGTCCTGACTAGCGAGGCCTTTGCCCTGAATGGTAGAATCTCTCTCGGATTTGGCGTAAGATGATTTGTCACAAATGGGTTTGGTATCTTATCTAACAGTTTGTCAGGCGACAATGGAATCCATTGTTGTTGAATTGGTCGAGCAGTCGACTACGGGAACTATTTTTCCTACAATGGTACTTGACATGGCTGAGAATGAGGCAAAGCTTGCAACATGTATTCTCTTGTGAGCCTTCTCTTGGATTTGGTGTTGTAGTTCGACTAGACTTACATAGAACTAGTCGTCAGAGCTTCATTTGTGAATACCGCATCTTCTCCTTCCATCCAATAAAAAAACACTTGATTGGGTGCGATATCTAACTCTTGCTCAATAGACATCCCCTTGCATTTGCACCCTAAAATGGGCATTCTTAATTTTAAAAGACTCATATCCTTCCACATTTGGAAGCATGTCTTTATTTCTTTTCTCTACTATTATTTGTTGCATGTTTCCCTTCAAAAAAATTTGAGGCATATGGTTGGCATTGCAAGGAAAGCACCATGCATTTTCATCATCTACCAGGTTATTTTGGCCTAGATCCAACTCCTTGTTGTGGTTGTCTTTGACCGCCTATAATAGCATGGTGACTGGAACTATCTAGTTAGCAGGTGCCTTTTGTTGACCTCCCCGACCTAAAGGTCCTTGGTATGTGCTTTGTTGATAGAATTTCCTTCCTCCCTGATAGGCTTGAGTAGCTTGTTTCAGAGGGACCGCTTGTTACCTCTTAATGAGAACTAACTCATTAGAAAAAGACCATATTAGACTATAAATATCATTGATGTTTGCTGCTATAGAGGAAGAACCCGATGTGCTTAGTTGTGAGGTGGGGTATACATACATAGATTGGTGTGGACCCAAACCTATCACTTGTGTCACAAAAGTTCTTGAAGCAACTTCCTCTTAAGGTGTGCCCAAAAATTCTACAAAAATAGGCATTGTAGGTCATAGTGGAAGCTTCTTGACATCTAACAAACTATTCTCCACACATACTTCCACCTCATATGCATCAAGTAAGATGTCCCCTCCCATGGAGGTTATCATCACCGTAATATCCAAATTGATAGCCTTCAAGTAGAACATGAACGCCATCATAACTTGAGGTTGGGCAGTCACCGGGATCCTCTGTCAGGTTTTGTTAAACTAGGTAATGAAGTCACTCATGGCCTCTTGCAGAGCTCTTTTTATGGTGATTAGTCGATGTAGTAGTGAAGAGTGATCTCCTTTTTAAAAAAAGGGTTCAAACAACTTTTCTTTGAGATCATCCCATGAGCTAATAGAAATAGAAGTTAGAGATCTATACCAATCTTGAGCCTTCCCTTTGAAAGAGGCAGCCAACAATCTCATAGCAATGTTTTCCTCCATGATATTGTGCACTCTACATACCTTCGCTACGTCTTGGAGGTGCTCGGAAGGGGTTTTAAAGTCCTCTCTAAAAAATTATAGAATATCCTTGAGGGCATTAATGGGTATGGAAGGCCAGACATCGGGAGGAGTAGGTGGTTGTAATGGACTACCGTTGTCCCAGGTTATGAATTTTTTGGGACAAAGAGGGGGTACATGATTCATGGAGAAAATTTTCCTATAAACTGGTATTCATATGTGGAAACTTTGACCTCCAAGTGGAGTAGATAAGGCTCTAAACATTGGGCTCTTACTCCTTTCTCTACTACTTCTTATAGGTGATACAAAACCTATAAATATTCTTCTCTTAGGTACCGAAGAAGGTAGTTGGGAGTACTAGAAGTAGCCCTTTGATGATGCTCTTGTTTGGACTTTGGGAATGAAACTTCCATTTTCATTCCTTGGTTTGATTCAAAGATATTTATGATTTCTAATCAGACATTTTGAAAACTAGTCCCACCAAGCATGCCAAAAAAAGAACTGTTGATAATCAAAACTTGTGTCTCTCTGATAGTCTTATGGGAAATACACTGAGTGGGGGAACAATATACGCCTCACTAAATACCTCCGAGGATTTTATAGAAATTCGTCCCTTCTCTGAGTTTGGGAAAAAGGTAGAAATAAATGTAAATAGAAAAACATAAAAAATGGCACCGGGATGCACCAACGCTTTTACAACATTCCAAAACCTCAAGTTTTTTTCTATGAATGAAATGATAGACATAGAATACCACATCCCATCATTGTTGGGAAGAGATTGAATAGTAGAGGCTATATACAAGAACAGTGCAATCATTTAATCCACTTGTAGGAAGTATTCGTTAAGATCTGACCAAGCGTAGAAGTTTCAAGAGTCAATAGAAAGACATTCAAGGAAATAGAGAAGTTGAAGGAAAAAATCTAGTTTCTACAGATTATAACTTTATCATGCACACATACAACATGGAGATCGAATAATCAAACTATTCAGATTAAGCTAGACATAGTGTTCTATTCTAGATGAAGATATAAAGAAAGAAATATTGATAGAGGCCATATCATGCACAATTTCAAGTATTTATCCCAAATAACTCATACTTCAAATACAAAATGAACTTTAAAACATAGATCAGATTCCAATTCAACAATATGGTATGTGTAGGATCATGATGGGCCAAAAAGTGGTGATATGTAAGTGATATGATGGCCCATGTGGCTGATGACTTTTTTTTACCCAAAACTGATGAAACAAAAAGGGTTTTTAAAGGAGATTCTCAGGTTTCCACCAATATAAATTATGCCTTTAATTTGAATTTAATAAATAATTATTATTCATTTTCTATTTGAATTATAAAAAAAGACCTAATTGATAAGCTGATTGAAAAATATCTATAGCTTTCAAACGGTATCACAGTTTTTGAATCCAAAACATGCATCACATTCTATGCTTCTGTATCAACATGAATTTTCACCCCTAACACAAATTCCCTTTTTACCCTTAAAACTTTAGAAAATCAAAAGCGGAGGTATAATTCCACCTAAGCCCAATGGTTGCATTCCACTTGGTGCCTATTTTGTGTGTTTGTGGGGGAATTTTTTTCGGGGACGTTCATGTGGTGCATAGACGTCCCTTGCAGATTTTTGTGGTTGGAGACTACAGAGGCGTTACACTTTCGATTGGAAGTCAAAGAGTAAAGCCCCTCTTCGGCTGGCCGACCCAAATATGGTTTTTTTTCATCCATCTCTTCATAATCTTCACTCTTCCATCCATAGCTTTTTTGAAGCAGAAGTTTTGAACAAGTTGGCACACTCTCCCCATGCTTTGAGCATTCATTTTCTAAGATTTGTAGCAACACCATTCACTCCATTACAACAATCCACTACTCTATCACTCCAACAGGGTGAGCACATGACAAAAACTATGGCAACAGAGCCTTGAGTCCCTCTCGTTCACTCCTTCACGAGCCTTGAGTTCTTTGGACAAAGGCGATAAGCTCCTATAATATCTCCTTTTTCTTTTAATTGAGTAAGCACGTACTGCTTGTGTTTTGTGTTTACGTAGCTTGTAGTTTCTTTCCTTTATCATCTATTTCTACTATTCCAAACTTGGTTGTCCGTGGAGGTGGAAACACCAAGACGGGGATCTAACTAAGGTAGGCCCCTATACAGCCCCAACAATTTCTCCCTTTTAGTGTGTGTAGGTGGAGAGAACTTGGAGTGAGCTAGTGAGGAGAGCAACGTATGAGATCATCTTCATCACCTTGGAGGTAATACATTTCCATTATCATATTCATATCTTCATTTCTCTTTACTTAACCTCATTTTATCACTTTAAACATCTCTAGACTAGGTTGGCAGTCTCTCCTTCTAAGTTAGATTTATGTCTTTTCATTTCTCTGGTCGTACAGATGCCAACGCACCTGTGAGATGCCAGCACACCACACTGTCATCCTAGAATGACACTTCCGTCCTCAGATAGAGAGCTTCCTAAGATACAAATCTGACTCTAAAGGTCGACTTATCTAGTCTCCTTCCAACATTCAAGATTGTAGAGTGATCGAAGGATTCATAATCCTTATCATTCTCATCCTCATCATCCTAACTATCCTTTAAACTAAGGTGGGTTAGGGAAGCCTTTCCGCTCTTGGCCTTTCATGACCTGGGGCCTTGTAGTGGCTGGTCTACCTCTCACATTTTTGGTGAACCAGACATGAACCATTTTGGTTCCATTATGCGCTACTAAAAGTTCCTTTCCTCGTATCCTAGGAGCATTGTAGGTGTGAGTGCTGTGAGGCTCTTGCCTCACAACCCAACCTACAACCCCTAGTAGGCGTAGTTGGAAGGTTCCAAAGTATTGTGTAACAAAACCTTAACTGGGTCACTACCTTATCTCATAAACCTTAGGAAGCTCCGCAAAAGCACCATCAGGTGTGTGTGATGGCCTCTTTCCTTAATCAACTTATTCCCTCTACATAGACTGTGAGTATCAGTATGAGCATAACCTTTACTTCATAGGACTTGTCGATGGGATTTAATAGAGATCCATCTCCTCTCTACATTCCTACGAGGATAAATGGGAACACTGTAGTAGGCATTCTCATTGATCAGAAATCGTAAGTGAATATTATAACTGAGGAGATTATGTTGATTAACTTCATGCATAAGTATGGGTATGATTCACCTTAAAGCACCGTCTACACAGACGACACACTTTTTGTACATCCTATAGGGAGTATTGTCTTATCGGTCCATATTAGACCTAAATCTGTAATCCTTAAGTTTGACATCATCCTAGGGTCTGAACTCTTCAAAGTGAAGCTAGGTATCCCCTGGCTAGTACCTATGAACACAGTTCCCTCGGTTATACACAAATGTCTAAGTTTTGTTCATGGAGGTTCAGTACACATTGTCCATGACATAGGTTATAGACCACTGGTTGCACGTGACAACTATACCCTGGATTACTTTTGGCCTGCCTCTATTGGTCCTCTCCCACCTAGGAAGGACCTTCTACACCACACATATCAAAACTATAAGAAGGGGCACACTAGCCTGAAAGTGAGATACCCTCCTTCACCTTATGCTATCTCTCATAGAGCTTGCTTAAAGGCTGATAGGGATGCCACCAAGGCATGTAGGAGAGAAGAAGGGAAGCGGTATTGAGACCCTCCTTCTTCCTCTTCCTCGGTTCAGCCTGATGCTTCCTCTCATCCTATCGTGGTACCATCTGCTTATGTCTCACATTTGTGAGAGAATCCCATGGTGCCCACTTGGCGCAAGGCCAAGCATCCTACATTTGAGCTTCCTTTCTTACTGATGGAGCCTGTTGGGTCTCGAAAAAGCAGGTTTGAACCATGAGAGATTTCCAAGCTCTCACAATGCTATTGGCCAACTAATAAGGCCAACCAGTATAGTTGAACCTTCTACACTTAAGGATCTGCTAAACCTAGGCAGGTGTACCTATGAACGTGATGCAGACTTTGTATGATTTCTACCTAGATGTGATCTATTCCTAATGGAAAATTGTGAGGGATAAATGAAAGCTCAATAATCATTTATACGCCTAGTGATGTTTGAAATATGAATGTATGGATAAGATTTTTATGAAATCCTAAAATGGAATTGGTATGACCACTGGCTACTTCTATTGGGTTAATGGAGTCAAGATGTGTATGAGGTGTGAGTCCTATTTCTGGATACAATTCAAATTGATTAGCACTTTTATGAGTTTATGTCTAGCATAAACATGCAAGGATGCAATTATCAAGTTCTTCTTATTGATCCAAATGTCCTTTTCCAAATTATTGTGATTAATTAAATGAGTTTAAACCTTCCTTAAAGGAGCCAATTAACTGAACCACACAAGAGAAACAAATGTGCTTTGATAAATTGAAATTATCCTTGATATATAAATTTAAATAATAAAGAAATGACAACCTTGGAGACAACCAGATAATATTTTTGATAAATTCAATAAACAACTGACACCATAATTGGATCACCAAATTTATGCATTCTTCTCCATTATATAATTTGAAAATATTTTACAATATACATCATCATATTTTTCAGCAATTGCTCACCCTATCCAACTACTGGTAACTTCCTAAATCTACTCCTCATTCTTTGATGATTTTATTTGACATATATATATTATTTTAGGGCTACAATCCTTCATAGTATTCATTTGATGCAACTCTTCTCTTTGATGCAGCTCTTCGTTTAATTGCTTTTCAAAAAAATAAAATATTCAATTAATTGCCTTTTCGAAAAATTAAATATTTTAATTAATCTCCCGCAGAAAAAATAATCACCCTTAACTTCTTCACCTTTGAATTCCCGTGAAAATTAATCTTGATTAAGCTTCCTTGCTAGTGATTTTCACCCAATTGAATAATATACTCTTTGCGTAAAATAATTACCCACTAAATGATTTATATATTTCCTTCTAACTTCCTTGGTAAAAGATCTCCACTCGTACACTTTAGCATAAAATTTTTTTTTGGGTAAATAATTAACCTCCTCCGTGAACAACATAGGAAGATATTTTACTTGGTGGAAAAATATCTTATGCTTCACTCCTTCATTTGATAATTTTCACCTTTATGTTCTTTAGCATTTTCTCGTTTCAAATCTTTCCTGTCAAATGTTCATTTTTTAATAAAACAATTTTTATAATTCCATTTTAAACACCTCCAATAGAAATTACTCATGCATTCCTACCTTTATGTTTTTCTAGCACTCATGTTAATATTTACATCGGTTCTTAATCCTTTGGTATAACACGCATTATTGAAGTGACATATTTTTTTTCCACTGATATTAATGTGTCTCATTGACATGCAATATAAATGGTGTTTGGTTATCGGTGTGACTTTACATTATCGGGGCTCAAAAGAATAACTCCTGCAGATGTAGTATCTCTTGTCGATAAAGTCTCCATCAGTGTGACATGCTCCATCAAAATCACTCTTGTCGATGTGTCATCTCCTGCCGATGAATTTAGGGCTTTTTCCATGGCCTGTGTAGTAACGTGAGAAAGCTATTTTCACATCTTGTGGGCATATCTCTACTGGTTCATCACTCTATTTGGTTACTTTCTCATCACTCGGTGTCTCTATGTAGAGCTGATTAATTTCTTTGAAACCTATATATCAATCTATCCATGTTAGTTTCATTTCCCCCACTCTCAAGAATGATGGTTGTCATATGTTATTTCCATGTGGGTATGGTAGCATGTCTTTTTTTGCTCACATACCACTTTCCTATTATGAAGGGAACAAAGTAGTATCTTGTGTGCAGAAATTCCAAACTCACCAAAAGGTGATAACTGAAGCTCAATTCCCATGTGATTTATACCTTCAGCTATGCCTTATGATTGTGAAAAAAATTCAGTTTTCAAGTGGAATGTCAACATATAAATTCCTTGCATCTCATTATGTGAAATGGACTGGTAAATGTCGTTCCTATCTCTTCATTCTGAAGCTTTCTCTATAGAATTTACATTCAAGTACATCTTATTGTGATTGAAGCATACAGTTCATTCAAGCTTTCAGTAATAGCCTTGTTATTATCATGGCAATTTGTGAACCTTAAAGTCTTCATGCTTCCAAATTTTGCACTCATATTTTCCATGGCACTTACAATTACTACATTGACAAGAATCCATTTTTCGATTATGCTTTCATGCATGTCCATACACTATTTGAAATTTATTTTAAAACATATCAAATGTTTTAAAAATTTATGTTATTTAAACCTTAGATTTTAAGGAAAAAATTTCAATTTCAATTGGAGAGTAAACAAACTAATTTCACCACGGCAACACAGAGCATTCTACAGTTATGAAAATTTGCAAGGGACCAGAATCAATTATTTTGGAACTTGGTTTTTGACGGATTTCGATTAGCTCACCAAATCAAGGTACTTCCTTTGTAAATTGGCCCTGCAGGAGCGTATAGTGAGGAAATTGAATTTTTAAATTAATGCACCAAATGACCTTGGAATTCAATGAAATTGAAATTGGAGACATTTGAGGCCAAAACACCAACTCAGTCATCCTTATAATTTCAAAGTTTGCAAATTTTTTGAGGTGCCAAATCTAGCCAGGGAGCAGTCACAAAACAATTAAAAAGCATACCAGAACTGCTCTGATGACCATAAAAATTCCCAAAAATATAGATGTATGATCCAAGAATTTATTGCAAAACACGACCAATTTGCAATTTTGTAAAAATATCAAATCACTTCCTGTGAAGCCATAATTAGGAGATTGGTTCATTTAGGGTTCATGAGCATGTGTGCAAAGTGGCTTTTAATCAATCTTCATTGCTAGCAAAATATCAAGCTTCCAATTTGACCTTTTGTGACAATTTTCTAGAAATGTAGATGCGAAAACTGTGTGAAATCATTTTGCTTTTGGTTTTGAAAATTACCAAATGATGTCCTGAAGCTTTGAAAATTGACATGGATGTACATTGAGATGGGGAGAATTCGAAGCACCAATTTATTTGTCATGATATATTATCAGTTGCTTAATATTGCTTTCCAAAGTTGACCATTTTGACAAAATTTTCACTGTACTGACAACACATTTTCTCAAGAACCCTTCAACTTGTCGCTTTGAAACTTTGTCAAATTTGATTGTATGGAGTTGAAAACTGACGTGCACACTCACATATGCTAGATGAACACACCTACAAGATGGAATTGCATGAAAATGACCAGATTCAAAGTTATGATTTTTCAAAATGTGCTCTTTGGGCTACCTTTTCAACTAGGTTTCTGAGTGTTGTGTTAAATTTTTTGACATGGCACCTTCCAATTTTTCCAAAATTTGAAGGTTCTAACAAAGCCTAGGCCCATTCAGTATGGAAGGTAGAAATCCCCCATGGATAATCCTCTTTGTCTCGGCCTCTACAGCCTCCTATTGTTCCTATTCCTAAAATAGTAAATGGGAAGAGGCCCGTCACCGAGGCGTTAAAGTCAACTCCTCCCACCATTTCCAAACCTGCCCCTTCTTCTTCCATTCAAGAGTCTACCCTTCCAATAGAGACAGTTGTGGAGGAAACTCCCATGGCTGAGTAGGATCCTTCTATCCCTTTAGAAGTTTCGGCTTCCGGTGTGAAGAGCCATAGAAACCACCTTGCACATGAGCATAAGCACTAACAAAAGGCCCTCCTCACACAAGAAGGAGGAAGAGAAGACCACATTTCCTGATGTGTCTCCCTCTTTCCCTAACTTTTTCCCCAAATCTCTTTCGGCTCCCGCTGTGAGCGCACATGTACCTAGAAAGGTATAAGTGTTCATTGCTCCTTCGGTCGAGCCGCCCTTGTTGACTTCAGTCCCGGATGTCTTTCCTTTCCCAAAGCCCATGGACATGGTGAACACTTCGGTTATGTCCACTGTGGTTCTTTCCTCTTCCTCCTCACCACCCCTTGTTTCATTTGTGGGGAGTTCACCTCCCCTGATGAAGAAGAAAGTAGAGTGTGACCCCTCCAGCAATGAAGGATCTAAGAAGAGCCCACCTTCTCCAAAAGGTGGCCCCAAATTGACCTATTATGTCTTGGTAACGGAACCAGTCCTAGCCTCCCCCAAGTTTGTCACTACTCCTGAGTCTCTCGGTGAGCCTAGCAATGAACCTCGAGTGCAAAATCCTCCATCCGCTGAGGTGAAACATGGCACTCCTATTAAATGCATGTTTAACTCAGTGGACAAAGTACTGAACTTGTCAGCGATCTTCGCTAGGTCGTTGACCCTAGACCCATAGGAGCTAAGCGATAGAGACCTTACAAGTCCCTCTGCTTTGGCCCTTATTGTGGGAGGATCAGAAGCTCCTCCCCTTATCATTACACCATTGTGGGCTCATCTTCCTTCCTTCGATGATCTAGAGTGGGAAGCTGATGACCTCTTGGTTGACTAGTGTTAGGGGGAGACCATCTTCTTGATCTTTAGATTAGATATGTGTGTGTGTCATGACATGTGCCTCCCTTGTAATCATGCTACATGTGCCTAGATGACCCTCGTCACCCCTGTTGGTGCATGGATATAGGCATGATGTTGGTGTTGTAAACTTTCCTCTATATGTGTCATCTATTCTTCCATGTTTGTGATTGAATTTTAGTAAATTGGGGATGATGCAAAGTGTCAGGAGCATTTAGGCCTCCTTCCATGTTGACCCAATTTTTATTTTACTTTGTCTTTCATGAATTCTTCCTGATCTAGTTGGGGATTGATGATCTTTCGCCTCTTACCATGGTTACCTAAATATATATAAATACAGGAAGATCTGACCCCACATAACTAGATCCCCCTTGTGCCCTTTGTGTGTGATCTATGTTCTTTATCTTTTCACTTTATGTTTCTCTCATCTTTTCTTGAGTTATCCCTTTCATGTGTGACAACACATCTTCTACATTACTTGGTCTTTATAGAAAGCATCCATTGCCAAATGAATATTTTCTCAAAGACTCTTCACACACTTCCTCATTAAGAATTGCATTCTCAACTTAGAACCCCAATGAATGTATTTCCTTCATCACGGGTTCATAAAGAAAGGACTTGAAAATCCTCCTCCAAAGCAGGAACGGTCTTATTCTTCCCCTCGCATGAGCATATCTCCTTCCTTTCAAATTCTTTGATGAAGTGAGCATCTTTCAAAAGGATTCCTTGGTGATGAATCTATTTGAGAAGGAAAACACCAAGCTTTTGACTAGCATGTCCCTTGAGTGGACCCCACCTCTTCACATCGGGTTCTCGAGGGACCCCTTTGAAAGTTTTGAACAAATTTCTATGGCTTCTAGCTTGGGGGCAGCCCAACTAGACCTATTTCACACCTCGACATCTAATCTGGGGATAGTCTAACTAGACCATCTTTGTATTCTTACGTCTAGCTTGGGGGCAGCCCGAATAGAGCTTACCTTTCAAATAACATGTCCCTTGAGTGGACCCTCCTCCCTTTTGAAGGGTTCCTGAGGGACCCCTTTAAAATCTTTACAACTTAGTGATGGCCTGGGTGATTTTTTGTTCACTGGCCTATGTGGCCACTTCCTAGTGTGTTTTGTCTGTGAGTAAACATGTCACCATCTCTGACTCTACAGAGTCTCCTTCACTCAGTTTCCTCCATGTGAGAGTTCTTGGGGGATAACTTTCTTGTAGGTCTGCAATCTGTAAGGTGCTTCACTTGGTCTCCCTCATGTGAGAGTTCTTGGGGGATACCTTCCTTGTAGGTTTGTGGGGCTGTAAGGTTTTTTTCCTGGTTTCCTTCATGTGTCAGTTCTTGAAGGATACCACCTTTGTAGAGCCGAGAGGATATAAGGTGCTTTCGTGCTTCAGATTTATAGTTTTGTGGAGCTATGAAGCCCTTTCCTTCACTTCTGAGTTCGCTAGACTGTGCTTTTCTTCCTCGTCAGTTCAGGTATACATCTCTTACTCTGTTAGTCCCTTACTACTCTACTTTACCAAAGAATTCATTAATACTTGTGCTCGCTAAAGTGAGGAAAAAATGTATCAACATGAATTTGCACCCCTAACACAAATTCCCTTTTGACCCTTAACACTTTAGAAAATCAAAAGCGGAGGTTTAATTCCACTTAAGCCTGCTGCTTGCATTCCACTTAGCACTCGTTTTGTGTGTCGTGGGGGCAATTTTTTCAGGGATGCCCGTGCAGGGTACAGACATTCGCCTAGTGCGCTTACATCCCTGGTAGATTCCCACGGCTAGAGATTATAGAGGTGTTACATTTTTTATTGGAAGTCAAAGAGTAACGCCCCTCTTTGGCTAGCCGACCCGAATATGGTCATCTTCCATCCATCTCTTCATGATCTTCACTCTTCCTTCCATAGCTTTTTGAAGCAGAAGTTTTGAACAAGTTGGCACACTCTCCCCATGCTTTGAGAATTCATTTTCGAAGATTTTTAGCAGCACCATTCACTCCATTGCATTGATCCACCACTCTATCACTCTAATAGGGAGAACATAGGACAAACACCATGACAACAAAGGCTTGATTCCCTCTTATTCACTCCTCCATGAGCCTTCAAATCTTTGGATAGAGGCGGTAAGCTCCTACAATCTCTCCTCTTGCTTTCGATTGAGTAAGCATGTACTGCTTGTTGTGTTTTGTGTTTACGTTGCTTGTATTTTCTTTCCTTTATCATCTATTTCTACTATTCCAAAATTGGTTTTTCGTGGAGGTGGAAACACCAAGATGGGGGTCTGACTGAGGTAGGCCCCTATACAGCCCCAACAATTGATCTCTTTTAGTGTGTGCACATGGAGAGAACTTGGAGTGAGCTGGCGAGGGGAGCATTGTATGAGATCATCTTCATCACCTTGGAGGTAATACATTTTCTTTATCATATTTGTATCTTCATTTCTCTTTACTTAACCTCATTTTATCACTTTAAACATCTCTAGACTAGGTTGATAGTCTCTCCTTCTGAGTTAGATTTATCTCTTTTCGGTTCTTTGGTCGTTTAAATGCTAGCGCACCTGTGAGATGCCAACATGTCATGTTGTCATCCTATAATTGTACTTTCATCCTCAGACAGAGATCTCCCTGAGATACGAATATGACTCTAAAGGTTGACTCATCTAGTCTCCTTCCAACATTCGGGATTGCAGAGTGATTGAAGGATGCATAATCCTCATCATTCTCATCCTCATCATCCTAACTATCATTTAAACTAAGGTGGGTTAGGGCAGCCTTTCTACTCTTGGCCTTTCATGACCTAGGGCTTTGCAGTGGGTGGTCCCCCTCTCTCATAGCTTCGCATACTATAGGATTAAAAAAATGAGTTTCATGAAGTTTTGACCAAGTTAAGGTGGTCAAACATACAATTTTTTATATTTTTTAAATGTTGTCATAAAAAAATGATAATTAATTATTTTCTTGGAAAATAATTACAAAAATATATGCATCACATCAGCACATGAGTCCTTTACTTATATCTAAAATCTTATTAAAAAATATTATCATTTTTTTGTGATTAGGGTGGTCAGACTGACACCTACTTATTTTTTCCTTGAAATTTAAGTACCACTGCGTTGAAATTTCAAATTTTCACCAAATAGATTTTTTTTAAAATAAACCTAGTAGTTTAGAAACTACATTCAATTTTCTATAGACTCTATTCTTACATATTTTTGAAATAATATAGATAACTTATTCAAATTTTTGCGTCAAGTTGCCCAATTCTGATTTTCTAAATTTTCATCACCACCTAAGGGCCTTTTTTTTCCATGGTGATCCTACACATACCCAATAGTTTGAATAAAAGTGATATAGCATGCCAAAGAGAAGCGGTGTTCTATAAAATTTAAAGAAAATACTCCTTTAACTATGAAAACTAAAAAAAAAATCCAAAAGGAAAACTTCAAGAACCTCTTTCTACATGTTGTCGCTTCCAATTATAGCTGCCAAAAAGAAAGAAACACCAACTTCATTTAGAAGTAATGACTACCAAGTGTCTACACCTGATAGCTCAGAATCTAATCTCAAATCTGTAATTAGGTGACAACAATCATGCTCATCAACTTTCAACTTCCGCATTAATATCCTTTAGATATTTTAATAGGATTGCCCTCCATAAATGCCTAGATCCTAGAAAAGATCCTGGAAAAAGTATTTTTGACCAATCAAGTGGCTTTAGCAACATCGACTCACATCGTTTCATTAGAACAAGTCAATACATGCTCCGAAAAACTTTGAAAGAAGGCTCTCTAAAATAATTTTTCTACAGAGAAGAGATGGTGTGTCAAGCGGGCGAATAGTATCAGATATGTAAAAGTCAATTTTAAGAAATCATCCACCAAGCTGACACATGGTCTGACTCCTAGCCGAAAGGAAAGTGATCAATAAAATGTGTGCAGCCACCACGTGGTGCATTGCATGCCTTTTGAATATTAACTCCTTTTCGTGTGCAAATTTTCCTAAAGCCAAAAGTAAAAGTCAAAAATAAAAAAGACTAAGGAAATATTTGCTTCATAGTATGCAAGGGTGTTGAATTTCAGCACTCTGAAAATGACCATTTTGCAACTTTTTCCTTTTTTGCAAATTTAGAAAGACAAAAAGAGGCAAATGTTTGAAATAAATTTTCAAGGCTTGCGACCATGTATGAGGGAAAGTATGATTTTCCTCATTTTTCATGCTTAGAGTTTGTGAGCTACAAAACAAACATGTTTTGTAGGAGTTATCCCATGAATTGAGTGCAAATAAATTCAAGGACAACAACTAGCTCTAGCTAGGGAGCTTCCTTCGATCATCCTTTGAAACGATCAAAGGGAGAAGAATTCCAGTCTCTGAGTTCCTTCATCCTGTAGATACCGAAAATTGATCTAGGCCTACGAATACACATTCGACATAATTTTCTATAGTCTGTGGTCTTGATTAAATAATGTTAATTATTTAATTATCTTTTCTAACACATATTTCCTCTATTAATTAAATACTCCTTTTTAATTAATTCATTATCAACCTTTATTCAAATTGATTAATTAAATAAGTCGTATTTATTTAATTATGTTGCAAACTAATTAATTCTTCCCCCTTTATCTATCAATTAAATAATTTATTATTTAATTACCCCTTTATCATACTTTTCCAACTATAATTAAATATCTTTATTTAATTATTCATACTATCCTTTTCAAATAGTCAAATTAAATAAATTACTTTATTTATTTAATTAAAGTTTCTTATTTTTGAATGTTGAATTAAATTAACATTTAATTCATATTTAATTATTTATGTCACATTCTTCTGTCAATCAGTTATCTAAGTCATTCACTCACCTTCTGACTCAAGATCTATTTTTAGTTCTCCAGTTATCTCTAGATTCGACACCTGTTTATCTCTGTGAGAAGACTCTCTATCACAACTAGTCAATTAACTAGTTCTAACTCCTATTTGCATTCAAATGCATTATTCTTCGAGTTCTAACTTTTTATTTTGCATACAAAGTTTATTTCTTCTATTTTTGAAGATTAAGATCCTAAACTCATGTTCTAACTCACATTCTAACTTAGTCTCTATCTTCAGTCTTTCATGAACTCATGTTCTAACTCATGTTCTATCCGAGATAGAACTTGCAATGCATGGCATTCATCAATATCATCCATTGATCTCTCTTTCAATCTGAGTGGATCGTTCGGAAACCCAAAATCTATAAAATGGCCTGTCATTATCATTATTCCTCCTCCCGAAATCATACACTTTTGAGAAGAAACTTATCTTCGACATTTTTCTCGGACATTCGATGAAGTTATGCTTGCATTCAAACACAAAAATCTAAGGGCAAGAATACTGAAAAGGAAAAATGGAGAAGAACAATCAAGATAATTCGAAGGAGTGAATGCATATTCGGTGAAATTTTTCCATTAATTTGTTTAGTTTATTATGTTTATTTCCTCATTCTTTGTTGTTTGATTTTAGATTATTATTTAGATTAGGATTGACATCGTTTATTCTAGTTGCATATTATCCATCTCATCATATCAAATATCACCTTCTAATATATTGTTACATTTGGTGAACCCGACGTGAACACGCTTCAAAATTCGCACATCTTTTCGTCTTTCTGTCTTTCCATTTTTCATTTTTTTTGGCAGGTTTTCGTATGGTGCACCACATCTGTTCAAAAAAATGACGCATTTGTATCAGCAATCCACATCCGCTAAAAATAGTGACACATCTGTCAGTCTACACCATATTCGTGAAACTCTGAGCTGCATCCACCTATCAACAATTCCTGAACTCCATCTGCCTGTCAACACCAAACCGCATCTGTGGCTCCAAAAGTTGCATCTGGCTAGTAAATATTTTTCACTTTTTTATTGATTTCTATACATCCATATTTTTGTTTTCACTTTTTAGGTTGTTTTGATTTTCGCTAATGTTTGTTTACAGTTGTGTTAAGGTGGAATAACATAGTGTTTGTAGGACGAAGCATAGAAGACAATAACAAAACCAAAGACAATATTTTATACAAACGAAATCCAAAGACAAGAACTATGAACTACTAATCAATTTGCATGCAGGACCTAATGCCTTTGTATTTATTTATTTAGCAAGCTTTTTGTTTG
This sequence comes from Sequoiadendron giganteum, assembly GCA_007115665.2. Lineage (NCBI taxonomy): Eukaryota > Viridiplantae > Streptophyta > Pinopsida > Cupressales > Cupressaceae > Sequoiadendron > Sequoiadendron giganteum. Next base: position 168,841,260 of record CM021102.1, on the reverse strand, counting down.
GTAGATAGATAATTGTCATATGGGTTAAAAATAATTCTTTGTTTGGTAGATAGATAACTGTCGTTTGGATTAAAAAGAACCACTGTCTACTTTGTCTGGTGTGTTGTACATATTTGTCACCCTTACGATTCAGTATATCGAAGTATCCTCTCCCCTTGTGCAATCATGCGATCCTAGGTGTAAGAGAAATGGTTACTAACTCTAGAACTTGGGCCTATCTTGGTGGGAAAAAGTACTCACCCCAAGATGACTTCCACCCGATATATAAAAATAGAATTTTGGAGAAAGCCCAGAAATCATGATCACTATTCCAACAAGATGGACAGAAATGGACTCTCGTCAATATTGGATAGTGCCCCATGAATGGAATTCCCTTATTAAACACCTTGTTTTAGAGTTACCAAAATCCTACCTACTTGTTGGCGTAGCAGGGTCAGCCCTATGAAGTCGTCTTACATTCTTACGGTTTATGTGTGGAAATGAAATGTATGCCATGGGAGTTTCATGGGTATAGTAGCTTGGCTACCCTATATAAGTGAGTGTCATGGAGGGGAGCCAGTGGGGTCAAGCCACTAGTCATTCACCATAAATATGCATAGCTGGAGAAATCCAAGTAAGAACTCAACAAGTATTATCCAAAAAGCCTAGGTTGTAAATTTTTTTCGAGTCTTAACAATCCTATCATCACAAACTGAAAATACATTGATTGTTGTGTTTGTTTTTTGTTGTATTCATCAAAAATCTTGATCAACAAATGAAGTCATCAAAACAACTTTCAGTAAAATTTCAACTGTCAAAAAATTGAGTCGCAATTGTTAGTTTAAACGCCGCATTTGTTAGGGGAAAAGCTACATGTTTCTATCAAAACATTTATCATTCATAGTCTGGATATTATGAGCCACAACTGTCATATTTTGAGTCGCATGTCTACATGCAAACTGCATCTGTCAATTTTTGAGCCGCAAGTGTCTGTCAGAAAATTTAGGTTTACAGAGTCTAGAATTAGAAACACATGTGTATTGGTAAACCACATTTGTCATAGGAAAAACCACAACTGTCAGAAACACCACATGCACTGTCAAAAATTGCATCTATCAACATTTGAACCACAATTGTTAGGTGAACCGCATTTGCTTGTCAACACAAAACTTTGAAAACCACAAACTGAGTTTGAAACATCATTGTCACTATTTTCTTCTGGTTCTTAAGATCAACCTTGGATAGAAACTGATAAATTTTTCTCAAAAACATTACATCATTAGGTGTCATATAAATCTTAGTCACAGTAAACGTCTTGGTCATAGTCATCCTAAGTTGCATGCATATAGATACTTCCTAAGAAATTGCATATCACAGAATAGATGACTTTCCTCATCATTGGAAATGTTCATGTTTTGGTTTGTCACAATCATTGAACCTAGTCACTTTAGTTCCATTTAGTGGATCCTTTTAGCTCAACAGTCTAGTTTGGAAAATTCACCTTGTCAACTGTCCTTGTCATACAATCATGTTCCTTAGTCAAAAACAAATCTTTGCATGCATTTATTCCATAGGTGGTAGGTTATATCCATCTTAGACTCATTTATCGTCATAGTCTACTCGAGATTTTTCATATTGTCAGTCTTATCATATGTCATCTTAGTATACGTCTGTTTAGAAACCATTTTAGCAATGTCATTTATTGTCAAAGAAAATCCAAAAACATAAACATAGGTCATATCAGTTTTTAGACATAGTTTGTGTTACCCCTTTTTGAGCAACTTTTTCATGGTCGAAACAAGGTCTGAAAAGAAAAATAGAGCAATGTAAGACCCCAATGAATTCATCAATCCATTTAGAAATCAACCATCAGGAAGTAAAAGACCACACAAACCTTTCCTTGAAAAACACATCACTAGAGACACACATGGGAAAATTTACATAGAAAACATAGACACAACAGTGCAAGATCCTGAATATCCATCCTTTATGGATGAATGTTTGGAAAATGATCCCCAACAATATCTAGCAAAGTTGCTAGTAGAAGGTGCCAAACTACCACCAGGATTTGATATTCGTACTTTGCAAACACCACTGATTAAACCAATGCAAACTGTCACGTCAAGTGTTTCTATTCCCCAAATTATCGCAACGATACCAACTAGCGTATCTACTCAGGCATCGTCAATTGTAAGCACAATCCCTTTCAACATAACACAAGGTTTACAATTTACTACGGGGGCAAATTCCTCCAACCCCTTTGGCACCAACATGACTGGTAAGAGATCCAAAGTTGGAAAAAATATACCTATACAAAATAAGACCATTAAGACAGGAAGCATTCCTATACCAAATTAGACCATTCAGACAAGAAGCATTCCTATACCAAATCAAACCACTCAGATAGGGAATATCCCTATACCAAATCAGAAAATTATAATAGGATATATTCCCTCACCAAATCACAACCCGTCACAGAACATGGCATATCAGAACACCTACATTGATCCAAACAATGCAAATACCATGTCCTTGACGCAAGTAGATGTCCTTCAAAACCAAATGCAAACTCTTCAACAGTAGATGGACAACATGTCTATGTCAGGCAAATGAACTATCTTAGCGCAAGACCTATGTCCATGTCCATTTGAAAAAGCGCTTTATATGACACCTTTCCCCCATGGATACATTATACCAATTTTTCCTAAGTATAATGAGAGAAAGAATCCTTTGGAACACATTAGAATTCTCAATGGAATGCATGGACATATCGTATGACCCCACATACTTGATGAGACTATTTCCACGAACCTTTGTTGGGATAGGACTGGAATTGTTTTCTAAACTACCATATGGCATATGATCCTAGGACGAATTAGCTGAGAATTTTTTCGAACATTTTTCCTTTAACATAGATAATGAGGTAATGATAGCAGCCTTGTGCCACACAACACAAGAAGATGGTGAAACTTTTACCACCTTCTTCTAGAGATGGAGAAGTCTAGCTCACAAAAGTCCAATTGAAATACCAAAAAAGAAAAAGGTCATGATATTCTTAGAAAACATCAACCCAAAACTACGAAGTGACTTAAGGGTACACTGTTGTACTTCATTCCCAAACTTGGTACAAAAGGGCATAATACTTGAGAAAGGCCTTATAGACAAAGGAGAAATTAAGGTCCCAGGCAGAAATCCGGTTGTCCATTAGAATGCACCAAACGATGGAAACAAATTCTGGTCTACAAATAAAAATGTTACAAATGACGACATTGTTGATGCTAAAAACATACATACAGGACCAGTTATTGCACTTAGAGGTTACAATTCTAATCAAGACATGATGAATAGTCTAGATCAAACAGCCAACTATTTCCAAAATTCACAACAACAAAGACCACAAAGGAGATCTCCTACACGTGAATTTACACCTTTAGGACAACCAATGGAAACAATTTTCAAAGAGTTGATTAAACATAATCTCATCAAACCGTTGGAACCAAGAGAGTATGATCCTGGATAGTTCAAACCTTCATGGTGGGATGATAACTCTTTTTGTGACTATCATTGAATGAAAGGACATAACCTACAACAATGTCATCAACTCAAGAATATTATACAAAACTTTGTTGAAAATGGAACCATAGAGGTTGATGGGCAAAAAAATACCAAGAACAGTGATCATAAGTTCTTCACGGACCCATTACATGACCATACAAAAGGAAAAGCCTCTAGTTCGGGACCCAAGAATAATCCATCAGCCAATTATACCAATACCAAGTATGACTATGGTAAAGGAACGATCATAAATCACCTCCAAGCCACAAATGAGAATGTCAATACCATCATCATTAAGAAGCATCTAGAATGTAATGTGAACACACACAGAACTAAGATTACTATTTTAGGTCCTTCTTCCGAGCTACCTACGCAAACTTCCAAGTTTAAGTACAACCTTCTTGATCAATTGAGTAAAACCCCTGCGTAAATATCTATCTTGGGATTGTTAACTTTATCACCTGAGCATCGATCCATTCTCAAAAAAGCTCTACAGAACACAACTATTCCTATAGAGTTAGATGTCAATAGTTTTGAAGAAATGGTGGGATATTTGACCAACTCGCATCATGCCACATTTTCCCAACAAGATTACTCAACTGAAATGTTTGATCATAATGACCCCTTACATCTCGAAGTCTTAGTCCATCAAACTAAATTCCGATGAGTCTTGGTAGATGGAGGAGCAAGTTTGAACCTATGTACCCTAAAATTGGTTAAGGTATTAGGATTCTCAGAAGATTGTATAGATATCTCTAAGAGTATAATCATCAAGGCTTACAATGATGAGGAAAGATCATCCAAAGGAGTTGTCACACTCCCTATCAGAATTGGCCCAGCAATCATGAACACCAGCTTCCAAATCTTGGATCTCACCATTTTGTACAACTTGTTGTTAGGTAGACCTTGGATACACACAATGAAAGTTGTACCTTCAACATATCACCAATGTCTTAAGTTCTCGTATAATGGCGCAGAGATCACCATTGATGGTGATCCAGATCCTTTTTAGTATTGTACAAGCCTAAGGGAAATTCCACAATGACAAGTACCAATTAACCAAGAAGCTTCCTCATCCACTTTATCCCTATACGTTGACCCATCACATCTCACTAAGTCCATTTCATTCAAACCACCATCACCTACTCCTAAGCTTGAGATCCAAGACAAGGGCTATGGTGAATATCATATAAAGGCACCATACTATGTTAGTTAATTGATTCCACCTAAGGCATATGGCTTACCCATGGTAGATAGAAGATAGTCAGTGGTCATATTTCATGTTCCCCCTACAATGACATTGAACAAATGGGGAGAGTTAAGTGAAGAAATTATGGATCAAGGTAATTCCTAGTTGTATCAAGAAGACAATGAGTACCCCTCCTTGTCTATCCAAATAGCTAAGGACCAATATGGAAAAGGCTTTAAGATAATGCAAAATGAAGGCTATGATGGGCACAGTGGGTTAGGACTACACCAAAATGGAAGGACAAAACTGATCACTATCTCACCACGACCGAAATATCTAGGGCTAGGGTTTCAACCACTTAGAATTGGGTTTCCTAGTACTTCATCACCATTTCAAGAGGAAGTGACTGCTTGCACAAACATCGAGATATCTCATGAACCACTTCCCCCAGTTTATGACAAACCTCTAGTGTACGATGAATCCCCTTACTCAAGCGATTGTGAATGGGATTCCCTTTCATCTAGCAGTACCATGAACATAGATGCTCTATTTGGAGAATTGGACCTAAAGATTAAACCTGTACCAAAACCATCTAGTCCCCGTCCTAGGAAACACTTGTCCAAAGAAGAATGGCAAAAGAACTATTATTGGGAAACCCTTGATCATGCATCTTGGGCACCTGACAAACCATCTTTTGATGATTCTGCCCTTACTATAGTCCCACATCAGAGTATACCTACCCCTAGGAAGAAAATTAAGAAGGAGTTAGTCCAAAACTTTTGTGACCATGTCAACCATTCTATACTTACCTTGTCAGCAACTACCTTTAAAAACTTTGATGATGACATGCCCCTTATATATCCTGAACTTATCGACTGGGATCAACAAGGTACACCTATCGTGGATACATTCAAGAATGATGAAGCGATTGTTGAGTTCATGGGACTTAGAGAAGGCATACCAAGAGGGGATCATAAAGTTGGTTTTACCATAGACTTGGATGATAAAGCATATTTTGGGGGGTCTATTTACACCTCTAGTCACAAAAATGAGAATAAAAAGGAAAAAGACAATGAAAATAAAAATGACGAGTACCTAGGTAAAAACTGAAAGGCACCTTTGGACGAAGAAAAAGTCAAAATAAAGTACATATCTGAGGGTGAAAACCTCTCAGAGGCACCCAAGGATAGAGGTTTAAATATTCTCCCCATTGAATAGGAAAAGTCACTGATGCTAGTAGAAGAATCTGTTGAAGTCAACATAGGTACATAAGAGAATCCTCAGAAGGTATATTTTGCAGCTTCTTTAACAGAGACAGAAAAACCTAAGTTTAAGGACTTCTTCACAAAGAGACAGATAAAATTTGCATGGTCATATGCTGAGATTCTTGGGCTTGATCTAGACCAAATATTGCACCATTTACCACTACAGCCAGGTATTAAGCCAGTCAAACAAAAGTTAAGGAAAATGCATCCGCAAATTGCTCTATTGGTCAAGGCAGAACTTAAGAAACTCTTGGATGTAGGATTCATAAGGACAATAGACTATGCAGATTGGATATCAAACTTGTACCAGTAACTAAACCAACTGGGGGCATTCGCATTTGCACAAAATTTAGAGACATCAATAAGGCATGTCCCAAGGATGACTTCCCTTTGCCGAACATCAACATGATAGTAGATCTTACAGTAGGATACAAGATGTTATCCCTCATGGATGGTTTCTCGGGATATAACCAAATTAAAATAGTAGTTGAAGACCAACACAAGACAACTTTCACATGTCCATGGGGCACATACTATTGGAATGTTATGTCATTTGGCCTTAAGAACATATGAGCTACCTATCAATAGGCAATGACTATGATTTTCCATGACTTTGTACATACTCTCATGGAAGATTATGTAGATTACATTATAGCTAGATCAGAAACAAGGGAAGATCATTTGAAGGTTTTAGTACCGATATTCCAGAGGCTAGAGAATTATAATGTCAGGCTAAATCCAAAGAAGTGTGTCTTTGGAGTGAAATCAGGGAAACTATTAGGGTATATCATTTCCCAAAGAGGTATTAAAGTAGATCCAGAGAAGGTAAAAGCTATCATAGAATTGCCTCCTCTAGTAAGAATTGGTCAACTCATAACACTACAAGGAAGACTATAGTCCATTAGGCATTTCATAGTACAACTGGCAGATAAAATACCCATTTCAACATCTACTCAAGAAAGGAGTACCATTTGTGTGGACACCTAAATGTCAAGAATCCTTCTAGAAAATCAAGGACTATTTGCTCACTCCACTAGTCTTAATGCCACCTATAGAGGGAAAACCATTGATACTATATATTTCAGCAACTCAGTCAGCATTAGGGGCTCTTCTCGCACAACATGATGATCAAGGTCATGAGAGAGCAGTCTATTACATTAGTCGTACCTTAGTGGGCTATGAATTGAATTATAGCAACATAGAACATGCCTGTCTTTTGGTAGTTTTTGCTATCCAAAAACTTCAGCAATATATGCTCAATCGACAAACAATGTTAATTGCAAATATTGATCCACTCAAATACCTCCTAAGTAAGGCAACATTAACAGGTCGATTGGCTAAATGGGTTATGATACTTAGCGAGTATGAAATCCAATATGTCGAGAGGAAGGTTATAAAAGGATAGGTGATTGTAGATCAGTTAGTTGATGCACCTATGAAGGTAGATCATCCATTAGTGGTAGATTTTCCTAATGAATTTCTCTTCAACATTGACATTAAAACCGATTGGAAGCTATACTTTGATGGGTCACATACAAATTGTGGTTCAGGAGCCAATAGCCTATTTGTTACACCTCATGGTGATACCATTCCTAAATCATTCAGGATTGCTTTCCCTTGTACCAACAATATAGCAGAGTATGAAGCTTTAGTGATAGGGTTAAAAATGGCAGCTCAGTGGAAGATTAAGAATCTACATGTTTTTGGCGATTCTAAGCTAGTAATCCAAAAGGTAAATGATGATTATGAGACTAAGGATGAGAAGCTTTCCCCTTACAAGCGTATGGCCAATCGTTTCAAGAATTTTTTCAATGACACTACTTTTCAACAAATACCATGTATCTAGAATAGAGCCACAGATGCTATGGCAACCATGGGTTCCTTGTTGGATATTCCGAGTAACGTGCCTAAGTTCAAGTATCTGGTTGAACAACTATTGGTACCCACCTATGATGTCCCTGATACTACGATGGTGTGAACCATTGTTGGTCCTATGTCTCCTTGGTATAAAGATATATTCGACTATCTCACTGATCAAACCTTACCATAAGACTTGTCCGATAACCAACATCAAACCTTCATCTGTAAGTTAGCTAAGTACACCATCATCGAAGAAACCCTATATAGACGTACCTTAGATAACACCCTAATGAGATGTCTCGATGCTGAGGAAGCACAAACAACTTTATGAGCCATACACGAGGGTATATGCGGATCTCATTCGAGTGGTCCTACTTTAGCCCATAATATTATGAGACTAGGTTATTATTGGCCTACAATGGAGAAAGACTCATAGATCTTTGTAAACAAATGTAGACAATGTCAGATACATGGAGATTTGATAAGAGCACCAGCAAAGGAACTTTGGCCAATTACTTCACCATGGCCCTTCGCCCAATGGGGACTTGACCTCATAGGTAAGATACACCCTCCATCATCCAACGGCCATAAATTCATCATAATCACCACTGAATACTTCACCAAATGGATCGAATCTATTCCCATGACCTACATCACCAACACACAAATATCTAAGTTTATCCTAAACTATATCATTTGTCGGTATGGTGTACCCCAATCCATAATCACAGATAATGGCCACCCATTCAAGAACCAAGAAGTACACCATTTATGTGAAGAATTCCATATCAAACATCATTTCTCCACCCCATATTACCCACAAGGTAATGGCCAAGCCAAGGCATCTAATAAAACCATTGTTAGAATCCATAAGAAGACTTTCAATGACGTTGGTCGTGATTGGCACCTACAGCTTAATCCTACCTTATGGGCCTACCGCACAAGCATTTGTACTCCCAGTGGCGCCACTCCATATTCCCTCGTATTTGGCTCCAAAGCTATCTTACCTATTGAGGTTGAAATACCTTCCTTGAGGGTATCCTTGAAGGGTCACATTGCTGATGAAGAATACCGTGTATCTAGGTTACAAGAGCTAGAATTGCTGGATGAACAAAGAAAAAAAGAATTAGATCATTTGCAAGCATATCATAATCATCTTTGTCATAGCTACAATAGGAAAGTCCTCAATAGACACTTTGAAATTGAAGACTTGGTATTAATGGAGAATCCTAAGAATCAAGTTGAATGAGAAAAACTAGGTAAGTTTGAACCTAACTGGTTAGGGCCGTATATTGTCACCGAAGCCTTTGGATCAGGAGCGTACCAACTCTCTACTCCTGAAGGAGAGCCACTTTTGTCACCTATCAACAGTCTGCATCTAAAGAGCTTCTATGCTTAGTTTCTGAGAATCCGTGTCTTAATCTAGAAAAATACAAAAAAATGGTTACCTTCATGAAAACCTGGCAAACAGGCGTTTTTGTAACACCAAAAAAATTGAGAAAATCAAAAAAGTAAAGAGAAATGAATCCGTCCACTAGTGAAAACTACTTCGGTGGCGCTATGGATAAGTACCATGGTGAAAACCTGGCAAATAGGCGCCATGTGTAGTCAAGCTCGCTCTTCCATCTACCATCATTCTATTGAGACCTTTTCACCATCTCTCATAATAAATGGTTGTCTTATTCATTGATTGGAATGATTGACATCTAATGTCCATTCCGTCACATTACCCACTCCATCTTGCACGTCTTATTCCTGACTGGGGGAGAATCCTTGTTTTGTTCCCTGACACCTTGTACATAATGTCACACCATCGAAAATGTAATGAAAAATCCCAAAAACATTAGAAAACTTCAAAAAACAAAAAAAATCAAAACATGTTAGAAAATACCAAAAACAGAGTCAAGTCAGTCATGTTCAGTCAGTCATAGTCGAACTACATTTCCTTTGCAACTGGGACATAGGCAAGGCCATCAATTGATGTGCCCCCAAGGCATTAGGTTTGTCAATCTAGGTTTATCATGTATCACACACATTTAAATCATGACTCTTTTTACATTCAAAGTCATTGGTCGTGTCGAACTACGAGGTCTCTACGTGTACAACGTAGGCAAGGTAATCAATTGATGAGCTCACAAGACCACACTAGGTCAGTCCAATAGGGTTCATTCACAATCACTCTCACACAAGTTGCATATCATAGTTTAGGGTATCATCTCATGTCATACACTATCTACACACACGCACACTTTTTATCAGTCAAGGAATCAAAACAAGTCATGCAACAATAAGGAAAAACATCTCAAACTGTCATCAAGTCAATATCAAACACATTGTCAAAGTGATCAACCTATGTCTTAAGCAAGATATGTCTTTCTTGTCAACAAACTTCATCAAATTGTCATAGTCTCATGTAGCTTGTCACTTCAACATCATCAGGCTCCAACGTCTTATACGGCACGTGTCTTTCTGAAACCAGGGTTTGTTATGCCTTATACAAAAGTCACCAGGTCGAAACCAGACTCAATGTCTTATGCGGTATGTGTCATTCTCTCACATTACGCTGTCAAACATCAAACAATCAAACAATCCCACAAGATCAAGTTTTGGCGAATTCATTTATTTGGATTTATGACTTTATACCTTAATTTGTCTTATATTTTTATTGATTTGTGAATTAAGTCCGGTTACTAGCTTTCTTAAGGATGTCCCTTGAAGGATTTAGAGAAGCAAGGATGTCTCAGGACTCTTTTTCTTTGACTGATGTCTGTCAACTATCTTTTTAAACATTGGTTTTTGAGTCATGTGACTAGTTTCCTCAAGGATTTCCTATCAAGGATTTAGAGGAGCAATGACATCTCATGACCCATCTTTTATTTGTCTGTTGTCTATGGTTTGTCTCAACAAAATGACTGGGGCAATTTTGTCCTTAGTATGAGTGAAGACACTCCTTGTCTGTGACTATCTGTTCTTCACAGATGGATGACTTTGTACACTATGATCTATCTCATATCATAGTGTGTACTATCCATTTGTGTCATGTCCAGCCCAATGATGATAACAAGCAAGCATAGCATATTTTTGCAATATATCGAGGATTATGTGTTTTTCTCAATCAATCAACCATCATTATTTCTTACTAACATTTTGAATTCATTCATGCTAACATTTCTCTTCTTCAACATAATGATAAAGTCCTATGACACAATAAAAACATTAGATCATTTGCATATGCCTACATTCAATACACATCTCACATAGTTGCATTGCATTTCAAACATATAGATAGTAACATTAACATCTTCATTTCATACATCCGAAATCATGACATAATAGACATTTCATCATCATAGCATAAATAATGTAAACATTGCATGTACATATCACCATCACATATAAATAAGCATCATATAGAACATTTGCATTTCATTATCATAAGTAAATTAAGAAATCCATAACATCATAAAATGCATAACTCATAACCTATAGAAACATTCATTCATAACACATGTACATACATCATCTAGGAAACATAATCATGTAGAAATAATGCATCATCCATAAAATAGAACTGCATATCATAAAAAATCCACCAAAATCATATATATATCGCTGAAAAATAGTGTGTCACAGTACAATGTCTGAATGTATCCATAAATAAAACACGAGCTCATAGGCTCTCTAATCAAAATACAATGTACACATATGTAACCCTGTCATCGTGTCCCACTACCACTTCTGTCACGTGGTGAAGGTGGTGGGAAAAGCCTCAAAGGTGCTCTCTACAAGGTGGAAGGCCTCTCATATGGACTTGTCCTTAGTGGTCCTAGCACACCCTCTGTACTTTGTGTCCTGTGACTCCTGCTCTGTAATCTCTGACTGTGCACCTCTAAAAAGATAGGAGCTCATCTCTCTTCTAGTACCACTACCTCATATAAGTCCTTGTAATAGGTATCTCTCTCAACTGATCGGACTAACTCTCGTACCATGCCATCAGATGAAGACCCACTACAAAGGTGTCTAACCTCTGTGAATTTCTACTTTATCTCCTGTCCTTGAGCTATGGCCTGATCCCTCTCCATAAGTGCACTATCCCTCTCTATACGAGCACTATCCCTCTTTTCATATGCACTATCCCTCTCTATGTAGGCACTGTCTCTCTCTAACCTCATAGCATCAAACTCTGCTATCATGAGTCTGAGTCTCTCCTCCAAAGCCTCCCTATCACCATCCCTAGGAGCATCCTCCTCCCATCTCCCCTCCACAATATGATCCCTGAGCTCTCTCTCCTACTCCTCCATTAGTGCCTCCTCCTCAACATCATCCTCCCCATATCCTGCTAAAATACAAAGAGGGTCGATAGCCATATCCATATCTACATCCTCTGCAACATCCTCCACTCCAATATCTATCTTTGCACACTCCTCTACAACTACCTCCTCTGCAGCATGCTCATCCCTAACCTATACATCTGCTCCACCTTCGATGTCCAACATCGGTACATCCTCTACTATAGCCTCATGGATAGGTGAAATTCCACCTACCTGACCCCCTCTCTGTCCTCTCCATCCGCGCCTACCACCTCTACCATCATCACCTCTCCCTCCAACTCTACCAACTCTAGCACCTCCACCTCTTCGTCATCCTCTAGGTCATGTGCCTCATCTCTCAATAGGTGTTGGCTGATCCAGATCCATGTAAGGAATAGGTCGATGCTCTACCCACCATGCATCATACACAGCCATCATCCCTAGATCTGCTGCTCCATCTCTCCAACCCCACCGAACTGGCTATAATTCCTATATCTCTGCCTCGGCAATAGCTACTGAAATCATGGGCCCCCAATATGGAACCTCTCTAGATGAACGAGCAAACTATGCTCTACTCTGAGGCTCATCCTGAACCTCGCTGAACTGTCTCAGAACTCTGTCTGGCAAGTGTCTCTCAATGATATGTACACTAGAAATAGTCCTCCCAATAAGGTACTATGTCTATCTAGAGAATACCAAATGTACCTCCTCATCCGACCACTCCTCACAATCCATGTACGGTCTCTATGTAAACTGATCCAGAATGTCCAGTGCATGTCTCCAAAACCCTGTGTCTGCCACATGTGTCTAAGTAATGTGTCCTGTATATTAGAACACATACAGGAATCTCTCCCGTTGCTCTACTATAACTGGAGGATGAAAAAATAGCTATCCTCTCCCAAGCCCATACCATCAACAGAGTGGTCCCATAGCTCAATGACTGTGCGTCTTTGTAAGCAATGTCATGTAGGTGAAAATATAACATCCCTAGTAGACATGGACCCCAAGCATACCTAGTCTCAATCTCCAGCATACCAACCAACATAGCACCCCATCCAACTGGAAATCTGTGACCTCGTCTGTCTGGAAGAACTATCCCCCCAATCAATGAACACAATATACATTCAATCCTATCGTATCTATCTGCTAACACTGGCCATCTGATCTCATAGTGCTTGACGATGAGCCTATTGATATAATCCACCTAATAGAATCTCGCCAACTCGTTCAATCCACGTTGGGTATCATACATGACCCGCTCTCCCCTAATTGGAAGTCTTAAGATCCTATACACATCCTCCAATGTGACAATGGCCTCCCCAGTCAGAAAATGAAAGGACGATGTCTCAAAATGCCATCACTCACACAATGTCGTCAGCATCCCCCTGTTCGCCCGAATAGTGGGCATCGACAGACAGTGATGTAGACCAAGTCTCCATAATAGCCGTATCTTTGCACTCATCAAACAATCTCTCAGATCGAATGTGTCTGGACATGACTCCCATGTATATATAGGATCTAAAACAACCTGCATTTAAAACATGATGTCAAGAATTTTCAAGTTTTTCTTAGAAAAAAATTTTGAAAATTTTACCAGTCAAATGCAGCTCACTTTAATAGATGCAATGCATTTTTGCAAATGCATTGCACAAAGCCTCACATGCGGTGCATATTACATATGCATCACATATTTCCCACACCCAATTTCAACCTACTGCTCATGCGGTGCATTTTAACAAATGCAGTGCATTTTCTAAAGCCTACCTAACTACTACATATGCGTTTCACAAATGCATATGCGGTTCACTACCCTACATGTGACTATTCCTAATGCAGATGCATTGCATAACTACATATGCAGTGCATTGTAATTCAAATGCGATCATTCCCTAAAATGCTTAACCTAGTCTAGGCATGTTTTCGCACATGCGCCGTTTCGCAGTTAAATGCGGCGATTACGATGACATATGCGTTGTTCATGAAGGACCGCATTTGCTAATTGACTTTTCAACACCTAAAACTACGTGTAAAAATAATTTTCAAGAGTTCATTTTCATGTACATACCAGTGGTCCTACGTTGGTTGGCTGCCTAAACGTCTGGATCCGATATGCACGATGCGCAACATAGGGAATGGGTGCCATTTTCGTCAGCTAGTCAGAGAAAATTCTCTGTTTTCCTAACTCCTCCAGGTGCAAATAGATTGGATTTCAACCTAATTCCTATTTATAGGTAGGGTTTGGGCGGCATTTCTTCAGACCTAGTCTATTGGCCTCTTAACCTTTCAACTTCAAATGACCCGTACATGTCCGTATCAACTCCAAATTCAATTCCGTCAACTCCATAGCATTTCTGACTATCAAATTGTCTTATCAGGAATATTTCTTGATTTTTTTTTAAACTTTCAAAAAAAATTCAATTTTCCCGAGGGGGCATACCTTAACCTATTTCATGTTGGGGCACGATCGGGGCATATTTTCTTTGACACAACACCATACCAACATTGTATCAAAGAGGGGCAAACTGTAGATACCAAAAATTGGTCTAGGCCTATGAGTACACATTCGACATAATTTTCTATAGTCCGTGGTCTTGATTAAATAATGTTAATTATTTAATTATCTTTTCTAACACATATTTCCTCTATTAATTAAATACTCCTTTTTAATTAATTCATTATCAACCTTTATCCAACTTGATTAATTAAATAAGTCATATTTATTTAATTATGTTGCGAACTAATTAATTCTTCCCCCTTTATCTATCAATTAAATAATTTATCATTTAATTACCCCTTTATCATACTTTTCCAACTATAATTAAATATCTTTATTTAATTATTCATTTAACCCCTTTTATCTATAATTAAATATTTATTATTTAATTATTCATATTATCCTTTTCAAACAGTAAAATTAAATAAATTACTTTATTTATTTAATTAAAGTCTCTTATTTTCAAATGTTGAATTAAATTAACATTTAATTCATATTTAATTATTTATGTCACATTCTTCTATCAATCAGTTATCAAAGTCATTCACTCACCTTCTAACTCAAGATCTAATTTTAGTTCTCCAGTTATCTTCGGATTCAACACCTATTTATCTCTGCGAGAAGACTCTCTGTCACAACTAGTCAATTAACTAGTTCTAACTCCTTTTTCCATTCAAATGCATTATTCTTCGAGTTATAACTTTTTATTTTGCATACAAAGTCGATTTCTTCTATTTTTGAAGATTAAGATCTTGAACTCGTGTTCTAACTCATGTTCTAACTTAGTCTCTATCTTCAGTCTTTCCTGAAATCATGTTCTAACTCATGTTCTATCTGAGATAGAACTCACAATGCATGGCATTCATCAATCTCATTTGTCAATCTCTCTTTCAATTTGAGTCGATCGTTCGAAAACCCAAAATCTATAAAATGGTCTGTCATTATCATTATTCCTCCTCCTGAAATCATACACTTTTGAGAAGAAATTTATCTTCGACATTTTGCTTAGAAATTCGACAAAGTTATGCTTGTATTCAAACACAAAAATCTAAGGGCAAGAATATTGAAAAGGAAAAATGGAGAAGAACAATCAAGATAATTCGAAGGAGTGAACGCATATTTGGTGAGATCTTTCCATTAATTTATTTAGTTTATTATGTTTATTTCCTCATTCTTTGTTGTTTGATTTTAGATTATTATTTAGATTAGGATTGACATCGTTTATTCTAGTTGCAGATTATCCATCTCATCATATCAAATATCATATTTTAATCCATTGTTACACATCCATCCATTGGGAATAGAGTTCTAAGGAGACAACAAAAAAAAACAAAAAAGAAATTGATTTACCAAAAAGTTGGTGAATCTTGAATAGTCCCCTCCTTCTTTCTCGTAATGCATCATATAATGCTTATGCCAGTATCCCATACATGATTTTAATAATGTCATAGCCTTTCATTTTTTCTTTGACACAAATTCTTCACCTGACAAACCACTAACTCAGCATCACCTTGAATATGAAGGTTTTTTATCCCTTTCTTACATGCAAACTCAATCCCTAAAACAACAATGCTTTAGATTTAGCAATGTCATTAGTCTTGTCAAACTATAGTTTGAAAGAGAAAGGGGGGATTTTTCCTTGAGGAGATATGAGAGAAATTCTTGCTCCTGATCCAGCAGAAGAGCATAGTCCATTGAATTCAATAGTACAAATATCATTTGGATTTTCTAAACCAACAGTTCCAAAATCTATGATTTCTTCATCTAAAGAAGTTTCAACATCTAAAGAAGATGATCCATCATTCACTTTCTCTTTAATTGAATATTTATCTGAGAAATCAAATACTCCATTAGTTTGTAAAAAATAAAAGCTCATCCCACAAGACTCAAAGAGAATTTGAGCTTTTGGGTCATTATATTTTGTTACCAAAAATTTGGCTCCCCTTTCTAGAAATAGCCTCTTCATAACACCCTTTACGGGTATTCTAGCCTCAGACCAATCCATAATGATTTTTCACCCAACATCCTTGTAGAAGTTACATCCCAACAATATACCATAGGATGTTATAACATCTACTACCAAGACTATCATCTTGATTTTCTTCTTTAGATATCCAATGAATGCAAGTTGTGCATCCTTGATTTGCTCGATTAAAGGAACTTGTTTAATTTCCATAGAGAAGTAATGGAAAAAATTCTTCATGAGATTCAATCCCAAGGTAGTAGCTACCTTGGTAGGCATGACATTATTAGATGCACCAGAATATATTACACAATTACTCAACTTAAAACCATTAACAAGCAAGGATATATAGAACGGATCTATTCTTCCAAGGATAGATTATGGAGTAGAGACTAAGTTGCTATGAAAAGTCTTAGGTTTTGGAATAGTAGTAATATCTGAAGATGAATCACTACTAGCGTTAGTTCCCTTATCTTTAACAAACTCAACAAGTTTTTCGAATTGATCAGGATTATCCTTGAGGTATTCAGCTTCATACATTTGTATTTTGGTTCTCTTTGCATGATCAATTATGTCAAAGGCTTGAAATGAGCTAAGTA
Source organism: Sequoiadendron giganteum (assembly GCA_007115665.2). Taxonomy (NCBI): domain Eukaryota; kingdom Viridiplantae; phylum Streptophyta; class Pinopsida; order Cupressales; family Cupressaceae; genus Sequoiadendron; species Sequoiadendron giganteum. The sequence continues at coordinate 168,824,046 of CM021102.1, read as the reverse complement.
AGGAAGATAAGTTAATCTCATGGGAAGGTTTAGAAAAATGGACACTATTCTTTGGAACCTGAGTATTGGTCTTTGATGTTGAAGGAATTACAAGAGGATGAGGGACACTTTCTTATTCAATGTATCTTTTGGTTGCACTAGAAAACGAGTCCCCCTTTTGGAAATAGTCACTGGTGGTTTATCCTTTTCTTTTGTCACATTAGCTTGAGTTTTATCAAGTTGATTCTATTATGAATGTGTATAAACAACATATACATCAGTCACCATGTCCTCATCATCTGACTCATTCTCAACATGTAGATAGCCAATGTTTGAGTTCCTATCCAGATCTAATTCTTTCTCCTGAAATTGATTGGCATTTTCCTCTATAGAATATTTTAGTTGTGTATAATAATATTTCTCTACCTCATAATATACCATCGCTACATTGGTGGGTGGAGCTTCAAGAGAAATTCTTCCTTATGACGCAAAAATTTTGTTCTAGTTTCTATTACCAAAAAAGTTTGAAGAATTTGAAAAAGTTCTCCTTGGAAAATCCTTGTAGGAAGAATTTGATGTTCTTTGGGAGACCTACTTCTTCAATGCTAGAAACTCATTTTCTATCCTTTGCACCATGGGATATGTAGTGTTGGAAGAATTCTGATTCAAATATGTTGTCACTTTATTCTTGTTTGTTTCTTTTTTAATTTTTCTAGAAAGGATCAAGTCATCTTCGAAACTAGTAGCTTGTTGCTGAGCTACTTCAAGATTAGTTGGGACTACCCTATGAAACAAGAAGCTTACCTCAATAAGTTGTGTGTTGATGAAAAATTTGTTTAGATTATGGGCTCTTAGTTTAGCCTCAAGAGGATTCCTTGTTACTAGCTTGTTGAAACTGGTCATAAACTCACATATGGGTTCATGTGCTTCTTTTCTCATGGTAGTAATTTATGCCAATAAGGATTGTGAATATTATATAGGCTTGAATATCTCTTCAAACTTAGTGCAAAAAGTAGCCCAATTGGTAATAGTATCAGGAGAAAGAGTGTAAAACCATTCTACCGCTACTCCTTGTAAGGTCTCAATGAATAACCTTACATAAACATTCCATGCTCAACACCAAGAACACAACAAAAAATATAAAATGAAGCAATATGTTCATCAAGATGTTTCTTACCATCACCATAGAATTTCAAAATTTTCTTATGTGAAACATGTGGAAGTTCATATAAAGGATTCACCAAATTAAGAGGACCAAAGGTGTTATCCCAAGGACCAAAAAGTGGTTGGGCTGCCATAGCACCTTGATTTGGATGGGTACTACTGGTATGATAGGTATTATTCTTTGAAAAATAGAAGCTTCACTTAGAAGTGATGATCTTATATTTTGAGGAGGATAACTCGCAGTACAATATAAAGGTGACCTTGCTCACAGAGGAGAAGGAAGAATATTATGGTGTTGTAATAACTCAAAGAAAGGATCAACCTAACCTTGCACCATTTGACTACATGTATATATTTTGTATGCCATGATGTAGTCTTTTGAAACAAAAAAAAATCACCAATAAAATATATTCACAAAATTTGCAATAAGACACTTGAATACTCATCTACTTCAATCAAAAGAGTGAGGCTTTGATTGTGTGGTCATATCCTCAGCAAATTCGCCAAAAAAATATTGGGTGAATATTTTGTAATCCCTCTATGGATTAAAAAAATGTGAATTTCAGCCACAACTATGATGAGATAAATCTCTCCTCTTAGAAAGGGGAGGCTTCGTTCTTACTACTTACTAGAATAAAAAGTAAACTATGCTAGACTTTACAATATATACACTATTTTAACCATGTAGGGGGTGTGTTACATTCATCATTTTCTCTTATTTTATAAAATGTGTTTACAATGTTCCATGGTGTTACTTTGCAATTCCTTACAATTCTAAGTAAAATCATAAGCAATAATTCCCAATATTCTCAATTAGACATAAGCAAAATCCAAGAATACTAGTATAATTAAAAGATATGTAACTAGAAAACACACAAAAGTTCAAAGTCTTTTCATTGTTTATAATGTGATTTATCCAATAACCAGAGATGTAAATTGGAGCACAAACTCTCTCAATCCATGCCACGAAAATATCCACGTACCAAATGAATAATTCCAAGATCAAAGTCTTGACAATTTTTCACCAAAAGATATTAAATAGCACACACACAATCTTCAAGTAAATTATATAACACAAAGTCTATAAAAATTAACTTGAATGTCATCCAATCGCACGTAATGAAATACCACTTATTTAATCAATCAACAAGATAAATTAGTAGGAAATGCATAAGAACATTCTCACTCATTCGAATTTGATCCAAAACAAAGGTTGGTATGCAAATTCACCTTCTTTATTGATTGAAATTGATATGCAATTTGAACTCAAAGTTTCAAAGTTGGAATATAATTTTGGTAGCACTTCATTGCAAAATATTAAAGGTGCCTAATACAAAATATCTCCTAATATTTATAGATGAGGGCTAAAGAGCTATTCTAGGTAAAAGTATAACTAATTTGACTTATTCAATAGCACAGTCCTTTTTGACTTAGGACTAGTGTTGTTTTTACATGTAATTACATTAGTATAAAATGACATGTAAAAATATCAATGCCTATTTATATAAAAGCATGAGAATACTAAAAATCAAACAAGGAACATTCAACTTTTTCCACCACATTTCTTTAAGAAGTCTTCATATTTCTTTAGGATCAGTTGAACTTCTTTATCATTGGAACCTGTGGCATGTTTGGAGATGGCAAGAACTCATTTGATTAAGCCCTTGATGGTGTTGCATGCTTTCTGGTGACTTTCAAGAACAACTTTCAAATTATTCTGAGTAAGTAGAATTTTCATCATTTTTTCCATTGAAGCTACTAAGAAAGCTTCATCTTTAAATTCCTTTTGAAAAATGAATGTACATTCTTGGAAAACTAAATTGGTGGGAAGAATTTTTATTTTTATTTTCATGACTTTCTTTCTCATTGATGGATCAAAAATTTATTAAACAACAAGAAATAAATCAAAATCAATCAGGAATCTAGACACAAAAGATCAGAATGGCATGCCAGAGTAGCTGGAAAAATTTAATATTTTCCAATGTTAGAGAAAAACAAGGTTGTATGCACTAGTGGGAAATTTCTGAGTGACTACATATTCTTTGGCAATTTGGATGCAAAGGTGGAGAAAAATTGAGCTCTTGCATGGGGTATTACACTTCAGATTGTAATGGCTCAAAAATTCTAAGATACTACATGTTGGATATAAAGGTAGAGAAATTTTGAGTTATTACATGGGGTATTTAACTTTAGATGCAAGGGCACTAAATTTTTTAGCTATTGCATGTAAATATGCAAGGTCACCAAATTTTGAGCTACTACATGTAAATATGCAAGGGCACTAAATGTTTGAGCTCCTACATGTAAATATGCAAGGGCACTAAATTTTTTGACCTACTACATGTGACTTAGGAACTTGGATGCAAAGGTGGAGAAAAATATTGACATTGCATGAAGATATGCAAAGGTGGATAAAAACCCTGACATTGCATGAAAAGATGCAAAGGTGGAGAAAAACCCCAACATTGCATGAAAATATGCAAAAAAAAGGCTAAGGAACAAGATAGTTAACCAAAAACATGTAGGGGTGTTCAAATTTATCACTCCTACATGTTCAATTTTTTCACCAAGTATGCAAGGGTGTTGAATGTTAGCACTCCTACATATGCAAAAAAATGACTGACTTTGAAAATGACCATTTGTAACTTTTTCCTTTTTGAAAATTTAGAAATATGAAAAGAGGTAAACACTCAACATGAATTTTTGAGGTTTGGGACCATGCATGAGAGAAATTATGATTTGCCTTGTTTTGCATGCTTAGATTTCATGAGCTGTGAAACAAACAATTTTCATAGGGGTTATCCTACGAATTGAGCGCAGTTGAATTTGAGGATAACACACCCATTTTTAAAAATGAAATTTTTTTATTTAAAAAAAAACTACTTTAAATCTTAATTCTGCTGGTGATTTAATATTTGAAAATAAAAAATAAATTTCAATTTATAACTTTTTCAGGGTTTTCCACTAGTGGGCAACGTCATCCAACCCCCAGAGAGCCACTAAATTTTTGCTCTTAATACTAATATTATATGTTTTATCTTTTGAGGGGCATAACTTCTGCCCAGGATGTCCATTTTTTGACTTTTTGGACTCATTGGAAAGGTGACCCAGTGCTCTATGTTGTGGTGTTAGTGATTTCTTCTTTTAATATATTTTGACAATTTTTTTCTTGTAAGAAGTTAGATGTTCCCATCAAGATTTGAGAGGTCATATCTTGTGCATACAGAGTCATATTTTGCACTTCGAATAGTCAATGAAAAGCTTATTCAAAGCACTACAAAGTGGATCAGATTTTGAGTTTTTTTGACATGATTTATTTTCTATTATCCTAATTAGAGTTTTTTATGGGTTACTTTTACTATGGTGATACTATAGTTTATGGACTATCAAATCTTGGAGATTTGATGTTGGATTCATTGTACACTCAATTGTACATATCTGATTAATCTCATTTGATATAGTTATGAGTATATGGTTGTATTTGTATCTTTCATTAATGTATCTACAAGTTTTTTAAGGTTGTAGGAAATCTATACTTACATGTTGCACTTATGAATTGGAAATGGGTTGTCTATGCTCATAGATATTTTAGTTGATGCATTTTCAATTTGGTGGCTTGGTTTAGTCACTTGGTTTATCGGTTTTGTTTTCATGTTACGGAGATGAGATGGTATTACCAAGTGAAGTCATGATATGAGACCTATTTAGTTGACTATGTTATGCAGACATGTGGGATACAATTGGATTGTGTTGTTGGTACATTTGGTGGTGATCATGATGTCATTGATGTTTCTTGTGCTTTAGGGACTTTAGCATGTCATGATGGTTTATGCAGGTGATTTTTGGTGGTGTTGGCTCGGTTCCTGATTCAGGTTATGGCGAAGTATCTTCTTGGTGTTGAAGACAACTAAGAGGGGGTGAATCAATTGTAGAAAATTAAAACATCAAAACCCTCAACAGTAATCAGATCTACATGCATTCAATAAAACCTTATTCTTTTAAAGTGATTAAACATGATATGTAGATAAAAAAAACTGAAATAACAACACCATATTTGTATGGAAAAACCAATTAGGGAAAACCACAATGAGGATTATCTCACAATATAAGCAATTGCAAAATCGATACAAGGGCTCACTACCAGAATAGGACACTATCCAAAAAGGCTCGTAGCCATGGCTCACTACCATAGAAAGAAATACAAGAAGATAGAAGAGAAATTTTACATAGAGAATATTTTCTCAATGCAATAATGGATCCACCAAAAATGCTCCAAAAAACTTGCAGCCTTGCTTGAATGATTGCAAACAACTTTAGCTCACTACCTTTAGGAATCCAACACTTAAGATTTGCACTGCTTTGCTCAAATTTGTAACACACACAACACTCGCATCTATCTTGCTTCTCTCTTGATTCTTTATTACATCTCACAATAACTCCACTATTATTTATATTAACCTCAACCTCAAACACCTTCTCCAAGGTCAGAAATCTATTTTTATACTTACAAATTCAAATTAGGTCAGCACCTAAACATTCTTGTGGTGGAGAGGAATGAAAGGAAACCAAAAAAATACTTAACTAGATCCAAATTAAATCTCGCATGCCATGCTTACACCTTCATTAACACTTTGAACATTTTTTAATGTAGTGTAAACACTACGTCAGTTGTTACCTATGAAAACACATTAAGCATTAAGTACATGCTTCCTTAAAGTAATCCAATACTTCTGATACACTTGACCAAAAATCCTCTTGACACAAACAAGAGAAAAAACCCATTAAATCTCCTTCAAAACCATAATTCCTATAAGAAAAACTATGAAGTAATGTGGAGTAAATACATTTCTCCCCGACACCTTTGTACAACACTATAAAACCAATTCACATACTAGTGAACACAACTTCCTCTGACCAACAATCTAGAAACCAAAATTCTAAATATAGTAACCTCTAAGGACCTTGAACAACGTATCACATCTATGCATGCATAACATCAATGTAGAAGAAACGTAGAGAAAAATTTGGAGCATGTTTAGAACACTTGCAAAATTTTGTTTTCTCTATTTATCAATTTTTCTCAAAAGCACTTGGAAGCCAAGTACCAGAGACATCAACTCAGCTCATTAATTCATTCTAACTCATCTTCAAACACTGCAACAAAAAGATAGATCCATGTACTCACAAAAATTCCTCAACATCTCAACTACACAAGCACAACCTACAACAACTCGTTTTCCTATTTTTCAAAATTTTCTCAATATCCTCGACATCTTCATCACGCAACTCCTTAACACATAGTTGACATAAATGACAACACCAATTAGTTGACTTCCTTCTCACATCAATGAAAACACCTTCATACTTTCAAAAATCTCCCCCTTTGTCATTGATGGCAACACATGATGTTGAAAAACATCAAAGATAACATACACAATTCTCATTTCTGCACACTCTCCCCCTTACAAGATTCTCTTTCCCTTTGACAATAATAGCATACAATAACTTTATCTCTTGATACCTTACACTTTTTCACATGATCCTTTCTCCCCCTTTGACATCAATGGAAAAGGATAAATTTTTTTGCATTATTCTCCCCCCTTTGACACAAAACCAAAATACCTACTCTAAATACTCCCCCTTAGGAGTACACTCAATCAACTGCAACAATGACAACACATTACACTACCTACTCCCCCTAAGAGGTAGCCACCTTGAAATTAGTCCAAAAAAGAGATAGATCCATGGATCCAGTAGACTAATGCATCTCGATATGCATCTAGTTCAAAGGAGGGGCAATAGCCCCCAACCTCTCCTTAAGATACTCAAAAGTATCCTTAGGAAGAGCCTTAGTAAATATGTCAATCCTTTGTAGGTACATACTCAAGTTTTACCTCATTCTTCATAACCTTCTCTTTGTGAAAGTGATAACTGATAGATATATGATTTTTCCTTAAATGCATCACTGGACTCTTTTAAATGTTAATTGCACTTGTATTGTCACAAAATATAGAAATAGACTCACCATGCACTACTCTAATATCCTTCAATTTTTATCTCATCCACAAAACTTGTGTACAACATGATGTTGCAAAATATTCAGCCTCTATAATGGATAAGGAAAACGAATCTTTCTTCTTACTTAACCATGACACTAATCTACATCAAAGAAAGAATGGACCACCACTAGTACTTTTTCTATCATCAACACAACCAACCCAATATGCATCTATATAAGCACTTAAAATGAAATCAATATCCTTAGAATACCACAAAGCATAATTTGGAGTGCCTTTTAAATATCAGAATATCCTCTTCACAACCGCAACATGTGTTTCTTTAGGATCTTCTTGAAATCTAGCCACAAGACAAATTGCATGTATGATATCCAATCTAGTAGCAGTTAGATATAGAAGTCCAATAATCATAGATCTATATTTTCTCTAATCAGCCTTAGGTGAATCAACATCTTTTCTCAATTTACAACCAGTCACCATAGGAGTGCATATTGGTTTGGAGTCTTCCATTACAAACTCTTTCAAAACCTCTTTGTCATACTTAGACTATGAAATGGAAATCCCTTTATCAGTTTGATTGATATGTAGCTGAAGAAATTTTTTTATCTCCCCAAACGTTGACATCTCAAATTATTTTTTCATCTCTTCAATAAAATTCTTACACATAGCTTCATTTTCACCAAATATCATATCATCCACATACATAACTACTATCCAGATTTTGTCTTCTTCAATTTTGAAGTAAATATTACTCTTTGTAGTACCTTTACTGAATCCTTGTCATATCAGATATCTATCCAACCTTGCATACCAAGCTTTGGTATCTTTATTTAATTTTTATAATGCTTTCTTCAATCTGCAGACCATATCTAGTTGATCTAATAACTAAAATCCTTGTGGTTGTTCCATGTAAACTTATTCTTCCAGTTCACCTTTAAGAAAATCAGATTTCACATCCATCTAATAAAATTTAAAGTCCTTATATGTTGCAAATTCCAAAAACATTTTGATAGATTCCATCCTAGCCACAGGAGAAAATATATCCTCAAAATCTATTCCTTCCACTTGTGAGTGACCATTACACATAATTATTTTTCTGTTTCTTACCAATTATCCATTCTCATTCAATTTGTTTCTAAATACCCACTTAGTTCTAATTATGTTCTTGTTTTTTTGTCTAGGAACCAATTCCCAAATCTGATTTTTCTCAATTTGCATAATTTCTTCTATTGCCTTTATCCAATGTTCATCTTTGCATGCCTCACTCACTATCTTAGGTTCCACCTTATAAATTAAACACAAATTTACCTCAACTTCAAAAACTCTACTTCTTGTCAATACTCTTTTCCTCTTGTATCAAATGATCTAATCTTCAGAATGATTCTTTTGCACATACTTAGGGGTCTTAGGGGTCTTCTCTAAAGCTTCTTCCTCTTCATTTTATACTTTTTTTTCATCATCTTTTTCTTCTTTTTGTTTTCTACCTTTTCTTGTAACATTTGTAAGCATTTTTTTTATTAGAATATCCAAGGAAGATACCTTCATCAGACCTTGCATAAAATTTTCCTAAGTTCTCTTCTTCTCTTTTGATATAACATTTGCTTCCAAATAATCTAAAGTACTTGACAGTAGGAATCCTTTCATACTCTTGGTTGTTTTTTCCAATAGAACCTTAAAATCCTCTAAAGGGTACACAACCTTTATCCTCAAGAATCTTCAAGGTCAGTGGCCAATGAATGAGAGATTGATATACAACCTTTCTCCCCTGCACTTCAGGCCCTATTAAACCTGGGAGGGTGATCCCAACAGTGTGTTTATAGATACTCTTGTGTGCAAAAGTATCAAACACAAAGTAAACAAATAAAATCTCCTTCATATGCTTATAAAAAATAGTACCCTAAAGGTTTGATTGACCTTCATGGCAGTGTCTAATTTAAACATGAGAAATATAATTCATTAAATCTCAACACACATTCACACTGGGATAGATAAGTAAATTGGTTTTAAAATTGTGATTAGTTGTTGAATTAACCCACAAAATCTAACACGAATAACACACTTAGATAAGTGCCTCATCCATTGGAATGAAGTCAATTCACATACCTATACAACCTAATAAAAATTTAACACACAACATCATCTAAGCTTTGGCATTACTGCATTATAGTACATCAACATTTTATTCTCAACCATAATTCTTATGAGAATCCTAGCACTTAATTCACATGAATCTATAGCTTCGATCAAGCACTTATATTAATTCCTTGAATTAATGAGCAAGAACAAAACTAAACACCCACTAAAAAACAATGGAGATGAACAAGACAATCCTTGATTATATTATTCATAACTCATAATATAAGTACATAGGAGAGAAAACAGTTTTGTAATTACAACATTCTATATCATTCTGCTAGTATTGCTATCAAAATTACATACATATTGAAAAAATCCAACCCTAAGACTTAACCCTAAAATGCTCTATATTACAATGTTCTTTGTGTCTAATTAGAGAACAACCAACCCAAAAAATGAGGCAAAAAATAACACTTAAGGAGAAAGAAACCCTAAATACACATCAAAAGAAGACACTTGGAAAATTTAGTCTTGATGATGAATAACTATCACTGCCTAAAGAGAAGCCCTAATCTACATGTTGTTCCTTCTATCTTCATTTTCTTTCCTAGCAATAGAAAATATCTTAAATGAAAGTATTCATTCTTCATTTACCTTATTGCAGAAAAACTCTTTCACTTGCATATTCGTTATTTCACTGCCTCCAAAAAATACATTATTCCATCACCTAGGAAATAAAGTGTTTACTTTAATGCATAGGCTTTAAAGTTTAAAATACGGCAATTAAATAATTACTCGTACCCCTTATATTTTAATCCTGCTGCAAAAATCTTTTTCTTTTACCCGATGGCTGAAAAAATAATTTTGTATGTTCAGGCACTTAGTATTTTTATCCGGCTACAAAATAAAAATAAAAAAATTTCTCGTGCCATTTACAATTCACTTTTCACTTAATTCACCTCTCATTGATTTTTGATTAAACATTTAATATGACACTTGGGTCCCACCACTCCTTCACTCAAACATTACTGGGCTTTCATCGCATATCGTGAATGCAAAAAAGGAAACTAAAGATAATAGTGATGGGAGATATGCAACACATGGCATCACACATCACGAATGTAGGGAGAGAAGAAGATACAAAATAGCAATACATGAAGAGGAAGGCATGTTGTCACTAATTCAATGAGAAATGGGAGAGAGAAAATCATGATGCATGATAGGAAACAAAGGATTCCCCAAATTGGTCATTTTTCTTGATGCATGGTCCTTTTTATGGTTGCAAGCACTCAAAAAATGGCAAAACAGCACTGAAAGTGCTCCCAGCACACAAGGATAAGTCTAGGCATCATTTGGAAGGTGAAAAACATCATTTGCAACACATATACAACCTCAAAAATATGTCTTAGAGCCAAAAACGTGATTATATTCCACATTTGCCGCCATACACGCCTAGTTTGCCAAAAACACCTAAGAGGAACTGCCATGAAAATCAAGAGGTATCAAATCCTTGATTCCAAACATAAATCAAGTCAAAATCTGCCTGGTAATGGTGATTTCGCACCATCATTGATTTAATGAGGAAAAGAAACTTCAAATCCATGATGGGCGAGTGGAAACTCAGAGAATTGCTTCATTGATGATTTAATGAGGAAAAGAGACCTCAAATCCGTAATGGGTGATGAGAAGTAACCACCATCACTAATCCCCAATCCAAATTTGAAAGACAAACCAAAACAATGATGGGCAATGGAGATATGTCGTGAAGTCGTGTTGTGACCAGAATTAAACTTGTTTTTCCTAGAAAAAATTTGAAATGTATTTTATTTTTCCCTAAATGCATCTTTTACCTTTCCATAGTATTTAAAACATTCAAAAATATTTCATTATAAGCATTTGAAACATTGTAAAAAATGCAAATTTTAATTACGCTTATAGGTCAAATGAAGAAATTTCACTATGCACAAACGATGACCCTTGGAGTCGAGATTTTTTGTGTGTGACTATAATCAATTATTTAGAGAAATCCCATTTCCTCAAAAATTGCATCATTGAAATATTTCTAGGACCTCCTTTGTAAACTAGCCTTCGGGACACGTTCATCGCACCCAAAATACATTAAAATAATATACCAAATGACCCTTTTTTTTATGAAAATGAAATTGTAGACATTTTAAACCAAAACAAGAAATGGGTTGTCCTTAGATTTCCAAAATTTGGAACTTTTTAGAACACCAATTTTGGCCTTATCGCAGTTAGCAATAGATTAATTAACCCTTCAAAACTCATCCTAGGAGCCTGAAACTAAGAAAGGATGTAGAAATTTGACCCAAGAACTCATTGCAATAAATGGTTTGGAAAAATTCATCCTGAGGTGCAAGATATTAAAATTCAAAGTGGCTTAGTCAGACTTTTTTACTACACCTATCAAAAACCACCACGAGCACACCAAGTTACCTCCTTGAAAAAATACCAAATCACCTCCTAGGAAGCTACCACTAGAAAAATTAGGTCATTTAGGTCCATTTAGTATGTGTACAAGAGGTTTCTTCACCAATCCATATTCATCACAAGATACTAAAGGTCAAAGATGACCTTGAAACATTCAAATGTCAAAATATGACAAACTGCCTTTAGTTTTGACCTGGTAAAAATATCAAATCTGATCTCGAGACTCTGAAACTGGAACAGGGAGAATATGAATATGAAGAGAATGAAAAACACCAATCTATTTTCCATGATGATCATTCAATTGTGAAATATCAGTCTGAACAAGGGGCCACTTCGCAGGCCTGAGAGTTTACAAACAACAAAACAATCCAAGAACCCTCTAGCTTTTCTTTTCAAAACCTTGTCAAAAATCATCATGGGAAGCTGAAATCTGGAATACATGTTCACATATGTCACATGAGTACACCCACCAAAGTATTTGACATGAAAATCAATTGACTTCAAATTATGACCCTCCAAAATAGGTCATTGGGGCAGATTTTTTAGGGGCACTTCAGAGCATGCAAATCAACCTTTTTCAACATGGGCACTCAAAATTTGGAATTTTTGAAGGTTCCATCAGTGTCTTCGACTAGGGAGACATGCCCCTCATGGGAATGGTGAGATTCCCAATCTCTGGGGAGTAGGCCATGTGTTAGAACAGTTGACAACGGAGTCTTAATCAATTTTTCAAACCATATTTGATGGCCCTAGGTCACCAAATGGAAAGAAGGGCCAATGTTTGCCTCTATCAAACACCAATATTTTGAAGGAACTAATCTCCCTCAACCCACATTTACCTCTTCCAAATCACTACAACAAGTATAAACCTCTTTTTTCAATCACAAATATGTAATTACCACTGAAATCTGCCTGATTATAAACGTTGCCACTAACATCTCTCACAACGTTTCTAAGCATACCATTTCTAGTGTAATCTCTTTCATTTTTCATTGTATAATAAGGCGTAAACTAAAAAATTTCATCATAACATGACACATATGTGTTATGTTTATCATATGAAACATGTTCATACTGAAAGTAACATTCCTTGCTTTTCACCTTATTCTCATGCTCCATCAAAATACCTTCCATATGAATTGGAAACTAAAAATATTCATACTCCTCTAAGTAGTTGGAATCATGATACTCAACCTTATCTACAACATCTATTCGAATATAAAATATTCATAGGAAATTGCCTCGAGGAGTTCATCAATGTGTTGCTTTTTTTGCATAAGGCCACATTCTAACCCTACGTCAAATGCATCATCAGAATCCTCGGCAAAGAGTAGATTATCTCTGCACCAATAAGGATCATCATTTCTCATTTGTAGTGAAGATGGAGGCTCATCAAATAAGGGATTTTCCATTACATTCATTTTTGACACAAAAGTGTCTTCCTCCTAAACATGGAGATCTAAATCTTTGATATCATTATTTTTTTCAAAATCATTACAATCACTAGAAGAGCATACAAATAGATTTTTAACTTCATTGATATCCTCTATAGTTAACATCTTTGACTCACCTTCTGAAAAACTCTTCATAGGAAGAAAGTTGTTCCTCCTCAAGCAAACATACATTCCCATCATTATCAGGATGTTTCTCATTTGCCACAAAAGATTCTATTTCTACTTCATGAGGATAATCATGACCAATAGAGGAATAATCATATTTAATGCCTTCATAATTACTAAAACAAGAGGACTCATAAATATTGTAACTATGTTCAGAATTTTCAGACTAGATACTTAGTCTTATGTCTTCCATAGGAGCATAAGTAGTGGAGTTTTCAAAACAATCGAAGCGTGGGAAGATATCAACATGTATTTAGGCTCCTGCACTTTATATTGTTTATTCTCACACACTACTTCAACATTACCAATCACTTGGGTTGCTTCAACATGTTGAATTCAAGAGCCCATTTCTATTCCTTGATTAGTAGACTTGCAACAAGGGATAACTTCACATACCTTATTTTGTTCTATAGACCATGCATTTGAAATATGGCAGCCATGATCATTATCTACACAACCAATGAACGTGTCACTCATTCCACTTGCTTCACTGAAGTGTACATTTTAAACCTTTTCTCTACTATCTTCTTCTTTATGTCATATCTCAATACTTGACTCATATGAAGAAGAAGAATCATTATCATTGTAGATTGAAAATATAATACTTTTGATGATCATCTCTAATCTTTTCAAAACAATAAATACATTCACACACTTGGTCAAGCCTAACAGGCTTCAACTCCTTTGGTATAGCATTCAAACCTGGTTCATAAGATTCATAGAATAAATCAATGCATACTAAATTTTCAAGCCTGTGACACTCATGAATTGTAGATAGGGTATCCATAAATCTTGCATAGAGATCATATGATGATTCTCTTTCATGTCTTCTTATGCAAGAGAGAGCTTGACCCAAAACCATAGGATCATTATTGCATGTAGCTTCTTGACAATTTTTTTGGAGCTCTATGTAATCAACATTATGGAATGATGTGCAAATTGAAACAATAGGGATGTAAGTGATCTGATATTCATTATCAACTTCTGACTTACACCTTCCATCAAAATTTGGTGTCTTAGGGTAGTAAACACTTATAGACAAATGACCCTTGTGCATTCCATATTTTTGATTATTTTCAATGCTGATGGCTATATCATAGGCTTGATGTAAGATTTTAAAATCCTTATCTCTTAATAGATAGCTCATCTCATTATCAAAAGATCCCAAATAAACAACCAAACACACTGCATCACTTAGTCTCAAAACCTCAAGAATATCCCTTAATATTGTAGCAAATCTTTGGTTAAATATTGAGACCAGCTTGTTCTCCTCTTTCTCAATGCTCATAAATTTACTTATCATAGAACTAGCATTGATTCTTTCACTAAATTGTTCCATGAACACTATGTTGAACTCCTCCCAAGAATAGATAGAGCATGCTGGTAAATCAAAGAACCAATCTCTTGCATCTCCTTTAAAAGATAGAAGAAACGACCTTATAATCACATCCTCATGATCTATCTCATAGTCACCCATTAAATTGTTGAATTCTTGTAGATGCTTTCTTGTTGATTCACTTTTTCTACTTCCAAATTCTGGTAACTTATCTCTGATGTCAGATGGAATAAAATTTGGGTGACCATTATTACCACTGAAATTTATGGGTCTATATCTTTCAGTGTTAAAACTTCTTTGAAAGATTGGCTAGGGTTTAGCACAAACAATGGTTTCACTAGGAATCATACAATGATGCATATATTGATGTACTTTGATATACCTTTTCAAAACTTTCATAGTAATGCAACTATTATGCACATAGTTCATAGGTTTCTTATATAACATATGACCTTAAACCCTTTACAAAATATGACATCTGATTTCAACTATGTTTAAGGTCTATTCACCTTGAGTAACTCTAAGAAAAACACACATACTTATACATAATGCTAACTACAACTTTTATCACAAAAGTATGCAAACTCAATATTACTATCCTTTCCCTTTCTTAATGCTATTCCACCTAATAGTGAACAAAATTTTCAAGACTTGAAGACTTCTCATAAACTGTGTTCAAACATAATAAAAAATTCTTTCAATTTTATGAGAATACCTAGAAACTTGTAGCAATTGCTAACCTTTCTCCTTGACTAATTTTTTTGCAAATATGGAACTCTCTTCACATTTTCAGCAGGTTCTTTAGACAGAGTCACCACCTTTCTTCACTGAGGACTAAACTTCAGCAGTATGAAGCTCCTTTAAGGATTAATCTCATTTTGGGTCTTCCCCAACAGCAAAGTCATGTTGAAATCCATTGAACTTTTCTGCAACCAAACCCTTTCTAGGTTCAAGAACTTCTCACCATCTGAACCAAAATTTTTGATTCATCAAATAATTGACTTTGAAATACAACAGTCTACAACTGAAGATTGAAAATTATCCCCAGCAAAGTCACCAATTTGTTGGTTTTTTTCCCAGCATAACCTTAAACTCCTCTAAAGGGTATCCAACCCTTATGCTCAAGAATCTTCAAGGTCAGTGGCCAACAAAAGAGAGCTTGATATACAACCTTTCTCCCCTACACTTCAGGCTCTGTTAAACCTAGGAGGGTGATCCCAATAGTGTGTTTATAGATAGTCTTGTGTGGCAAAGTATCAAACACAAAGTAAACAAATAAAATCTTATTAATATGCTTAAAAGACACATTACCCTAAAGGTTTGGCTGACCTTCATGGCAGCGTCTAATTCAAACATGTGAAATATAATTCATTAAAGTTCAACACACATTCACACTGAGATAGATAAGTAAATTGGTTTTAAAATTGTGATTAGCTGCTTTATTAACCCACAAAATGTAACATGAATAGAACACTTAGATCAGTGCCTCATCCATTGGAATGGAGTCAATTTCTATACCTATACAACCTGATAACAATTTAACACACAACATCATCTAAGATTTAACATTACTGCATTACAATACATCAACATTTTATTCTCAACCATAACTTCTTATCAGAATCCTAGCACCTAATTCACATGAATCTACAACTTCACTCAAGCACTTATATTAATTCCTTGAATTAATGAGAAAGAACATTTAAATAGACACCCACCGGAAATAAATGGAGATGAACAAGAAAATTCTTGATTATATTATTCATAACTCATAAAGTAAGTACATAGGAGAGAAAATGGTTTTGAAATTTCACCATTTTATATTATTCTTCCAATATTGCTATCAAAATTACATACATATTGACAAACTCCAATTCTAAGATTTAATCCTGAAATTCTCTATATTACAATGTTCTCTATGTCGATAATTACAGAACAACCAACCCAGAAAATGAGGTAGAAAACAACAATTAAGGAGAAAGAAACCCTAAATGCGCATCAGAAGAAGACACTCACAAAATTCAATCTCGTTGATGAATAACTATCACTGCCTGAAGAGAAGCCTCAATCTGCACATTGTTCCCACTATCTTCATTTCCTTGCCCAATAATAGAAAATATCTGTAGTGAAAGCCTTCATTCTTCATTTACCTTGTTGTAGAAAAACTCTTTCACCTATATATTGATTATTTCACTGCCTCTGAAAAATACATTATTCCATCACCCAACAAATAAAGTTTTTACTTTATTGGAAAGGCTTTAAACTTTAAAATAGGGCAATAAAATAATTACATGTTCTCCTAATATTTTAATCCTCCAGTAGAAAGATTTTGCTTTTACCTAATGGCCAAAAAAATAATTTTATATGAAGGCACTTAGTATTTTTATCTAGCTACAAAATAAAAGCATCTTTTTCCCATGCCATTTACAATTCACTTTTCACTTAACTCATCTTCCATTAATTTTTTATTAATAATTTAATATGACCCCCTAGGTCCCATCATTCCTTCACACAAACATTATTGGGCTTTCATCGCATATCACGAATGCAACAAAAGGTAATAGTGATGGGATATATGCAGCACATTGCATCGCACATCGCGAATGCAAGGAGAGAATAAGATACAAAACAATGATACGTAAAGATGAATGAATTCCATCACAAATTCAATGACAAATGGGAGAGGGAAAATCATGATGCGCGATAGGAAACAGAGGATTCCCAAAATTGGTCGTTTTTCTTGATGCAGGGGCATTTTTATGGTTGCAAGCACCCGTAAAATAGCCAAAATAGTGCTGAAACTAATCCTGACACACAAGGATAAGTTGAGACATCATTTTGAAGGTGAAAAACATCATTTGCAGCACATATACAACCTCAAAAATCTGTCCCATATCCAAAAACGTGATTACATTCCACATTTGCAGTCATATGTGCCTGAATTTACCAAAAATGCCTCAAAGGAACTGCCATGAGAATCAAGAGGTATCAAATCCTTGATGTCGAATAAAAATTAGGTCAAAATCTTCCCGAGAATGGTGATTTCACACCATTGCTGATTTGATGAGAAAAAGAAACTTAAAATCTATAATGGACAATGAGAAACAACTACCATCGTTGATTGCCAATTTAAATGTGAAAGACAAACCAGAATGATGATGAGCAATGGAGATTTATCATGAAGCCATGTTGCTATGACTCTGACCAATCAGAAGCAAGAATTAAACTTTATTTTCCTCTAAATATTTGAAATGTATTTTATTTTTCCCTAAATGCATCTTTTACAGGCCAAACGAAGAAATTCCACTATGCACAAACTATGACCCCTGAAGTCGATATTTTCTACGTGTGGCCATAATAAATTTCTAAGAGAGGGGGACCAACCATGTTCAAGGTCCCTGGTCATGGAGGGCTAGGAGCGGAAGGCTACCCTAACTTACCTCAGTCTGAAGGGATGTTTCAAATGATGGTTGAGAATGATGAGGACTATAAGATCGTGTAACCACTCTTCATACCCAAAACTAGTTTTGGGGTTAGGCAAGCCAATTTTCAGGTTCAACATTGTGCCTCAGGTAGCTCTCTACTTGAGGATGGAAGTGTGGTTCTGAGATGATAGTGTGGCACATTGGCTTCTCTTAGGTGTGTTGGCATTTGTACGACCAAAGGATCGAAAGTACAATGAGAACTGCCAAAAAATGAGTTGACAACCTAGCTAATGGTTTTTAGGGGAACAAAACAACACTATAAAATAATAGATCTATACAATCAAATATGATAAAGAAAATAGATTAAATCGAGGGTAACAAAAATGATCTCACAAAAGATATTTTGTGCTAGCTAGCTCTAAATGCACATCCACCTACACACAAGAAAGAGGAAAATTTTGGGGGGCTATATAGGGGTTTGCCTCACTCAGACCCCTATTTTGGTGTTTCCACCTCCACAGATAGCCAAGATAGCAACTATAGAGAAAATTATGATAAAGGAAAAATGAAAGTAAAGAACACAATAACACCACAAAACAATATTGTGCTACTCAACCAAATCATAGAGGAGAGGAGTGATAATGCTTACCACCTCCACCAAGAGCTCACTAGCTAATGGGGGAGAAAATGAGGGGATTCAAGCCCTTGATGCAATGGTGTTATTCCACACTTTCTCTATGGAGTTGATGGAGTGTTGTTGCTACTGCTATGGAGTGCTAAAGTTTTTCTTGAAGGATGGAGAATGCAAGAAGTGAATGCTAGAAGATTGCTAGAGGATGAATTGAATACTTGGAGAGTGCAAGAAGTGAATGCTAGAAGATTGCTATAGGATGAATTGAATGCTTAGAGAGTGCAAGAAGTGAATGCTAGAAGATTGCTAGAGGATGAATTGAATGCTTAGAGAGATGAAATGAAGGAATGAATGGTTTTTTTGAAGGGAGAATGAGAAAAATGCCCATATTTGGGTCGGTTGTTCAAAGAGGGGTGTTACAAATTGACCCCAAGAGGAAGTGTAATGCATCTTCTGGCTTCAAATGCAAAAATATGTTAGGGAAATAAGCGCATGGTGTGGAAATTTGTGCACCATGCGAGCGTCCCTAACAATTATTCTTCTATCGACACATAAAACAAATGCCAAGTGGAATGAAGGCAACATGTTGATGTGGAATTTTGCCTTCGGATTTAGTTTTCTAAGGTGAGGAAATGTAAAAGGGGAATTTGTGTAAGGGGTTTAAATTCAATCCTATACATTTTTTTCCCACTTTAGCGTGCATGAATACTAATGAGTTCTTCGGTAAAGTATATCGGAAGAGTAGTAGGGCTAGAAATGTATACCTAAATTGTCGAGGAAGAAGATCATGATCTCGCAAGCTCGAGAGCATAGGCTAGAATGAAAGACTCCATAATCTTGTAGAAATATGAAGCTATAGAATGAAAGAATATTACAAGCTCGCAGACCTGCAAGGAGGCAACCCCCAAGAACTCTCACATGAAGGAGGCACCAAAAATTAAGTGCGTCATAGCCCTACAGACCCGGAAGGAAGGTATCCTCCAAGATCTCTAACTTGAAGAAAATCAAGAAAAGTGTCTCACAAGCCTACAAGCCTGTAAGGAAGGTCTCCTCCAAGATCTCTCACATGAACAAAATGAAGAAAAGTGCCCTATAGACCCACAAACTTGTAGGGAAGGTCTCCTCCAAGATCTCTCACATGAAGGAAACTGATAAAATTACCCTACAAACCTACAGACCTGTAGGGGAGCGACCCCCAAGATCTCTCACATGGAGGAGGTTCCCTACAAGCTCATAAACCTACATGGATGTATCCCCTAATATCTCACATGGAGGAAACCAAAGGAAGGGCGCTCTACCGAGTCAAGAAGCAGCTTTATAGGAACACCTGCAAAGCGACATGTTTACCCATAGATGTAACATGTCAAAAAGCAGCCACATAGGAAAATAAGCGGATAGTCACATGGACTACTAACAAGTTAGAAAACTTTCAAATGGGTCCCTCAGGAACCCAACATGAGGAAGGGGTCCACTCAAGGGATGTATTGTTCGAAGGTGTGAAATAAATGTTTCTTTCTAGAATCGATTCATCATCAAGGAATTTGAAAGGATGAAGATTCCCCCATGCAAGGAGAAGGTCGAAGTTTTTCCCACTTTGGAGGAAATTTCTCAAACCCTTTCTTGACGAACCCATAATGAAGGAAACATGTTCCATAAGGGGTCCAAGTTGAGAATGCAATTTCTTGAAAAGAAGTTTGTGAATATTCTCAAGAAAAGATTTGTTAGTGACGAATTAATTTTCTAAAAATAGAAGTGTTATAGAGGCAGCATTGACACACATGAAAGGGACAATACAAGCAAAGGGCATAGGGGGATCTGGTTTCATGGGGCCAGATCTGCTCATGCTTTTATAAATAACAAGTAGCCACAGTGCAAGGTGAAAGATCATCTATCCCCAACTAGATAAGGAATAATAAACGAAAAATAAAGTAAAAATAACAAATTGTCTCAATATGGAAGGGAAGCTTAAATTCCCCCAATGCTTTGCATCGTCCCCAATTTATCGAAAATCAAGTCACAAACATAGAAGAATGATGAAACAAACAGAAGAAGGTTTATGACACAAAAATCACTCCTATATCCAAGCACCAACAAGGGTGACAAGGGTCATCTAGGAACACATAGAATGATCATGGGGGAACATAGCACAACACACACACATACTTCTAATCTAAAGATAAAGAAAGGGGCTTCCCCCTTGTTGGAAACACAAGGGAAAACAACTGAGAGGGGGGTGAATCAATTGTCATATATTATTCAAAATTATTAAATTTTACTCAAGTTATTCTTAGATCTAATGACAAAAAATTAATCATAAATAATCACCACATTAGAAACACACATAACACCAAGATTTTTTTTGCATGGACAACCTGTTAGGGGAAAAACCATGGTGGAGGTTAATCCACAAGTTATACCCTATTAAAAATATAAGAAAAATGAATAAGGAATGCATATGCATTTAGGCACACTGCCTAGAGCTCACTGCTCAAAGAAGACACACTATCTTACATAAGACTTTTATATTAAAACCATCTAAATGATTTGAATTAAGAAATTAGCTTCTTCAAAAGCCCGATGACAGTTTTGGTTAGGCACATAAACACTTCTTCACACTTCATTCAAAATTCTTCATACTTTTCTCTATAATTGAATGATCTTATCTTTTTTCGAACATAGCACTTGCACACTTCACATACAACTTCACACACTCTCATCAAATGAAGAAAAAAATCATTCTTATACATCCGCTACATGGAATTACATCAACAACTTTGTTGACCAAAAATAAAGAATAGATAAATACAAATTGTCGGCCCAATTCATGAACAAACCTCAATGCATACCAATTGAAGTCAGTCACAACATAATGAAGACCTAAAACACCATCCTTTAATGTGTGAATAATTCAAAAATTAATCCATGAGGATCCACAACATGTTACAATCACCATGTTAGCCAAGAACATGAAAAATCCGAACACACAAAGGAAAAATCTATGATCACGAGCACACCAATCAATGCGAGCATGCAACAAAGATAGGGCATGATTTGGAAACATCAATGAACATTGCAAGACCATACACAACAACTCAAATTACCAAATTTACATTTTCTTCTTCTAGAAATACCAGCTATAGTAACAGAATAACTGTAGGAACACAAAAACTCACAACTTACTCCAATCTTGATGTGCACCTTTGAAACTTCCAGAGGATAAACTAGATAGGTTCGACAACAAAACATTTAATGTGCAACTTCTAAATACTATCATGTTGAACTTTTCATCATACTAAACTTCACAGCTTCACAAACAACCTCCAACATATTTATTATAACTTTCTCAATATACTCGACATATACAGCCTTGAAGACACCAATGCTAATAGTGTTGACATCAATGACAACCAAATATCAGCAACATAACTGCAACATACAATAATATCCCCATTTGGAATTGATGGCAACACATGATGTGAAAAATAACATCAACACAACTAGCTCTTCTCCAACAGTCTCCCCCTTAGATATTGTACTATTCTCCCCATTTTTATTTTTTGATCTTCAAGTATTACTCTTCTCCCCAAATTTTTTCACATTGCTCTTCTTCCTCTTTGAAATCAATGGCAAAGGTACACAAGATCTGAACTACATATTTGAATCATCTGACTACTCCCCCTAAATAGCAACCACCATAACATCAATTTGAAACAAGATATGACTATAAATGCATGGACGGATGCGAAGAATTTCATCTTAGTTTTGATTAGGAGGGGAAATCACCCCTAACTTCCCTTTGAGATACTCAAAAGTATCCTTAGGTAACGGCATAGTGAATATGTTTGCAATATTTCCTTAGTAGGCACATACTTCAGTTTGACTTCTTTATCACTCACTTTGTCTCTCAAAAAGTGTTATTTGATAGATATATGTTTTGTCTTTGAATGCAACATCGATTCTTGGAAATATTTATGGTGCTTGAATTATCACAAGATATAGCAATAGGCTCATCATACTCAATTCTGATATCTCTCAGCATCTACTTCATCCATATTACTTGAGTATAGTTGTTTGTAGTAGCAATATATTCTACCTCAACAGTAGATAAGGAAATGGAATTTTTCTTTTTACTTATCCAAGACACCAGCTTCTTCCCCAAGAAGAAGGCACCACCTTCCTGTCATCCACATCTCCTTCTTAATCTACATCAGTAAAGGCACTCAAGGTAACATCATTATCTTTAGGATACCATAGGCCAAAATCAACTGTCCCTTTCAAGTATCTGAAAATTATCTTTACAATAGTCACATGAGACTCCTTCGGATCAACTTAAAATCTAGCAACCATACATATTGAATTCATAATGTTGAGTCTAGTTTGAGTCAAGTAAAGCAATCCACTGATCATTGACCTGTACCTTGTCTAATTTTCCTTAGGAGAATCATCATTTTGTGTTAACTTGCATCTAGTTACCATGGGTGTACCAACAGGATTTGAGTCTTCCATGCCAAAAAAATTTAGTAACTCTCTTACATATTTGGACTAAGATATAAAGATTACATTATCTAACTGAGTAATTTAAAATCCCAAAATAATTTCAACTCTCCAATCATAGACATTTCAAATTCACTTTTCATTTCATCAGCAAACTTCATACATAAGTCATTATCACCTTCAAAAATAATGTCATCAACAAAGACTTCAATAATCAACTCTTTATTTTGATCCATCTTAAAATATAGATTATTGTCAATAGTACCTTTATTGAATCTAAGCTTCAACAAGTATTTATCGAGTCTAGCATACCAATCTTTAGGGGATTTCTTGAGTCCATATAGTGCTTTCTTCAGTCAGAAAACAATATCTCCCTTATTAGTCAGTTGAAATCCATCTAGTTGCTCAACATATACTTCTTCTTCTATCTCACCATTTAGAAATGTTGACTTTACATCCATTTGATAGATTTTTTAGTTCTTAAAATCAGTGTAAGAAAGAAACAATCTTACAAATTCAATTCTAGCAATAGGGGCAAAGGTTTCTTCAAAATTAATACCTTCCATTTGTGAGTACCCTTTACATATGAGTATTGCTTTATTCCTTACCACTTCACCTTGTTCATTCAACTTATTCTGAAAGACCCATTTGGTTCCAATCACATTTTTATCTCGAGGTCTGGGAACAAGAATCCATGTATCATTTTTCTCTATTTGCATCAGTTCTTCCTTCATTTCTTCCATCCAATGTTCATCTTTACATGCTCCATTAAAATTGTTGGGCTCAGTCTTGGAAATCAGATAATACTCTTCTGCAATTCTTCTTCTAGTCTATACACCTTTGTTCTTATCTCCTATAATCTGATTTTCGAAATGATTTATCTTTATATACCTCAGAAATTTGGGATTCTCTTGAACTTCTATTTCTTCTATTTTTTTCTTTTAGACTTTCACTAGCTTGTCCTTCTAGACTCTCTTGATTCACCGAAAAAATTTGAACTTGATTTTGTGTCTGAGAATTCTTTCCTATATCAGTACTATCATGTTGGTCATCTGAATCATATCCATAGTATCTAGATGATCTAGCAATGTCCTCATCAACTCT
Source organism: Sequoiadendron giganteum (assembly GCA_007115665.2). Lineage (NCBI taxonomy): Eukaryota > Viridiplantae > Streptophyta > Pinopsida > Cupressales > Cupressaceae > Sequoiadendron > Sequoiadendron giganteum. The sequence goes on along the minus strand of CM021102.1, from coordinate 168,799,750 downwards.
GACATTTGCACTTTCAACCATTTTCCTCAATCTTCTATTATAGCACTGGTACGCCTTTCTTTCGGTAGAATAACCTAGAAAGATTCCTTCATCACTCCTAGCATCAAACTTTCCTATATCTTCACCTCTCTTGATATAACATCTACTTCCAAATATTTTGAAATATTTAACAGTAGGCCTATAACCATACCACAACTCAAAAGGAGTCTTACTAGAATTACCATTCACATTTACCCGGTTAATAGTATATACAATATTTCTTATAGCTTCTCTCCAATAGATATGAGGTACATTACCTTCCATCATCATAGTTCTAGAAACATCTAGAATTTTTTTGTTCTTTCTCTCAACAACTCCATTCTATTGAGGAGTTTGGGGAGTAGATAACTGTCTTTTGATTCTATGCTCTTCGTTGAAAGAATTGAAATCTCGGGAAGTGAATTCACCACTTCTATCTGACCTTAAGAATTTAATCTTCAAACCTATCTCATTCTCATCCATAGCTTTGAAACTTCTGAACTTTTCTAATGCTTCATGTTTTTCTCTCAAGAAAGCAACCCATATCATCCTAGAGTAATCATCAATAAGCAACATAAAGTACCTTTCTCCTTGTAGACTTTTAATTCTAAAGGGACCACATAGATTAGTATGCACCAAATCTAGTACTCCATTAGAATGATGTTATTTTCTCTGAAAAGAAACTCTATTATGCTTTCCCATCTGGCATTCCTTCCATATGGTGTTAGTAGGATTCACTAGCTTAGGAAGATCTCTAACTGCTTGAGTGGAGCTTACTTTGACAATGTTATCAAAATTCACATGACACGACCTCCTATGCCATAACCAACTTTCATCAACTTGAGTAATTAAACAACTTTCACTAGTAGCACTCAAGTGAAAAATGTTACCTCTTGTCTTTGTACCTAAAGCAATTATATTTCCAAAATTTCCTAGTATCCTACATTTTCCATCTTTGAACTGAAGATTGTATCCCTTTTCGACCATCTATCCAACACTCAACACATTATGCTTCAAGCCTTCTACATAAACGACATCATCAGTATTATGTTTACCACCAAGAGAAATAGTGCCTCTGCCACAAATCACACTAGCATTGTTGTCTCCAAATCTTACAACACCACTGTCATATTTCTCCAAGCTTACAAACTTTTTTTTGTCACCACTCATATGATGTGAGCATCAGTTGTCAATCACCCACTCATCCTTTTCTTCAATTTTGGTTGTAAGAGCTTTCTCAATATTCTTATTACTAGCAGATTCAGTGGACACCAGACCATTTTCCTTGATAGCAATGAATACCCATCCATCTTCATTCCCATTTCTTTTATCAGATTCATCTTCAGTAACACCTTCTATAGCATAATAGCATTTTTTTTTAAATCTAGGCTTGTCAGGTTTAGACCTAGGAACTCTTTCAGGACACCTTGATGCAAAATGACCTATCTTATTGCAAGAGAAACATTTAATAGTAAACTTTCCTTTATACTTACCTTGTCCTTTGTCTTCTCTTTTCACAATCAATGCTTCCAACTCTTCTAACTCTCTTTCTTCATCTTCAATTTGTTTCATCTCATCTTCATACCTAAATTTCTTTCTGGAACTTTCTCCCAGATCATCTCTATTGGTTTCTTCTGGATATAGTACCTTTAAATGCAGATTATGTCTTAGGGGTAGAATCACCGAATTCACTTAATTCAAAGGCAACAATCTTACCAATCAACATATCTCTTGTCAGATTTGTTACTGTCCTGAGCTTTTCAATAGCATGAGATTTCATTTTGTAAGTAGGAAATGATTGGAGCACTTTAGCCACAATCTCTTCTTCATCCAAGGTTCCACCGACACATCTAATACCCATCACTAGTTCATTTAATTTTTGCATAAAAGAAATAATGTTTTCATCTTCACTCATTTTCAAGTTTTCCCACTTGCCTTTCAGAATTTGTAGCTTAGCAAATTTCATTGGTTCATCTCCTTCATACAATGTTTATATCTTCTTCTAGATCTCATATGTTGTTTTCAAACCCATTACATTTGTCATCTTTGAATCTGTCAGAGCATTTAGTAATGCTTGTATAGCCTTGATATTAGTTTTAGCTTCTTTGATCTCATTAGGAGTAGAGGGATGATTCTAAGGAATAACATATATGTTCCTTGTGATATTCTAGAAGAGTTCACTAATGCACTTCAAATGACACTCCATTCTAGCCTTCCATAGAGAGTAGTTTGTTCCATCGAATCTAGGACTATCCTTCTTGTATGATTCCATCTCGGATCACCTCAAGCTATTAATCTTCTTCAGAGGAACCTGCTTTGATAACAATTGTTGGAAACACAAGGGTAGACAACTAAGAGGGGGGGTGAATTAGTTATCACAGATTATTCAAACTTATTAAAATTCACTCAAGTTATTCTTAGATCTGATGATATAACATTCAGCATAAACAATCACCACATCAGAAACACACATAACACCAAGACTTTTTTGCATGGAAACCCTATTAGGGGAAAAATCACAGTGGAGGTTAATCCACAAGTTATACCCTATTAAAAATATAAGAAAAATGAATAAGGAATGAACATGCATTTAGGCACACTGCCTAGAGCTCACTGCTCAAAGAAGACACACTTTCTTACATAAGAATTTTAGATTAAAACCATCTGAACGATTTGAAATGAGAAATTAGCTTCTTCAAAATCCTGATGATAGTTCTAGTTAGGCACATAAATACTTCTTCAAACTTTGCTCAAACTTCTTCATATTCTGCTCTGCAATCGAATGATCTGATCTTTATTTGCACATAGCACTTGCACACTTTGCATACCACTTCACACACTCTCATCAAATGATGAAAAAAATCTCTCTTATATATCCTCTACATGGAATTACATCAACTTTATCAACCAAAAATAAAGAATAGATAAATACAAATTGTCAACCCAATTCATGAACAAATCTCAATGTGCACCAACCAAAGTTGGTCACAACATAATGAAGACCTAAAACAACATCCTTGAACATTCCAAACATTCAAAAATTAATCCAAGAGGATCTGCAACATGCTACAACCACCATGTCGGCCAAGAACATGAAAATCTTGAACACACAAAGGAAAAATATTTGATCACGAGCACATCGATCAATGTGGACATGCAACAAAGATAGAGAATGATCTAGAAACATCAACGCACATCATAGGAGCATACTCAACAACTCAAATTACCATAATTACATTTTCTTCTACCAAAAAAACTAGCTATAGTAACAGAATAACTGTAGGAACACAAAAACTCACAACTTGCTGCAATCTTGATGCACACCTCTAAAAATTTCAGAGGATAAACTAGATAGGCTCAAAAACAAACCCTCTAATGTGCAACTTTTGAATACCATCATACTAAAATTTTCATCACACTGAACTTCACAGCTTCATAGACAACCTCCAACATATTTATTATAATTTTCTCAATATCCTCGACCTATACAGCCTTGAAGACACCAATGCTAATAATGTTGACATCAATGACAACCACATATCAACAACACAACCACAACATCCAACACCCCTAACACTGATTGACCAAAAGGTCATCTACTTTCCAATCTAGATCATCTTAGGGGGAAGGAGAATGAGCCTGTAGTGGTTGAATGTTAAGGGGAGGAGCTTCCAAACCTCCTGCAACAAGGGATAAGGAAGAAGGCCCTGCAAGGTCTCCTCCACTAAGCTCTTGTGGAGCTAGGGTCAGTGATTTTACGAAGATCGCTAACAAGGCTGAAACTTCATCTAGAGAGTTAAACAAGCACTTTATCAGACTTCCATGTTTTATCTTGATAGACAGGGAAGACAACGCCCAAGGTTTAGCGCTAGGCTCACTGAATGATTTGGGAGAGGTGACGGACTCAGGGAAATCCAAGGTTGGTTCCATTACCAAGATAGAACAAATCAACACAGGACTGCCCTTCAGAGGGGATGGGCACCTCTTGCATCCTCCATTGCTAAAGGACCAACCTCTACCTTCTTCTTTGTCAAGGGGTGTGAACTCCCTATAGAAGAGGCAAGAGGCATAGAGGAAGAAGAGGAGAGAACCACAGTAGATACCACTAAAGTGTTTAGCATATCTATGGGTTTCAAAAAAGGAGGGACATCTGAAAGGGACATTAGTAAGGGTGGCTCCACTAAAGGAGTGATAAACACATGCACCTTTTTGGGGTCAAGCACACTCACAGTGGGATTTAGAGGGGAGACTAAGCTAGGTTGAATGGAAGTAGGAGAAAGGAGAGGGGAAGACACAATGAGAGGCCTTGGCATAGGGGTGGTCATTTCCTCATCCTTTTTCTGTAAAGCATCCTACTCAACCTCGAGAGCCTTTCATCGATGCTTACACTCACAAGCAAGGTGGTTTCTTTGACTCTTTGAGCTAGAGGCCGAAGGTTGCGAAGGAACAAAAGGCTCCTACTCAACCATGGGAGTGTCTACTACATTTGTTTTCTGGTATAGGGGCAGAATCCTAAATGGGAGCAAGAGGGATAGTTTGAGAAGTAGTAGGGGGAGTTGGCTTGAGTGCTTCAGTAGTGAGCCTCTTCCAATATACTTCTTTGAGAGAAGAAGTGGTGGGAGGCCACAGAGGTTAAGACATAGAGGACTCCCTACAGGGACTCTTCCTCCTTCCATAGCGAACAGGCCTAGGCTCTGTGGGTAGGACAAGAAGCTCAAACATGGGATGCTTAGGCTTTCGCTAAGTAGACGCCATAGGGTTCTCCTGTAGATGTAGTGAAAAACCTGATTGCACCACAACAGGGTGAGAGGAAGCATCAAGCTGAGTAGCGGAAGAGGAAGAAGGAGGGTCTTAGGATTACTTCTCTTCTACGTGCCTTGGCAACATCACTATTAGCTTTTAAACATGCCCTATGCAAAACAACATAAGGTGATGGAGTGTATCTCTTTTTTGGCCTTAGGTTCCCTTTCTTATAATTTTGATATGTCTGATGCAAGGGGTCCTTCCTAGGTGGGAGGACCAACAAGTGCAGGCCAAAAGTAATCTAAGGAGTAGCTACCATGCGCAACCGGTGGTCTATAGCCAATTCCATGGATCACATGTACGAAACCCTAATGAATGAATTTCAAACATTTATGCACAACCAAGGGAATTTCATTTATAGCTACTAGCCAGGGGATACCCAACTTCACTCTGAAGAGTTTAGACCCTGGGATAATGTCAAACAAAAGGTTCACAAATTTAGGTCCAGCGAGAACCGACAGAACAATACTACCTAGAGGAGGTACAAAAAACCTATCGTGTGTGCAGATGGTGCTCACAGGTGCATCATACCCATCTTTATGCAAAAAGTTGATTAGCATGATCTCCTCAGTTATGATATTCACTTGAGACATCGGATCAAAAAGAACACCTGTTACAGTGTTTTCGTTGATTCACAAAGGAATGTAAAGAGGAGATGGTTCTTTGTTAAAGCCCATCAACAAATCCTACGAGGTGAAGGTTATACCCATACCACTACTCACATGTTATGTAGAGGGAATGGGCTGGTGCAGAAAAGAGGCCATTACACACACTAGACGACACTTTCTCAGAGCTCCCTAAAGGTTACAAGACAAGATAATGACCGAGTTAAGGATTCGTTATGAAATACTTTTAGAACCTTCTAGCTACACCTACTAGGGGTCGCAGGTTGGGTTGTAAAGAAGAAGACTCACAACAATATCACCTACAACACTCCTAGAATACGAGGAAAGGAGCTTTCAATATCACAAAATGGAACCAAAATGGTTCACATCAGGTTCACCAAAAATGTAAGAGAGGGGTACCAACCATGTTCAAAGCCCCAGGTCATGGAGGGCCAAGAGTGGAAGGCTTCCCTAACTCACCTCAGTCTAAAGGGATGTTTCAAATCAAAGTCAAGAATGATGAGGACTATATGTTCCTACAACCACTCTTCAAACCCAAAACAAGTTTTGAGGCTAGGCAAGCTGATTTTCGAGTTCAACAATGTGCCTTAGGTAGCTCTCTACCTAAAGTGGAAATACGGTTCTAGGATGACAGTGTGATACATTGGCGTCTCCCAGGTGCATTGTCATATGTATGACTAAGGGACCGAAAGTACAATGAGAACTTCTAGAAAATGAGCTGACAACCTAGCTAATGAATTTTAGGGTAACAAAACAAAACTATAAAATAAGACATATACAATCGAATATGATAAACCAAATAGATTAAATCTAGGGTGACAAAAATGATCTCACAAAAGAGCTTTCTCTCTAGCTAGCTCCAAATGCACATCCACCTACACATAAGAAAAAGGAAAATTGTTGGGGGATATATAGGGGTATGCCTCAGTCAAACCTCCATTTTGGTGTTTCCACCTTCATGAACAACCAAGATAGCAACTGTAGAGAAAAGTATGATAAAGAAAAAATGAATGTAAAGAACACAATAACACCAAAAAATAGTATTGTGCCACTCAACCAAATCGCAGAGGAGAGGAGTGAAAATTCTTACCACCTCCACCAAGAGCTCACTAGCTAATGGGGGAGAAAATGAGGCAACTCAAGCCCCTGCTACAATGGTGTTGTTTCACACTCGCTCTACGAAGTTGATGGAGTGTTTTTGTTGCTGCTATGGAGTGCCAAAGTGTTGCTCGAAGGCTAGAGAGTGCAAGAAGATAATGCTAGAAGATTGCTAGAGGATGAATTGAATGCTTGGAGAGTGCAAGAATTGAATGTTAGAAGATTACTAGAGGATGAATTAAATGATTGGAGAGTGCACAAAGTGAATGCTAGAAAATTTATAGAGGATGAATTGAATACTTGGAGAGATGAAATGAAGGAATGGAGATTTTTTTTGAAGGGAGAATGAGAAAAATGGTCATATTTGAGTCGGTTGGTCGAAGAGGGGCATTACAAATCGGCCCCAATAGGAAATGTAATAACTTTGTTGGATTTAGACAAAAGAATCTTTCAGGTACGTAAGCATGTCACGCAGAAATCTACACACCTCATGAGTATCCCACATAGTTACTCTTCTAATAATGCACAAAATAGATGCCAACTGGAACGAAGGCAGCATGCTGATGTGGAATTTTTCCTTTGGATTTTGTTTTCTAAGGCGAGGAAGTGTAAAACTGGAATTTGCGTAAGAGGTACAAATTTGCTCCTATACACAAACAATTCTTTAGAGAAAACCCATTTCCTCAAAATTGCATCTTTTAAAGATTTCTAGGACCTCCTTTGTAAATTGGCCCCTAGGATGTGTTCATCACACCTAAAATACATTAAAATAATGTATCAACTAAACTCCATTTTTGATGAAAATGTGTTGTAGATGTTTCAAACCAAAATAAGATATAGATTGTCCTTAGATTTTAAAAATTTCAAAATTTTCGAAACACCAATTTTGGCTCTATCGCAGTCAGCATCACATTAATAAACCTATAAAAACTCATCTTGGGAGCTTGAAATTAAACAAGAATGTAGATATTTGACCCAAGAACTCATTGCAACAAACTGCTTGGAAAATTTCATCCTGAGGTGCAAGATATTAAAATTCGAAGTGGCTTAGTCATACTTTTCTACAACTGCACCTATCAGAAACCAACTCAAGCACACCAAGTTACCTCGAAAAAATACCAAATCACCTCCTAGAAAGCTACCATTGGAAACGTTGGGTCATTTAGGTCCATTGTTGTGTGCGCAAGAGGGTTCTTCACCAATCCATATTAATCACAAGATATTAAGAGTCAAAGATTACCTCCTTGAAACATTCAGATGTCAAAATATGACAAACTGCCTTTGCTTTTGACTTGGTAAAAATATCAAATATGATCTTGAGACTTTGAAACTAGACTAGGGAGCATATGAATATGTAGAAAAATAATCTATTTTCCATGATGATCATCCAACTGTGAAATATCAATCTAAAGAGGGGGGCACTTTGCAAGCCTGAGAGTTTACAAACAACAAAACAATCCCAAAACCCTATAGCTTTTCTTTTCAAAACCTTTCCAAAACTCATCATAGGAAGTTTAAATCTGATATTCATGTTCACATATGTCACATGAGTACACCCACCAAAGGATTTGACATGAAAATCAATTGGCTCTAAATTATGACCCTCCAAAGTAGGTCAGTGGGGTAGATTTTTAGGGGCACTTTTGAGTGTGCAAATCAACTTTTTTCATCATGGGAACTCAAAATTTGAAAATTTTGAAGGTTCCATCAGTGGCTCCAATTGGGAACACATTCCCTTTATGGGCACAGTGAGATTCTAGATCTCTAGGGAGTAGACCAAGTGTCAGAACATTGGGTAAGAGAGTCTTAATCAATTTTTCAAACCATATTTGATGGCCCCAAGCCACCAAATGAAAACAAGAGACAATTTTTTCCTCTTTCAAACACTAATCTATTGAAGGAACTGATCTCCTTCAACCCACATTTACCTCAGCCATACCACTACAACAAGTATAGCCCTCTTCTTTCAAGCACAAATATGTAATTACCACTTAAATATGCTTGATTACAAACATTGCCACTAACATCTCTCACAAATTTTCTAAGCATACCATTTCCAATGTAATCTCTGTCATTTTGCATTGTATAATCAGGCATAAAATAAAAAAATTCATCATCACATGACACATATGTGTTATGATCATCATATGAAACATGTTCATATTGAAAGTAACATTCTTTTCTCTTCACCTTACTATCACACTCCATCAAAATACCTTCCAGTTGAATTGGAAACTGAAAGTATTCATACTCCTCCAAGCAGTTGGCATCATGATACTCAACCTTATCTACACATATATTCCAAATGTAAAGAATTCATAGGAAATACCCTCAAGGATTTCATTAATGTGTTGCTTTGTTTGCTTAAGGCCACATTCTAACATTGTTCCAGATGCATCATCAAAATCCTCAACAAAGAGTAGATTATCTCTGCACCAATAAGGATCATCATTTCTCATTTCTAGTTAAGATGGAGGCTCATCAAATAAGGGGTTTTCCATTACATTCATTTTTGACACAAAATCCTCTACCTCTTTAACATGAAGATCTAAATCTTCCATATCATCAATGTATTCAAAATCATTACAATCACTAGAAGAGAATACATATAGATTTTCAACTTCATTGATATCCTCTATAGTTAATATCTTTGACTCGCCTTTTGAAAACTCTTCACACGAAGAAAGTTGTTCCTCCTTAAGCAAACATACATTCCCATCATTATTAGCATGTTTCTCATTTGCAGAAAAATATTCTATTTCTAGTTCATGATGATAATCATGATCAATATAGGAATGATCATATTCAATGCCTTCATAACTACTACAATAAGAGGACTCATCAATATTGTAACTATGTTCAGAATTTTCAGACAGGATGCTCAGTATTATGTCTTCCATAGGAGTGTAAGTAGTGGATTATTCAAAGCAATCAAAGCTTGGGAAGATATCAAACATGTACTTAGGATCCTTCTCTTTAGATTGGTTATTTTCACACACTACTTCAACATCACCAATCACTTGGGTTAATTCACCATGTTGAATTATAGAGACTGTTTGTATTCCTTGATTAGTAGACTTGCAACAAGGGATAACTTCACATACCTCATTCTATTCTCTAGACCATGCATTTGAAATATGACAACCATGATCATTATCTACATAACCAATGAACATGTCACTCATTTCACTTGGTTCATTGAGGTGTATATTTTTAACCTTTTCTCTACTCTCTTCTTCTTTATGTGTTATCTCACTACTTGACTCATATGGAGCAGCAAAATCATTATCATTGCAGATTGAAAACATAATAGCCTTTTGATGATCATCTATAATCTTTTCAAAACAAGAAATTCATTCACACACTTGGTCAAGCCTTACAGGTTTCAACTCCTTTGGTAGAGCACTCAAACCTGGTTCATAACATTCATAGAATAAATCAATGCATACTGAATTTTTAGGCCTCTAACACTTGGGAATTGTAGACAGGGTATCCATAAATCTTTCATAGAGATCATATGATGATTCTCATTCATTTCTTCTTATGCAAGAGAGAGCTTGACCCACAACCATAAGATCTTTATTGCATGTAGCTTCTTGATAGTTTGTTTGGGGATCTATGTGACCAACATTATGGAGTGATGTGCAAGTTGAAACAATAGGGGTGTAAGTGCTCTGATATTCAATTTCAACTTCTGACTTACACCTTTCATCAACATTTGTTGGCTCAGGGCAACAAACACTTATAGACAAATGACCCTTGTGCATTCCTGTATTCTAGTTTTTTTCAATGCTCATGGATATATCATTGGACTGATACAAGGTTTTAGGATCCTTATTTCTTAATAGATAGCTCATGTCATTATCAAAATCTCCCAAATAAATAGCCAAACAGACTGCATCACTTAGCCTCAAAATCTTAGGAATATCCCTCAATGTTTTAGCAAATCTTCGGATAAATGTTGGGACCATCTTGTCCTCCTCTTTCTTAATTCTCATAAATTTACTGATCATAGAACTAGAATTGATTCTTTCACCAAATTTATCCATGAACACTACTTTTAAATCCTTCCGAGAGTAGATAAAGCATGCTGGTAAATCAAAGAACCAGTCTCTTGCATCTCCTTTCAAAGACTAAAGAAACAACCTTATAATCACATCCTCGTGATCTATCTCATAGTCATCCATTAAATTTTTGAATTATTGTAGATGCTTTCCTATTGATTCACTCTTTGTACCACTAAATTTTGGTAACTTATCTTTGATGTCACATTTGGGTAGCCATTAATACCACTGGAATTGATGGGTCTATATCTTTCAGTGTTAAAAATTCTGACAACCTGGCTAGGACTGAGCACAAACCATGGTTGCTCTAGGATCCATACAATAATGCATATATTGATGTACAAGTTGATATACCTTTTCAAAACTTTCACATTAATGCAACTATTATGCACATGGTTCCTAGCTTTCTTTATAACATATAACCCTAAACCCTTTACAAAATATGACATCTCATTTCAACTATGTTTAAGGTCTATTCACCTTGGGTAACTCTAAGAAAAACAAGCATACTTATACATAATGCTAACTGCAACTTTTATCACAGAAGTATGTAAACTCAATATTACTATCCTTTCCCTTTCTTAATGCTATTTCACCTAATAGGGAACTAAAAAATTTCAAGACTTGAAAACTTCTCATAAACTACTTAAAAACACAATAAAACTTTCTTTAAATTTACGAGAATACTTGGAAACTTGTAATAGTTGCTAACCTTTCTTCTTGACTAAATTGTTTTGTAGATTTGGAACTCTCTTCACATTTTCAGTAGGTTCTTTAGACAAAGTTTCCACCTCTCTTCACAGAGGACTAAACTTCAAGCAGTATAAAGCTCCTTTAAGAATTAATCTCATTTTGGGTCTTCTCCAACAGTGGAATAACACTCAAATCCTTTGAAATTTTTTGCAACCAAACCCTTTCCAGGTTCAAGAAATTCTTACCATCTAAACCAAAATTTCAAATTCATTGAATAATTGACTCTGAAATATAACACTCTGCAACTAAAGACTGAAAATTATGCCCAATAGATTTACCAATCCGTTGGTTGTTTTTTTCAATAGAACCTTAAAATCCTCTAAAGGATAGCCAACCCTTATGCTCAAGAATATTCAAGGTCAGTGGACAACAAACGAGAGCTTGATATACAACCTTTCTCCCCTGCACTTTAGGCTCTATTAAACCTGGGAAGGTGATCCCAATAGTGTGTTTATAGATACTCTTGTGTGCCAAATTATCAAAAATAAAGTAAATAGATAAAATCTCCCTCATATGCTTAAAGGACACAATACCCTAAAGGTTTGGCTAACCTTCATGGTAGTGTCTAATTCAAACATGAGAAATATAATTCATTAAATATCAACACACATTCACACTGATATAGATAAGTAAATTGGTTTTAAAATTGTGATTAGTTGTTGAATTAACCCACAGAATGTAACATGAATAGAACACTTAGATAAGTGCCTCATCCATTGGAATGGATTCAATTCCAATACCTACACAACATGATAACAATTTAACACACAACATCATCTAAGCTTTGGCATTATTGTAGTACAATACATCAACATGTTATTCTCAACCATAACTTCTTATCAGAATCCTAGAACTTAATTCACATGAATCTACAACTTCACTCAAGCATTGATATTAATTCCTTGAATTAATGAGAAATAAAAAAAACTAAACACCCATTGGAAATCAATGGAAATGAACAAGATAATCCTTGATTATATTATTCATAACTCATAAAATAAGTACATAGGAGAGAAAATGGTTTTGAAATTTTACCATTTTGTATTATTCTACTAGTATTGCTATCAAAATTACATACATATTGACAAAATCCATCCCTAAGACTTAACCCTGAAATGCTCTATATTATAATATTCTTTGTGTCTAATTACAAAACAACCAACCTAGAAAATGAGGAAAAATATAGCACTTAAGGAGAAAGAAACCCTAAATGCACATCAAATGAAGACACTTGGAAAATTCAACCCTGCTAATGAATTACCGTCACCACTGAAGATATGCCCCAATCTATACATTGTTTCCGCTATCTGCATTTCCTTTCCTAGCAACAAAATATATCTTAATTGAAAGCCTTCATTCTTCATTTACCTTGCTATAGAAGAACTCTTTCACCTATATATTCATTTTTTCACTACCTCTGTGAAATACATTATTCAATCACCTAGCAAATAAATTTTTTACTTTACTGGATAGATTTAAAGTTTAAAATAGGGAAATAAAATAATTACCTATGCCCCTTATATTTTAATCCTACAGAAAAAATCTTTTTCTTTTACTTGATGGCTGAAAAAATAATTTTGTATGAAGGCACTTAGTATTTTTATCTAGCTACAAAATAAAAATAATTTATTTTCTCATGCCATTTACAATTCACTTTTCAGTTAATTCACCTCCCATTGATTTTTGATTAAACATTTAATATGACCCCTAGATCCCACCACTCCTTCACTCAAACATTATCGAGCTTTCATTGCATATCGCAAATGCAACAAAAGGAAACAGATGGTAATAGTGATGGGAGATATACAACACACAACATCACACATCATGAATTCAAGGAGAGAAGAAGATACAAAACAACGATACACAAAGAGGAAGACATGCCATTGCCAATTCAATGAGAAACAGAAGAGGGAAAATTGAAATGTGCAATAGGAAACAGAGGATTCTCAAAATTTGGTCGTTTTTCTTGATGTGGGGGTGTTTTTATGGTTGCAGGCACCCAGAAAATGGCCAGAACAGCGATGAAAGTGCTCCCAAAACACAAGGATAAGTCTTGGCATCATTTGGAAGGTGACAAACATCATTTGTGGCACATATACAACCTCAAAAATCTATCCTAGAGCCAAAAACGTGATTATATTCCACATTTGCATCCATACATGCCTGAATTTTCCAAAATGCCTTAGAGGAACTACCATGAAAATCAAGAGGTGTCAAATCTTTGATGTCGAATAGAAATTAGGTCAAAATCTACCTGGGAATGGTGATTTCGCACCATCGTTGATTTGATGAGGAAAAGAAACTTCAAATCTGCGATGGGAGGAAGCTTAGAGAATTGCTTCATCATTGATTTGATGAGAAAAAGAGACCTCAAATCCACGATGGGTGATGAGAAGCAACCACCATCGTTGATCGCCAATTCAAATGTGAAAGACAAACAAGTCATGTTGCGTCGTGACTTTGACCAGTCAGAAGCAAGAAATAAACTTCATTTTCCTCTAAAACATTTTAAATGTAATTTATTTTTCCCTTAATGCATCTTTTACCTTTTTATAGTATTTAAAATATTAAAAAATATTTTAATCATAAGCATTTGAAACATTATAAAAAATGCAATTTTTAATTACATGTGTAGACCAAAAAGAGAAATTTCACTATGCACAAACGGTAACCATTGGAGTCAAAATTTTTTGTGTGCGGCCATAATCAATTATTTAGAGAAAACCCATTTCCTCAAAAATTGCATCATTGAAAGATTTCTAGGATCTCCTTTGTAAATTGGCCCTCGGGACGTGTTCACCGCACCCAAAATATATTAAAATAATGTATCAAATGACCTCCTTTTTTGATGAAAATGGAGTTGTAGACATTTCAAACCAAAAATTGAAATGGGCTATCCTTATATTTTTAAAATTTGAAACGGTTTGGAACACCAACTTTGGTCATGTCGTAGTCAGCAACACATTAATTAACCCATCAAAACTCATCCTGGGAGCATGAAACTAAGCAGAGAAATTTAACCCAAGAACTCATTGCAACAAATGGCTTGGAAAATTTCATCCTAAAGTGAAAGATATTAAAATTCAAAGTATCTTAGTTAGACTTTTCTGCAACTACACCTATCAGAAACCAACTCGAGCACACCAAGTTACTCCCTGAAAAAATACCAAATCACCTCTTGGGAAGCTACCACTAGAAAAATTAGGTCATTTAGGTCCATTGAGTATGTGTGCAAGAGTGCTCTTCACCAATCCATATTTATCACAAGATATTAAGGGTCAAAGATGACCTCCTTGAAACATTCAAATGTCAAAATACGACAAACTACCTTTGGTTTTGACCTGGTAAAAATATAAAATCTGATCTTGAGACTCTGAAAGTGGACTAGGGAGCATATGAATATGAGGGGAATGAAGAACATCAATTTTTTTTCCATGATGATCAACCAGTTGTGAAATATCAGACTGAACAGGGGGCACTTCGTAGGCTTGAGAGTTTACAAACAACAAAACAATCCCAGAACCCTCCATCTTTGCTTTTCAAACCCTTATCAAAACACATCACGGGAACCTGGATTATAACATACATGTTCACATATGTCACATGAGTACACCCACCAAAGGTTTTGACATGAAAATCAACTGGCTCTGAATTATGACCCTTCAAAGTAGGTCATTGGGGTGGATTTTTTAGGGGCACTTACGAGCATGCAAATCAACTTTTCTCATCATGGATACTCAAAATTTGAAAATTTTGAAGGTGACGTCTCATACCATAACTCATAGGGAGTCTTTGTATTGTTAGCTTTAGCTTGAACTCTGTTATGTAAACAAAAGTATGAATTGCTTCCCTCTAGTAGAATTTCGGTATATTTTCTTCTTTTATTATAGTCCTAGCAGATCCTTGAATAAAATGTTTTTTCATTTCAACCACTCCATTATGCTGAGGAGTTCTAGGGGTAAACAAATGCTCTTTATTCAGTGAAGTTCACAAAACATGTTAAACTCATTTGAGGTGAATTTTGCACCTTCGTCAAACCTCAAACACTTGATTTTCAAATCAATTTCATTTTTAACCATAGCTTTAAATGCCTGGAATTTATCTAATGCATCAGATTTATCTCTAAGGAAAGTAACCCATGTCATTCTAGATTAATCATCAATAAAAATCATTAAATACCTATCACCTTGTAGACTTCTCACCCTTGTAGGAACACAAAGATTTGTATGAGCTAATTCCAGTAGTCTGGAAGTAGATTGTTCCTTTCCTTTGAAACTACTCCTTACTTGTTTTCGAAACTGAAAATCTCTATAAATAGCATTAATATATTTTATGATTCTTGGTAGATCTTTCACTACATGAACTGAACTGATTCTGAACACATCCTTCGGTGACATAACCAACTACATTAATTTGTGACATAAAGCAACGACCATCAACACCATTGACCTGATAGATATTTCCATTTGTCCTCTTACCAATAGCAATCACGGTTCCAGTCCCTTTTTTGATCTCACATATTTCATCCTTAAACACAAGATTATATCCTTTGCTACACATTTATCGAACACTCAAAATATTATGCCTTAAACCCTTAACATAGTAAACATCATCAGTATTATTCTTTCTATAGACATGGAAAAAATATCGACACACTTGATCTTGATTACTAACATCATTTCTTCCTGAATCATCTTCTTAAGCGTATCATCACTTTTCATCCCTTAATTGAATAAATCATTATTTATCTAATTAAGTCATTATCTCTTGTTAATTAAATTAATCAATCTGATTTAATTAACCCTATGTCTCTATTTAATTAAATAATTCATTTTACTAAGTCCCTAAGGTCTTCCTATTAAATTGAATAAATTAAACCTTATTTAATTTAATCTAACATCATCCCCTTTTAATTAAATAAATCAAAATCTTGATTTAATTAAAGTCAAAATCTTTTTCCTCTCAAACTTTGATTTAAATAAATCAAATTTGTCACATCATCTAATCCCTTATTAAATTGATCAAATCTTGATTAATTTAATCCAAATCTCTTAATTTCTCTAGATTTTGCCACTTGCACATGAAAATACATTTCATTGATTATTAAATCCATATTCTCTCTCAACATGGCATATTTAGGGGAATATTCTTCCAAGTTGTAAAATCCCTCCAAATGGACTTGTCCTTCCAACAAAGCATTTATCTCCTCTTACATGTCCTTGTGCATTGAGCCAAGAGTCATTTAAGTCATTTTCTTTCCCTCTCCAACAAGTCATTTCATGAATTTCAAAATCCACCTAATATCATTTATTGGCTCATTCATCAAAATGTGCTCAAGCTTCCTCCATTCACATCTTGACAAGTGGCATTTGGCCATTGGTTGAAGATTAGTCCCACATTCATCCATTTTGCCTCTTCTTCTATCAATCTCATCTATAAATAAGAGGTTTTTCTTCTCATTTTTCATCCACAATTGAGAGAAAAGTTACTATCCTCACATTTAGATCAAGTACATCCATTTCATGAGCAAGTTTCCATCATCATAGCTAGGTTATTGCAGGTTTTTATCAAAGAATTATATTGTTCTTCATCAACAAGTGGATCAATCTTCATCAAATCATGCAATCACACAAAGGAGTTGGGAAAGGGCCATTTCCTACACACAAATTGGCACCAACTCCCCCATGGGATTAAGATTCTGCATGCTTAAATAGGATTTCTATTGTTCTTCATGTGTTGTTCTTCATTTTTTCCTATTTTTAGTATTGTAGATGAATTTCATGGGGAATCTTAGTTCTAACTTGCATATGAATCTAATATTGTGTTTGTTTTATATGTTTGTGCAGGTCTAGGATTGTGGTTTACATTTTGGTGCTAGAAGGAGGGCAGGATTGAAGGATTTCATCACGTTTTTTGAATATTTTGTGTTTTTTTGTGTTTTTTTGCAGCTTCTAGGAAACTCCACCGCTAACAGTCAAGCAGCGCTATATTACACCGCTCCAATATCCAAACTCTGTCACTAGTCAAATAGAGTCGTAATCGTGGTCTTTGTTTCACTGTAGAGCACCGCTATCAGTAAATAGCAACGCTATATTGCATGGCTAGCATTTCTAAACTTCGTCGCACCTGCGAACTGCGCCACTGGGGTGGAGTGAAAAGTTCAAATTAGGTTTATTTTGACATGTGCTTTTTTTTTGACATTTTGAAGTCCTAACCTATTTTTTTCTTTGTATTTCATGGTTTTAATCAGTTTGCAGGTTGGGGCAAGGAGGGAACAAAGAGGATTTTTTCACTATGACATCATTGTCTTATTGTTTTAAGTGTTTTTAAACACTTTGGGAGAACTTATAATCCCTTTCGAAGGATTTGATTATCTTCATGCTTTAAGAAGACACTAAATTTATTTTGGGCTCTAAAAGGAACACTACAAAAGCTTTCAATTTTGCTACAAAAGGTTAAAAAGAACTTTAGGCAACCTTACTAGATTTGGTTTAAGTTTAACAATTGAATAAAACAACTTTCATCTTTCCTTTTGGTGCTTTAAAAAATATATAATCATTGCTTTGAGGATTTAAAATGAACATGTGCATCTTTGTTTGGTAATCACTTACCCAAAATAATATCATAAAAAATGACATATGCACTTCTCTCATGCTTTATAGAGATCTTGAGAATCAAAAGTCATTTTGGTGATCTTAAGTTGTGTAAGTGGTTGCCTCCACATTTCAAATTGGGTTTTAAAAATTGAACCAATCTTGCAAGTGTGAGTGGAGTACATTGCGATTGTTCTCTCTTTGTTTCTCAACAAAGATTAATCGAACTACGGATTTACTTGCTTGCTTTTGTGTACCTTTAGAGGGCCTGCCTTTGTGGGAAAAAGTACTCACCCCAAGGGAACAACCCAAGCGGTAATGAGCATAAGCCAAGCTCTTCCAAACCGCTATATAAATTTATGGTTACAATGAAAATCATAAACAATGGGAAGTGGTGCATGATAACTCTCCCCCAGTATATTTATGATGTGTAAATCCTTTGTTCTAAGGGTTGGGAGATCTCTCACAAGGATTTTATCATTACATTCCCTAAACTAGATGCCTTTACTATGAAATTTTGTTTAGAAGCCAAAAATCACAATATTTGTTGACGTCTGGAGGTCAGACCTCCAGAGCCATCCCACATTCTTATGGCTCTTAGTAGAAATGAGAAGTATGCCATGGGAGATTCATGGGTACTGATGCTTGGCTAACCCGAGAAGTGTGTCCATGTAGGGGAGCCAGTGTGATCAAGAATCTAATCATTTGCTAAGAGTAAGTGTAGCTAGATTCATCCAAGTGGGAACTCAACAGATATTTTATTTTCCATCCTAGGGTTGTGCAATCTTCGATTTAGTTAAACACTTTGCTTGGATCCAAAACACTTGGAAACAAATATTCACACAATCCTCAAAATTTCAAACCCTTTAGGAAAATAAAATACCTTTGACGAATTCAAATTCTCATGCTTGTCCTAGGGATTTTATCCTTAGAGAAATCTAAGTATTTGGATTTAATCACAATTTTATTTTACTAAAGTCAGCATTAGGAAAATTTTGCCTTGATTTCTTTGATTTCTATATAATGAAATTTGTGGGATGAGAAGGAGTTAGGACATTAGAAATATAGTTTGAAACTTAATCAAGAAATTTCTTATGGAAAAGGAAGTCACTAAGCAAAGATAAGAACAATTGAACCCCACACATGTGTTCTTCCAAATGATTTCCCATAAAATCAAAATCTGCAAACCCAAGTTCAAAATTCTTAGTGCAAGAGCTCGTGAAGAACGTCTTTCGAGGCTTCTCGAGGTAAGAGAAAGGTTGGTTTATAATTTTTACAAGAAAACTTCAAAGAACAACCATAACTTGTATGAATTTTATTGTTGGAAAAATCCCCATTTCTTTCAAAGATTTTTTTTTCTCACATAGGAGGTGTCAAGCGTGTTCTTCAATACCGAGATCTTGTAAGAAGGAGTTCTACATAGGGCTGGTCTAGGATCAAAATCATCACTCTCATGCATCTTTCAACCATCAAAATCAAAAATCATCTCACCATCGACTCCTGAAAATCTTGAAAACATCATCCATGCTAGACTTTTGGAAAATCAAAATCATCTTGTTTGGTTAGATATGTGGGGATGAATCCTTCTCCACATATTTCATCAAATTATCAAATCCTTGTGAACAAATTTACCTCTTGATAAAATCAAAAATCTTGAGGTCTAGGAGTTCATTATCCAAAATCATTTTGTTTGACTAGAGGTGTCTTGATGAATCCTTCTTTACACCTTTAGTCAAATTATCATCTTTTGTACAAATCTACTCTAAGACAAAATCCAACCTCTTAGAGTTTACAAGTACACTATCTCAAATCAATCAATCCAAATCAAATCCCTAAACGTCTAGTGTATCCTCCAAGGTTTCTCAAGAGTTCAATCATCCGCATCATCCATCTTTTGTATCTCACCCCCATTTTTGATTCTTAATCATCCTAGTTCTTCTCTTTTTGTGCCTAAAGTTAGATCAATCTAAAGGACAACACATTCTTGAAAATTGATTCTTATTTTATGGTGCAGACTAGATCACAACACAAGAAGAATATGTAAATCAATAAGGAAACATCCACTTCAGGTGACCTAAGCCAAACTGCTCCTGAAATGAGTCATGTTTGATCGAGCAACCCCCCAAGCAATCTCCTTCTACCATCACAAAATCCTCAAGAGTAGGTTCAAATGGAATACATCACCAACAATGTCTTAGGGATGACACAAGATGAAATCCTTGATATGGTTCAAAATCTTGAAAATTATCGAGTTTTTAATGCCATGATGAGGTTGTATCCCTCCCAATACATGCTTGAATTGGCCAAAGAAGGGGCTAAACTCCCTTCCAACTATGACCTAAGCACTCTTGTGGAAAAAACTCTTGAGATCATTCCTCCAATCCCACCCATAGCTCCATGTCAAAATATCACCCAAAGCATCCCACAAATCACATCATCCATTGTTCCAACTCCACCAAATGTTAGCAAGGGAATCTCATTACTTCATTCCCTTCAAGCACATCCCCTTGTGAATAACCAAGTGTTGGACGCAAACACCATATTGGGAAAATCCATCCCAGTAAATCTATTGCACCCATATGTCCCTCTCAGATTTCAAAATCAAACCAATTCATCTTCTTTTCATGCAACACCAGTCTATCCTCTAGACACACAAACCTCTCTTCCTATAACCTCACAAGGAGAAGGTAATTTGTTTGGAGTCGGGTCTTTGATCCCTCATCATCATCTATTCAAGCGAATGCACTACCCATATTTCCATCATTTCCACCTCTACCACTTACATCCGCATCACCCCTTGGGTTGGGTCTTCCTCCTTTACCCACTATTAATCAATCAAAGCAAAGCAACCAACCTATCATGAATCAGAGCATCATACCAAATCCTCCCACTTTTCCATCGATATCACAAAAATAGATGGAAACAATCCATGTAACCCCAATAATCAATACATCCACCATTCCTCAAATCTCTCAAAGCATCATTTCCCAAGGACCAAGCATCTCAATCATGCCATCCACCATTAGAACCCTGATCATCAACACGACCATTCCACTCATCACAATAGTCAACACCATTCCTAATCCACCACCACCACTGCCAAGAACCAACATGGAAAATTCATCCAACATCACATTGCAAGTAGCACAACAAGCCGCCTACCAAAAGGAACTCCAAAAAATCCAAAATCAACAAGCTACACAGCTAGCTACCCAACAAGCACAAGCAAAATTAGCAACACAACAAGCGTAATAGGCATAGTAGGCTACTTAAACCCAAGCTATACTACAACAATAGCAAGCTTCCCAAGCTGCACAAGTAGCTCAAGCCGCACAAGCTGCATAGGCTGCACAAGCTACACAAGCAACCCAACAAGTGCATGCTCAAGCCCAAGCTCGGTATCAAGCTCAAAAAGTGCAAGCGCAAGACCAATATGAGGCACAGTTGCAAGAAGTCCAACAAAAAGCCTATCAACAAGCCCTGCAAGAGTATCAAGCATAACAATGAGTGGCTCAACACAAAGCCCTAAAATAAGCATTGTTGGCACAATAACAACATGACCAACAAAAAGTGTTGTTTACTCAACAGAAAATACAGGCATTAGTTGCACAACAAATCTTGGAACAAAATCTCACCAACACCCCACCCATAAATCAAACACCTTAACCCCCTCAAAACACATTCACTCCACCTCCTGATCCACAAGACGATGTGACAAAACAAATCAAATTGATCTCGCAACAAGTACTTGATCTTCAATCAGGAAAAACAACGACACCCAGAAATTTGTGTCCCTATCCTTTTGACAAGAGTCTTGCAATGATACCATTCCCAAAGGGATTTGAAATCCCCAAATTTGAAAAATATCATGGGTTGGGAAAACCTAAAGATCACATTAGGGAATTCCAAGTACATTGCATGGAAGTCACTTAGAATGATATATATCTGATGTGCTTGTTTCCTCGAAGCCTGGTTGGTCCGTCCATGGAGCGGTTCTCTCATCTGCCTACAGGCATCAAAACATTCCAAGAAATCGTAGATGCATTCCTCAAGAATTATGCATTCAACATCAGCATAGATGTTAGTTTAGAGGAATTATCGATGCTCAAATAGGGAAAAGGTGAATCATTCACCTCCTTCCTACAATGATGGAGATCCAAGTCCAATCAGAGAAAGTGGACCATTCCAGAGGAGCAATAAATCTTTACTATCATCGCTAATCTGAACAAGACATTGGGATTTTATCTGAAGATGCAATGCATCACCACATATGACCGATTTATCCCCACAATTCTTAACATCGAAAGGTCCCTTACTACACAAGGGGGCACACCTACATATCCTAAACATCAAGATAGTCACCCATCCACTAGCTATAATGAGAAACCTCATAAATGGGCAAAAAAAAGAATGTCACTAATGATGGAGTGGTCGATGCCAAGGTCATCATCAGTGCTCCAAAGCAGAATGTCCAGACACATTATCAACCATAGAACAATAATCATAATAACACACAAGCCAATGTGGTAACCCAAAAACCACACCACAATCAAATCAACAACCTCAATAATCAAGGAGGACCACCTCCCCGAAACCGGTATCCCACAAAGCATAAATTCATAGCTCTTGGGGAATCAATCGAATCCATCGTGAAGGAGTTGGTCAATGAGAACCTCATCAAAATCCCCACTTATGATAATTACCAAGAGCCCCAAGAGAAACCACCCTAGTACAATGAAAATTTCCTTTGTGATTATCATAATCTCAAGGGGCATACGACCGCCAACTACATGAAATTGAAAAATGTCATCCAAGATCTCATCGATGACAAAATCATAAATGTTGAGAAACCAACTGGTAATCAAGATCTAAGAAATATACACAAATTAGATGCCCGATCACAACCAAGGAAAAAACAAAGGGAAGCAAAAGTATGGCAATGTGAGCCATGTGTATCAAGGATTTTTCACATGCCTTGACAAAATGGTCACTATTGTTAGCATCAAGGGAGCCAAAGCTGATTGTGGAGTCACCACACATGGTAGAAAGGTCACTATTTTCAGGGCATCACAACCAATTAAGACCTACACCTCAAATCAAAAATCCATCCCTAATGGTTACAACATCCTTGACCAATTAAAAAGAACCCTTTCTTAGATCTCCATCATGGAGTTACTGAATATTTCAACTGCCCACAGGGAAATCCTTGAGCAAGCATTAGCTTCATCTACCATTTGTCCCAACCTTGATATGGAGCAATTCCAAGCTATGGTTGGTAACATCACCACTCCCAACCTCCTCACATTTTTTGATCAGGACTTCTCCACCTAGCCATCTCATAACAGTGCACTCCGCCTGGAAGTCTCGGTTCACAAAAATAAGGTCAAAAGGATCTTGGTGGATGGGGGTGCAAACCTCAAAATTTGTTCACTCAAGCTTATCAAGAATTTTGGAATCTCTGAAGATTCAATTGAAAAAGGTAAGGGTATCACAATCAGGGCTTACAACAATCAAGAAAGAGTGTCTCAGGGCACTATTCAACTCCCTATTCAAGTAGGGCCAGCTGTTATGGAAACTACTTGTTAGGTGCTTGATCTTGGTCTACCATATAACATCCTCTTGGGGTGCCTATGGATCCATGGGATGCAACCATTTGCATCAACCTTCCACCAATGTGTTAAGTTTTCATACCAAAATGAAGAGGTCATAATATATGGTGATCTTGAGCCTTTCGCCTACTAGAAGAACCTAGAAGCCAAGTACTACAAAGTTCCCCAAGTCCCAAATAATGATGAAGGCCCCTCAACTCCATATATCAACCCATCCAATACAGCCTCCACTTTTGGGACAAAGACACCCACCATCTAAGTGTAACCATAGTTAGCAGAAGTCCCCCTATTTAAATTAGTCAAGACTCCCCCTCAACTAATGACAGTCACCCTTCAACTACCAGTATCTACGAGTCCACCCTTAGATAACTTCAATTTTGATGTAATTGACATGTGTGGTAGTGATGAGGACCCCATAATTGATTTACCTATGTTGTTTGAATATTCCTCCCTATGCATGATTAGCTCCCTATCTTTTGAGTTGGACCACCAAAACCACAAAATAAACCTGGTCTACCCCCAACTCATCAATTATGACCAATGAGGACCACCAATTTTGGACACATTCAAAAATGATGAGGCACTCTCAGAGTTCATGGGATTGAGGGATTCAATACCATATGGAAATCGTAAGGCTAGGTTTGGGATCACACTGGACACTCAAGCCTATTATGGGGAGATGATTGAATCCTTCAGTCATAAAAGTGAGAAATTGAGAATAATTTCAAGGTCCTTGAGTGAAAACCACACTGTAGCACTCTCTAACCCTAAAACAGTAAAAATAAAGGACACATCCAATCGAAAAAATCTCTCTAAGGCACCAGATGATGAAGGATTCAATCTTCCCCTCACTGCACTTCATCAAGAAAAAATAACGGTCCTAGCAGAACAATGCAATCCCATCAACCTGGGAATAGAGGAGCTAACGCACATAACCTTCTATGTTGAATCACTTATCATAGAAGAATAGGAACTCTTAGCTACATTCTTGAAAGAAAGAAAGGTAAATTTCACATGGACTTATGTTGACATGCCTGGGCTTGATCTAGAGGTAGTGGTTCATCACTTGGCTATATATCCTGAAGCAAAACCTGTGAGATAAAAGATAAAAAAGATGCATCCCTAAATAGTCTTGTTATTCAAAATGGAATTGCAAAAGCTCCTGGATGCAGGGTTCATACACTCAATTGATTATCTAGAATGGGTGTCCAACTTGGTACCTATTTCAAAACCCACTAGGGGCATCTGTATTTGTACCGATTTTAGAAACTTGAACAAAGCGTGTCCCAAGGATGACTTTCTACTACCCAACATCGACATGATATTGGATATGACGGTGAGACACGAGATGCTATCACTCATAGACGGGTTCTCAAGATAGAACTAGATCATGATAGCAAAGGAGGACTAGCACAAGACAACGTTCACATGTCCATGGGGGACCTACTGCTGGAACATGATGCCATTTGGGCTGAAGAATGCAGGAGAAACTTATCAGAGGTCCATGACACTAATATTTCATGACATGATTCATAAGACTATGGAGGATTATGTGGATGACATATTGGCTAAATCAAGGATAATACGAAACCAGTATATCAACTTTGAGTTCCATTTTTGATAGGCTAGAAAAGTACAAGGTATAACTCAACCCAAAGAAGTGTGTCTTCAGAGTGCAATTGGGAAATCTCTTGGGATATATCGTGTCAATGAGAGGAATTGAGGTAGATCCCACAAAATTCAAGGCGATCCTCAAAATGGAAGCACCCAGGACACTAAATCAGATAAGAGGTCTACAAGGAAGGCTCCAGTCTATCTATAGATTCATAGCACAATGGGCAAACAAACAAATCTCATATTCTCATCTGCTCCACAAGGGGGTAGCATACAAATGGGACAAAAAATGTGACCAGGCATTCAAAAAAATCAAAGAATACCTACTCACACCACTCGTTCTGATGCCGCCTATTCTAGGAAAACCATTGATTCTATACATATCAGCAACAATTGTAGCTCTTGACGCTCTCTTAGCCCAGTAGGATGAAAATGGAAAGGAAAGAGAAATATACTATATCAGCAGGACCATGGTAGGACACAAGCTAAATGATACACCCATTAAAAAATATTTTCTAGAAGTCATATTTATAGCTTAAAATTTCAGACATTACATGTTGGGGCATCAAATCAAGCTAATCGCAAAAATAGATCTGCTCAAATACCTACTCTCCAAAGCCACTTTCATAGGGCGGAAAACCAAGTGGGTCATGATATTGATAGAACATGACATTGAATATGTAGAGTGCAAGGCCATAAAAGGACAAGCCATCACAGATCAACTAGTGGAGGCTCGTATATATGAAGAAAACCCACTTATCTCAGAGTTCCATGATGAGTCAATTTTTAGCATAAGTGTAGCAGACCATTGGAAAATGTATTTTGATGGATCCTACACACAGCACGAGTCAAGGGCAAGAATTTTCTTCATTACTCCCCAAGGATACTACATACCTAAATCCTACAAGCTATCATTCCCATGCACGAATAACATAGAAGAGTATGAGGCTCTCATCATAGGGTTAAGGATTGTGGTGTAGTGGAAGATTATGGCTCTTAAGGTATATGGAGACTCTCGGCTCATAATCAATCAAGTAAACAATGAATATCAGACAAAGGTTGATAAATTGACTCCATACAAGAAGTTGGTGGAGATCCTCAAGGAGTCATTCATTCATATTATATTTGAACAGCTACCCAGAGAAAATAATAGAGCAATGAACGTAATGGCTACAATTGGATCACTCTTGGAAATCCTGCACAATGTCCCAAAATAGGAATTCATCATAGAGTAGCTTCTCATACCATCATTTGAGGTACTAGAATTAGAATTCATTTGTGAACTCGTTGGTCTCGGTGATCCCTAGTACCATGACATCTACACCTACTTGAGAATAGGATTCTTGCCCGCTGACATAACCCTAAACCTCAAAAGAACTTTTATCAAAAATTCTTCACATTTCATCATCCTAGGAGAAACCCTTTACCATAGGAGCATCAAAGGGACCCTATTACATTCCCTAAATCCTGAGGAATCCCTAACTGATTTAACCGAGGTACATAATGGAATTTTTGGTTTACACTCGAGCAGTGTGACTTTGGCTAAGAAATTACTGAGGATAGGATATTATTGGCCCACAATGGAAAGAGACGCACAAAAATTTGTTAAAACATGTTTGTAGTGTCAATAACATGGGGACCTAATCCATGCACTAGCTCAAGAGCTTCATCCCATTATCACACCTTGACCCTTTTCACAGTGGGGGATCGATCTCATCAGTAAAACCACCCCCACCTTAGCCAATGGCCATAAATTTATCATCACCACCATGAAATACTTCACAAAGTGGGTCGAAGCCATTCCCATGACCTACATAACTGGAAAGAAGATATCTAAGTTCATCCTGAATTACCTTATTTGTCAATACGATGTCCCTCAAGCTATTATCTCTGATAATGGGACACCATTCAAAAATCAAGATGTTCATGACCTTTGCCAAAAATTCAATATCCAACATCGCTTTTCCACTCCCTATTACCCCCAAGGAAATGGCCAAGTAGAAGCCACCAACAAAACCATTCTAAAAATCCTTAAGAAAATAGTCAATGACGTTGGTCATGACTGGCATCTGTAGCTAAATCCCACCTTATGGGCTTATCACACCAACATTCACACACCAAGAGGTGCCACCCCCTTCTCCCTAGTCTATGGATCAAAATCCATCCTTCCCATTGGGATCGAGCTCTCATCCCTAAGGATATTACTACAAAATCTCATTACATATGAGGAATATCGGGTCTCATGGCTAAATGAGCTAGAGTTACTAGACGAGCAATGCATGCATTCCCTAAATCACTTGCAAGTCTATCATAATCGCCTCAAATGTAGCTACAACAAGAAAATTAGGAGGTGAACCTTCCAAGTCAGTGAATTGGTACTAAAGGAGAATCAGAAGAATGTGTTGAATCCAGAGAGCAATGGTAACTTTGAACCCAACTAGTTGGGACCTTTCATCATCATGACAAGCTATAAATCAGGGGCATATCAGCTATCAGCATTGGAAGTTGAACCTCTGCAAGAGCCCATGAACAACTCTCATCTCAAAAAAAAATACGCTTGATCTTTTAAGGGTAAAACAAAAAATACAAAAAAAAATCAAAAAAATATAGAAATCTAAAAAAATCAAAAAAAGGATTAAAAATAGTAAAGAAAAAAAATCGTCCTCTACTGAAAACCACTTCGGTGGTGCTATGGACAGGTACCTTGGTGAAAACCTTGTAAACATGCACCAAGCATAAATAAAGCACTCTCCATCCACCAAGATCTTTGTGGCTTACTCCCTTATCCATTACATCTTACCATTCATCCATCATTAATCTTCCATCCATCCATTTGAGTTTGTACCATAGCTTGATCTTGTGTCTGTATCATGTTCCATCCTAGTACTACTTGGCACATTCCTAAGGTCAGTTTGTCCTGCCTTTATCGAAGTAGTTTATTGCACAATGTTGGGGACATGTTACTATACCTGCATCGGATTGGATTCATGCATATATTTTTGATCTTCAGAAAAAATCAAAAAACATTCAAAAAATCCATCAAAAAGTTCAAAAACATCAAAAAAATCCAAAAATCCAAAAACATCAAAAATCATCCAAAATCCAAAACATATCAAAATCCAAAAAATCATGTTAGTGGAGTCATCTTACCGAACTAAATTGTCTCTGAGATTGAATGTAGGAAAAGTTGATCTTTGATCATCCCTTGAGACATTTTAGGTCGCAATGGAATGGCAATAAGTTTGCCCATCTCTCTCATCAGTAATCAACTCTGTGTCAATCAAACTATGTGGTATCTGTATGTATAAAGTAGGCAAGGCTAATCTGTTAATTAGCTCCCGAGACCCCTAGGATAGGTCTTTAAATTAGTCTCTTGGTCAAAATCTCAAAAATCCAAAAAAACATTGAAAAATCTCAAAATCCCAAAAATAGCCTCAAAATATTTGAAAAACCCAAAATGGTGCATCTGTCTCATCTCACTTTCACCCGCAATAATCATCATTTTCATCCTTTGGTAAGTCAGTCAGAAACAATTCTAGTAGGTTTAAAACTGAAAGCTCAATCGTCAAAGTCTCAAGTCTAGGTCAATAAGTAAACAAGTTGGTCAACTCTTGGTATCAATAGCTTATCATCTAGTCAAATCTGATCATCACCTAATCACAACATGTCCTAGGATGCATCCTTCCTACAATGTACATCAACATTAGGCATCACCATAGTTTAGTCTTGGCTAGCAGTATGAAGAACATTATCTCGTTTGTTTACTTTATCATGGTCTTTTTGACTTATCTTATTTTGCACTCATTCCAATGACCTCTCGATGATGCCTAATCAAAATGGTTTAGAGAGAAAGGAATGGGGAAATGATCATTATATTTTTATCTACTATGCTTGTTAGATATTCTTGTTAAATAACTTGGTCATGCATGCTTTGTTTAGTTTGTAGGGAAGGTGTTTTAGATGTCTTGTTGACCACATAGGAAGGCTTTCTTTTCTATGTTTTGGTCTGAGATGTTTAGAGTATCTGAACTACATCCTAAATAAGGTTATGTATGTGAAGTGTGAATATTAATACTCCTATATGATTGTCAAGTCAAGGTCCATCATACTAGGTACAACGCCATCCTAGTTCTTGATACCTTGATGCATCGTACCTACGTGTGTTATCAAGCATAAAGTAAATGGCCCTTTTAAAATCCCAACTCCTGGTTTCATTATCATCATCATAAGGTAAAATCTTGTTGGATCTTATTTCTTCTATCTTCTTTCCATACTAACATCGTGTTGTGACAATTACTCAAAAACATTACTAAAATGCATCCATCCTGCATCCACCAATCATTAGAATATCATGTAGGAAATATAGATGCATTGCACTTCATCATTAATGTAGAATCATTTACATTCCATTATAGAATTATCACATAGGCTATGCATTACATAGATTATCGTATATGTCATCATTATCATATCCTTATGCACATCATATCATAATAACCGCATTACACATAATAAGTCATTTGCATTCCATTTCACATTATCATTTACATATCATTATCATTTGGTTATTACTATTATATTTAAAAAAGAATCATCTCATAAATCATCTAGCATTTTCATCCACAAATCAATCATTGCATCACATAATCATCATCATAAAAAATTACATCATAGATCATCTTACATTATCATACAAAAATCCATTACATTAATCACATAGTGTCACATATTATAAGGAACCATTGCATACCATCTCATAAAGATCACCATCTCATAATCATATACATTGAAACATTAGTTCATAATGTAACATCTCATTTACCATTGCATATCATAAATACCATGTATCCTCTCATAAAATCATAACATTTGCATTTCATATATCACTCACAAATGCATAAGAAAAAGGAAACAAAAAATATGTCACCTGCATATCATTGCATACATGTCATAAATATATCACATAAATATCATGAGTGCATCCATACATCATCATCATAAATGCACTAAAAATATACAAAAATAAATACATCCATAAATCACTGCACATAGGAAGTTAAAATGCATCCATCCATCACACATAAAATAGGACACCTCATAAATCGAATCATCTCACATATATATAAACAGGAGTAACTATCAAGGTACAAAATCAAGATCAAATGTGTATGGTACAATAGGGGTAATAACAAATCGGAGCCCACGAAGAAAAAATACTATCTATGATCAAAATGTGAGGCTAGCCCTGTTGGCTAAACCCCTCACCCTCCTACCTCTCGACATGATCCTTAGGCGGCCTCATGCTTGTTTGCTATGAAAAATTTGGCACTCAGCTTGCTGGTGGCACTGCCTATCTATAATAGACTCTGTAGTACTCATCCTCTTTGACAACCTCTTGGTATTTCTGAATCGATACTATCCATCCATGGGATGCAGAGGTTGTTCTCTCAAGCTACCTCCTCTGGTCTATCTTCTGGTCTCTCTCAAACCTGGCCTAATCTCTCTCTGTCATGAGTTTGTGACATGCTACCGACACACTTGATCCTGATTACTAACATCATTTCTTCTTGAATCATCTTCTTAAGCGTATCATCACTTTCATCCCTTAATTGAATAAATCATTATTTATCTAATTCATTCATTCTCTCTTGTTAATTAAATTAATCAATCTGATTTAATTAACCCTATGTCTCTATTTAATTAAATAATTCATTTTATTAAATCCATAAAGTCTTCCTATTAAATTGAATAAATTAAACCTTATTTAATTTAATCTAACATCATTCCCTTTTAATTAAATAAATCAAAATCTTTATTTAATTAAAGTCTAATCATTTTCCTCTCAAACTTTGATTTAAATAAATCAAATTTGTCACATCATCTAATCCCTTATTAAATTGATCAAATCTTGATTAATTTAATCGAAATCTCTTAATTTCTCTAGATTTTTCCACTTGCACATGAAAATACATTTAATTGATTTATTAAATACACATTTTCTCTCAACATGGCATATTTAGGGGAATATTCCTCCAAGTTTGAAAATCCCTCCAAGTGGATTTGTCTTTCCAACAAAGCATTTATCTCCTCTTACATGTCCTTGTGCATTGATCCAAGTGGAATTTAAGTCATTTTATTTCCCTCTCCAACAAGTTATTTCATGAATTTCAAAATCCTCCTAATATCATTTATTGGCTCATTCATCAAAATATGCTCAAGCTTCCTCCATTCACATCTTGACAAGTGGCATTTGGCCATTGGTTGAAGATTAGTCCCACATTCATCCATTTTGCTTCTTCTTCTCTCAATCTCATCTATAAATAAGAGTTTTTTCTTCTCATTTTTCATCCACAATTGAGATAAAAGTTACTATCTTCACATTTAGAGAAAATTCATCCATTTCATGAGCAAGTTTTCATCATCATAGTTAGGTTATTGGAGGTTTTTATCAAAGAATTGCATTGTTCTTCATCAAAAAGTGGATCAATCTTTATCCAATCACACAAAGGAGTTGGGAAAGGGCCATTTCCTACACACAAATTGGCACCAACTCCCCCATGGGATTAAGATTTTGCATGCTTAAATAGTATTTTTATTGCTTTTCATGTGTTGTTCTTCATTTTTTCCTATTTTGAGTATTGTAGATTAATTTCATGGGGAATCTTAGTTTTAACTTGCATATGAGTCTAATATTATTCTTGTTTGCTATGTTTGTGTAGGTCTAGGATTGGGGTTCACACTTTCCATCAAAATAGATTGAGCCTATTCTACAAATCTTAGCTCTTTAATCATCTCCAAACTTAACTAATCCACCATCACACTTTTCAAGTTTAAGAAAATTATTTTTTTCTCTGGTCATGTGATTAGAGTGGCCACTATCAATAACCTAGTAATTTTTATCTTCTTTAACATGAAAATCAGATACCAAAGTACCTTGAACCTTTTCCTTCTTCTCTAGAACACTTTCCTTCACACATCTTTCAGAGTTAGCAAAAATAGATTCTTCTTTTATATCCAAGAACAAGCATTCATTATGATCAAAATCTCCATAATCAAATTCATCATTAGAATTACCAGCATCTTCTCTAACATAGTAAGCTCCTTTAATCATCTTTCCTTTAATCTCCTCATTCTTATTTTTCATGGCTCTATTCAAAAATCTAGAAGCATAATGACCTACATTTCCACAACGAAAACATTTGAAGGGTAGTTTACCGTTTTACTTACTAGTGCCCTTTTTCATCCTTCTCAAAAATTTAGCTTCCACATCATCAAGATCATCTGAATCTAAATCTTCAATCTTTTTTTATTTTCCAACCTTAAAAGTAGTCTCCACTTTTGTACCATTTTTCAAACCAAGCTTTCCAATCTCAGAAGAATTTAATGTACCAATCAACTAATCTCTAGATTAAGTATTAAAATTTTCAACTTCCTCAATAGAAAATACCTTTTCACTATAAGCATCAAGAATAGTTTTGAGAACTTTCTTTACCACCCTAGGCTCTTTAACTTGTGCACCAAGACCTCTCATGGCACTTACCAATTCATCAAGCCTCTACATGTAGGTTGCAATATTTTCATCTTCTGACATTCACATAGTTTCAAATTGTGCCTTCAAATTTTTTTAAATTTTCTTTTTTGAACTTATCATCTCCTTCATAAATAGTTTCAAGCTTATCCCAAACTTCTTTAGCAGTCTTAAGATTCATAACTTTAACCAATTCATAATTTGAAAGACTATTTCTAATAATATTTTTTTTCATAGCATTTACCTCATGTGCCTTGATCTCATCACTTATGCCCATACCATTTGTAGGTGGAGTACATGGATTCTTATAAGCATTTTCAATCTCATATCCTTGACATGCCATATATCCTTCCATACTTTTCTTTCAGAATGCATAACCTATTCCATCAAATCTAGGGTAATCAATTTGCTTCACCATCCCAAGTCTACCTTAAGCGATTAAGCTCTTCTCCAAGGAACCTTGCTTTGATACCAATTTTTGAAGATAACTGAGAAGTCGGGAGAATAAATTATAGAAAATTAAAACATCAAAACCCTCAACAGTAATCAAATCCACATGCATTCAATAAACCCTTATTCTATTAAAGTGATTAAACATGAGATGTAGATTGAAAAAAATGAAATAAAAACACCAAATATAAGAGGAAACTAGATTTACGTGGAAAACACAATGAGGGAAAAACCACAATGAAGATTAGCTCACAAAATAAGTCATTGCAAAATTGGTACAAGGGCTCACTACCAGAATAGGACACACTATCCAAAAAGGCTCACTACCACAAAAAAAAATACAAGAAGATAGAAAATAAATGTTGCATAGAGTATATATTCTCAATACAACAAGGGATCCATCACAAATTCTCCAAAAAACTATCAACCTTGCTTGAATGATTGTAAACACCTTCAACTCACCACCTTTAGGAATCCAACACTTGAAATTCACACTGCTCTACTCAAATTCACATCAAACACAACACTTTCATCTATATTTCTTATCTCTTGATTATTTCTTACATCTCACAACAACTCCACTCTTATTTATATTACATCAACCTCAAACACCTTCTTCAAGGTCGGCAATCTATCTAGTATACTTACAAAATTCAAATTAGGTTGGCACCTAAACATTCCCGCAATGGATAGGAATGAAAGGTGACCAAAAAAATACTTAAATGAGATCCAAATTAAATCCCTCACACCACGCTTATTCCTTCATTAAAATTTAGACATTTTTTAATGTAGTGTAAAAACCAAGTTGGTTGTTACTCATGAAAACACATTAAGCATTAAGTACACACTTCTTTAAAGTACTCTAAAACTTCTAATACACTTGACCACAAATCCTCTTGAAACAAACAAGAGAAAAACACCATTAAATCTCCTTCAAAACCACAAGTCCTAAAAATAAACAACAAAATAAATGTGGAGCAAATACATTTCTCCCTAACACCTTTGTACAATACTACAAAACTAGTTCACATACTAGTGAACACAACTTCCTCTAACCAACAATCTAGAAACCAAAATTTTGAATATAGAAACCTCTAAAAACCTCAAACAACATATCCGATATGCATAGGCATGTAGCATCAACCTAGAAAAAACATGGTGCATAATCTAGAGCATGTTGAGAACATTTACAAAATACTATTTTTTCTATTTATCAAATTTGCTCAAAATCACTTGGAAACCAAGTACCAGAGACATCAACTCAGCTCATTACTTCATTCCAACTGATATTCAGACACTACAATAAAAATATAGCTCCATGTACTCACAACACTTCCTCAACATCTCAACTACACATGCACAACCTGCAACAACCTATTTTCCTCTTTTTCACAATTTTCTCAATATCTTTGACATATTCATCATGCAACAACTCCTTAACACATAGTTGACATCAATGACAACACTAGTTAGTAGAATTCTTGTTGAAATCAATGACAACACCTTCATAGTTGCAACACTTGGTATGAGGATCATGGTTTTACTTTGCCTTCTTTTTGGGATCTCATGTTGCATTTGAGTTCTTTGATTGTGTGAGGGAATTTGGTTGATATTTATGAGGAGATTAATTTTATTATGTCATGGATAGCCTAATTATGCTTTTCAATGGGAGATTTTGACAGTGATGGATTGGCAGTGTTGGATATGTTCATGATGGTTTGGCAGTTTTGGGTATCTTCTTGGCTTGGAGATTTTGGTTCCACTTGGTATGCTATTGGTATTTCAGTTGTGTGTAGACCTGGATGATCTTCATAGAGGGGATGGTATTCATGATTCCATGTGTAGCTCATCATCATAGTTTAGTGGGAATTGTTGGAAGTGGCATAGATGCATCATTGGATATGGTTATCTTCATGTGATTGGAGATATGTTTTATTGGTTTAGAGTGTGTTTGATATTATTTCATGGTTTACTCTTGATGCTAGCTTAGATTTTTTGCATAATATGTTTTCTCTTGAGACTAGGACGTATGTTTTGGTGCATGTGATCTCCTAGGAGGAGATGGTTAGATCATGTTGTCATGATTAAGTTCACGATTCATGATTGAATCTTTGACATAGATCATGTGTGGCTCTCTTTTTTGGGTACATTGATCATTTGCTTGAATACTTCATGATGGTGCTATGTTGCATTTTAAGTTTCACATGGATTGACTGGTCACAAGTACTCACAGATACTTGGAGACTTAGGTGAGGCTTGTAGTTCTCTTATGGTTAGAGACATGTTGTGTTGGTCACTCTTGATGAGATTTCAGCAGGAAGTCTGAGGAGCCTACACCTTGGTTGAACATGATTTCAACATGGACCGATAGAGGAGATTATTCTTGGAGTGAGTTATGAAGACTTGGTTATCCTGGAGGAGCATTCTCATTCCCCACTCTTGGTCTACTTGGAAATTTATTATTTGAGAGGTATTTTCCCATTATATCTTTCAAATGTTTTATTTTTTGTGCTTTGATTTCTCATGGGATTGAGTTTTTTCATGGTGATTGATTATGGAGACTCATTTGAGGATGGTTTAGCATGAGTTTATATGCTTTATCTTTCATAGATATGGATCTTGAGCTATGGATAGTTAGTTCTAGAGGACTCACTTTGAGGGATGTTTAGCATGATTATCTCCTTGTGCATTTGAGTTTATGATATCATTCTTGATGAGGATTGATAGGAGATGATTTATGTGCTGATTTCCAAACTTGGGGATGGTTAGCTTGAGTTTGATCTTCTTGATTAGAGAGGCTTACATCCATGTTGGTATTGTTACATTGATTCATATGTTGTACTTGTTCTATGAGATTGAGTTTTATGGGTGTTGTTGATGCTTCTCATTTGGGATTGTTAGTAGATAATACTTGACACAAAATTACACTTTTGAAGTGTTATAGAAGGACATGTTATGGTTTATAGGTTTTCTCTCTTCATGGTTTATCCTAGATATTCATGTTCATGTGATTTGGGAGGATGGTGGCAACATGTTGTGAGAGATTATGCAGCTATTTGGGTTGTATATGTGGGTCATTTTTATTTTTCTTGGTACTTCATGCTTTGATTTACTTATCACACCTTGATATAGTGTTGATTGGTAGACTTGATATGCTTTGACATTACCTATACAGTGAGATTTCATGGATATTTATGTTCTTCAATGATAGGTTTGATATAGGGAGCTTATGATTGTGGTTTATGGGTTGTATATGTTCTTGGCATGAGTTTAGTCATATATTGATACTTTGGGGGTATGGATGGTTGGATTTATTATCATGTGTTGTGGATGCTATTTATAATCATGTGGGTTTTTATAGTTGATAGCATCTTGTTTGGATCCTTTTTAATCACTTGGATTTGATTCTTGCGTTCTTGTATTGGTGCATCTTTTCCTTGGTATGTTCCTTTTCTTCCATAGGTGGCACATTGGAGGATGATAGGAGTTCTTGCTTGAGATGGTAGTCACTTTGTTCTTATTTCAAGTTGTTGGAAAAACAACAGTACAACTTTCATTTGGTGTTGTCATTGATGGCAACCCTATGTGTTGATAAGGTGCGCATATCCTCATTCAAGCCTACCGGAAGATAGATTGAAAATAGATAAGGTAGAATAGGGTATTCGATAACTCAACATTCATCAATCTGTGCATAGATTTTAAGTTACCATTTTGTGTTGTGCATCTCAGGAAATGATTATTGATGTATTATATTTGTTGTGATTGAAGTGTAGTGGATCATACCAATTCGCATGAGAGTTAGAAGATTTGGTTGGCATATTATTAGTTTTCCTTGTATTAAGGCCAACTTCATAAATATATTAAGTCACAGATGTATGCGAACTAATTAATTGAATATCTTTATGTTTGTACATCTTTTTTTGGGTCTTTTCCAAGTTGTGGCTGACAATTAAGGGTATACATCGCATATTTCTCATTATGTGAGCTAATAGTTGTAATTTTGGTGAAGCTGACAAAGTATAAATAAATCCTATGTTACAGATATATATACAAGATTGTCTGTATCATTTTGGATTGTGTACATGTTGTGTAAGTGTTTGATTTGCAAGTTAGAGAAGAGAAGAAGTGCGATTAAGCATAGTTTCACTTGCACATAGAAGATCTATGTGGTGTGTGTGAGCAGAGTAGAATAAAGTTAAAGAATCAGTCTGTAAGGCAGCAGATCTATTATTGTACTTAATCTAGAACTATAATCAAGCATTTTAGATGTTATCATCTCAGTTCAAATCTTCAAATGGTTTTAATTAGGACTCTTGGGTAGCAAGCTCTCTTTTCTTTGAGCAGTGAGCTCTAAGTAGTGCACCTAAATGCAAGTGCATTCCCCTTTTGTAATCTTCATTTTGAGTATACTCAGAAAACATAATTGTGGATTGGCCATCCACCATGGTTTTTCCCTAATAGGGTTTCCATGTAAAAATCTTGGTTTTATGGTGTTGTGTTTGTTTTATTGTTTATGCTTTCTGATTAAATGTTCCTAATGCTTGGTTAATGAAGTTATTTTTTTTCACAACACTGATTCACCCCCCCTCTCAGTGTGGCTTGTTTCCAATAATTGGTATCAGATTTGGTTCCTTAGAAGAAGAACTCTAACAGCTTGGGAGATCTTGGATGAAATTTCAAATGGATTCAAGCAATCTTCAACAACAACTTATTGTGGCCCTAGATAAACTTGATCAGTCAAAAGTTGAAGTCTAGAAACTACAAGAAAATCTCAAGGATGCAGAAAAATTCATTGAGTCTCTGAAAGACAAAATCAATAAGTCAAGAGAGAAGAGAAAGGAACTCTGTGATCAAATTCAATAGAATGATAACAAGAGCACTGAAGATGATCAATCTAGTAAGGCCTTGAAAGAATAGATAGAGGAATGTGAAAAGCTTACTCAAGAGAATATAGTTATGAAGGATGAAATGGAATCCATCATGATGACAATGACCAAAGAGATTGAAGATAGAAAGAAGAATGAAGAAAGCCTAGCATAGTCCCTAAAAGAAAAATCTGAAGTATGTAGCCAATTGGATGATGAATTGGAAGTATCCATAAATAGGGAAGAAGCACTTGAAAGATAGTTGGATGATCTCACAAATGAAATTTCTAATACAAATGAGTACAAGGAAAAGTTCAAAGCTAGCTCAGCCATGCTTAATGAACTAATTGATAATCAGAGGACTCATGGTGATAAAAGAGGTCTTGGATTTGAGAAAGGAGAAAGCTTAAAATCCAAAAAAAAGGATTTTGGATAAAAGAGATTCAATAAAAGAAATCAGATGAATAATCCTAGCAGGTATCTAGTAAGACAACCCAATGCCCAAAAATTTAATGGATACTACTTTAATTGCAACAAGTTTGGGAACATGGCTTCTTAGTGTAGAAGAGGAATAAATCAAAGCGGTCCATCTTTCTCAAGTCATTGTTTCAATTGTCATAAGATTGGTCATAATTCTAATGAATGTAGAACTATGATGAATCAAATCCAAAGAAATATCAAATGCTATACTTGCAATAGACCTAGACATGTTGCTAATCAATGCAGATCAAGAGGAAATCAATGGAACAACTGATCTACTAAGAGAAATATTGTATGCTACAATTTCAACAAAACTAGAAACATTGCTACATTCTCTCATAATAGAAAAGGTCTGGTAAATCAAAAGAAAAATATGAAGAAGGATGTGAAAGGAAAAGTAAAACTCACTATAGATGAGGTCAGGCAATAAATGCAAAAAAATAGGTGAAGAAGAGTCCCTCCGATGAAGAAACTAAACCTGCACTAGAACCTACCTCCGATGATTCATTCGGGAATTAGTCTTAGGCCTTTGGCCTAGGGGGAGCAGTCAAGAAAATCATCAAACCCCCTAACTTGTAAGTGACACCAGATGTAAGTACATATTGGAGATGGATAAATGTTCAACAAATGATGTTGAACTCATCAGAGGAAGTGGTATACCATATCACTATTATGTATAAGAGTTATCAGTTCTCTGTACACAATAATGGCGCAACCAGATGAATTAGGGAAAATGCATTTATTGCAACAAAAAGGTTAGGTATACGAGTGGTAAAAGGTCACTTCTACTCCTCATTTGTCACTTTGCTATCTCAAGTGAAAGAATTTGGAGAGCTCCAAGTGACCTAAGGAAAATTAAGGAAAAAATAAAGTGTGAAGGTGATTCAGCAATCAATCTCACATCTAGCGGAAAAAGGTATTTATCAAGAACTTATCAGTTTTTGTGATTTGGGAAAGATGAGTACTCCTTTAGTGGTCTAAGTTAAGGACAGACCGCATCCTGAATTTAAATTGCATCCCCACAAGTCTTTAGAGACTAATCCACTAGGGGAATTTTCATTAGTTCCACATGGAGTCTTGCATATAGAGGATATTAGGGTTTACATTCATGCAAATATTGAGGATCTAGGAAGCAATAAACTTCTAAATTTGTACAATCATCATATCGTTGATGAAAATTTTAGTGTAAAACCAAAACACCAAATCCTAGAAACAAAGAAATTCACCTTGAATGTTAAATTTCCCATGTTCATGGAGACAAAATGGGTTTGCTATGTCTTGATTCAAGTACATGATGAATTTATGTGGCTTACTATCCCCTTCAATATTACTAAGGAAGCCATTAGTGCAGTAACTAGTTTGAATTCCTTCGGTGGTCTACCTATTTTGAAGTCCATGAAAAATCAAACTGTCACCGATGCCACATGCTCAACATATGACATGAGAGAAATGATTGTTGACAATATTGCTGATATGAATGTTAGATTTGCATCCATGGTAATTTGTTATAATATTTACCACTATATCCAGGAAAACTCTGTATCTCGTATGGTAATCTATGTCACCTACCAAATGGTAAAATAAAATATGGAATATGATCTCTGCAAATTATTACGGATTCAGTTAATGGAAAACCTTGTGAATATTGAGAAAGAAAAGAAAAATTCATTCAAATATATCAATCTACTTCTATGCTTATTTTTTTATTTCAAGGAAGAAGTCGTGAGTGTTGGAAAATTTTAGGGGCAAAAGAAAATTTTGGTAGCTGAACAGATCATGAATCTATTGTACAACCTTACAGATATGAAAACCAAAAATGCTAATATTTGGGGTTACTTAAAAATCTTTCAAGCTAGCATGCAAGCTAGGGAAAGAATTCCCACCACCATTCTGTAGAAATACAAAGATTCAATCTGCTTTATGGTGAATATAGATCAGTGCCTGATGGAAGTAGCAGATCCAAGAACTATTTGGATCATGCCTATGGGATATGAGGTTGAGGAAAATATTTTGGAAATGTATGCCCCACATGCTAATAAAACCTCTAGATCCAACTGAAGAGAGATTTGGCACTTATGCAGAGAAGCACACTCAAATTCATAATGAGTTCAAGAAACTAGAATCAACCAAAAGAATAAGAAAAGAAGTTGAAGCTATTGGAAAATGTTTGGGTGTATCCACGAAGCAAATAAATGAAGTCAGGGAGAAAAGGGAAAAAGAGGCAGCATCAGGGCATACTGTTAAAGAGGCAATAAAAGCACAATCAATTGGTTCGGCAGCACCATCTACCCAAACTAGAACAACCAAAAGCTCGACATCTCACTCAACTCCTATAGTGAAATCCACTCCTATGAAAAGTGAAAGCAAGAGGTCTAGAAAGGAAGCCAAAGGTAGGAAAATAAAAAGTAAAAGAGTCTACATGACTGTCTCTAATGATGAGGAAACATAATCCAATGAAGATTTCAAGGAAATCAAGCAGCAAGGTACTAAAGAAGCTTTTGTGT
The DNA here is from genome assembly GCA_007115665.2 of Sequoiadendron giganteum. Lineage (NCBI taxonomy): Eukaryota > Viridiplantae > Streptophyta > Pinopsida > Cupressales > Cupressaceae > Sequoiadendron > Sequoiadendron giganteum. Next base: position 168,758,742 of record CM021102.1, on the reverse strand, counting down.
CAAAACCCTCCGATGTAGATACTCAGGAAAAGAAGAAGACCAAGGTTGACACACATGGTATGTTTGTTGATCAAATTAAAAAAGAAATAATTTCAGATGGAAATCTTAAACCACTTTCTCAATGGTATGAATCTTTCTCTGAATCTGATAAAAGAATTCTAGAAGAAGCTACAATAAAGTACATGAATATCTTCAATAAATTTTTGGTTGAAATCATTTCTAGCATCCCAAAAGGTTTGTATAATATTCTAGAATTAAGGATATTGAGTTCCTTAACTTGAAAAGAACCAATGAGAGAAAGGGTTCTTGCAGAACTATGTCTGGAAATATCTGTGGAAGACATGCAAGCATTCCTGAACAAAGCTAAAAAGAAGTTCAGAAGAAAATCAAGGGTCAATAAACTGATGATTGGCCAAACAGATGAATTTATTCAAGAAACAAAGATAATTTTGAAAGAGATGCTACTGAATGATAGAATTAAAGTTATGGCTGAGGAAACTCATATATATGATGTCTCATCTAATCCGATCAAAGATGCAGAAGAAGAAAATTTTGGTGCTAATGAAAACTTCGAGATTCCACTTTCAGATTACAACACAGAAATCCCTATGGAATTTGATGCAACTATGAATGTACAAGTTGAACCGGCAGAGAACACTAAAGAAAAATAAAAATCTTCAATTAAGGAAGTATTAGTTGAGGAAAGGAAAAGTGATGTAAAGATGAAATCAAGAGACATTGTCAAGACAGTTAAGAAATTCTTGGTGGAACATCAGGAAGAGATTGAGACAAAACTAATTAAAGGTCCCATTGACCTATCAAATTTGAGCCGGATCCAGATAATGAAGGTGGCCTCATTTGCTCAAGTAAAAGCTCAAGAAGAGTTGCTAAAATCTCATATTGAAGATAGTGAGTTGTTGGCACTGGTGTCCAGAGTATTGGATAAGATAATGCCCTCCTTTGTGAAAGATAAGAATGAATCTTCATCTAGTGAACTGAAGAGGCTTATCAACTCGGTGAGTACTCATATTGAGTCTCTTGAAAATTCTATGTTGGAAAAAGTGCAGAAAGAATTTGATGCAAAAAGGTTCAATGGACTAAAAGTATTGATTGCCCAAGATAAATTCACCTTGGCCACTTGTATCAAGCACATACAGGATTCTCTATCAGAAGGAGGAAAGATTTACAAATCTTGTTTTTCTTTTTCAAATTTTACCAAAGCAAATGAAAAGAAGGCGAAAGACATAGAGAATCAGTTAGCAACTATCTCTAAGGCATTTGATCCCCTATCTGGTGGTGTTGGGAAGATTGAAGGTGGAGTTATGTCACTGCTAAACAAGATAAAAGGGTTGAAGCATGAAAATGATAAAATTGTCTCCAAAACCTGTGAACTCAGAACCATTATTAGCCCCAAAATTGATGTAATGGGAAGTGCTCTAAAAGAAGGAGAAGAAACTATGGTAGGAAATTATCCAACTAGCCTAGAATCTACAAAAACACTGTTGTATCTAATTTGTGGAAACATAGCAATAATGGAGAGCCTTAAACAAGTGTTGGATTCAAACCTGGCGCAGTTAAAGAAGGATTTTGCAAACATCTTTCAACTTTTGTAGGGTAAAAGAAGCACCTTTGTACAGACAAAATTTTGATTACTTTTTTTTATGCAACCCCTATCTTTTCCATTGATGTAAAAGGAGGAGAAGTGGTGTGAAAAATGTATAATCTACTCAGGGGGAGAGTAGAATTTTTTAAATTTTGGATTGCAGTGAAGTTCATCTTGGTATTGATCCGACACTTAGTCATTTTTTACTAAGTGTTGTCATCAATGCCAAAGGGGGAGATTGTTGGAAAAAGAACACTGCAACTATCATATGGTGTTGTCATTGATGGAAGCCCTATACATTGATAAGGTACGCATATCCTCATTCAAGCCTACTAGTAGGTAGATTGAATATTGACAAGGCAGAATAGGGTATTCGATAACTCAACATTCATCAATCTGTGCATAGATTTCAGGTTACCATTTTGTGTTGTGAATCTCAGGAAATAATTAATGATGTATTATCTCTATTGTGATTGAAGTGTAGTGGCTTGTACCAATTCGCATGAGAGTTAGAAGATTCGGTTGGCGTATTCTTAGTTTTCCTTGTATTGAGGCCAACTTCATAAATATATTAAGTCGTGGATATATGAGAACTAATTAATCGAATATATCTATGTTTGTATATCTTTTTTTGGGTCTTAGCCAAGTTGTGGCCAACCATTAAGGGTACACATTGCATATTTATCATTATGTGAGTTGACAATTGTAATTTTGTTGAAGCCGACAAAGTATAAATAAATCCTATGTTGTGGATATATATACAAGATCGTTTTTATCATTTTGGAGTATGTACATGTTGTATAAGTGTTCGATTTGCAAGTTAGAGTAGAGAAGAAGTGAGATTAAGCACATTTTCACTTGCACATAGAAGATCTGTGTGGTGTGTGAGAGAAGAGCATAACAAAGTTACAAAATTAGTCTGTAAGGAAACAAATCTATTATTGTACTTAATCCGGAACTGTGATCAGGAATTTTAGATGCTATCATCTCAGTTCAAATCTTCAGATGGTTTTAATCTAAACTCTTGGTTAGCAAGCCCTCTTTTCTTTGAGCAATGAGCTCTAGGTAGTGCACTTGAATGCAAGTGCATTCCCCTTTTGTAATCTTCATTTTGAGTATACTCAGAAACATAATTGTGGATTGGCCATCCACCGTGGTTTTCCCCTAACAGGTTTTCCACGTAAAAATCTTGGTGTTATGGTGTTGTGTTTGTTTTATTGTTTATGCTTTGTGATTGAATGTTCCTAATGCTTGGTTAATGAATTTAATTTTTTGCACAACACTAATTCACCCCCTCTCAGTGTGGCTTGTTTAGTATCTTGATGGAGCATGAGATCATGTTGGAGATTCGTGTGGTTTCATGTATGGCTATGATGATTTATTTCATATATTGATCCCTTATGAAATGTATACAACAAGTGTGAGAATGTTGGGATATGGTGTTGTACACCATTGCATAAAATGATTTATTATAATGTTGTATTTAAATAGTTAATTGGTTGTGATGTACCTAGGTGGTGTGGTTATTCACACTAGGTAATTATTTGGGGACCACTTTATGTTGTATTGTAACATTATATTATTATTTAATGCGTGGGAGACATGGGATAATAATTTAATATTGGGAAAATATTAAATAAAGTGAAGTCCTAGTACCCAATATTAAATAAGGTGTTAGTGGTTTTGTATTCATATGGTTTTGTGGTACATGGTTTTATCTTACTACTTGGTTGTATTTGTGTGAGCTTCTATCTATAAAAGAAAACACATGTTTAGTGGTTAAGGTCAGATGAGTGAGTTGGCTATCATTATTGTGTCTTTCTGAGGAGTATATATGTGAAGCATGGTATGGGATGTGTGGATTCATTATTGGACACATGAGGATGCATCAAAAGGATTGATGCTTCAAAGTTGTTCATTGTAACTCATGTATGGCTTTATTGTTGAATAATATGATGGAGTATGGATAATTTTGGAGGTTGGGTTTTTCCCTCTTGAGGGTTTTCCTAGGGTATATCTTGTGTCATAGTCGATGGGTATGTTTTCTATTCTCTTTCATATTAATTATAAGTACTTATTTGTATAAATTTCACTTTTAGGTTATATGGAAATTGTCATTAGATGGTTGTAAGTTTATTTACAACATTGACACCAACTACAAAAGTGGAACCTTTACAATTTAAGGATAAGGATAAGTTCCTTTCACCCATGATAATTTTGTCAAAATATGATTGAACATCATTATATTTCACACATAAATTTTATGGGGAATAAAAGATTATACAATTAAATTCAAGAAAAGGGTATGTGTAGGATCATGATGGGCCAAAAAGTGGCAATATGTAAGTGATATGATGGCCCATGTGGCTAGCAACTTTTTTTAACCCAAAATTGATGAAGCAAAAAGGGTTTTTAAAGAAGATTCTCAACTTTCCACCAAAATAAATTATGCTTTACTTTGAATTTAATAAATAATTAGTATTCATTTTCTATTTCAATTATGACTAAAGTCCTAATTGATAGGTTGATTGAAAAACATCTATAGCTTTCAAACGGTATCACATTTTTTGAATCCTAAACATGTGTCACATTATATGTTTTGCATACTATAAGATTAAAAAAGAAATAATTGAATTTCATGAAGTTTTGACCAACTCAAGGTGGTCAAACATATGAGTTTTTATATTTTTTAAAATTTGTAATAAAAAAATCATAATTAATTATTTACTTGGAAAAAAATTACAAAAAAATATGGATCACATCGAGACATGAGTCTTCTACTTTTATATAAAATATTATAAAAAAATATTATCATTTTATTGTGGTTAGGGTGGTTAGAAAGACACCTACTTCTTATTTTTTCCCTGAAATTTAAGTAGTACTACATTGAAATTTTGAATTTTCACCAAATAGATTTAAAATAAAATAAAATAAAACTAGTAGTTTAGAAACTAAATTCAATTTTCTATAGATTCTATTCTTACATATTTTTGAAATAATATAGATAACTTATTCAAATTTTTATGTCAAGTTGCCTAACTTTGATTTTCTAAATTTTCATCGCCACTTAAGGGCCTATTTTTTCCATGATGATCCTGCACATACCCAAAAGATAATGAATAAACAATCGTATCAACACAATCTATCATTGAGTCATCAAAAACATTTAATTTCATAATTCCTAACAAGGAAGACAACACAAATTACACATCCACATATGTTTAGAAAGATCATGAAAATCCACCTTCTTCAAAAGAGATTAAAGCACTTTATGAAAGACATTATGATATTTTGAAACAATTTGGCTATAATGCAAAAGGATGTGGTGTTAGAAAATGAGGTATTTATCTCCCCATAGAGCCTAAAAAATATGAAATAACAAGAGGTGTTTGTTATTGTCCTTCAAAATAAATGAAAGAATCAAAGAAACCTTCACTTAATATCAATGTCATCATGCAAAACACTCCTACGATAAATATAAATAATAGCCAAGATATTGCTTCATCTTCAAACACATGTTTTTTTGATGATTGGTGTTCATCATATTTATAGCCTCCTTTATGGGAGAGTACAAAATATCACAATCTAAACCTAAAAATTCTCATGTATGTATGGCATCTTGTAGTAAGCAAGAAAGGTCCTTTTTCACAAAAGAAAGGAATATATTCTACTATTGATCAAGACAGTACCTTGTTGAGGCTTTTTCAAGCCCACTAGATATCACTCCCTCCAAGAACAAAAAATAAATTATATAACAAAATATCATTTTGTGCATATCATCGAGTCCATGGTCATTCTACCAATGAATGTAAGTCCTTGTGTACTAAAATATAACATATTAAGGATTGTGGTTCTCTTTCTTGTGTTGATGCACCTAACCCGTCCAATCAATAATGATCTTCATTTTATCATTTTGACCATCATTATGTGGCATTGGTAACTTTACATATTCTACTCATTTACATTCATGGTAGTACAATCTTAAGTGAAACCATAATTTTATTTGTAGGAACATGATAGTCCTCAGTGTGGTTTTCCTTGTCTCTATGTTGGGGAGCAAGGATAACTAGTTTTACGAGGTGTGGATCCTTGTCAAGGATCCCCTCTTCCCCTCTTTCTACTTAAAATACCAACATAGCAAGTATGATGGTATTTTAATTGGGGGGCATATATTAACCTTATCCATTTCATCTTGTGATATTTGACCTATTGACATACCCCTTGTGGTGGTGGCATTATTTGTACCACCCCTTGAGGCCTGGTTATCAATACATCTTCTAAGGCATTAAACATTTTTATTTCATGCAACCTATAATAATACAACTTGCTAGCCATGTTTATTATTTTTGTCTTCACTTTGTTCATGAGTTGATCTTGTTGTAAGCATTGGCATATCATTGATCATTTTTTATGAGTACAAACCTTGTAGACCTAGTGTATGATTCTCATCCTTTTGGGATCATATATTGAACTATGGACTTAACTATCCCTTGTGAGCATATTTTATGGACATACAACATAGGCTTTCTATTCCATCATTTTTCATTCTTGCACTATCTTTGCAACATTGTACATGTTGGTGTACCTTATTTTTATTCTACACATGTGTTTGTTCTTTTGTGCCTAATTCTTTTTCCATGAGATAATAGATCTTGGGGGCCTGATCACTCCCCTAGATCCTTTTTCATATTATCTTTCCAATAGTTTTACAATTGGACCTCCCTTGACATATATTTCTCAACTTTAGTGTGAGTCTGAGCATAATTTAATACTCTCACTAAAATGGGGGCTAAATGTAGTGTATAAAATTGTATTCCTTTACAATTTTACACTATTTTTTGGTCCCTTAATTTATTCAACTTAATTAAGCTTCTAATTTTTCAAATTATGCATTCCAAAGCCTTTTTCTTACCATTTTATCAAAGGGGAGCCAACATCAAATAAATGTATTTAATACTTTAATTGGCATGGATTATGTGTGTCCTACAAATATAGGCTAGTTCCCATTTTCCCATGGTTGAATGGGTCCCCTTTATGGGATAGGACCCAATTTAAAATATATTTTTGGTAGCCTTTTAATGATCCGAATTCAAAATTTAAGTGTTGGATTTTGGAATGTAATTTTCAAGAAATTAGATAAACATATATAAATACATAGTTATTTTATCATTTGAAATCTAAGAGATACAAGAACATACTTTATGAGAGAAATTCAACAGAATATTTTTTCAAGAGCATTCCAAAGTAGAATTATCACTCATTTATAGCATAAATCAAGATCCTAACATATCATGTCAAATTCTTGTGTGTTCATGTCATGAAGGCTAACAAGAATTATAGGTCTTTATGGATTCAATAATTCAAGAAAAATAAGAAAGAAAGATCCAATTTCTTTGAAGAGATGTGTATGACTTCAATCCTTCAAGGAATCTATTGAAGGGTGGTGAGTTGCAGCAAGTGTTCATTCATCATTTCCTTCCTTTTCCATTCAATTTTTCTATCATTGGAATTTATATTTTAAAAGTGGGAATTCTATTCATGGGATTTGATTGAGGAAAATCCCTATATAGAACCAACAAAAAGTTCCCACTATGTATGTGAAGGTTACAGGTTGAATGATTGAAAAGATCTTGAAGAGTAATTTTGCATTATTGCATTTATTGCCATCATTTTTTCAACCTATGGAAACTAAGTACCCATGGATTGAAGAGTGTTTAATATTTTAATTGACATGGATTATGTCAAATTTTATTGAAGATTATTTAATATTTTAATTGACATGGATTATGTGTGTCCTAGAAATATAGGCTAGTACCCATTCACCCATGGCTGAATGGGTTCCCTTTATGGGATAGGACCCAATTTAAAATATATTTTTGGTAGAATTTTAATGATCCAAACTCAAATTGTGTTAGATTTTGGAATCTAATTTTCAAAAAAATAGATAAACATCTATAAATACATAGTTATTTTATCATTTAAAATATAAGAGATACAAGAACACACTTTATGAGATAAACTTAAGAGAAAATATTATTTTCAAGGGCATTCTAGAGTAGAATTATCAATCATTTATAGCAGCAATCAGTATCCTAACATATCATGTGAAATTCATGTGTATTGATGTTGTGAAGGCTAACAAGCATTGTAGGTCTTCATGCATTCAATAATTCAAGCAAAATAAGAAAGAAAGATCAAATTCCTTTGAAGATATGTATATGTCTTCAATCCTTCAAGGAAGCCATTGAAGGGTGGTGAGTTGCAACAAGTGTTCATTAATCATTTCCTTCCTTTTCCATTCATTTTTTTCTATCATTGGAAATTTTATTTTAAAAGTGGGAACACCATTCATGGGGTTTGATTGAGGAAAATTCCTATATAGCACCAACAAAAAAAATTCCCTCTATGCATGTGTAGGTTATAGGTTGAAGGATTGAAAAGATCTTGAAGAGTAATTTTGCATTGTTGCATTTATTGTCATCATTTTGTTAACCTACGGAAACTAAGTACTCATGGATTGAAGAGTATTTAATATTTTAATTGATATGGATTATGTCAGGTTTGATTGAAAAGTATTTAATATTTTAATTGACATGGATTATGTGTGTCCTAGAAATATAGGCCATTACTCATTTCCCTATGGCTGAATGGGTCCCCTTTATGGGATAGGACCCAATTTAAAATATATTTTTTGTAGTCTTTTAATGATCCAAATTAAAATTGTAAGTGTCAAATTTTGGAATCTAATTTTCAAGAAATTAGATAAACATCTATAAATACATAGTTATTTTATCATTTGAAATCTAAGAGATACAAGAACACACTTTATGAGAGAAATTCAAGAGAAAATATTATTTTCAAGAGAATTCCAGAGTAAAATTATCACTCATTTATAGCAGAAATCAATATCGTAACAAATAATGTAAAATTCATGTGTGTTCATGTTGTGAAGGATAACAAGAATTTTAGGTCTTCATCCATACAATAATTCAAGCAAAATAAGAAAATAAGATCAAATTCCTTTGAAGCGATTTGTATGAATTCAATCCTTCAAGGAAGCCATTGAAGGGTGGTAGGTTGTATCAAGTGTTCATTCATCATTTCCTTCCTTTTCCATTCAAGTTTTTCTATCATTTGAAATGTTATTTTAAAAGTGGGAACACTATTCATGGGATTTGATTGATGAAACCAATGAAAATGGGGGAAAGTGTGATTAAGTGCTATCACATCCACTTTCAAGGTGATTCCATTGAAGGGTAACCCTATAAATCTCAATGCAAAAGAGATATTTCAATAGGGTTATCCTAGGGGTTGAATATGATTTAATGAGGGGATCAACACCAAGTAACAACTTAGAAAGACTAATGCAATGTAAGATGAAATGTAAAACCCTAGTTTGATGCAATGACCTACAAAATGACCTAGAAAAGTGTGTAAAACAAAATAGAATGTTGCAAAATATAATGTGTGCACTTGGAAACTTGTAGAGACTTGAATGGATACTGGAAATGTTGTTGATCCTAAAATGTTGGTCTACTAGGACTCATTCACCATTCTAGGCAAATCAGTCCCAGTAGTAGATTTTTGCATAGGAGCAGGTTTCAAGAAAATGGGTATCCGAATATGCAAAGATCTCTAAAAAAAACCTATAGTGGGACTCATTTGCCACTTGTGGTGAATGAGTCTAGTTTGGATTTTTTGGAAATTCAAAGTTTTAATCTTCTCTTCTCAATCAACTCAATCTATTCCTCCAAGTTCTTGAATCCAAAACTATGATTTCGGGGTTGTAGATGACTTTTTAGTGGATATTATGACCTTGCAAATGGGGAGAAAACTCCAATAATATTGAAACCTAATCTTCAATTATCTTCAATTATTCAAAGCACCTAGATTTGTAATCACACAAAGAGAGAGAAAAACTTGTTGATTGTTAGGGAATACGGGTTTGCCTTGGTCAAACCCCTTTTAGGTAATTAAACCAAATGATGAAACAATGTAATGAAGGAATTAAGCATGAAAAAAAGAATAATAATCATGGATAATTATACCTTGAATGATGCCTTGTAGATGATGTCTTGTAAATATGCAACTTAACATAATATTTCCCTAAAGGATGTAGATCTTGATCTTTGATAATAGGTGTAGAACAATGCTTGATCTTGGATCTTCAATGCTAAATCACAACACTAGCTCAATAACATGCTTGATTTTTGATATGCTTGACATGATTATGGATCTTGAGTTTATACAATAATTGATGGAGAATTTTTTCCTTAAATGGCTTAGAATTGATCTTGAATACTCTCTTGATGATCTTTTAAAGTCTTGGAATGCTTAACTCTTACTTGTTTATCTTGATAACATGTAGGATTGATGAAATAATGATTTGAAAGCTTGTTTATATAGGCAAGCCACTCAAATGATCGTTAATTTGATCCCCAAGGCCAACATGGAAGAAATTTGAATTAAAAACCCACTTTTCCCACTCAAAACCTTGAAAATAGCTCAAATGGGAATCATTCGCCATTTTGGGTAAATGAGTCCCACTTGGATGGGAATCATTCACCATTTTGGGTGAATGAGTCCCACTTGGATGGGAATCATTCGCCCAAGGTGGTGAATGGCTCCCATAGGGGCTATTTTTAGTCCTAAAGTATCGGGGAGTCAAGAAATTAAGCTTATATGTTGATCTTGTCATGTTTTTGATTAAAATATACCTTGACATGCATAATATAGGGTCATAGGGCCCTATTAATGATGATTTAAAGGTCATAAATGAAATAGGTCCCAAAATCCAATGTGAAAGTGTAAATAAATACACTTTAAAACACTATATTAAGGAAAAAATAGGTCTATTTAGCTTAGAAGGGCCCTAAATCCCATGTGAATGTTTAAAACACATTACAACACTAGATTAGGTCCACTTTAATTTACAAGCCTCCCAAATTTAATGTGAATATGTAAATAAATATATTTTACAACATTAAATTAAGGCAAAGTTAAATTAATTTAGCTTAACAAGGGCCCAAGACCTAATGTGGATGTGTAAAACACCTCACAACACTAGATCAAGGTGATATCAAGTCCAAATTATCGAGTCAAGCAAGGAAAAGGTGTATTTTTTTAGTGACTACATAAGAGCATTCGAGAGTAGAATTATCACTCATTTATAGAAGCAATCAAGATCCTAACAAATCATGTCAAATTCATGTGTTTTCATGTTGTGAAGGCTAACAAGCATTGTAGGTCTTCATGCATTCAATAATTCAAGAAAAATAAGAAAGAAAGATCTAATTCCTTTGAAAAGATGTGTATGACTTCAATCCTTCAAGGAAGCCATTGAAGGGTGGTGAGTTGCATCAAGTGTTCATTCATCATTTCCTTCCTTTTCCATTCAATTTTTTCTATCATTGGAATTTCTATTTTAAAAGTGGGAACACTATTCATGGGGTTTGATTAAGGAAAATCCCTATACAACACCAACAAATAAAAATCCCTCTATGTATGTGCAGGTTACAAGTTGAAGGATTGAAAAGATCTTGAAGAGTAATTTTGCATTGTTACATTTATTGTCATCATTTTGTCAACCTATGAAAACTAAGTTGCATAATTGATTTCCATCATTTTGACATATTTTAAAGTGGAAAATAGAAGCCTAGATCTGGCACTAGAGGACTCCAAAGTTGATCTAAAAGGCCCTACAAAGACCCATTTTCCCTTGGGCAACTCGATCCTTGTAGGCACCCCAAAACCAATTTCTATAAGTAGGTTTGTTGTCCTTTGCACTTTGCATATCCAATTGCAAATTGTTATTTTTGTCTATCAATTGTCAAGATCTTGCATTGTTCATATTAGGACATATAGGATCATTAATTTAATCACTCCAAAATATTTCCATTTCCATTCCAATCCCCCTTAGGATATAGATCCCATTCTGGCTGGCTCACCATTAAGGTTGATAGTCAATCAATTCACCTTGTTGATCTATATCCCAATGAAATTTATAAAAAATGTGAAAATGGCCCTAGGTTATGAGTACTAATCTTAGATTCGCAACATTTTAATGTTTCAAATTTATATGTAGAGTACTTGAAACTTCACTTACAAACAAACTAATCCCTTTTGTGTGTGCTTCCTAAACCCAAGTACCTACCAATATAACACTAATTAGATTATTCCCTTTCTCATAATAATAAAATCATATATTGGGGGTCACACTTTGGTTATTTAAGAACCCCAAATATGTATGCACATGATAAGGTATCCCTTTAGAGGTGAAAAACAAAGATATCCTTAGTGAACATGTATGCTATTGTCATAAATAACATGAAAATTTGGGTGATCAACACAAAGTTAGTCTCAATGTTAGGATACCAAGAGTCTCAAAATTAGAATAGAATTAAACTTAATGAAATGCATCAAATTTCATAGTAACATAAATAGGAAGCAGATTAATATCTATAAAATGTTGGGTTACCAAGATAGAGGTAACTTTTTATGTCATGCATCACCCCCAAACTATATATATATATATGTGTACTTAAAAATAAATACCAATAAACATAGGATTACAAAAAAAACATTAACATTAATATTATGTATAACAAAAAAAAATTTAGAATTCATAAAAATTAGAGAAGGTACATGGGACATGAGAGGAATAAGTGAATAAAAATGGGTGATTTTGATTTGATGATATAGCAAAGTCTACCTTGCTAAGAGATGCAAGAAGATTCTCTAAATTGTAAAATATACTAATAGCGAATAAATATAGATAATTAACATCAATAATAGACTAAATATTATCTCGTCAAAAGAAGAGAAAAGTATATTTGGTGGTTTCTTGGGCTCATATACTAGATTACTGTCACCATCATGAAAATAACAAATACATGGACCACAATAAGAGATAGTGATGGCATCTCTTTCAATAATGTCTTTTATTTTATCTCTTAGCATTTAACATATATCTCAAGTACATGACCCAACACCCTATGATATGTGAAAGATATAAGTGTTAAATAATGATGCATAGGAATTTTCTTATGCGTAGGAGGAAGAGTGATCAATTAAGATTTGAAGAGAATATGTAGGATATGTTTAGAATTATTAGAAATTTTGATTTATGATATTTTTTCATGTTTAGATGGATCTGTAGAAGGGTAACTATTTGGAAGAAACTCACTAGAAAGAGATGGTAATTTTTTATAGAATATGAAATGGTATGGAAGGGGTAGTGGGTAAAGAAGATGAATAAATATACTAATAGGGATCTATATTAAGGATATATGGCTCAAATAATGGATAAGGAATAATTGTTAAATAATTTTAATAATATTTAGTGTGTCGTCGATAGATAAGGAAGACCTATAACTATGATGATGAGGAAGTGATCAATGACGCTATTATTATCAATAAAGGAGCATTCCTTATCAAGTAGGGGATTATCATTGATAAAAATATCAAACATGGGTATGGGAGACATGATAAAGGTACAAGGACAATATAGGAATATATCCTTATCAAGTAATTTATTAAAATAATGAATAGTCCTCTTCTAAGTAGAAACTAGTAGAAAATATAAGAAAAAAAAATAGTAGAATAACGAGAAATAAATAAAATGAGGAAACCAAATAATATTAGGTATAAAAGAGGAACCTAGAAGGAAGCTACACACATATTACAAAGGTAAACTTTACAAATAGAGGGTTATGGTGGAATTCATTAGTATAGAAACTAAAGTATCACCACTTATTGACTCATTAATATAAATCATCCTATCTTAATTATTCCACCTTCGTCAAAATTAAATTAATTAAACAATCTTTATTCTTTAATTAATTTTTTTTAAAATCATCAAGTATTCAAATATTTAAATAAATTATGTTCTTGGAAATTGTTAGGAATAAGGTGTCTCAACCTTGGATAATTCCTATTCTTATTATTTGTTTTGTAAAATGTATTTCTTGCAAATAATGTAATTAAGTGTGAGTGTACATGTCTAGTTGGCATGTTGATGTGTCGGCATCTTGAATTGTGTGTAAGGAGATTATGGCTGAAACGGTTATGACGGATTCCTATGACACGTAAGAGCTATTTCTAGAAGATTCAATGATGGGTGAAGACATGCAAGACATGTGCCAACTGATAAAGTTGAGTACTGTACACTCTTCCACAATTGTGGGGTTAGTAAAAATTTAGAGTTAGTAAAAATTTATGAAAACACTCGTAGCTCTGAAGAAGAAATATATGTAGATAGAAAGGAATAGAGAAGAAAAGATAGATTAAAATTTTCACATAAAAATTACAATCCTCAAAATGATCTCTGCAAAATTACTCCATAGATGATTCCAGAACTAGTTTCGGGTTGAAAGCCCTCATCAGTTGGAATACAAGAACATCAAAACGGAGAGAGAGAATGTGAGAGAGAGGATGAGAGAATGAACTTTGAATGTACAAAAGAGTGGAGGAGGAGAGATATTTAAACTCAACTCCACCCAAGCCTCCCAAAATAGCAATTCCTAAAAACTGGCCGACGTGCACAACATGCATGGAAACAATCCCAAGAAAAGGGCCAACATGCATGAGAACAATATCCCTACCAGAAATAATAAAAGAAACATACTAAATATTAAATAAAACTGGCAGGGGAAAGGGCCAATAGGAAAGGAGAAAGGATTTTAGGGAGGTAAAACATGCCGTGATTTGAACCTGCTTTGAAGGAGAAAGGAACCCAACTTTCTGGGATTCCGTCAACAAACTCTCGGAAAAGGGATGTGTTGCAGTGAGGGGACTTCTTGGCATAGCCAATGAAGTATAGGGTTTAGGGTGGCCCCCAAGTTCAAAGCTTTAGCCGAAGAACTGTAATCGAGCTTCATAACAAGGGGGCCCCCTTTCTTCTTAAGAGAACCATCATGAAGATGAGAAAAAAGCACTGACTTGTCCAACTGAGAAACCTTACTAAAACAGGAGAGCAAAAACCTTTTAGGATAACCACAAGCACGTAATCTAGAATAGAACTATTTTCGAAGCTGATTGTAGCCGTAGGGATCAGATTCTCGAAGCAGATACCTTTTGAGCTCACTCATAATAAAGGACTTCTTTTGGTGAGGAGGATGCCAAGAAAAGTATGGAATATACTGATAGGCATTGAGAGGCTTCTGGAAGCATTTAGTGTCGAGAATACCACAGGCACTGAAGCGGTTGCCTTTGAAAAAGGTAACATCAAGAAGATCGACAGATTGGGAAGAGACAAAAGGAGCGATCTTAATCTCTGAATAAAAACTCTGAAAGTGCTCAAAGAAGGAGAACAAAGAAGTCTCATCGCCGATCCAAATCCCTATAGCATCATCAATGAACCTTTTGTAGAAGGCAAGAGAGGAGCAATCAAACTGAGCAAGGAGACGCTTCTCAAGATGATAGAGGAATAAACAAGCATAGACCACCGCAAATTTACTACCCATGGCAGTTCCGGCAGTTCCTCTGATGTCTTTTTTTGTCCAGAAATTCTGGATTCGGACACTTCCACTTCTGACATCACCACGCTTCGCAATCTTCCTCACCAGTTTCGATAGAAGAATACCTTCTGGCATACCGAGGAGCCTAACTATCAGCTCGAGGAAATCATTCAGAAAGTAGAAGCTATCCTTCAAAGTCATTTGGCCTCTTGCTCCTTCTCTAGGTGCTCCCCCCTTCCTATCAGGCTCATGAAAAGCCTTAAGGATCTTCAGGGCGATCATTCCATTGTTATCAAACCTGCTGACAAGAATCTCGGCCTTGTGATTCTTGATTCTTCATGGTACTAGAATGAAGGGCTCAGGCAACTCTCTGATTCTCTTGTGTATCTTCATGTGGATTGTGTCCCTTGGGTTCCCATTTGGAGCAAACCTAACTTTATTTTGGCTAAATACAAAAAGTTTCTTGATCCTGTTTCTCACTTTTTGAAACAGAATCCTGTCTCCTCTGCCAGAGCTTGTGCCTTTTACTTGCTTCCTAAGCTTCATAAACTAGTCTTGGTTCGTAGGCCTATATGTAGTTACTCTAGCTATATGTTGGAACCCGCCTCTTTGTTTCTTCATCATCTTCTGTTTCCGATTCTTTTGCAACAACAGTTCCATCTTCCAGACTCCCTCTCTCTCCTATGAGATCTTGATCAGCGTTCTTTTCCATCGGATTGTCTTTTGTTCACTTTCGATGTGGAATCTCTATATCCTAGTATTCCAACTAATGTCGGTCTTTCTGCTCTTAAGGAGATGGTCGTTGAGTACTTCATTTCTCATAAGATGGACATGCAGCTGATTGACATGATTATGAGCCTTGTTGAGTTGGTTCTTCATGAACATTACTTGAAGTTTGATGGAATATTTTATAGACAAATTAGAGGAACTGCCATGGGCAGTAACTTTACGGTGGTCTACGCTTGTTTATTCCTCTGTCATCTTGAGAAGCATCTCCTTGCTCAGTTTGATTGCTCCTCTCTTGCCTTCTACAAAAGGTTCATTGATGATGCTATAGGGATTTGGATCGGCGATGAGACTTCTCTTTTCTCCTTCTTTGAGCACTTTCAGAGTTTTTATTCAGAGATTAAGATCACTCCTTCTATCTCTTCCCGATCTGTCGATCTTCTTGATGTTACCTTTTTCAAAGGCAACCTCTTCAGTGCCTGTGGTATTCTGGACACTAAATGCTTCCAGAAGCCTCTCAATGCCTATTAGTATATTCCATACTTTTCTTGGCATCCTCCTCACCAAAAGAAGTCCTTTATTGTGAGTTAGCTCAAAAGGTATCTGCTTCAAGAATCTGATCCCTATGGCTACAATCAGCTTCAGAAACAGTTCTATTCCAGATTACGTGCTCGTGGTTATCCTAAAAGGTTTTTGCTCTCCTATTTCAATAAGGTTTCTCGATTGGACAAGTCAGTGCTTCTTTCTCATCTTCGTGATGGTTCTCTTAAGAAGAAAGGACCCCCCCTTGTTATCAAGCTTGATTACAGTTCTTCGACTAAAGCTTTGAACTTGGGGGCCACCCTAAACCCTATACTTCATCGGCTATGCCAAGAATTCCCCTCACTACAACACATCCCTTTTCCGAGAGTTTGTTGGTGGAATCCCAGAAAGTTGGGTTCCTTTCTCCTTCGAAGCAGGTTCAGATCACGACATGTTTTACCTCCCTAAAATCCTTTCTCCTTTCCTATTGGCCCTTTCCCCCACTAGTTTTATTTAATATTTAGTATGTTTCTTTTATTATTTCTGGTGGGGGCATTGTTCTCATGCATGTCGGCCCTTTTCTTGGGATTGTTTCCATGCATGTTGCGCACGTCGACCAGTTTTTAGGACTTGCTATTTTGGGAGGCTTGGGTGGAGTTGAGTTTAAATATCTCTCCTCCTCCACTCTTTTTCACATTCAAAGTTCATTCTCTCATCCTCTCTCTCACATTCTCTCTCTGCGTTTTGATGTTCTTGTATTCCAACTGATGAGGGCTTTCAGCCCGAAACTAGTTTTGGAATCATCTATGGAGTAATTTTGCAAAGATCATTTTGAGGATTGTAATTTTTATGTACAAATTTTAATCTATCTTTTCTTTTCTATTCCTTTCTGTCTACATATATTTCTTCTTCGGAGCTGTGAGTGATTTCATAAATTTTTACTAACTCTAAATTTTTACGAACTCAAAAAAATTTTGGGTTCCTATTTTCTCGGAGAATGGTAAAACCCTAATACAGCTATCTTTGGAAGTTGCCCTAAAAAGGAAAGCACGTGATATAAGCATTTTTTAGGGTTAGAGGAGAAGAGATAAAAAGGTGTGTATTTTTGGTATGATCTGGAGCTACTGGTTTTGTCTTTGAGTGTCGATTGTCTCCTAAAAGAACTTGCATTGCAAGTGTGTTGTAACCGTTGTGTTGAAGATAATACATTGTGTAGGTTTTGGAGTGCTGGGTTTTTTTACCAAAAGGTTTTCCCTAGGGTAGATCATTGTGTCATTCTCTATTTTCTGTATGCATGTTATATGGCTGCAATATCATTGTTTAAGTAGTTAACGAATCTGAAATTGTAAGGGTTTAAAAGAATTTTGCACAATACTTTCCTTTAGAGATTAGTGTAGGAAGTTGTTCCTGCACCTGAGTTTTCCTTTCAAAAATATTAAATAAATATAATCTCCACATATAATTAAATAAAAATTATGATGTACACTAAATTTAGTTAACTAATTAATCAATTTAGTTGACTCACCAACATATTTAGCTAACTCGTCAATAAATATAGTTAAATTATCAATAAATTTCTATGTTAACTAATTAATCAATCTAGTTGGCTCATTAATCAGCTTAGTTAACTAATCAATAAATTCAATCAACTCATGAATCAACACAAGACAACAAGATAATGACTTCCACCTACCCATATCCACTCCACCATGAATGGAACTTAAATCATCATCCATTATCAAATCCTAGTCCTCAATACATCTTAATAAAAATCTATAAATCCAAAATGAAATCCATCATTTTCAAGGAAGAATCCTCCATTAATGAAAATTTATGTTTCTATTGTGAGCATCTACATTTGACATATTTCATTAAGAAATCCTTACCACAACCATACATTTTTGTGTGCAATAATATGCTCCGATGAGATATCTTTTCTTTCATCTTTCATTATATTTATTTTATTTTTTAATCGTTAACTAAGGTAGAAACTACATATGGAATTTAAGAATTGAATCTATTATTTTAGTTTTATTTTTATATTTCCTATTCTCCTACTTGCATTATATAACATCCAATTGGATACCTACCCCTTTCTATTTATATATGGGCTATGTCTTTTAGAATTTATTCTTTTTTGTTGATGTATGCATTCTAAAATAGATTATTTTATCAATTTCCCTTGATTTATGTGCTAACTATGGGTAAAAATTAATGGTATTGATTGGTTTTTTCATTTAAATCATATATCCAAGACCCTATAAAAAGTACTGACATGTTTCTTGGAGGTTATGTAGAATAGGGTAAAATCAAGGTTAAAGGTATGAATCGATAAAACTCAAACCAAGTTAAAGCCCTTAAACCAACAATGAAGCACAAATGAACATAGAAACATAGAAAAATAAAGAAATATTACCAATATCTCTATTCCATGTTTGATTCACCTTCATTTCTCTTCTCCATCTTGCTTTGTATGCTTCTTTACCCTCAGATTTTGAGTATGCAATAATAAGCCTAGTGATAATGGCAGAAAATATTGAAGATAGTAGTTGTCTTTTTTAATGTACTTGCATGCAATAGTCTAGATGGGGTTGAAATGACAATGATAGGTATCTTTTATAGAAAACTATATTTGAATTAAGGGTTGCAATTAAACTCCAATATGATATGAAAATCAATGGTCAAGATTGAAAGATGTAGTATAAAATAAGGTTAGGGTTAAATTAGGGTAGAGAGTGTACTTAGTTAAGGATGGATCATAGAGATTGAATTATAAAATAATGCAATCAAGGGTGGAAATTAATTGAGATGTGAAGAGATAAGAATGAAACGGATAAAGAGGTTGGCATAGGAAAAGAGGTTGCTAGAGTAAATTAAATAATTATAAAATTATTTAATCTAGGAGGGAAAGTGAATAGTTAAATAATTAAAATAATTATTTAATTATAGAAGAAAGGGAAAGGTTGACTTTTAAATTAAATAATGATTTAATTCAAAAGTAGAAGAATTTATGATAAATTAAATAAATAAAATTTATTTAATTATAGAGGAAAGGAGACATTAGTGATGTAATTAAATAAATATAATCTATTTAATTAATCAAAAGGTAGAAATAAAAGGAAATAAATTAATTTATTAAATAATCAAAATTATTTAATTAATGGAAGAAATATGACCTTAGAAAATAGTCAAATAATTGAAAATTATTTAATTATTAGGGGAGAAGAGGGATTGATGAAGAAAAATAAGGTTCGTAAGCTTAAGAAAAATTTTAGTGTCTACATTTTTCCCCTCTTTGATACAATACAGTTTATCACATTGTGTCAAAGAAATTCAGTTCAAAATATGCCCCAATGTGTTGACAGGAAAATAGGGTAGACCTATGCACCCTCGAAAAAAATTGTCAATTTTTTTAAAAAAAATGAAAAATTACTCTGATTTAAGCTAATTGGGCATTAGATAGTGTGTTTATGGAAAAAAATTCAAAATCCAAGCCTTCAAGATGATTACATTAAGGTTTGGGACCCATCAGTAAGTGTAGATAGTAAAAACCCTAACATTAGGCAGGGTATAAACAGTAATTTGGTGGTAATTTGGCTCGTTTTGCATATTTTAACCCTAATGATTTGAGAGCTCTAATAGTGACCTACTATAGAAATGGCTATCGTTACACACTCTGCACACCATGGCTTCATAGTTAGGACCTTTAGACGGCCAGATGGCTCTGAGGACGTGGTATGTACTCCTTACCCACCTTGTCATTTTGTTGTTTTTTAGTAGATTTAGGGCTCCAAATGCAAACAAGAAGATATGGTGAATGCAGTTTGCCACAACTACTATTGTGTTCACTTCATGTGGGTAAGTTCACCACATCTACACAATGCAACACAATTATATATTAGGGTTTGTGAATATGGTGTGATGCAACTATGAAAGTGCATCGCATTAGCTTCTTGAATTGCACCCATGGTCGGGAAGGACACAATCATAATTGTAGGTTGCATGTGTGCAATGAAATGACACACATGCAAATAGGCAATGCAAATGATAGGGGCTGATCACAAATGACCCAAGTGATGCATATGAAGAGGCATGTCATGAAAGTGTAATAGTGAAATGCATATGCAATATGTGTGATATGTTTGTCTTAAATGAAATGCATTTTCTTTAGCAGTGCGACACAATTGCCTAATTTGAATTTTTCCCCAGTTTAGGATAAAATTTCTTTTGAAATTAAGGTCCAATAAGTTTTACTAGGGTTTGGAACTGATGCAATGCATTTTCTTGTGGCCACAAGTTAGCTTTAACCTGATATACACCCCAGAGAGTCATCCATTGACATTCTAGCTTTGAGATCGGTTGACTGATGTTGAGAAGCATCAATTCATTTCTCTAGGTTTACACTATA
Organism: Sequoiadendron giganteum; assembly: GCA_007115665.2. Taxonomy (NCBI): domain Eukaryota; kingdom Viridiplantae; phylum Streptophyta; class Pinopsida; order Cupressales; family Cupressaceae; genus Sequoiadendron; species Sequoiadendron giganteum. The sequence continues at coordinate 168,738,026 of CM021102.1, read as the reverse complement.
TGACATGCATACCCACTATCAATGCTAATGGGGGACTTCTAACTATGCTCATTGAGAGATGGAATTCTGAGATGAGATCCTTCCACTTGCTAGTAGGGGAGGTGATAGTTATGTTAGAGGATGTCTATCATATCCTAAGACTACCTATCCACGAAGCACAAGTATCATATGATCTAGAGCATGGATACCGAGTTATTGAGGCTACATATGATCATGAGGATTCTATAGATCTCGGGGTTGAGGAGTGTGATATTTGGTGGGAGGTCCTAGCTGAGAGGTACCACTAATTTGCATAGTGATTGATTGGATAGTCATTCCTTATTGTAGAGGAAACATATTTCCTATCGGTTGGGGAAAGATGCTAGTAGATATGCTAGCCAAGGAGATAGTGTACACATGGGGACCCTATTTTCTAGCAATGTTATAATTTCAGTTGCATGATGTTGCATATCATGGGGCACCGTCGATTAGTTGTAGCATGAATATTGATAATATGGGCTTGGGATCACACCATCGTGTTCCATATACCAATAGGGAGGAAGTTGGTAGTTGGCATTCCTTATGTCTTCTTATATGGTAGATAGGTTACATAGACATATGTCGAAGATGTGTGATACTGGTGCCATAAAATTGACTTACTGGCTTCTTTTATATTGTGAACCTATCAGGAGTTTCAACCATGGGAGGGTGATGATGATCATTTTCCATGGTACAGATAGTTGAGGCTTGATTGGAGGGACACTCCATTCTCAACATATCACTGAGATGTACCTCCCTAAGTAGGTACGGAGACAATTCAAAGAGGTCCAAGGTGTACTAGTGGGGACAACAGAGTATGCATGATCATCATGGGAGATTGTTTAGTGGAGCTAGATGATACAAGTAGTGACATCTAATCGATAAATGCATTGTAGCTAGTTTTGTGGGGTGTAGGGGTAGAGGTAGTTGATGTGGGCACCATGCCCGATTATGATGCTTAGTGGGCCACCCATAGGCATGATCTATTGACCATTCCTAACTAGCTAACATTTATATAGCATAGAGGAAAGGGTTCATGAGGCTGATTTAGAGACTAGAGATGGGGAGGAGGAGGGTAAGGAGATGATGGTGATATGGATGATTATAGTAGTGGTGGAAGAGGAGGATGGTTAGGCCAAGTTAGACATAGGAGAGCCTAAGGATCTAGATCCATGAGGTAGCTCTCACCCATCAGAGAGGACCTAGAGTAGGAGGCACCAATGGTGGAGATGGAGAAGGAGAGGGTACTAGAGGAGGGACTCATCCCAAGGTGGGCAAGAATGATATCGATATGGGTGTAGTAGAGCATGAGGTCAGAGAGGAGGAGATGGTGAAGGAGGATAGGAATGGAGAGGAGGAGATAGGATAGGTGGAGAAGGTCCTCTGAGAGTAGACTGTGATGGGTGAGGATCATGGTGAGGGCCTAGAGGATGTGTTCATTAGGGATGGGGATGGATCATTGGATTATATATTGGAATATTCACAAGCTCATCTAGATGCAGTAGATTTTAGGATATAGGCCTTGCAGATAGAGGTGGGAACCCTTAGGATGGATAGGGATGTGGTTTTGATTGGGAGGCAACATGTTGATCAGAGGTGTTTGGATTTCATTGCTACTATTAGTGGTCTCGTAGGTGAGTTTGCACATTATCTATTCCAGGTAGGTCAAGAGGCTAGGTATTACAAGGATGTGTATGAGAAATGAGTACTATCAGCCGAGAGGGCATCCTCGTACACCTAGACACACAACCATAGTAGGTCCTATTCATGCTATATAGAATCTTAGAGTAGTGGTGGGGTTATCCAGCCTAGACCAAGGTCATATGATAGGCCACCATCAGGTCCCAATCCATTAGGGTCACAGGTAGAGGACAAGAAGGAGTGACAACCATCATGACCATCACCTATAGGATAACACATGGGTAGCTTTGTCTAGATCACATTTATGTATTGTAGACATTTATATTTTTTATCGAGCCTGCGAGCTTCATTTTAGGGGACATATTGACTTTGTACTATAACACTTTTTGAGGTATATATGTATGTGTGTGTGATGCATCTTTTTGGTGGTGACTATATGATCTATTTTCTTATGTTATGCATTTATTATTTCATGTGATGGATTATGATGTTATATGATGTTAATGCATTGTATATGGTTATGATATGATGCTATATGTTATGAAACATTATGATTGTCTAAATGTTTGACTCATACTTATGTCTATTTTATATATGATGATGTATGGATGGATGTATTTAATTTTATAATATGTATGGATGTCTAATGATGTAATGATTATGGATGATTTGTTTATATTATTGATATGCTTAAATGATATGTGTGCAATGTTGTGTATGACTTCTTTGTTACAAGATGGTGTGTCCCTTGATCTCCTTGGTGTAGCATAGTGCTTGGGTTCCTGACATGGCTTAATTGACTCTTGTGTATCTTGCATAAATTTGGTGATTGTATCGGTCATTAACAGGTCAATCTTTTTGTGAAACGAAAACCCCCACTGTAACAATTGGTATCAGAGCTGAGGTCACGGGTTCAAACCCCTCGCCTGCACTAGGGGGATTGTTGCAACATGATTTTTCCCTTGGTATCCTTTTTCCAACACAGTGCTTGGGTTTGTGACATGGATTAACTACCTCCTTGGATCTTCTATAAATTTGGTGGTTGTATCAAGCATTAACAGATTAATCTTTTGGTGCAACAACAACCACTAGTGTAACATTCTTTTCATGTTATGCAAATGTAATGTATATGCAATGTGATTATGTTTGATGGGTTATGGATTTAGGATGATATTATTTCCTATGTATATTTAATGATTATGTTAAATATATGTGATAATATGTATGCAATACTAATCCTATATGAATAAAAGATTATATGATTTGCAATATTGGATGTCTATATAATGTGCATGTATAATTCCTATGATGAAATGCTATCTATGTTTTTGTATTTTCTGATGCAATATGGATGAACTTGGTATGTTTATGATGATGCATATATGCCTCTAACATGATTATGTATGTAGGATATTTTGTGTTTTGTATGACACCATCAAGATGTGGACAAAAGAAAATGTGATGCAGAGTTAGGAGGATTCAACAACATATCTAACAATCCTTCAAAATTAATCCAAATCAATATTTGCATAACACATTCTATTATTCATTCTATGTCACATTGGAAACATAACCATGGTATCCCAAAAGAAAACTATTTTATTTTTCCCAAAACTGCAAACCCTACACAGGGTTCAGACCTGCCCTCACTAAAATGATCATAACTTATTCAAATATTAATGAAATTTGATGAGACTTGAAGAAAATGAAAGTAGATTCATATAGAAACAACATAAATTTTGTTTCAGACCCAAAATATATACTTTAAAATCCGTACCATCACATTCTTTCAGACTGTAAATTCTGCACAATATTGTTAAAATAAGCAGTCTCACCAAAATAATCATATCTCCCACAAAACTCAATACAATTGATTGAGACAAAAGGAATTGGAAACTAGAAAAAGTGATTTTTCCATCCATATATAATACTCCATTATTTTAGTGCATACCAGGCCGTACAAACCATAACTTCAACCTAGAAATAATGTAAAAATCAGAAAATGCACACCAAACTTGAGGTTGCAATTCATCAAACTTCACAAATAATGTCTCCAACCTCCACAATTCGAGTTTTGGAGGGTGTACTTATACATTTACAACCAAAACCAACTATGTTCAACCACCTTTTAGTTAGTTTGTTGACAAAACACCTTAATGACACTTTTGACAAGTTGCTTGACAACTTTCTTGAGCAACTTTTACAATTTTTACAATATGGAACAACTTTAAACATTATTTTACAAATGAATTCAAATATTACTTCCTAAGACTCAAAAACCTATAAAATGGTTTTATAAAGCTTATTATAAGACCCAATACATAAAATAGAGCAACTATTTACAAATGGCCTCATGGAGTCAAGAAATCAAACAAGTGCTCCTGCACCAAACTCCCGAGGGAAAAAGAATTCAAGCCCCTTTGAATTGCATTCTTCTTGATCTTCCAATTCCTTTGCACTTTTTCTTTTTTATTTTCAACCTTAAAATTATTCTTTTTCCAAAACATTAGTAACATAATGAAATGAAACATACTTTCTACCATAATACCTCCATCATTCATCAATCCTTTGCAAACCTCTATGACCAATTCATCCATGATCATTCCCTTAATCAACTCAACGTCTTCAAGTCCTGAAATCAGGTTTCTTATCTCAATAATACATTCACCTTATTGCCTTTTAATTTCTACAACAACTTTAAATTCTTCGAATTCATGCTTAGGAACATCTTTGTCTTCATCTAGGAATTCTTCATGTGCATCTTCATATGCTTCTTCTTCCTCTTTCATCTTCTCATTTCTTCTTCTTTTCACAATCTTCTTTATAGGCCAAACCATCTTCCTTTTCAATTTCAAATTCAAACTTGTATCTTGTTTCATCATTTTTCTATCCTCTTCATAGATTCTTGGAACTCTTTATCCAACCTCTTCATTTCTTGCTTCAACTCAGCAATTTCCCTATCCATCTTTTCTTGTCTTTTTCTCTTCTTTCTCTCCTCATCTTCCTGCAGATGCCTTCTCAAGTTCTCCATCTTTTCTAGATGGTCTCAGCAAGTATCTCCTTGCTCACAACTCACTTTTCTCTCTACCTTCTCAATGGCAGAAATCAGGTTCTCACATAACCTGCAACCAACCAACACAACACCACATGCCACAAACCAACTTACCAGCCCAGACCTTTTGGGCTCTAATACCAATCTGATGCAGAGTTAGGAGGATTCAACAAAATATCTCACAATCCTTCAAAATTAATCCAAATAAATATTTGTATAACACATTCTATTATTCATTCTATGTCACATTGGAAACATAACCATGGTAGCCCAAAAGAAAACTATTTCATTTTTCCCAAAACTGCAAACCCTAGACAGGGTTTAGACTTGCCCTCACTAAAATCATCATAACTTATTCAAATCATAATGAAATTTGATGAGACTTGAAGAAAATGAAAGTAGATTCATATAGAAACAACATAAATGTGGGTTCAGACCCAAAATATATACTATAAAATCCGTACCATCACATTCTTTCAGACTGTAAATTCTGCACAATATTGTTAAAATAGGCAGTCTCACCAAAATAATAATATCTCCCACAAAACTCAATAAAATTGAATGAGAAAAAAAGAATTGGAAACTAGAAATAGAGATATTTCCATCCATATATGATAATCCATTATTTTAGTGCATACCAGTCCGTACAAACCACAACTTCAACCTGGAAATAATGTAAAAATCAGAAAATGCACACCAAACTTGAGGTTGCCATTCATCAAACTTCACAAATATTGTCTCCAACCTCCCCAATTCGAGTTTTGGAGGGTGTACTTATACATTTACAACCAAAACCAACTATTTTCAACCACCTTTTAGTTAGTTTGTTGACAAAACACCTTAATGACACTTTTGACAAGTTGCTTGACAACTTTCTTGAGCAACGTTTACAATTTTTACAATATGGAACAACTTTAAACATTATTTGACAAATGAATTCAAATATTACTTCCTAAGACTCAAACACCTATAAAATGGTTTTATAAAGCTTATTATAAGACCCAATACATAAAATAGAGCAACTATTTACAAATGGCCTCATGGAGTCAAGAAATCAAACAAGTGCTCCTACACCAAAATGTAAGTGTGAAGGGCATGGATTTTAGCATGGAGTTAGTGGAGACAAAGAAAGATTGATATTTTTCTTAATAGATGCTAGGAATTGCATTTAACCATCATTTGGAATTAAAATATGAAAAATGGACAATAAACACCATGGTATGACATATAACAAGGTGTGCAAAGTCATCCACTTGTGAAAAATAGACAGTCAATAGACAAGGAATGTCATGACTCTTACTAGGAGTGAAGTTACCCCAATCTTTTTGTCAATACAATCCACAAGCAGCAATCAAAAGAAAATAAGGTCATGAGACATCATCACTTCTTTAAATCCTTCATGGGACATCCTCGAGGTAGCTAGTAACAAAACCAAAAGAAAATCAATAAAAGATGAGACAACTTAGCTTTAAAAAGTCAACAACCATTCAATTTGTTTGCCATTGTTTGTTTATTTGGCTAATTGTTTGACAGGTTGATTGATTAATAATGTCTAGTTTACATGTCATATAAGACATCAAGTTTGGTTTCAATCATGTAGCCACCTGTATAAGGAAAATGACAGAGTTGATGAATGATGATGTTTGGTTTTAGGAAGGACACATCCTGTATAAGAGAAATGTTTTCCAATTTGACGTTTTGATTGATTAGAAATTGACCGGTTTGGTTTGAAGACTAGCTAGATAGTTTGTTTGTTGGTTCATCATTTGGTCGAGGCTTAGATGACTTCTTGAGTCTAATCATAGTGTTGATTTATTGTTGCAATGACTGACTTAACAAACCCTAAGGGACCAACCTAATGCCTCAGGGATTCATCGAAGATGACCTTGCCTACGTGAAGTCATAGAGTCAACATAGTTTGACGATTTTTGACTAACATGACTTGATACTATTTTTGGGATTTTGAAGATTATTTGGATTTTTTTAGGTTTTTGGCATGTTCTATTTTTTTTGGATTTTTGACATGTTTTTCATTTTTTTGGACTTTTGGTATGTTTTTATTTTTTTTGGATTTTTATGAATATTTTGATTTTGTTGGATTTTTATGAATATTTTGATTTTGTTGGATTTTTAACATGTTTCAATTTATTTTTATTTCTGATATTTTTTTATTTTTTTGGATTTTTTATATGTTTTGATTTTTCAAATTTTTGATATGTTTTGATTGTTTGGATTTTTTATATGTTTTGACCTTTGATACCAGTTCTAGGGTCCCATGAAGATGTAAGTCAAGGATTTTCCCCTAATTAGGTATAAGATCGATTATTATGGATGGAATGGGATAATCCTTATTAGGGATGGGTATGGATAGAAAAAGACATGAAATGTCAATCATTCTAGGCTATGGGAAGGACAACAAATGATTATTATGGGTGACATGAAAAGTGTAAAGGAAAATTTATCATGAGTGAAGGTTGAAAACCCAAATAGAATGATGATAGATGATGAAGAAAAGATCGACCACACATGGTGCCTATTTTCCAAGTTTTCACCATGGTACTTATCCAAAGCACCACAAAAGTGATTTTCACTATTGGATGAATTATTTCTCTTTATTATTTTCTTTATTTTTTTATTTTTTTGGTGTCACAAAGATGCTTGTTTGTTAGGTTTTCATCAAGGTAATGATTTCTATGTTTTTTAATTTTTTTGTGTTTTTAGGTTTTGACATGGCTCTCTAAAGTTAGGTGTAGAATTTGTGCAAGTGTAAGCTATTGATAGGCTCTAACAATGGTTCCCCTTTAGGAGTCGAAATATGATATGCACCAAACCCATATACTATTGTGATGATGTAGGGGCCCAACCAATTAGGTTCAAACATGCCTAGATTCTCTCATTCTAATTGATTCTTAGCATTTTCTATTAAAACCAAGTCACCAATGTCAAAGTGTCTGACCAAAACTTTCTTATTGTAGCTACAACGAAGATGATTTTGATAAGATTGTAAATGGACCAATGTATATTGTCTCTGCTCATCCAATAATTCTAACTCATGTAGTTTGGACACATGATATTCTTTATCATCAATGATCCCTTGCATGAATACCCTCGAAGAAGGAAACTTGACCTCGATAGGTAGAATGGCCTCAAAACCAAGACTAGGGAATATGATGTGGATCCTATGGGAGTGTGAATGATAGTGTGGTAGGCCCACAAGGTGGGGTTGAGTTGAAGGTTCCAATCATGACCAACATCATTCATAGTCCTTTTAAGGATTTTGATGATAGCTTTGTTATACACCTCATCTTTGTCATTACCTTGTGGATAGTATGAAGTGGTGAAGTGATGTTGGATATGGAAATTTTCACATAGCTAGAGAACATCTCATTTCTTAAAAGGATGATCATTATAAGTGATGATGGACTATGGGACATCATACCGGTAAATGATGTAATTGAGGATGGATTTTGATATTTGTTTTCTAGTAATGTATGTCATGGGAATAACTTCAATCCATTTGGTGAAGTACTTGATCGTTGTGATAATGAACTTATAGCCATTAGATGAAGTGGGATGGATTTTACCTGAGATAGAGTCCCCAATGGGTGAAGGTTCATTTTGATATGATCAGTTCGATCTCTTTAGATAGTGCATGTATAAGGTCTCCATGAATCTGACACTATCGATATTTCTTGATAGAGTGATATGCATCACATTCCATTGTGGGATATTAGTATCCACTACACATAATATTCTTGGCTATGATAGGAACACTAGAGTGAGATCGAAACATACCTTTGTGTACCTCTCATAAGGTTGTTTGTGCTTCATCAATATCAAGACATATCAGGAGGGTGTTGTCTAGGCTTTGATGATAAAGAATGCCATCGATGATGGCATATCTAGAGGTTTTGTGAATGAAAGTATTGTGTTGATTGGTAGATAGGTTAAGGGGAATGACTTGGTCTTGTAGGTAGTCATAAAAATATTTATATCAAGGGGAGTTAGGACCAAAAATTTTGCACACCATCTTAGAATCAGGAATATTAAAGGTGAGAATCAATAGTTGTTCCACCAAAAACTTGTATTGTGGCATGTTGTCTAGAATATTCAAGAGAGAATTGATTGATGCCTATTGTGCATGTTTTCCACACACACCTCGTCATGGGCAAGGACCCCCTCTTTTCACTCTAGATGGGATGCTTTTCTCCCATATCATTTTGTGTGCCCCTTTCCTAGATCCTAAATTGGTCATGTATCATCAAACGATCAAATTGCTTGACCAAATTCACCTACCTAAGTTTCACTAAGTCTTTTACTTTCACGGAAGTGCCCCTACGGGTTTTCCTTCGCTCATTGCCCCGACATCCTCTAGGCCTCATCCCTACTCACTCAATTCTCTTTTTCCTTCATTTTTTCCTTTGGGGACAAGATTCCTATGGATTTGGGATGTTTTTGTGGTGCCTAAGTGAACTACCAAGGTTTCGTTAAGTTTCGGGAAGTTGCAGAAATTTCATTTTGGAACTTCGTCCCTTTGTGACTATTCTGAGAACTTTGTCCCTCCCTAGATATTTCTGAAACTCCACCTCTCTGTGGCTATTTCTGGAACTCCATCCCTCCTTTTTCATTTTTCCATTTGTCCATCCCTGGTGTTCTGGCTCCTCGAACCTAGCCCCTCCATGGCCATTTCTGGAACTCCATCCCTCCACAATTGTTCTGGAACTTCGTACCTCCCTGGTTGTTTCTGGAACTCCACCCCTCTGTGGCCATTTCTAGAACTCCATCCCTCCTTTGCCATTTTTCCTTATGTTTGTCCCTAGTGTTCTGGCTCCGAGAACCCGGCCCCTTTGTGGCCGTTTCTGGAACTTCATCTCTCCATGACTATTCTAGGAACTCTTTTTGTCCTTGGCTATTTCCAAAACTTTGTTCCTCCATGGCTATTTTCAGAACTCTATCCCTTCATCCTTCATCCACCTTTCACCCTCCGAGTCCCATGCATCCCATTAGTGCATGAGCAAAAAATGATAAAAATTAAGTGCCTTAGCCATCAATGGGTCCCAGACCCCAGAACTTTGTCCCTCCATGGCCATTTTTGAAACTTTTTCCCTTCGTCCTTCATCCGCCTTCTACCCTCCGGGTCACGCGCATCCCACTACTGCATGAGTAACAAACAATAAAACTTAAGTTCCTTAGCCATCAATGGGTCCCAGACCCCAGAACTTTGTCCCCAGAATGTCACCTCACCATGGTTGTTCCAAATAGAAAACTCTAGACAACATTCCCTCCTCGTAGCTCCAGGTGCCCCAATGATGGTCCAAACGCCTCCCAATCTGAAAATGAGCTTTGACCCACATATTGAAATTGGACACTCTTCCCCATGGAGTTTTTAAATTTCCTAAATTTGAAGATAGGAGAAATCATCCAAGTTGCCTTGCCCTATTTACCCTTTTAAAACAACATTCTAGCTAGGGATGTCCAGCCTCTGGGCCCCAGATCATCCAAACTCCCTCCAGTAAACTACTAATGGAAATTTAGACTAAATATTATGATATTTCGATGATGCATGGGTGAACCTAACAGGGAGTTTGTAGGATTTGACTAACATTTTCCTTGATTTGTGTATGAAAGAAAGTTTACGAAACTTCATATATGCAGGATTCAGCTAGAGGACAAAATGCTACAATACTTGGGCACTAAAAGATAAAATAGAGAAAAAGACAAAAGAATTATTTTAAATTGTTGAATATTGTGGGGTAGGTGAAGCCCTAGTGCAATCAAATCTGGGCCACACAATGTAATTCAATCCTAGCCATTCATTCAAGCTTTGGAAAACTATAAATAGGGGTCTCCCCCTCATTTGTAAATGGTTGGAGAGTTGGTGTAAAAGAATTTGTAGCAATATAAGACAGTATTGCATGATTTTATGGATGTTCTCTTTGATTTTTCTCATCTTGCGTGCATGGTTCTACTTCCCTTTTAATTTAGTTGTTAGTTTCTTGAATGGTAGTGATGATGGTGTTTTTTGTTACAGTATTTGATGAATTTCCAACCCATACTTTTGGCACTTGTTGATGACAAGTTGTTGTGTAAAGTAAGCTTGGGTTTCCATATTTCATTGTTGCAACTTAGTTCAATTGCATGTTCATAATGTGCATGTGCAATCTAAAAATCAGTAGTCCTCAAAAGATTGCACTGGTTTTGTGTAGCTATAGGCTTCTCTTGGTCAAGAAAAACCCAATTTAGGGAGTTTGTCTACTATAGCAGCCTCCATGATCATTGTTCATTCATAGTTTTAGGTCCAAGAACTTCCTTTCTTCCCTGCCCTTTTCCTTTTATTTAAATAAGTAACATATGCTAAGGTTCATTGCACATTGTAAAGATAAATCCAATGATAAAATGGAGTTCAAGACTGTTGTTTGAACCTGTAGCAAACACATAGCAACTCTCCCATCTTAAGAAATCCATTTGGAGATCCAACTTCCCCACTTTGTGACTCATCTGTAAGTCTGCCTTGTGATTCCAGAAAATCACAGGAAACAACTGAGGTTTTCCGAGCACTATCAAGACAAAACATTAGATACCTTGGGATAGTGTTCTACAATTTGATTGTGGAAGATTGTCTTTCAAGAGAGGTGATGAACCTATGCATTACCTATGTTGAGAAGTGCATAAAAAACACATCAACAGAACTGGCACTAGAAGGAGGGCATGACATGTTGTGGCTACAAAGCTGAAAGTTGGAAGTCAATAAGAGCACTTTCAAGAAGAAATATGAGATAAGGAGATCTATTTTAATGTTGAAGCTTAATATCAATAAATTATGAAGATAAAAGAAACTAAGTTGAAATGGAGCAGCATGTGCAAATCAGCATCACTTAGTTGTATGCAGATTTAAATAGGAGATTGAAGAGGCCATTGCAGCAATTTGCATTGGCAGACAAGTTTAGGATCCATTGCATTTGCAGGCATAATGAATTGGAGCATCTAACATTCTTGGATAGAGTTGAAAGAGTCTTGCAGGGAGAAATTTCCTTTTGGGAAATCTATCATCCTTTAGCCCTTGCAGACCCGGAGGAGGAGTGGACAGCCATGGCAACTAAGGTGTTCGAAGAGCTGATCCAAGAATGTTTGGGTAGAAAAGACGGACCAAGATTGAAGGAAATACTAATGACAAGTTGGTGCAGATTTCACAATGAACCACATTCAAAATTTACTTTCCCATCGTGTGCAAACATCATCACCCAAGTCAAAGGAAATTTGAACAAGTTGGAGTAGCCAACTCTCAATGAAGATGAGTAATCCCATGAGGTAGAAAATTTGTTAGGATCTGGAGGACAACACCTTCAAGTTGGACCAAGAAGCTTCACAAAAATAGATGTTGGGACAACAAACACTAAAGTTGAAAATCAAGAAGGAGAAGTTGATTTCCTTGGGACAACAAAAAGATTTGGTGAAGGTTCACTAAGAATGGAGTTGAAAAGCCTCTCCTTCACCAGTAAGGGGTAGTCCTCCAATTAGGAAGAGGAACTGTTGGCAGTTGAGGATGGATTAGCAAAGTTTTCAATAGTGTATGCTAGGGCAGCCAATGAAGATGAGGAAAATTAGAAAGGGGAAAGGGATGACAGCCTTCCAAAAATAGAAAATGATAAAGAAGGTATAAGTGAAATCAAACTTCAAGACCTCTCCATAAATGACAGTGATCGAGAATCTGAAAATGAAAGTTTGGAGGAGTGGGAATAACCACTCGCCACAGTTGTCTACCATCAAGATTCTTTTTTAAATGATGATGAGGAACTGGTAGTGGAAAGATATGACTAGCTCGTCTCTAGATTAGCAAAGGATTGGTCCGAGCTGAAATACCAAGTGGATTTAGAGGTGCTACTACTACCGAATTGGTGAAAACTTCATGATTCATTGCATTAAGAGTTCACATGCAGAATATACCAATAATCCATCAAGCAAGTCAAAGAACAAGCAAGACAGCCAAGCACACCACATCCTACAGTTTCTTCAAGGATAAAATGTGAGGACCAATAGCTTGAGCCAAGTGATAACTCAGCTGAAGGCAGTCCTCAAGAGGATGTTGGGACAATAATAGAAGAAGGACAACAAAACAATATCCAACATTTGAGCAATGAATTAGATCAAACAAGAAGGTTGTCCACCAGTCATCAAGAATTTCTCCCTCTTCAAGAGCATTTGTGCACCATGGATGATAGGCTTTATGACAAGTCCTTGGAGGGAGATTGCGTAGTGGATTTTGGTCCCCTTGATGAGGTGCCATCAATTGATGACTTCTTTCCATTGGGAGTTGTACTAAAGAGGTATGCTCATGTCAAGGAAGAGCACATCCCAGAAGATGGTAACGATGAAGACATACTCCTTGAGCCTCTGAACGATGATGCGCTAGAGTTTCTAGATTGGGAAAGGGGTTCCTTCTCTGTCTATAGCGATAGTGAGCAAGGGGAAATGAGTGAACGTCATGATGAGATACATGAAAGATAAAGAGAAGAAGACAAAGGTGGGGGTGCTGAGATAACTTCCAACAAAGATGAAGCACCTGGTTGACTACAAGATGCAACTTGGAGTCCTTCCACCATGATCGTTGTTGATCCTCCTTCATATTCAGATGGCTACAATAAGATAGATTCGTGCATGTCATTGTCCAATGACATTGAACACCACATAAATAAGGACAACACTTGGGAAAGGAAAATGGATAGTGTGCTTCCTTTTGAGTATAATAATCAAGTGAACACCAGGTTTGCAGAAGATCAACAAGATGAAGTCTATCTTCTCAAAGAACAGATGATAGGGATTGTTGATCCCACGTGGGATGTGGAGGAAGTGTCTACTGCCCCTTTCTCCCTGCCTTATTCAAGCTTGATGCTTGAAATGTTGCATGATCTCATGCCACCCTCAGAGACTGTCGATGCAAGAATTGATGATGCAGTGCTCTCTCTTGATTATCAAATGATGCCATCTCCATGTGACAACATCTAAATTCTATCCTTCCTTGCTCCTGTTGATTTTTATAGTTGTATTTATCATTTTGATTATGGGAGTGAGGGGAGACAAATGTGTTTATGGATAAACCATGGGTTTAGCGAGCTTCCTCAATTGCTTATTTTCCCTGGCTGTGTGACTGAACTTGAGTGTTGCAACGTTCAATTTATTTTTTAGAATATAAAGAAAAATTTGCATGGTTAATAATGATGATGATTTCCTATTTACTTGTGCATGCACTAGAGATCCAATGAGCATTGATGTCAGCTCACCTTCCCTGAACATAGTGCTTTGTAAATATCTCTTTGTACATAGCTCATTTTTTAGTAGTGTAGGTTTCCTATAAATACTCTTTCTTTTTTGCTTTCATTAGGTTAGTTGGTTTGCTATATGTTTCTTTCTTTAGAGTCATTTCTTTTCTATTTTCTTTCACTGTCCCGCTTTGGTTATTTTTGGGTGTTTTCTTTCCATTTTCTTTTATTTTGTTTTGTCGCTGCTTTGTTGTTGCATTGCTTGAGGTCCCCCTAATTTTGGCTGGGCACATCTATGCGCACAACAACCATACTTATCTCCTAGGGTTGTTCTATTTATTTCTTTGTCAAACTCTAATCAAGTTAGCAGAGTGGAAGGTGAGGGTCTTCTATTAGTGTCAAGTGATCTAGATGTTTGATTCAAAGTGGATAAGTCATTGGTTGGTCTGATTCTAAAGTATTCTAGAATCTTATATCTCTCACATATTTTAAGAATCGGATGGTCATCGTAGGTCCTTTGCAAATTCTAGTTAAGTGAAAAATCTAAAATTCTACTTCAACGCCACTATGATTCTCAGCCCTGAGTATGAGCTTCAATGCTTGTGGGTTGAAATAAAAAGAATTTAAAAGTGAAAATCAAAAGAAAAGAAACAAAAGAAAGAAATTAAAATATTGAAAATCAAAAGAAAAAAAATTCATCATTTCAGGGGTATCCGAGCAACTCTACCATGGCTATGGACTCCTAGCCGATAGTAGAGCAATGTTCAGGAGAATCACAGTGACAATCTCGTCGGGGCTATGGACACTTGACTGGTAGTGAGGTAATTTCCTGGATGCTTTTGGAGTTAGAATAAACTACGTAGCTTAACTTAATGGAGCTTGGGTTCCTGTAGCAATTGAAGGATCAAAATTGACACAACTACACACACTTAGATTTTCAGCATATTGAAGGTTGGATTAGCTAGTGGTTTTGATCCTTTGGTTGAGTATTTGGCTTGTTTACCCTAGTGTGGAGATCAGAACTAGAGATTCTAGGTTTGTGATTCCAATTTTTCATCAAAATTCTCTAGAGCGTTTCCTTAGCGAGCCACCATTTGTTGTGCATTTTTTGCACACACGCCCCGTCATGGGTAGGGACCACCTCTTTTCGCTCTAGATGGGCTACTTTTCTCATGTCTCATTTTGCGTGCCCCTTTCTTGGAGCCTAAATTGGTCATGTGTCATCAAACAATCAAATTCCCTGACCAAATTCACCTACCTGAGTTTCACTAAGTCTTTTTCTTTCACAAAAGTGCCCCTGCGGGTTTCCCTTCATTCGTTGCCCTGAAGTCCTCCAAGCCTCATCCCTACTCACTCGATTCACTTTTTCCTTCATTTTTTATGTTGGGGACAAGTTTCGTATGGATTTGGGATTTTTTTGTGGTGCCTAAGTGAACTTCCAATGTTTCGTTAAGTTTCGAGAAGTTGCGGAAATTTCATTCTGGAACTTCGTCCCTCCGCGGTTGTTTTGGGAACTCCGTCCCTCTCTAGTTGTTTCCAAAACTCCAC
Source organism: Sequoiadendron giganteum (assembly GCA_007115665.2). Classification (NCBI taxonomy): domain Eukaryota; kingdom Viridiplantae; phylum Streptophyta; class Pinopsida; order Cupressales; family Cupressaceae; genus Sequoiadendron; species Sequoiadendron giganteum. Next base: position 168,722,510 of record CM021102.1, on the reverse strand, counting down.
CCCTTCATGGCTCTTTCCAGAACTCCATCCCTCCTTTGCCATTTTTTGTTCCATCCACCCCTAGCATTTCAGAACCCAGCCCCTATGTGGCTGTTTTTGGAACTCCATCCCTTCATGGCTATTCTGGGAACTTCGTCCATCCCTGGCTATTTTTGGAACTCTGTCCCTCCATCCATCATTTGCCTTCCGCCCTTTGAGTCCCATGCATCCCACTACTGCATGAGAAACAAACAATAAAACTTTAGTGCCTTAGCCATCACCGAGTCTCGGACCCTGAAACAACATCGTGGGAATGTCGCCTCACCATGGCTATTCCAAACGAAAAACTCCTGACAGCTTTCCCTCCTGGTAGCTCTAGGTGGCCCAATGATGGTCCAAACGCCTCCCAATCCAAAAACAAGCTTTCACCCACATATTAAAAATGGACGCTCTTCCCCATGGAATTTTCAAACTACCTAAATTTGAAGGCGGGAGAAATCATCTAGGTTGCCTTGCCCTGTTCACCCTTTCAAAACGACATTCTAGCCAAGAAAGTCCGGCCTCTAGGGCTCGAATCATCCAAACTCCCTCCAATAAACTACTAATTTCAATTTAGACTGAATATTATGATCTTTTAATGATGCATGGGTGAATCTAACAGGGAGTTTGGAGGATTCGACTAACATTTGCCTTGATTTGTGTATGAAAGCACTTAAGGCACTTCATGTATGCAGGATTCAAGAAGCCTACCACGGGTCTGTTAGAGGAACCCATTGAGAAAGTTGAACAAGGAAAAGCACATGGCTCATGTCACCATTCATTTTATGCCCACCTCTTTTTGTAGCACCCATCAACAGAGCTAGCATTAGAAGAAGGCATGTGCTAAGGAAGTCAATGACAAAATGCAATGGGGTGGCCTTGAAGATGCATAGGGGAGTTGTCCTACTTTTCACTAGATGATGATGATCTTTAAGGATTTGTCCATCTGAATCAAAGGCAGCCAATCCATTGATGCCAATCATCGACGAGGCCATTTGATCCAATGAAGAATGTTCCAAGTCCATCAAGCAAAGGGTAGATTTTAGGCAGTTTTAGCTACAGTAAAAGGGAAATCAGCTAGAGGACAAAACTGCTATAGCACCTGGGCACTAAAAGACAAAATAGAGAAAAATGAAAAAGATGTATTTTAAATTGCTGAATATTGTGTGGTAGGTGAAGCCCTAGTGCAATCAAATCTAGGCCACACAATGTAATTCAATCTTACCCATTCATTCAAGCTTTGGAAAACTATAAATAGGGGTCTCCCCCTCATTTGTAAATGGTTGGAGAGTTGGTGTAAAAGCATTTGCAGCAATAGAAGACAGTATTGCATGATTTTATGGATATTCTCTTTGATTTTTCTCATCTTGCATGCATGGTTCTACTTCCCTTTTAATTTAGTTGTTAGTTTCTTGAATGGTAACGATGATGGTGTTTGTTGTTATAGTATTTGATAAATTTGTAGCCCATACTTTTGGCACTTGTTCATGACAAGCTACTATCCAAAGTAATCCTAGGCTTCCAAATTTCATTGCTGCAACTTAGTTCAATTGCATGTTCATGATGTGCATGAGCAATCTGAAAATGAGCAGTCCTTAGAAGATTGCACTAGTTTTGTGTAGTTGCAGGCTTCTCTTGGTCAAGAAAAACCTAGTTTATGTCTACTGTAGTAGTCTCCATGATCACTGTTAATTCATAGTTTCAGGTCCAGGAACTTCCTTTCTTCCCTGCCCTTTTCCTTCTTTCTTTAATAAGTAACCTATGCTAAAGTTCATTACACATTGTAAAGCTAAATCCAATGATAAAATGGAGTTCAAGACTATTGTTTGAACCTACAACAAATGCAGAGCAACTCTTCCATCTTAAGAACTCTATTTACAAATCCAACTTCCCCACTTTGTGACTCATCTGTAAGTCTTCCTTGTGATTATATCAAATCACATGAAACAACTAAGGTATTCCAAGCACTATCAAGACTTGACATTAGAGACCTTGGGATAGTGTTCTACAATTTTATTGTGGAATATTATCTTTCAAGAGAGGTGATGCACCTATGCATTACCTGTGTTGAGAAGTGCATAAAAAATGCATCAATAATGCCATTGCATCGACTGCCTTGTTTTTAATTTGAGGGGCCTTCCAAAAGATGATATCATCAAATTACTACTTGAAACCTTCAACCATCTATTTATAAGGAGTGAGCTTCTCATCCTTTATTTCATAATCATCATTTACTTGTTGGATAACCAATTTTCAGTCACCATATACCTGGAGACCTTTGATCTTCCATTTGATAGCCATGCAAAGTCCTATGTGTAGAGCCTCATATTCTACGATGTTGTTGCTACAAGAGAAATAAATTCAAAATGGATTGGGTATGGTATCTCCTTGGGGTGTGACAAATAATATACCTACTCCTAAACTGTGACTTGTGTGAGATTCATCAAAGTAAAACTTCCATATGGTAGAAGTTTCCAATGTAAATATAGACTCATCAGAGAAATCTAAAACCAATGGATGATCTACTTTTGTAGGTGCATCTGTGAGTTTTTCGGCTATAACTTGTCATTTTATTGCTTTCCTCTCAACATACCAGATCTCATATTCACTTAGTATTATTACCCATTTGGCTAACTGCCCTATCAAGGTTGCTTTGCTAAGGAGATATTTCAAAGGATTTATCTTAGTGATGAACTTGGTCTGATGGTTCAACATGTAATTCCTAAGTCTTTAGGTGGAAAAGACCACTACATGGTAGGCTCATTCAATGGTACTATAGTTGATTTTGTATCGCACAAGTGTATGACTGATATAACATATTTCTCTTTCTATTCTGTCATCATCATTTTATGTAAGTAATGTCCCCAACACTGATGTGGTTGTTGAGATATGTAAAGTATGAGGTTTCTTCCATCAATAGGCAACATTAGTATTGGTGGTGCTAATAGGTAATCCTTTATCTATTGAAAATCTTCTTGGCATCTATCTGTCCAAATAAATGGTACACCTTTTCTTAGCAAATTCTAGAATGGTTGGCAGTTTTCTTGCTACTTGTGTGATGAAACTTTGAATGGATTAGAGTCTTCCTTGGATTTTTTGTAGCTGACATATGTTTATGGGTGGTGGCATGTCTATAATAGCTTTTACTTTAGTAGGTTCATCTTCAATGCATCTTCTAGAAATAACTAGAAATAATGTATCCTAGGAGCTTTCCTAATGTTACTCCAAATACACAATTCTTTGGATTCAACCATAACTTATATTATTCTCGCCTCTTGAAAATATTTTCTAACACTCATAGATGCTTACCTCTCATTAATTACTTGGAAAATAGGTCATCCACATAATCTTCCATTAGAGTGTGCATGAGGTCATGAAATATTGTAGGCATGGTGTGTTGTTATGTTGCTCTGGCATTTTTCAATCCAAAAGGCATGGCGTTCTAGCAATATGTTCCCCATAGACATGTGAAGTATTTATTGTGCTGGTCTTTAGGAGCTATCTTGATCTGATTGTATCCCTAGAAACCATCCATAGGCGATAGCATCTTGTATCCTACTATTAAGTCCACAATGATGTTAATATTTGGTAAGGGAAAGTCATCTTTTGGACATGCCTTGTTTAAATCTCATAAATTAGTACATATGTGGATTCTTCCTGTTGGATTTGTAATTGGCACTAGATCAAAATCCACTCTTCATAATCAATAGTTTGAATGAATCCAACATCCAATAACTTCTTTAACTCTGCCTTGACCAATAGGGAAATTTGAGGATGCATTTTTCTGAGTTTTTTCTAGATTGGTTTAGCTTTGGGAAACAAGGGAAAGTGGTGTAAAACAAACTCGAGATCCAAACTAGGCATGTCTGCATAGGACCAAGTGAATTTGACTTATCTCTTAGTAAAGAATGCATGAATTATGATTGTTGTGTTTCTATCAATGATATTGCAAAGTGGACAACCTTAGGATTTTCATTTGTGCATGTATTGACTACCATAGATTTCTCTACTAGCATGGGTGATCTATCTTGGTTTATGGGAATTAATTCCATCCCTTCATCCTTGGGCACCTTAGAGTGGTTCTCACCCTTGGATGCATCCTTTCTTTTTAGTTTTTCTAGGTCTAGAGGCACCTTTCAGTTTTTACCTAGACTTTTCCTTTTTTATTTTATTATTTTCACGTTTGTGACTAGAAGGGTGGATAGACTCCCCAAAATAGGCCATGTTTTCAAGATATATGGTGAAGCTAGCTTTATGATCTCCATAGGAAATGCCTTCACATAGCTCCATAAACTTGGTGAGTGCTTCATCATTTTCAAATACGTCTAAGGTGGGTGCTCATTGGTCCCAATCTATCAATTGGGGTATACTAGAGGCATTCCATCATCAATATTGTCAATGTTGAATGAATGAGTGGATAGGGTGAAAATAGAATTATTGTCAAGATCCTAAAAGGAAGCAATCCAAGCTTTTCCTTTAGTAGAGTAATTAGATAGGTCAAGTTCCTAGAATTTCTCAGCTAGGTTGTAGTCACTGGATGTGCAAGAGTCCCACTCCCACTCATTGGAATTTGTCTCAATATGGGAATTCTCTGATATCTTGATATCTTTTGAAGCACTCACTTCTTCATTCAAAATTACCTTAGTACTAGGAGCTTTCACTTTTAATGATTTGAACCCTAGTCTATTGTGTCCATCATAACCTTTATGCCTCATAATTTCAAAGCCTTTACCTTATTGTTTAGTTGGGAGTTTCTTTTTTTTGATGTCTTCTTCTTCCTTATATAACTAAGTGGTGATGTCATGTTCGTTGATAGCTTCTTTACTCAACTCTCCCCATTTTTTGAAGTTTGTGGTAGGAGATGCTCAAATAGTGACATTGGGTTCCTTTTTGATATCTTATGGCTTACCATAGGATTTTGGAGATAATGGAAATTTTTTGATGTAATAGGCTTCATATGATATTCTCCACAACCCTTATCTTGGACCTGAAACTTAGGATTGAAAGATGAATTTTTGGAAGTGGATGCTACGTTTAAGGTAGAAGGTTTGATATAATGGGATGAAGTGAATGATGAAGCTTCCCAATTTATTGACACTTGTTGTTTGGGTGTTCCTCTTAGGTTGTTGCAATACTAAAAAGGATTAGGATTTTTGACTATTGTGATTTCGGTACCATTGTAGGGAAACTTCAATCATTGATGGTACGACCTCCATAGCATGGATCCATGGTCAGCCAAGAAGGAAATTATATGGGAGATCCATGTCCAAGAATTGGAATGTGGTATCTAGTATAGCAAGCCCAACTCTAATATGTAGAGTTATGACACCCTTGGAAGAGTATTCTTCATTGTCATAATCTTTTATGATAACTCTTTTTGTTTTGTCCACAAAAGCTTCAAAGAAACCCAATTCTATAACCAATTTTAGAGTGCTAATATTTAATCATGCTCCACCATCTACTAGGACTTGTCTGATTTTATGTTTGTTAACATAGACTTCTAGGTGCAAGGGGTCATTATGGTTAGGCTTTTGTAATGAGAAGTCTTGGTAAGAAAAAGGTGACATGTTGGGTGTTGGCTAAGTATCCCACAATTTCCTGAAATTGATTGATATCAAGGTCGATTGATACATAAGTCTCTTGCAATTCCTTGTCCAAAATAGCTTTGTGCTTGAGGGATATATGAAGTAACTCAAGGATAGATATCTAAGCATTTGTCTTCCCTAATTGGTCTAAGAGGTTATATTGGGTCTTTTTCTTTTTTTAGGAGGAGCACCTTGTAAAGTCACCTTGGTTCATCATATGGTTACTACACATTCAAGTGGCTTCTTAATGGTAATGGTATTGATCTTGTTGTCTAAGTCTCTAATATTGTTTATGGTATAATCATAGGCAACACAAGTGAAATTAGCCTGGTTGTTAGTATTTTTACCTGAACTAGAGGCCTTCCTTATCTCATAGTCCTACAAAGGATTATTAAAGATTGTGTGGTCACTATTGGAGGTCAGTTTTTGGCTATTCACTTCTATGACACCATTTTCTATTAGGTCCTATTATAACTCTACTTTTCACTCAAAAACCCTAAGGTTTTCCCATTTGAATTTAATATTTTCCATAAAAAACTTAAGGGATTCTCTTCATTTTTACCCTTCATTTTCCTATCTTTTCATAATATTTCATTTACCGCTTTACTCCCATTTAAATTCCCATTCATTTGCTATATTTTCCATTAAAAAATAATTCTTGCCATTTATATATGCCTTGTACCCTTACCGCTACCTTAAAATTCACATCCTGTGTCACTTACCGCTTTACCACAGCCTCCCACAAAGGGGCCTATGGTATGGCGGTAGTGGCTAAGGAGTAGGCATGAAATTTTTACTGTGCCACCGTGTGTGATCAAACCACAAACCATGGTAGCACGGTGGGCAGTAAGTCTTCAACAATGTAGCAATCAGGACATCCCACCGTGGTACCACAAGGGGTCATCTCATTGACCATGGTGACCATGGTGGATGGAGGAAACAATTAACAGAGATAGTGAGGAGATGGTGAATGGGTAGCGGTTACCGCAACACCGCAGCTGCTAAAACAATGACTGCGATGATAGCAATAAATGGCTAGTGGTCAAACCATAGACCACGATAATAGGGAAGATAACAGCTGACGGGGAGGAAGCAAACAAAGTGGTTACCGCTATATTGTGCATGGTATAAACATAGACCGTGGTCATCACGGTAGATGGTGGATAGTAGCAGAGGTGACGGTCTAAGATGACACCGCGGTACCACTAGCGGTTAACCCAGGCAGCATGGTGACTATTGTAACATAGACTTAGCGGTTGGCGAAGACAGGTACTGCTATACCGCGGTTGGACAAGAGGAAGCCAATGGCTGAGCAGTGAATGGAGATAAGATGGCTAACGGTTACCCCGCAGTACCGTGAGTAGGCTTTGAACACACCATGGTAAGGCGGTAGGCGATGGAGGAAGCGACGAATCATAGCAAAAAATGCCAACCATTATACCGTGGTCGGTCAACATGTTGACTGTGGTAAAGCGGTAGGAATAAGAGAATATTCGAGCCACATGTAAAATGAATTATTAAAGGGCAGAAACATGTTAAGGCAAAATGAAAATGCAGGGCTACGTTTTAAACATTTAATTTTCTGATAAGGCAATCTAATTAAATGTTTCAATTTCTATTAACAAAATGTAAGCGGTTGTAACAAACAGTGAAGGTTAGTTACCCTTAAAATGTACTATATAAATACTTGTAAAATTAGTAAGATTGAGGAGTAGATTAGGATAGAAAAATTGCGGCAAGCACAATATTTTCAGAATGTTTGCATTCAAGAAGACTATGTTGCATATGCAAGATTTGAGGAAGATAATGAAAGACTGTTGATTTGGTGGTTTCATTCTAGTGTCAGTTGTTTGTTGGATTTCTGAAATTATTTGATTGTCTCCAATCTAATATTTCTTAATTATTTAAGTTGAAATATCAAGTATATGTTTAATTTATTAGTGCACATTTGTTTTATCCATGTGGTTCGATTAATTGGTTTCTTCAAGAAAGAATTAAATCCTTTCAGTCAATTACAGTAATCTGGGAATATTATTTGGATCATTAAGAAGAATCAAATAGTTAGGATTGATATATTGCCTCGATTAGGGTTTTCCAATCATATTTTTGCATGTTTATACCAATTATAAACTCATATTTTTATGCCAAACAATTAGAGATTTGCTAGATATAAGCCATTCATCTAGGACTTTCATTTGACTCCATTTTACCCAACAAGGCACTGGTCTCCCTTACTTTCATTACCTAGTTTTATTTATTTCATTTGACATCTGTTAATTAAACATATCAGGCTTCACCTTGATAATTTCTTACAATATTTATACCAAATTCAGATCACATCCTTTCACTGTCAATTTGCCATCGTGGATAGTTTAGTGAATAAGGAAATATAGTTCAAAATCTATAGTATTCATATAGGTTCACCCACCTAGGTTTAACAGAGCCTTAAGAGTAGAAGGTACAGTTACATCAATTGGTCTTGTTAGTTGGCCAAAAGTGTTGTGAGAGCTTGGTAACCTCTCTTGGTTCGAACTTGCTTTTTAGAGACCCAACAGGTCCTAAATTATGTTCTTGAGTTGTCTGCATGATAAAGTTTTGTGTCAAATGATATGATGATAATTGTAGAAGGTATTTTCATCCCACCATGAAGGTTTGAATTGCCTTGGATCATAATTTTTTTCCACTAGAAGCTGGATGACCTTAGACTTTAAAAGTTATTTTAGGATGGATTCAATTGGTTCCCCTAAGGGAGTGTATTTATGTCTTGTTAGAAAGTTCCTTTGAGGTCTATGTTCTTGGTTGTTTTGAATGACATTTTTTTTTTCTCAAGGACATTTGGTGGGTTGTTTGGTATATTAGATCCTTTAAGTGTGATTGTGGGAAAAGAATGCATTTCCTTTGTTTCGACAACTCTATCATTTGTGGCATTCTTATTGTGAGCCCAGTACTTATTTTTGTCATTGGAGGTACCTTGGGCATTCTAATTTTTGTTGAAATTTTTAATTTCTCCTTTTACAACGAGTTCCCTTTTGAGGGTAGTTTCTTTCTCAACTAGGTTGGAAAGTGTGGTACAACAATGCACTTGCAATTGATAATTTAGCTCTATGACCAATTTTTCTATGAACATGACAGCCCTTTGTTTCTCAAGAATCTCGCAAGGACAATAACTAGCCAAACTCCTCCATATTTGGAATAATGCTATGAATTAATCTCCTTCTTCTTGTTTTGTATGATATAATGTGGCTATGTAATGCCATTTTCAATGCTATAAGAAAAGTGTGCCACAAATTTATCGGCTAGTTCATCCCATGTTCTTATGCTTGAAGGTAGATGAGCAAACCATTTGAGTGCTTGTCCTACAAGACTCCTGGGGAATAATATCATGATATGTGTATTTTTGTATGCAATATCTATGCAAGTAGTGTGAAACTCCCTTACATTTTCAATGGGGTTCCCCTTTCCTCTATACTTGGGTAAATTTGGAATAACATATTTGTGAGGAAATGGGGGCATGTATATGCTTTTATCAAAGGGGTATGGACATAACTCTTGTGTTGAGTAAGTTTTCTTTGTTGATATTTTTATATTGTCCACTTGTTTTTGTAATGCAAGGATTTGGTTTGTTAAGACATCAACTTGATTCAATGAAGTGTCCATTGCATTGGCAACCACATTATGCTTTAGTTTTGAAATCCAATATGTGGAGTAGATGAATTGTTGTTGATGTTGAATGTGTGTGATGGATTTTGATTTTGGATGTTATGAGTGAAAGGTCGGAATTGATTTTAGATATAGGGAGTGTGTGGAGGATTGGTATTGAATTGCATTTGAAAAGGTTTTGAACTTGTTATACCATGTGAATTTTGGCTGCCATATTGTTGGAAAGGCCCTTGTGTGTTGTTTTATAAAGGATTTCTTGTAGTGGAACCTTGTTGTGATGTGTTGGTGTTGGTGTTTATTTGTGGCATAGGCCCACTTATGTGAATTTTTCACATTTTAGGAGGATTTTGTCCCATTGAAAAAGATGAGGTCCCTATGGAATTATTTGTCAAGCTGAATGGATTAAATGTGTTGCTAGAAGGTTTTGATGTGGATTGTGATCCTTGTGTTCTAAAGATCGATGTTAAGTTGATCGTTGTGGCATTTTTTGATGTCTCTCCTAATGGTATAGTAGCATGGACTTATGGATTGATATATTGAGGTCTAGGTGTGGTGTGTCCTTGAATTTGTGTGGTCCCATTAGTTGGTGTTGTGGAAAGTGTGTTGACATCAAAATCATGAGGAAGTTTAGCCCCACTTTGTAACAATTTTATTGGGAACCATTGTGGGTTTTTTGACACAAAATCATATGCAAACCATGCCACTTCAGGGTCTTGCATAGCTTCTTCCATTTCCTCTTCAATCATAAGTCTCTTTGTTCATAATTTTTTAAGAGGATTGAGAGGTGTGGATCGTGTCTTTGGTGGTTCATTAGAAGAGGACCCAAATTTCATGTTGCTAGTAGGATTGATGAGGGGATCTCCATTTGTGTAATCCACTTCTTGTCTTTTCCTTCATGATCTCATTTGAACCATATAATACTTACTCACCAATGAATGGTATGAGGTCTAAGAGATGACAATGCAATGGTAGGACACGGGACTAAGATATGAAACTATGCTATGTTTTGGAGATTTTAAATGATTAAGAAATGCCAAATGATGGTGCAAATATGGCTACTACCAAGTGACAATAGTCAAAATTAAGATGTGAGAATGTCACTAAGGTCCCAAAATCTAAGGTAAACCTAAGAATAAAGTATGTAATGATGAAAATGTGATGTTCTGATGAAGAGTGTGGTATGACTAAAATTAATGATGTGAAGATAAAGCACTTTTGTGAACCTAAGAAGAGGTTAATGCAGTGTCGAAAAAAGTACTTTTTCCACACTTAGTTTGGATAATTGAAATAAATTTGAATTAATTGTATCTTGAAATAGTATTGTAATGTGTTTTACACATTTGCAACATTCTAGGGTCCTTATTTGATTAAAATGTACATTAATTTTTCCTTTACAAAAGTTTTGTAAAGTGTTGTAACATACTTTCACACATTTCTAAGGTTTATTCAATTAATTAAGCCTAATGGGGCCCCTTTTAATGAAATGTACTTAATTTATACCTTATTTAGGTGTTGTAAAGTTTTGTAACACACTTTACCACTTACCTAGGGTTTCATTAAGTAATGATAATTGAGTTTAATTGGACCCTTTAATTTAAATTCAAGTCATATTTTCAAGGATCTATACCAACACCCAATAATGATATGGCATGACATTTAATTTGGAAAATTTGGTGTTTTGAAAAGTGTTGCTAGGACCCATTCACCTTTACTGGTGCAAGGTGTCCTATCCACACAGGACACCCCTTTATTTACATTTTTGAGGTAAGTTTTTAATGCTATTTCACCTCCTCGAAGCTTGGTCCTGGAAATTGTGCTAGGACCCATTCACCTTTAGTGGCCAAAGGGTCCTCCTTGAGTATGACACCCATTTTATAATTTAATTTTGGTGGGATCCTTATGATTTTGATACCCATATCTAAGGTCGTCTTGAATTATTTGAATTTTAGGGTTAATCTCTTAATTTAGTATAAATAAGGGGTCAATTCACATTGTTTCACCTAACAACTTTGAGAGAGCATCCTTATAGAAAATTTGAGTCTACAAGAGAATTTCAAGACCATTTACAAGGAGTTTCAAGCAATATTAGAGGAGTTTATTATAGAAATTCAAGATCATTTCATCATGTCAAGGGTTTTATGCATTCATGCATGTTGTTGAGCCAAGATTGTTGATGTAGCATTCAAGACCCTTCTTGCAAGAATTGTTTCACATTTATTTGAGATCAAGATATACATTCTCCATGGCCACTTCATGTTAGTTTATGAATTTTTACTTCAAGACAACATCCAAGGTATCATCAATTACATATTTCATGTTTCATGCATCAATTTCATTATTTCATCAATTGGTTTAATTACCTAAAAGGGGTTTGAGTGATCTTTTTTACGGATCTATGACAATTGCATTGAATTTGTAATGATTACAATTAAAGGAATCCAAATTACTTAATCGAAATTAACACATGAACATGATTAAATAACGAAAATAAAAAAGTGATGAAAACAGAATGAGAGAAAGAAAGAGAAATCCAAACAAAGTTGATAACGAAGTTCGTCATAAAAATGACTACATCTTCGGGCCCCTCTCCAATGAGTGGACTGATCCGATTAATTCTCCAAAAAATCAGTACAAAACTATGGCATGGTTTCTCCCTGTTTTACAAAGAAATTTTGAAAAGCTCCTCCAAAGTGTGCAAGAACAATCTCCTTGAAAGCATGGGATGAAAGAAAAATTTCACCAAGGAATTTCTCTCCAAATCACCACTTAGCCTTCAACCTACCCTTCTACCCCCTTCTATATTACAAATTTACCCAAATTGGTTACTAACTAACTGATTTGACAATATCTCCTTATCCTCCATTTTTACATCAAAATCTTGAAAATCCCCCCATTAATCCCCTTAAAAATCAAAATTATTTCTCCCGAGTGGTCCATATTATTTTGGCTAAAAATAATCTCCTCCTTTTTGAATGGTTTATAATTTTAATAATCTCGAGCTTATTATTTTTAGTCCATTTTGTTTTATCATAAAATGGGCTTAATTTATTGGGAGATTATCTTATATTTAATAAGGGTTTCTTTCCCCTTATTACTAGGGGCTTATCTTTTCAAAAATAAGGGTGGTTTCGGCTATTAAAAGCCTTTAAAATGCATTATCCCCCCTATTTAGGCACCTTAAAAGCTACTGGTTGAATGGTCAAGAGTGTTGCTCACATGTGAGAGGTTGGGGGTTCAAATCCCAATAGACTCCTTTACATGTGTAGGCTTAAATAAAAATTTTAAGTGTATAAATAAGTGTGCCCACATACTATATCCCAAAGAGCATGTGTAGTGTAATGGTGGAAGGTGTGGCTTCTAGGATGGATTTTAAGCAGTTGAATCCCCTTAAAAGTTTTTAGAAAATAGTTGCACAGTTGACCCTGACAAGATGCCACATGGCATGTTGTAATTCATTAGAGATTTGTTAACGAGGTGTCACGTGTCAATATATCATTGGTGCCACTTGTCAACACATGATTTGTCTTGAGTTTTCCACATGTCATATTTTGGTTTGTCCACATCAGATTTCCACATGTCACTTTCTCATTTGTCCATGTCATCCTTGGTTGTTGATTGTGCTAACTTTTCACCATGCTGACGTCGGCATGGTCAACTTTTGACCTGATCTTTAACTTCTCATAATGTGGGCATATGACCTCCGATTTGTGTGAAACAAACATCTTCAGAAAGCTCTGGTTGAGCTCTTTACAATGAGACCAGTATTGACCCTTTTTGAAGACTTTGAATTTTTTCCTTTTTCTCTGACCTAAGCCCTAAATTGACCAAGGTTTGACCAAGCATAACTTGAGTTCTATAGCTCCATTTGACTCTGTTTGAGTTGCATTGGAGTTGGGATTTTGAGCTCTTCCTAGTGATGTTGATTCTGGAGACAAATGAGAAACTTCAAATTTTGATGAAGATCCTCTGGATCAGTCCTCCCCACTGGAGAGCTTTTGGACCTTCGAAAGCTTGATTACTCAGAAAGTAACTGAGGGTAAAGTTCCCTCACTTTACCAATCTCCATCCATCTTTCCTTGCTTGGATTCATCCCCTTCAATCCCACTTTGAGGTACTCAATTGCTCATCTTCGTAAAGTTCTGACTTTCTTGTCGAGGATAACATCTTTAGGAAATTTTGACATGTATTCTGGTGAAAAGTCTTCAATTAATGGAACTTGAATATCAGTCTCCTCATCCAATATCATCGAAGGTTCATACAACTTGAAATTCTCAACATTGACAACCAAATAGATCTACATGTATGGAGGAATATTAAGGCAGAAGGTGTTGGTTCTGATATTTTCCAAGATCTCAAAGGGACCATACCGAATTAGCTTGAGCTTCCTCCCTTCACCCTGCATTCTTTCCTTGCTGATATGTAACCAAACTCTATCTCCAACCTAGAAATGGTGATCACTACGATTCTTATCATGTTGAGCCTTCTATTTGGCTTCACTCTTCTCCAACTATGCTTCCACTACCTGATGAATTGCTTGTTCTTTTTGGATGAACTTTAAAGCCTTCTCTACATCATGACGTCCATCTTCAATGTCATCTTTTCCAAAATAAAATTCCATTGGTGTTTTAGGCACATAACTGAAGCAAGTCTCAAAAGGAGACCTCTTTGTAGAAGAGTGTGCCACATGGTTGTAAGCATGTTGCAGATAATGAAGACTCACATCCCACAGCTTGGGATGTTTTTTGTAGTAACCTTTGAGTAGATGCACAACTATCCTATTTCCTACCTTTGTATGTCTATCAGTCTATGGATGGAAGGTTGTAATCTTCTTCAGTCTGGTGTCCATGAGTCCTCGCAAAGTTGACCAGAATTCCCCTAGGAATCAAGAATCTTGATCTAATACAATAAAAGTAGGTAACCTGAAATGGACCCATACAAATTGAAAATATGTATGAGTTGTCAATTCAGCAGTGACGTTCATTTTACATGGCATTAAGATACAGATCTTGCTGAACCGATCAACTACTACATAAAGATAATCATGGCCCTTCCTAGACATAGGTAAACCCCCAACAAAATCTATAGAAACACTTTCCCATGGATGGGATGGTACAAGTAAAGGTGTGTACAACCCCAATTTCCTATTACTAGGCTTACTTGTTGCACACATGACACAACCTCTAATATACTTAGTTACAGTTTCTTGCATACAAGGCTAGTAACAATATTTTTGTAGCTGAGTGATTGTCTTTTTTACCCCAAAATGTCTTGCAATCAATGAGGTGTGTGCTTCTCTGATTACATGTGCTTGTTCATCTTTTGGAATGCATAATTTTCCCAAGTGATACAATAGTTTATCCTACACATAGTAATCTTTCTCTTCTACATGTTTTCTTGCAATTAGAGCTAGATAGATTTCCTTAAAGTCCTCATCATTAGCATATTGTTCCTGAAAACTCTCATGTACCATGGAACTACCTTTAAGGATAATCAAATCATTCATAACAAGAGGCCTAGACAACATATCTACTAATTTTTTATTGGCACCTTTCTTGTACTTAATTACCAAATGAAACTGTTGAAGAGAACCCATCCACCTAAAGCGCTTACTTTGTTGCAGTTTAGACTATGAGTGCAAGTACTGAAGTGGCTGGTGATTAGTGTGGATTACAGTTTATTTCCTCATTAAGTAGGGTTTCCATTTTTTAACACTCTAAACTAATGCATAAATTTCCTTATCATAAGTAGGATAATTAATTACTACACCTGAAAAGGTCTCAGAGTGATAACAGATTGGTTTACCTCCTTTCATTAGCACTACTCCCATGGTAAATCCACTTGCATTTGTCTTGATCTCAAATGGTTGGTGTAAATCTGGTAAAGCCAAAACTGGTGTTGTGCTCAACTTTTCCTTCAAAGTGTTGAAGGCCTTCTATTGTGGACCTCCCCACTGAAAATTTGTCTTTGTACTGGTCAATGTGTGCAATGGTGATGTAATGTAAGATAATTTTGCAATGAAATTTCTCCAATACTGGACTACACCTAAGAAACTTATGACTTCTTTGACTGTACTTGTCTTAGGCCATTTTATAATAACTTTGACCTTTGCAGGCTCTACTTTCAATTGACTACCACGTACAACATATCCTAAGTACATGAAGGATGTCTTAGAGAATTTTCATTTAGACATCTTTATAAAGATTTTTTCTTTTCTCAATACATCAAAAAACTTTCTTTATATAAATTACATGATCTTCCCAAGTTCGACTGAATACAAGAATATCATCTAAATAGAATATGGCCAAATCATAAATAAAAGGATGAAAGACATCATTCATGACTCATAAATGTATTTGGTGCATTGCAAGGCCTAAAGGGCATGACCAACCACTCGAACAATCCCTATTTTATCTTAAATGCAGTTTTCCAAATGTCATCTTCTGCAATTAGTATCTGATGATATCCACTACGCAAGTCTAACTTAGTGAAATAAACTGCATGTTTTAACTAATCAAGTAAATCATCAATATGGGGAAGAGGATACTTGTTCTTTATCATTATCTTTTTTAGGGATCGATAGTCAATGCACATTCTCCAAGACCCATCCTTCTTTGGAACCTACACAATTGGAGAACCACAAGGAGATGCACTAGGATGGATGACTCCTTTTTCCACCAACTCGTGAACTTTATTTTTGATTTCCTCATTCTACAAAACTAACAGACGGTACATGTCGATGTTTGGAAGAGGCACATCCTGTTGTAAATGGATTTCATGTTGTATCTCTCTCTTAGGTAGCAACCCCTTTGGTTCCTAAAATAAGTCATCATAAGTAGAAACTATTTTGACCATCTCAGTTTTACACTTTGGAACACAACCTTTAAATGCTTCAAATTTTTCATCCTCTTGAGGTTTTACAAGCATTAATACAAAGTTCTTACTAGAATTGACCAACCTTTTCATCTGACCAACATTAACTAGTTCAAGATTAGTCTTAACTTTTTGTGCACGTACAATGTATTCTATCCCATCCTTAAAGAGGTGATACTTATTCTCCCCATATAATTTTTTTTTTTTTCATACAGACAGGGACTCTGTAACACAAACCTGCAAATGTCCAAAGGAACAACATCTACTTCTACCTCATCAACAAATTTTGCAGTGATAGAAAATTTCAATTTACATTGTTTTGTTACCTACAGTTGAGCATCATTGAAAATCCATGCAATTGGATATGGATTTGGATGAGGTGTTGTAGCTAGATTGAGTTTCTTTACCACCTCTTCGGATTTTAAGTTGACTTGAGAACTCGTATCAAATAGTGTGTCAATCTTAGTGCACTTAGTTACAACTCGAATATGAAAAAATTCATTTTGTTTTTTATCAGCTTTAGGAGTAGATATTTTACTTGTACGTTCATTAGAAAAATTTGCATCAAAAGAGATAATTATACCTTTCCCTTTAGCTTGGACCCCAGCATCAACAATCTGTGTTTCATCTCCAAAGTCGGATCCAAGATCTTGTTGAATCACTACAATAATATTTTGCTTGCCTTTATTGCCTTTGTATCTTTTTGGCCTTAATTCGGGATGAAGCTTCCAACAATTTGAATCATCATGCCCCTCTTTCTTGCAATGGGATCATGTGGGCTTATCACCCTCCTTCTTAACTATAGCTGTCTTTTTCCCTTTGCCTTTATCTTTGTCTTTACCTTTAGCATTAGAATTCCCCTCAGACTTAGATGGTTTATTTGAGAAATTATCATTGAAAGTGTTCCTACCCCTTGACTCTTAATGAGTGGCTTGGACTGACACTTCATCCAGATTGCTAGGACTCAACATTAGAATAGTATGTCTTAGGTAAGAATGCAAACCACCTATGTACTTAAGTAATGTATACTGAGTATACAATGAAACATTTAAAGAAATTTCCCATTTTCTAAACTCATGGGTGTAATCTTGGATAGACTAACCCTTACCTTGCCTAAAGGTTTTCCAATTAATGGTTAATTGTTACATATAACCTAAAGGATAAAACTATTTTTTAAGGGCAGCAACAAATTCCATCCAAGTCATATTAACCTTACCATGGCGAGCAATTTCCTCCTAAGTCCTACTCTCCCACCAAGTCAGAGTTGTACCTCCCAACCAGAGAGTGGCTAACTAAATCATAGAAGCATCTTTTATTAGGCCCTAAATCCTACAATACACTTCTACCTATTGGATCCAATCATCTAACTTTTCAGCATTTAACTCACCACGGTACTTAGGCAATTCAAAGTTTACATCCAGTTTAATAATAGGATTAGACTTGCTTTTCAAAGGATTAGCAGTAGTAGAAGTGGAAGAAGAAGAAGGGGAAGATGGAGGAGATGGAGCTTCTGAAGATTTTTCTTCTTTTTCCTTTTGATCTTCATTTTTTTCTTGCTTCAATGAACCTCCCTTTTTGTGCTTCTTCTTTACCGCATAAAGCTCTTCCACCATAGCCTTCATGTCAAGAAAGGCTTGCTGAAAATACTTATCATCAAGCTCTTGCTCAATACTTTTCCCAGCTTCGGTTTCATCCATTGTGGCAAAGTCCTTCGTTTGCTGATCTCAGGATTGTATTCTTCTAGCTTGCCTTCACCTCATTGTTTCCTGGAATGTGTTAGCATCCAATTCTGCAATACTAGTCACACAAAGCTCTGATACCAAATTTGATCTATGACAATTGCATTGAATGCATAATGATTACAATTAAAGCAATTGAAATTAACACATGAACATGATTAAATAATGAAAAATAACAAAGTGATGAAAACGTAATGAAAGAAAGACAGAGATGCAAAGGAATTTGATAACAGATTTTGTCATAAAAATGACTGTATTTGGGCCCCTCTCCAATGAGTGGACCGATTCGGTTAATTCTCTAGAAAATCAGTACATAAATTTGACATGGTTTCTCCTTGTTTTACAAATAATTTTTGAAAAGCTCCTCCAAAGTGCACAAGAACAATCTCCTTGAAAGCACAAGATGAGAGAAAAATTTCACCAAGGAATTTCTCTCCAAATCACCACTAACCCTTCAACCTACCCTTCTATACCCCCTTTTATATTAAAAATTTACCCAAATTGGTTACTAATCAATTGATTTTACAATATCTCCTTATCCTCCATTTTTACATCAAAATCTTGAAAATCCACCCATTATTCCCCATAAATATCTAAATTATTTCTCCCGGGTGGTCCATATTAATTTGGCTAAAAATAATCTCCTCCTTTTTGAATGGTTTATAATTTTAATAATCTCGTTCTTATTATTTTTAGCCCATTTGGTTTTATCGTAATATGGGCTTAATTTATTGGGAGATTATCTTATATTTAATAAGGGTTTCTTTCCCCTTATAACTAGGGGCTTAGTTTTTTAAAAATAAGGGTGGTTTCGGCTATTAAAATTCTTTAAAATGCATTATCCCCCCTATTTAGCCACCTAGAAAGCTATTGGTTGAATGGTCAAGAGTGTTGCTCATGTGTGAGAGGTTGGGGGTTCAAATCCCATGAGCCTATTTTACATGTGTAGGCTTAAACAAAATTTTAAACTGTATAAATAAGTGCGCCCACATACAATATCCTAAAGAGCATGTGTGGTGTAATGGTGGAAGGCGTGGCTTGTAGGATGGAGGTTAAGGGGTTGAATCCCCTTAAAAGGTTTTAGCAAATAGTTGACCTTGACAAGATGCCACGTGGCACATTGTAATTCGTTGGAGATTTGTTGATGAGGTGTCACATGTCAATATATCATTGGTGCCACTTGTCAACACATTATTGTTCTTGATTTTTCCGCATGTCATATTTTTGTTTATCCATGTCAGATTGCCACATGTCACTTTCTCATTCGTCCATGTCATCATTGGCTACTAATTGTGTTGACTTGTCACCATGCTAATGTTAGCATGGTCAACTTTTGACCCGATCTTTGACTGCTCATAACTCAAGCATATGACCTCTGATTTGCATGAAGCGAATGTCATTGGAAAGATCTCATCGAGCTCTTCGCAATGAGATTGGTATTGACCACTTTTGAAGACTTCAATTTTTTTTTTTCCATTTTCTCTGACCTGAGCCCTAAGCTTACCAAGGTTTGATCGAGCATAACTCGAGCTCCATAGCTCAATTTGACTCTGTCTGAATTGTATTAGAGTCAGGATTCTGAGCTCTTCATAGTGATGTCAATTCTAGAGACAAATAAGAAACTTCACATTTTGACGAAGCTCCTCCAGATTATTGACCGAGGCAAACCCCTATCCCCCAACAAACAACATTTTTCTCTGCTTGCATGTGTGATTGCAGGTTTTTGGTTGAAGAATAAGATTTGGAGCAAAATTGTCAAAGTTGTCAAGTTGCAAAAGTTGTCATTCAAAGTGCAAAATCAAAGAATTGAAGCTACAAAATTACCTACAAAATTCCAAAAATTGATAACCAAGATTTTGAGAGTGTAGACATTGAAGTATAGGACCTAGTGTAAGTGTGGAATAAGTAATTAAATAAACCACTTCTTAATAATACATTATATCAAGGATTTAACAGCAATTATACTAATTTAAAGCATAAATCTATTGAAAGTGGCATATTGTTCTCTATCTCTAAAGATTTATTAAATTATTGTGGCTCTCAGATTGTGTAAGCACTATGACTATTAAAATGCAATCTAGAGAATGAGATGTTGCTTAGATGCAAGAAACTAATCTTGTATGATGATTGCTAAATGATATGATACTACTGTAATCTAAATTGACATGAAACTGATAAATGAAAGCTACAAAAAACTAAGATGCAGCTAAATGAAAATCCATGATTATGATTTCTATTCTAAAATTATGTGATTAACTATTGCTTTAATTTATTGAATACTCAATTTCTCTAATGCTATTTTTAAAGAGTAAGATTGCACAATTTTCTAGGCTCTTTTTCCTGTGGAGTAGGATTGTATTTATAGATTCCTGGCAGCAGATTTGTGAAGGGGAAGCAAAGCAGAGGTATGGATTCGATCGTGAAGACTCAATGGTGAAGGATGAAGGATTTGGAGTGGATTATGGAGTTTGTTCCTCCCCACAAAAACATTCAACCAGAGGATAGGAAAAATCCATGGAAGATAGATTGAGGAGTTGCCTGCAAATTTTTCTCAAATTTGTCTCCAAATTTGCCCGTGAAGGTTGAGATGAATTAATTAGACATAGTATATCTAATTTGGTAGGTAGATATGATTAGCTATAGATTTTGAATATTTAGATTTTAATTGAATATTTATATTTATTCAATTTAGGAAATTGGATATTTAATTCAATAAAACAAACTTTAGAAGTTTATGTTTATCAAATAAATATAGAAGAAATATGATATTTGAAGGAAGAATTTAATAATGATAATTAAATAAAAGCGAAATATTAAATTTGTTTATTTAATTAAGAAGAAATATTATAATAAAGATATAAGAATTAATGAGCTATGTAAATAAATATTTCTATTTATTTAATAGTAGAAGAATAAAAGGTTGATTAATAAAATAAATCATATTTATTTAATTAGATTGTCGAGACCATTTTTAGGTGTATACATTTTTGCCCCTCTTTGAAGTGATGTGTTTACACATTCCTTCAAAGAAAATTTTATTGCTACTACTAGTATCGACAAAAAATTCTCAAATATGCCCCAGATGTTGATTTTGCTTTGATAATGGATATATGCCCCCTCAGGAGATAAATTAATGATTTTGGATTTTTTGCGATTTTTTTGAAATTTTTCAAAAAAAAAATGATTTTTATGATTTTCTGATGTTTTGATAAAGATTTGATGAAAAAAATAATTTATCTCCTGACAAAAGGTGATGAAAATGGCCCTCTGAAGAAATTCAATTAATCTCCCAGTGAATAAATAAATTAATCCCATAAAATTCCCTCTTAACCACTCTATAAAAAGTTAAAAAGGGGTAATTTAGAATTCATTTGTGCATTTGAGTTTTAGAAAATCTGTGAGAGAGATTTTGAGCAATTTTGGAGCAAGATGCCAATCCAATACCACACTCATCATTTTCAGCACGTTCA
The DNA here is from genome assembly GCA_007115665.2 of Sequoiadendron giganteum. NCBI lineage: Eukaryota > Viridiplantae > Streptophyta > Pinopsida > Cupressales > Cupressaceae > Sequoiadendron > Sequoiadendron giganteum. The sequence goes on along the minus strand of CM021102.1, from coordinate 168,701,168 downwards.
TCGACACAACCGCATGATCATGTACAGACCTTCGGTATGTATCCTTGTACCTCCTCACTTTTCATGGATTTTGAATTTCATGCAAGTTTTTTGGATTTTAAATTTCTGAATTTCTTTAGCGCATTAGAGGCCGGAAGTGGCACATACGATAGTTGTTTTAGCACATCAAGTAGATGAGCGCCTAGGTGTTATGTTTTATTTCTTCCACAAGTTAGATTAGCGCATAGATTACTTTAGCACCTGGAATAGTTTTTGTAGTGCGTATGCCTAATAAAGTAGCACATAGGATTTTTTAGCGCCAAGGACAAATTGTATAGCACTTAGGTTAAATTAAATGGAAAATTGGATGATTTAGCACCTTGATCACCTGAAATGGTGTGTTGACCAAATGAAATAGCGCATCGACTTATTTAGTGCTTTAACCATATGTTTTAGTGCGTAGAGTAATTTAAATGGCGCATTGAATCTTTTTGCGCATTAAAATACTGTTTTAGCACATCAGGGTCATAATGATGATTTTTGTCAATTTTTTCATTGATGTTTATATCAATTTTGATTGTGTCAGCCATTAGTTCAATTGATTGATGATCTTCATAGATTAGATTATTTTTAACCTCATGATAGGTGACGTTTGATGATTGATTTGATGATAATTATCCTCATGATGGGCAAGGAATAATTATATTTGATTGTGTACCTCATGATAGTCAAGGTTGATTGATTAATTGACCTCATGATAGGTGAGGTACAATTGTTAAGATGATGATTGACCTCATGATAGGTGAGGTTGATTTGATGATGCTCATGATATTTGATCAAAGTCTCACCAAAGATATTAGATTTGATAAGTTGATTGATTTTTGATGGATTGATAAAATATTTCTGATTTTCAATATTTTGTGATGATAGGAGGCATTGGCGAACCTCCAAGTTCGAGAGTGGTTTCCTAGGACATTCGATTTGATACCACAGCTAGCGCAGCCTGAGAGTGTTTTGATTACATGATGTGGTTTATCTTCTCTCATGTATATGCCCCAGATTAGGACTAAGCAAGGTCTCCTAACAGCCTTAGCAAAGAGGTGGCACAATGAGCATAATACTTTCCACCTTCCTACTGGTGAGATGACTGTCACTCCTGAGGATGTATGGTGGATTTTGTGGATTCCTATTGTTGGTGACCTAGTGCTTTATGATTCTACAGAGCAGGGTGGGACTGATGCTCTTTGTAAAGTGTTTCAGGATGATCATATATGTGGATATGAGATTCCATGGCATGAGATGATGGATGCCTATGCCACTTTGCCTATTCTTGTTGGTTTCATTGGAGGGTTCCTTTGTCCTAATCGTAGGTCAAAGGGAATTTATGTTGGTTGGGGATGTTCTTTAGAGAGTATGATTGTGCATGGGGCATGTGTATACTTGCCCATCTTTATCATGATTTTCATTTAGTTGTTTACCTCAAAGGTCATAGTTTGTCAGCAGGGGTTACCTTATTTCAGGTGTGGGTGTGGGAACACAGTTGTTTCACATCCAGTGATGGTGAGATAGAGGCTAGCCATGAGGCCATATGTACATATATATGAAGGTCACCTTACTCAGCCTAGACTGGGTAGGCTAGAGCATTGGAGGAGACTACTAGATGATGTCGAGGCAATTACCTTGCATCCATATTTAGACTATGAGCACTGGGATGATGATGATATGCAGATGTCATATGTTGCTCATTCATTACTTCTCATTGGTCAGATTCATTGGGTGTTGGAGATATTTCTTCTTAGGAGGGTACTCAGACAGCATGGTATCATACAAGGGATGCCCCAGGGTGTTGCTCATTATGGTCGGTGATAGATAGATGCTACAGATTGGGGACCCTTCCTCTCTTATGATGTTGCAGTATAGGAGTATCAGGCTCTATAGTCTATAGTCTAGGATATTTGTATGGATATTAGAAAGGCTCTGGTCATAGCAAATTATGCAAAGTATCTTCTTTTACATCCTTTTCCATGGATTACTATTCCAGATGAGCCAGTGCCCCTACCTTGGAGGAGGAGGATAGTGTTGAGGAAGAGGAAGAGGGATATGGAGATGGTGGCAATGATGATAGAGGTGGTGATGATGGAGAAGGCGGAGATGATGATGACAATGAGGGTGATGAAAGTGGAGATGATGATAGCGGAGGATATGATGGTAGTGAGTCTGGTGGGGATGTTGATGTGTAGGAGTTCATGGTTCCTATCAAGAGGCAATCACTAGTAGTACCCTCATAGCAGTGTGTATAGATAGGAGTACCTTCTCAACATCAGTAGATGTAGATTACCAGCTTATAAGTATAGGTACAAACTATTAAGGGGCAGTTGGTATAGGCACAGGGTTTTCTAGCACAGACACATACACAAATGCAGACTCAAGCTCAGACTCATGCTCAAGATCTTTTGTAGGTATAGGGACATTTGGTAGCTACACAAGTATATATTTTCACCTTGACTACAGAGCAAGATGTCACACAATAGGTTGTCGAGCAGGCACAGACCACCGTCGAGAGATTACAGAGACTAGTCGATGGGACTATCATGGGAGATTATATGTGAGAGATACTAAGTGTGGGTAGAGAGGTATATTTTTATAGGGGTCGATACCATGATGTTGTCCCCTCTGAGAAGAGATTCAGTTATGTGCCATCTAGATCTGGTAGGACCCATTCTCGAACCGTTAGTGAGGGTGTGACTCAGCCTCCGTGGAGAGATCCAAGAGATCTTGGTACATCTGGCAGGGGTGGTACTAGCCTAGAGATACCTGAACCATCTAGAGGTAGAAGATCATAGATGTATGATGGTATTTTAGGATATTTGAGACTTGATGTATACTATGGTTTGATTTACAGCCATTTTTGATGTTATATCTCCTTTATGTTTCAGACATCTTTGTATACTTGACATTATAATTTTTGAGATTCATATGATATGTGGTGGATGGTTCGATCTATATATGCTCTATATGGTTTAATGAGGGATGCATTTAATTTCTCTTTTCTATATTATATGTGATGATCTATATGATATGTTATGGATGCATTAATGATGATGTGATATGCTATGATTTATGATGCTCAACAATAATGATTATGTGAATAATGATGATGTATGGATGTATGTGTATGCAATTATTTTACCTAGATCGATATGTATGACTATGTGTATATCTAATTTTACATGATAGTGTAACCATATGCATGATTATGAATGTGATGTATCAAGGATAATGAACAGTGTATATATATGATATGATATGAATGAATGAATGACTGATGGTAATAATAATGGTTATTTTAACGTACGCTTTATGATATGATAAAAGGATGAATGAAATGCAGCTATATAGATATTTGTTTTTGGTAGTTTTCCTCATGCAATTTTATGATGTGATGATTTGAATAATATGATATGATACAAAATACATAATGGAATGTATAAATGATGAAATGTTGTAATAATGTTGTAATGCATGTAATGGAAATGACTATGTAGCTATATGATAATGATGATGTTTTATTGTTAATGTCAAGTATACTCAGTCTGTTAATAAAGAAAATTAACACCATTTATGAATTGATTACCTATCTTTGTAACAATACACTCTATAATGCAATACTATCATGGTACAACCTAATACAATCATTGAAATTTACATGCAAAAATTGTCACCTTAACAGTCTTTTTATCATCCTTTTTTATCATCATTGAGCATTTAAAAAGTTGAAAGTGAGTACAAGCATCGATGGTATGAGTTAAACCATGATGACTTGAGTACTACTTTCATGATTTTTGATTTTGCAAGTGAACAAAAGCATCTAGGTATAATTAAACTGAGATGACCTAAGCATTTATTGCATAAACAAACAAGAATTGAATCATTGTACTATGTAAATTCATAATGTCATCAGTCATACTTTGTAGAGCACATCTCGTGACAATTCACACAATAAATGATTAATTCACAAACAACAGACAAATAAAATATCATTCTCCTTCTTATCTTCTCTAGTTAAATACATCATCAAGTTGCTCCAAATAAATGATAACATTAATCAAAGCACAACATATAGCGATAAAATCATAATTCGAAAGAATATCATCCCCCTAAAGTATGTCTTGACTTGATTTTGATTTCCACTATTTTGGTCTAGATGATTGATATCTTGAAATTTTCTAATGTTTGATGTATGTTCAACATTGTGTTCTATTGTGATCATTGTGTTTGTTGCATTTTGTCATATTATTGTTTGTCTATTTGTTTTATCTCATTTGTATTGCCCCCATTGAGTTTGGGATTTTCCCCCCAAGCTAGGGTGAGACACGACCATGTTTGCAATGATATGAAATTTAATGGAAATGATGGTGAAAGTGAATGACCATGACATGCCTCTAATAGATGGAACTGTTGTTTAAATCACAAGTAGTGCCTATTTTCTAGGTTTTCACCACATGTTTTTATTGCACTTTTTAGACTTTATGAATTTTTTTTTGTATTTTTCCATTTTCTAATTTTTTTGTATTTTTCTATTACCAAGATGCCTGTTTTCGAGGTTTTCATCAAGGCAACTATTTTCCAAGACTTGAACCATGCACTAGGTGTTTTAGGTGTAGAAATTTATGAGATGGATACTATTGATAGGTTCGTTGAACAGATCCCCTTTAGGTGTTGATAGTTGATAAGCTCTTGATCCATAGACTTCATATGACAACAAAAGGACCTAGCTAGTTAGGTTCAAACTTCCCTTTCTTTTCTCTGTCCTATTGATTTCTAGGGTTTTCCTATAGGACCAAATCGCCAACTTGAAAGACTCTAGGCTTTACCCTATGATTGTAGCTTCTAGACATTCTTTTCTAGTATTCCTTTAAATGATTGACAGCTTGTTGACGTCATTCATCCAACAATTCCAGCTATTGCAATCTAGACACTCTATAATCCTCATCTAGAATCATTCCCTTGAGTGACACACGAAGTGATTGAATCTCCACCTCAATGGATAAGATGGATTTTGATCCATATACCAAGATATATGGTGTAGTTCCTATAGGTGTTCTGATGCTAGTTCGATATGCCCAAAAAGTTAGGTTTAGTTGATTGTGCCAATCATGTCCAACATCATTGATCATTTTATTTAAAATTTTTAGAATTTTTTTCTTGGAGGCCTCTGCTTGGCAATTTCCCTAAGGATAGTATGGTGTTGAAAAACGATTTTGGATGTGAAACCTTTCACATAATTCTTAGACATCCTAATTTTTGAATGGTCTACCATTGTCTATGACAGTGGACTGGGGTATTCCATACCGACATATGAGGTAATTCAATATGAATGAATAAATTTTCTTCCCAGCAATTTTTGTTAAAGGAACTACCTCTATCCATTTTGTAAAATATTTTTTTGTTGTGATTATGAACTTGTGTCCATTGGATGAAGATGGATTAATATTTCCTATCAAGTCAAGTCCCCACTAACAAAAGGGCCATGTTGAAGTAAATGGTTATAATTCCTATGTTGGGGCATGGATTAAGTTACCATGGATCTGACACTTCTGGCACTTCTTAACAAATTCATAAGACTCCTTCTCCATGTTTAGCCAGTAATACCCCAAACGGAGGAGTTTCTTCACTAGGGTTAGTTCACTTGAATGAGTTACACAAATACCTTCATGAACATCACATAAGGTTGTCTCAAATTTATTATGTTCTAGACACTGGAGAAGAGTACCATCTAGACCTCGATGGTAAAGTATGTCGGTTATTAAAGTATATCGTATGGTTTGGCGGATGACGTGTTTCTGATTTCTAGAAAGATCTAGAGGAAGGATATTGTCTTTTAGGTATGCATAGGTCTTTCCATAGATTGAGGATTCAAAGTCATCTAAATGGAATTTGGTTTGTGATTCAGTATTACCATAGGAAGGATTAGAAACTTGTTCTACCATAAACTCATAACGACCACATTTTTTTGGTAACTGCAAAAGAGAAGCAATTGTCGCCATAGCATCTGCAGCTTTGTTTTCTGCCCTTGGAATTTTTTCAAACTTGATATCCATAAAATACTTTTTGAGATCATCTATTAGCTTCTTATATGGCCTCAAATTTTCATCTTACATCTGATATTCATCATTTACTTGATAAATGACTAGTTGCGAATCTTCATATACTTGTAGCTTTGTAATTTTCCATTCAATTTCTACCTTGATGCCAATGATTAGTGCGTCATACTCAACTACATTATTTTTACATGAAAAAATGAGTCTATAGGATCTTGGGATGGTGTGTCCTTCAGGTGTAGCAAACAATATTCCCACACTAGCCCCCCGTTGTGTGTATGACCCATCAAAATACAGCCTCCATTGTTGTGTTGTCATAGTAAGAATGTTTGCATCTAGAAACTCAATTGTCATAGGATGATCATCAGTTAATGGAGCTTGAGCTAACTGATCTTCAATCACTTGAACTTTGATGGATCTCCATCCACATACTGGATATCAAATTCACTTAACATCATGACCCACTTGGCGAGTCTCCATGTTAAAGCATCCTTGTTGAGTAGATATTTCAATGGATCAATCTTTGCTATTAACTTGACTGTGTGAGTCAACATGTAATTCTACAACTGTTGGGTAGCAAATACCACCACTAGACAAGCTTTCTCCATGAAAGTGTAATTTATCTCATAGGCATTCAAAGTCCTGCTTATACAATAAATAGCTTGTTCTATTCCCTCAAGATCTTATTGTGCTAATACAACTCCTAAAGAAATGTTTTTTGTTGCAATGTATAGTATCAATGGTCTCTCTTTTGTAGGTGGCATGAGTATGGGTGGTGACATCATATATTTTTTATTTGATTGAAATTTGTTTCACACCCTTGATCCCATTTGAACAAGATATTCTTATGTAGCAAGTGATTGAATGGATGACTTTTGTCTACTAATTGGGAGATAAATCATCTGATTGATTGTAGCCTGCCTTGTAGAGACCGTAGTTGACTGATATTCTTTGGTGGTGGCATTTCCATTATAGCCTTGACCTTGGCAGGATCCACTCTGATACCCTTTCCTGACACTATGTATCCTAGGATTTTTGTTGATGCAACACCAAAGACACATTTCTTAGGATTTTTAATCTGACCTTGAATTTCTCCATCCTTGTAAAGATTTTGTCCAGGATTTCTAGATACCCTTCTCTGCTATATGACTTTGCTAATATATCATCCACATAATCTTCCATAAAGGTATGCATCATGTCATGGAAGATGATGGTCATTGCTCATTGATATGTGGCCCCTGCATTTTTCAACCCAAAGGGCATGACATTCCAAAAAAATTTCCCCATGGACAAGTAAATGTTGTTTTCTCCTAATCATCTGAGGCTATCCTGATTTGATTGTAACCCGAGAAACCATCCATTATTGATAACATGGCATGTCTTGCTATTAAGTCAACAATGATGTCAATATTTGGTAATGGAAAATCATCCTTTAGACATGCCTTGTTAAGATCCCTACAATCAGTATATATTCTAATACTATTGTTTGGTTTAGATATAGGTATAATATTAGATATCAACTATGCATAATCAATAGATCTGATGAATCCTGCATCTAACAATTTTTTTAGCTCGGTCTTTACCATCAAGGTGATATGTGGATGCATTTTCCTTAGTTTTTGTTTCACAGGTTTTATCCCAGATGGTAGATATAAATGATGCATTAGGAGTTATGGATCTAAACTTGGCATATCAGAGTATGACCAAGAAAATTTAATGCTTTTGTCCTCAAAGAACTTGACAAATTCTAGATTTTCTTGTTCAGTCATAGATGTTGCCAAATGTAAGGTTTTTTTCTTTTTCTATTATGCCAATATTTATAGACTATGTAGGCTCCACCAATACTGATGATATTTCATGATAATTCTCTAGAAGGATCTCAAATCCCCCATATTTTAGTGCCTTAGAGAGGTTTTCACCATCAAATATGTTCTTTATTTTTACTTTTTTGAGATCTAATGCTACCATTAAATGGATTTCACCATTAGATCGATTATTCCTACTTTCAATTTTGAAACTAGAAGATTTGACACCCTCCTGATTGAATGTGTCATTATGAGATTTATGATTGGAATTCACATCAGGGTCATCACAACAAATATATTTAGCAATAGCGACATCATTTGCAAAGATGGGTATATTGATAGGTTCACTTGGTTCCTAGTTAATAAGTTTAGGATGTACTAAGGGTAAAAATTCATCAGACTAAATAAGGTCAATGGTAGTGAGGGTTCCAATAGCTATGGTGTCAGGTTTTTCAATAGGGATGTCAAGGTCTATGATATTACTTTCCTCCAATTTATCTATCTCATCTGATGTTTGTGCATCCTCACTTGAGTCATTGATATTTTGTGATTCAAATACAAGTGGTCTAGTCCATGAGCTTTGTCCCTCCTCGCATGTGGGTGTATACTCATTTATGACATCAATTTGTATATTTGTGTATGATACGTCAGAGTAAAGATCCAATTTATACTCATTGGAATCTCTTTCAAAACTATCTCTAATTTGAAGGATTCTTTCAACCGCCTTTTGAGTAATTTCTTGTTTTGCTTCCTCTGAATAACCCAATCCTATTTTGTCTTTTGGCTGAAGTGTGAGAGGTTTAATGGGTTTTATGATGCCTTCCTTTCTTTTCCCAATAGGTCCTTGTACTTCATACCCCATTTTCTCTAAGATAGATTTTCCTTTTCCATACTGATCTATCTTTATGTTGACATTTGCTGATGTTGATGCTTCTTCATCTTTGTATAGCCAATTGAGGATGGCCTTGTATTCTGATTTGTCTTCTAGAGTACCTTCTTTTACAAATCTTTCATCAAGAATTATGGTAGGTATTGATGGTTGTCCATATGACCTTAGAGATGGTAGCAACTGTGAAAGATATAAAGATTTCCCAATGGAATATTCTCCCATGCCTTTGTCGATTAATTGGACCTTTTCTTTAAATTGTTGTGATAAAGAATTCAAATGACCCTTATCGTCTGATAAAGCAGAATCAACAACACTTGCCTCCTTTGACTGGTCCTTTTTCTCAACCCATTTGGATACAATGTTTAGTTTTTTTTCACCGTTAGATGAACTAGAATTGCTTGCTTCTCTATTATGGGGCATAAAAGTGTCTTGAGTTGTTTTAAGCATGTTGCAATGTTGGGGATTGTTGTAGTTTGTTGATATAGTCACTTCTTGGTCGTTGACTGGAAATTTTAAACACTAATGATGAGTGGAAGGCACCTCTTGCATTTCATGAATCCATGGATGTCCCAAGAGTATATTATAGGTTAACTCTTTTTATAACACTTGGTAGGCTATATTCTTCACCATTGGTCCTACTTGAATAGGTAACACGATCAATCCCTTGGAGGATATCTCTTCTTCGTCATAGGCTTTTATTTTCATTTTCCTTTGGGCATCAATAACATTATCAGAATAACCTAGTGCATGGATCAATTTTAAAGCAAAAATGTTTAAACCACCTCCACCATCTATTAGGACATGTTTGACATGGTTTTTGTGGATTAAGACTTCAATACGAAGTGTAGTATTATGCGGATGATAAAGTGATACATCATCTTGTTCAGAGAATGAAATACAATGAGGCATGGTTAAATATCCCACCATAGCTTGAAATTGACAGACATCCAGGTTGTTGGGTATCATGGTGGCCACAAGAGCTTGTTCCAAAACCTCCTTATGAGATGGAGAGATTTTAAGGAGTTCTAATATTCATATCTGTGCTAGTATTTTTTGTAGTTGATCAAAAATATTGTATTGAATTGAAGGGGGAGTAGTTGTTTTAGATGCGACTCCTTTCAATATTACCCTAGATTGGCCCCTTGTCATTATGCTAACTGGTTGGTAGTCTTTTCTTTCCCTGATTTTTATGACATTTATTTGATTGTTGGGTGTGTCTATGTTTGGGATCGGATCTAATGGTATAATTTCATTAGTTCCATCATTATCAATTTGATTACTGGTGACATCATCACTCTCAACTATAGAGATACAAAATATTGTGCCATCATAAATGTAGTTGACACTTTTACCTTTACCATTTGTAGAAGAAGATTCTCCATTTTCGTAATTTGGTAAAGGATCTTTAAATGTAGTATGATCATTGTTAATTTGATGTCCTTTTACGAATACCTTTTTCTTATCAATCAAATCTTAGACTAGATGTTTTAACTCCATACAGTCATTTTTCTTGTGTCCCTTTTTATTATGAAAGTTACAATAGTTTGTGTCATTCCACCAAGGTGGTTTTACTTCTGGATCCCAAAATATTGCTACACGTGAGGTGATAAGTCCATTTGCAATAAGTTCTCTCATTTTTGATTCTAGTGTTTGTCCCAATACTATGAATCTTTGTCAATTTGATGGTTTTTGATATGATTGCGGTTTAGACTCTCCATTGTTTAGATTGACATTTTTTTTTAGGCTTTGGTCATTATTTTGATTGGTCTTTGCAGTAGTAGCTGTCAAATTAAATACTGGTTTTGTATTTTGTGTGTCATTTACAATATTATTGTTTCCAATATTTCTATTCTTTTTCCAAAACTTTGGCTTGTCATTGTTGCCATAATGATTGGAGGAACTTGTATTGTTTGATCCTTCATTGTAATGTTTTATCCTTCATTGTAATGTTTTATCACCCCAATTTTGACCAAAGATTCTTCAATCTTGAGACCATTTTCAATCACTTTCTCAAATATGGGTGGACATTGTAGCTCAAGCCTATAGCTCATTTTATCTGTTAAGTTTTCAATAAATAGTTCCATCTTTTCTTCTTCGGGTATGGAACAAGGATACCTAGCAAACAACCTTCGCCATCATTGTAGAAATGAGCGGAATGTATCACCTTTCTTTTTTTTCATGTTGTAAAGGTCTTTTATTGTTACCTCATGTTGAATATTAAAGGAAAATTGTGAGATAAACCTACTGGCTAGCTCTTCAAAAGTTTGAATCCCCAGTTGTAGTTTAGATAACCATTCCATACATTGACCCCTAAGCTCCTTGGGAATAACCTCATTAGATAGGTTTCTTCTTGTGCAGATTATAAACTCATGGTTTTGAATTCCCTCACATGGTCAATTGGATCTGTTTTAACATTGTACTTGTCGTATTTTGGGAATTCACAATGTCTAGGAAATGGTATCATATCTACACTTGGATCAAAAGGATAAGGACAAATGTCATGTAATGAATACATTTTTGTGGTTCCCTTTTGCATATCTTGAAGTTTTTGTTGTAATTTTTGCATCTGACATGTTAGGTAAACCACTTGATCTGTGCTTTATGTATGTTGTGTTTTAGTTTCAATTTCTCTAGGTGTTTCTTTTAATCGATTGGTATCAAAATCTTTTGGAAGTTTTGCACCTAACTCTACTAGCATCAAAAGGTATTTTTCCATATCTTGTTCTAAGACCTTTTCCATAAATTTATGGAAGTTTGGATCTTACTGTGTTGTTTGGATGTCCTCTTGGGTTATTTCATTTGTGTTATTCTGGTGAAGTCTACTCCAAGGATTTTCTTCAGCCATTGCGTTTTGTGTTTCAATTTCCTTTTCTTTAAGTTTATGTCTTTGTCACCTCGTCAAAATTTTCGTAAAGTGTTTGTTATACTCACTAAAATTTGATCTCTTTGTTGGGTTGGGTCTCAATCATATTAACTTAAGTTGAATAGAATGATAAATTCTATTGATGAAACTAAGTTAATAATCTGTTTATTTTGTTTCATTTCTTGATTATGGGATGACAAAATCTTGATAAAGAAACTTGACATAATAATCCAGAGTTTGTGTGATGGTTTAGACACCTTAAGGTTGCAAGATCTCAGTTCAATTTGATAAATTTTGACTTGTAAGTCCTATCTTTCCAAGTTTAAGACACTGTTCAAATTGAGGAAATATTTTTGCTTTGACAAAATCCAAGTTTTTTGATCTTATCAATCTAATACAAGTTTCAATTTTCTCTTTCTTTTCTTTTTCTATGGATGCGCTATAATAGACAATCAATGCACTAAAAAAAATTGTATATGCACTATAAGAAATTGTGTATACATTGTCAAACAAGATGTATGTGCTAAGAAAGAAAGTGGATGCACTAATATATTGGTAAACAGTGAGGAAAAACTGTGTATATGAACTGTAAAATATGGTAGACTCATTGAAACAATGGTTGCATGTGCTAAAGAAGACTATGGGTGCACTATAACAGTTGATCAAAGCGCTAAAAAAAACTTTGTATGCACTAAAGGACTAGATGAACACGCTAAAATAGATAGTGTATGTGCTAAAATGGAGGTTGTCTAGACGTTCATAGTTTTGTCTATTTGTTCTGGTTTTTCTCAGTATGATGTTTTAATTCCAAGGTGTGATTTTCTAACCAGTGAAGATAGTGGATGAGCATTGTGATTGTAAATCTCAGATTTTGGTACCCTATTGGGATGATTCTTTCGAAAATAGTTTCACACAATACAACCAGATTGCAACAGTTTGTTTTAGATTCTATGAAGTAAACATATAGTGAGTGTTCTAGAATCTGGTCTGATTCTTTCATTTCCACAGGTTTGACACAAAAACCAATAGTTCAAGCAGTTTTTTCTAGCTCAAATAGGTCACTTAGAATATCATAGCCCACAGTTTACAACTATGTCAGCTCGCACAACCTTGTCACCCCTTAGAGGGTGCTCATGTTTTTTCCTTTCCCGAATCTTAGCCAAAGTCAAATCTTTCGCTTTTAGCCAGGGTCTCTAATAGTTATATGGTGAATGTCTTGGGGGTAGATTATTCCCTCCCCATGTACCATCATCTAAAACTATTCAGAAACTGACACATTTGGATTCTACACTGAATTTCTTAGAAAGGGTATCCGTTCAAAGCGGCAATTGATAAATTCCCTCAAGAAACCTTCCAATCTTTAGAACAACAATTTTGGGGATGGTTATCTTGCACACTTCTGTTGAATTATGGGTTTCCCCAAATTCACTTTTGATTATATAGTGGGTTGGAAAACTTGGGTTTGGTTGTTCCCACTTAGGTCATTCCTGTAGGGTGAGTACTTTTTCCCACTACGGTAGTGTTGATGGTGTTTTCTGCACAATAACAACTCAGACAAAATATGATATCCTATCTCTCTTGAAAGGTAAATCTCTATGGGAAAAGAGATAGCCCCAAGGTCTCTAATATCAGGTCTTGACAATGCAATAAAATAACTCAGTGATAAATGTGAAAATGTTGGTAATCACAAAAGGACCTTACTACAAGCAAATACTAGACTTCGAATTTATCAGATCTGAACAATGAATTGATACTTGAAATCCTCAATTGAACCAAAATAATAAAATAAACAACAAAAGATAAATGTTTCAGAGATAATTCTAAAACTAATTATAACCCTAAGATTGATAATGCCAAAAGATAAGATATTTGAAATGCACCAATCTCTCATAAACTACTTTCTATTTGACCCAGATAAATCTGCAATTTCACAAAAATAGTGCAATCTTCTAAGGTATTTAAACAATTTTGAAATCATAAACATTCATTCGAAACAATCCTATTACAATCGGATATGAACAAAAATTTATAACTCAACTAAGCACAATTTTAAGCCTAGGCTAACTTTGTAAAGTAGCTAATAGTTAGCTAACTGCAAAAAGTATGGACTAGAGATCACTGCAAATATTCCAAACATGAAACCCTAAGCAACACCAAAGTACCTAATTATGAACTTAAGCAATTTTAAAGATAGAACAACAAGAACCATGCCAGATAAAAATACACATAAGAAAGATACCAAATCACAATATCCATTCTTATATTAGGTCATCCAAAATGGCAACAATTCCAGCCTTCTATTACAATACTTACCTGAAGATAAACCCTAATTCGTTCAAATATGAAATCCCTATTCTATATCTCTACACCTACCACATATCACCTATACTAAAATGAGGCAACATGCCCAATTTATAGAGAATCCCCAAAGATAGGTTGGTCCAAAAATAAGAATTTACAATAAAAACATGCCATACAAGAGTTCGGCCTCAAAAGATATTTGAATACAATATGAAATGTGCAACTTGCACCAATTTCATCCAAGTCGGCCTAGGGTCATAAAAAGGTCAGCCCAATGCATGTAGATAATGGGAAGCACAAACTTTGATGTACATCTATATAATTACTTCCCATCCTTGTCTTTAGCTCGATCTTCCTCACCATGGATGGCCAATAACACTCTGTCCAACTCAGCAATAGGTGGTACAGGCAAAACCCTAACTCTTGTTTCAAGAGACTTAATATCATCTCTTGCCTGCCTTACTGTACCATCCCAATCATCCCAATTAGTTAAATATTTGTCAATAACTATAATGTAGGTTGCATCATCATCTAGTTGATGTTCAGTGAATTGACCCTCACCAATTGGAGGATAAACATCTCTCCACCATTTCTTAAGTTGCTCCAAATTGAGATGCTTTGGAGCAAACTTCTTCCTTCCTATCATAATTTCAAAGAAGGAGATACACTTCTCATAAATACCAATCAAAGTGTCCTCAATCTACCTCCCTTGTTTGTTAATCTTCTTCAAGGCTCTTTGCCTCATCTGTAAGATCTTGAACCATTCACAAGGCTTAAAAACCAATGGGAAAGGTAGAATCCCACTCTTTACTAGTTTATCCTTAGTAAACTCCATGATTTTTTTTGTTTTATGTAGTAGGAGATCAGTATCCTCTTTGTCTTGAGAAAGCATAGTTTTCAACTAGTCTACCGACCTCATGGCATTTCCTCTAGTCGACAATATATCCTTGATAGTGCCATCTCCTTTGGTTTGAACCCCCTACAACCAGGCAACTGTGGAATGTGTAGTGCCTTTCATCTTCTCAAGCTTAGAGATTGTTTCTTGAGTTAAGAAACCCGCAACAGAGGACGAAGAGGAGCCAATAGACTACAAGGGTGTCATCAACTCCTGCAAGTACCTCTTCAGTTTCTCATTCTCTCTTTCCAAATCATGCCTGGTTTGTACAACCCTCTTTAATCTTCCCACAATTATAGCACTGGAACCTTCATAATCCTCAATGTCCTATTCCATAGAAGCATGCCCTAATTCAATAGTCTGCACATGATAATATTTTGCAGTCACATTATCTCACTCTTTATCTAGAGCAGGGGTAGCAATGTGAGCCACTCTATTGCCTAACCCATCTCTCTCAATCTGGGACACCACCCTAGCCTTCTTCTTAGTCTTTCCTTTTTCAATATTGGCCATATAGTCATCCCAATTGGGAGGAGCATCCTCTACTATCACCAATTTTCTTTTCAATTCATTATCCAACCAACTAGGAATAGTAGACTCGGTTGGTACTATATCTTGCTTATCCTACTCCTGTTGGACACTTGGTGGATCTTTCTCAACACGACATGCCAAGGATCTCCTTGAATAGATCCTCCTTGTTTAAAGACTGCCCATCTACAGTAACCTGTGTTGGTGAAGGGATCCTGGATAGTATCTACTCCTATTGAGTTGATTTGTTCAATTTCTCCTCTACAAGTGAATCTGCATAAGCCACCAAGGGAGATTGGATTACCTTATCAATTTCCACCTCTGCATTGTAGAGGTCTCCCTCCTAAAATTCCTTCTCACCCAAGTCCTTAGGACCTTCATCCTTCCTTGGTTCCTCTTGTACACTATCAGTATCCTAAGGAAGGGAAATGCTTCCATGTTGACTAATAGGAGCAGTCACAAGAACATCCTCCTTCGTTACAGTTTCCTTTAGGGAAGGAGTCCTTCACCTCTTCATATACACCTATGTCCTTTTCCATAAACTCTCTACCTCTACCACAGGTGGCTCAACTTCTTTATCAGTTTTAGGAGCCTCCTCCTATTTTTGTGACAATATTACAAGTTTTTTTTCTTTGTCAATGGAGGAGTAATTTCTAACCCTTCCTTTTCTTCTTTATCCTTTTTAGCTTCTCTCCTCGAAACATGCCTCCTCTTTTTGGCAATAGGTT
Organism: Sequoiadendron giganteum; assembly: GCA_007115665.2. Lineage (NCBI taxonomy): Eukaryota > Viridiplantae > Streptophyta > Pinopsida > Cupressales > Cupressaceae > Sequoiadendron > Sequoiadendron giganteum. Next base: position 168,685,079 of record CM021102.1, on the reverse strand, counting down.
TTCTTTGTTTACCTACTTCTACTGCCTTTTTAGTTTGAACATCTCTAACTTGAATCTTGAAGGGAGAATCTACCTTTGTTTTACCCTTAGGATCATGTTCATGTGAATCCTTGGAAGCAGAATGAGACTCCAAGTCTCCCATCAAATCGTCGATGCATTGGAGACCCTCACTTTCTAACTCCAATAACTTATGCTTCAACCACATTTTGGTTTACTTGATCACAGGAGTCATGATTTGGTCCAATTCTGTTTTCTCCTCTTCCAACCAGTCAACCTCTCCAACGGGTTTATCTTTCATGGCCTTGAAGATATTACCTTGAATCAAATTTCCATCTTCCTCCACTTGGTCAGGGATGGCCTTTATATTGTATAACCTTACCAAGTCCACCGAAAGCCTAGATAATTTCTTCTTTCTCACATTAAATTCATCACCAAGGTTAGCCAAATAATCTTCAATATTGTCCTTGTGACTATACTCTCTATTGGCCTTCTTTTGTGCTTCCCTAGTGATATCAAACCTTGCTCTCTTAGAGTGAAAAGAGAGGCCAAAAGTACTCATTTCCTCTTCAGAAGCATGAGCTGACTGGATGGAAGGACAGACCTCACCTGTTCCTATCTTCAAGGGGAAATCATTCCCAAACCCTATTTTGTGCTTGTCCCCTTTCACAATTATGTCAGTCACAAATCTACCTAGTGATCTCCAATAGTATGATGTGATCATTTGGATACCTTGGGAGTCTATAAGGATCCCTTTGAAAACCACCAATCCTAATGTAGGAGAAGGTGGGGAACTAAATGAACCATGTCCCATACCTTCTTATCAATTCCTTGGCCCTGTTAGAAATTCTCACATACTCTACACCTTGCAACAACCTAGTAATATACATTGTGAAACCATCATTCGCTCTTCTATAGCTTCCTCCTGCCAAGTGCAACTATGGATACACCTCATATATTGCAGCTTGTCCAAATGTACCCCTAGTGCTTAACCCCTTATATGGGTGAAATCTTGCCAATGCATACACCAGGTA
>CM021102.1:168452840-168676120 GCA_007115665.2 Sequoiadendron giganteum | reverse complement strand
TGCTTTGTAAATAGCAAAAGTCATAACATTTGTAGATGCTCGTGAGTCTAGAAGACAATTATGCATATTTTTTGCAAAGATACGAACAAAAATTAAGAAAGGAGGGGTTTTCATCTTGCCTTGAAACAAACTCAACTGAGTGTCAGCTTGTGCAACTTGACCCTTATCTTTATCTCTCCCCTTGTCTACAAGTAGGATCTGACCTCTAGGTTTCTGGGAATTAGAAGACCTGGTAACAACCTCATTGGCAGTTACCCCCTACAGTACTATATTTGGACTGAATGACCCTAAAACTGCATTCCTAATAGTAGGGACTCTTAATAATTCAAAAGAAGAAAGACTTACCTTTACTTTCTTGAATTCTTCAGTTACATATTCACCCAATTGCTCCACATTCAGATCACCATGGGTCTCCTTATGGCCACTAGCCTACCTGTCTTTAGAAACTTCAGTATTGTTTCCCTTTGCCAAGTACTATGTTGGTACATGTGGGTAAGGTAGATTATTGCTAGCTTGCGGATCCGGTGGAGTAGTGAATTTTTTAGGAGGGATAGAAGTAGTGAAAGGACCTCCAGCTTGTGGACTCCTATCGGGTCTATTTATCAAATCATATTTTTTTGTTGGTTGTTGAAACATCTAAACCTCTTCAACACTGACTTCCTCCTCATCCAAAGGGCCATTATCGTTCACATTTTCTTCATTAAACAATTAGGAAATCTTGTCCTCATTTAACAATTGTTCTTCCTCATTCTCCCGGTCACTAGGTTCTTCTTTTGGTTCATTTTCCTCACCTTTTGGAAATGGTGCATGATTGAGTACCAGCACTGGAGAATCATAGGGATTCGATGGCACAATTTCCTAACTACTGGAATTGTTCTCAACTTAATACTAAAAAATGGACGTAGCAGTTTGAAATTCAATACAATCTAACTCAGAGTGTTGGCTTGTTTTGTGGAGACTGCACCACCTAGATAAAGTTTCCTCCACCAAGTACACACCATTTGGAGGCTTCTCCTGAGTAGAAGGTTGATCCAATGGAGTAGGAATCCCTCCATTATTAGGTCCAGTATTCCATGATCTATTCTACCTAGATGGTTGGCCCCTGTCAAATCTTTGTCCACCTTGTTGATTTCTATCAAAATTATGGAAAGAGCCTTGTCTTCTATCAAATTTTGACCAGAACCTTGTCCTCTATCATAATTTTGATTTCTGTCAAAATACTGCCCTCTTTCATAGTTCATGTTCTTCCTACTATAGTTAGATTGCATATTCTTTTGAGAAGCCTGAAGTTGACTATTCTGATTTCTCAAATAAGTTACCTCCATATTCAGTTCTTTTACCTATTTGGATAGCTCATCCAACCATTCCTTATCTAGGCCATCAGGTGGTGCCAAGTTCATATTACCAGGAGGGTATCTAGGTATTCCTCCAGAACCAATAGCCTGATTCAAGACTTTTGAATTTTGCAAATATGTAGAAAAACCAGCTTGTTGCTGATGAATGGGTTGATTAGCTCTTTGTTGAGGATAGGAGATCATAGGTTGAGCTTGATTTAATGGAGGTCCCAGATGATGGACCAAAGGCAATGAGGGTATTGGATTCATTAAGGGAGCATGACTGGTCAAAGCCTAATTGAGGGCTTGAACTTGTCCAAGGTGAGCAATAGGTCCTAAGGATGGTAGAGGTCCTGATAAGTGTTGCAACAAATCTGTGCCGACCTTAATAGCTTCTGCATATGCAGTAAGTAAGGTATTTAGAGGATTAGTCCTTTGCTTAAGGAAGGTGGATGTAAGGCTATCCAAGGCCTCAAGGTAAACCTCTAGAGCAGTGTTTTCATTTCCAACATAAGGTTCCTAGAGTCTGGTATATGCTTGATGGAACCTATCATTGAATGACCCTATTGGCTCATTAATTTCTCTTTTCACTCCAGTAAATTGCAGGTATAGCTCATTGGCACTAATGGGAATCTTAAACTTCTACAAGAATGCAATCTCTAGTTCAGTCCAATTATGAATGGAAGCAGCAGGTAAGTGATTATACCAATAAAATGCCTCTTCCCCAAGGAAATAAGGGAAAATCATGCATGCAACATCTTCATGGTTAATTCCTTTATCCCTCAGACAAGTCTGAAAAATTCTAATATACTCCTTTGTTGTCCTGTTGGGATCATGAGTATGGAACTTATAGAAAAAATGCTTAGGGTTCCTGGGCATAACATTGTAATTATTAAAGATCAATGAGGATGGATTATTAGCAAGGAAATCCATCGGTGGGGGTAGGGTTGGTAATAGCTGATTTATGACTAGTTATGGCTATGGAATACGAATTCCTTCAGAGTCGGATGAGGGTGAGGATGATGGAGATGATGGAAGTGGCTGAGCAGATGATGATTCTTCCCCTCCTCTAGTCCTTCTTGACCTAGTAGGGCTTGTAATTCTACAAATTCTTCTTCTCCTAGAGTAGATCTAGTTCTTCTTCAGAGCCTCTAAGGACAGATGGCATTTAGGAAATGCTCCAGCTTGCTTATTCAAGGCCCTCCTTCTAGCACCAATTTGTTGATGCTATTTTTTGCACAACAACAACTTAGACAGAATATGATATCCTATCTCTCTTGAAAGGTAAATCTCTATGGGAAAAGAGATAACCCCAAGGTCTCTAATTTTAGTTCTTAACAATGCAATAAAACAACTTAGTGATAAATGTGAAAATGTTGGTAATCACAAAGGGACATTACTACAAGAAAATATTGGACTTTGAATTTATCAAATCTGAACATTGAATTGATACTTGAAATCCTCAATTGAACCCAAATAATAAAATAAACAACAAAAGATAAAGGTTTTAGAGATAATTCTAAAACTACTTCTAACCCTAAGATTGATAATGCCAAAAGATAAGATATTTGAAATGGATCGATCTCTCATAAACTACTTTTTGTTTGACCTAGATAAATCTGCAATTTCACATGAATAGTGCAATCTTCTAAGGTATTTAAATATTTTAAAATCATAAACATTCATTTGAAACAATCCTATTACAATCGGATATGAACAAATATTTATAACTGAACTAAGCACAATTTTAAGCCTAGGCTCACTTTGCAAAGTAGCTAATAGTTAGCTAACTACAAAAAGTATGGACCAGAGATCACTGCAAACATTTCAAACATGAAACCCTAAGCATCACCAAACTACCTAATTATGAACTTAAGAAATTTTAAAGATAGAACAACAAGAACTATGCCAAATAAAACTACATATAAGAAAGATACCAAATCACAATATTCGTTCTTATATTAGGTCATCCAAAATGGCAACAATTCCAACCTTTTTCTACAATACTTGCTTGAAGATAAACCCTAATTCACTCAAATATGAAATCTCTATGCCTACCACATTTCTCCTATACTAAAATGAGGCAACATGCCCAATTTATAGAGAATCCCCAAAGATAGGTCAGCCCAAAAATAAGAATTTACAATAAAAACATGCCATACAAGAGGTCGGCCTCAAAAGAAATTCGAATACAATATGAAATGTGCAATTTGCACCAATTTCATCCAAGTCGGCATAGGGTCACAAAAAGGTCAGCCCAATGCATGTAGATAATGGGAAGCACAAACTTTTATGTACATCTATATAATTACTTCCCATCCTTGTCTTTAGCTTGATCTTCCTCACCATGGACAACTAGTAACACTCTGTCCAACTCAGCAATAGGTGGTACAGGCAAAACCCTAACACTTGTTTCAAGAGACTTAATGTCATCTCTTGCCTGCCTTACTTTACCATCCCAATCAGCCCTATTAGTTAAATATCTATCAATAACTGCAATGTAGGTTGCAGCATCATCTAGCTAATGTTCAGTGAATGGACCCTCACCGATTGGAGAATAAACATCTCTCCACCATTTCTTAAGTTGCTCCAGATTGAGATGCTTTGGAGAAAAATTCTTCCTTCCTATCATAATTTCAAAGAAGGAGATGCACTTCTCATAAATACCAATCAGATGTCCTCAATCTGCCTCCCTTGTTTGTTAATCTTCTTCAAGTCTCTTTGCCTCATCAGTATCCTCTTTGTCTTGAGCAAGCACAATTTTCAACAAGTCTACCGACCTCACGGCATCTCCTCCAGTCAACACAACTAGGAAAATATGGCATATGTAGTGCCTTTCATCTTCTCAAGCTCAAAGATTGTTTCTTGAGGTAAGAAACCCGCAGCAGAGGAGGAAGAGGACCCAATAGACTACAAGGGTTTCATCAACTCCTGCAAGTACCTCTTCAATTTTTCATTCTCTCTTTCCAACTCATGCCTGCTTTGTACAACCCTCTTCAATCTGCCCACAATTATAGCACTGGAGGCTTCATACTCCTCAATTTCTTATTCCATAGAAGCATGCCCTAAGTCAATAGTCTGCACATGATAATCTTTTGCAGTCACATTATCTCTATCTTTATCTAGAGAAGGGTAGCAATGTAAGCCACTTTGTTGCCTGACCCATCTCTCTCAATCCAGGATACCACCCTAGCCTTCTTCTTAGTCTTTCCTTTTTCAATATTGGCCATTAAGTCATCCCAATTGGGAGGAGCATCCTCTACTATCACCAATTTTCTTTTCAATTCTCTATCCAACCAACTAGGAATAGTAGATTCAATTGGTACTGTATCTTGCTTATCCTACTCCTACTAGACACTTGGTGGATATTTTTCAACACTTGGCATGCCAAGGATCTCCTTGACTGGATCCTCTTTGTTTAAAGACTACCCATCTATAGTAACCTACGCTGGTGAAGGGATCCTGGATGGTATCTCCTCCTGTTGAAGAGATTTGTTCAATTGTTCCTTTGTAGGTGAATCTGCATAAGCCACCAAGGGAGACTAGATTACCTTATAAATTTCCACCTCTGCATTGTAGAGGTCTCCCTCTTGAAATTCCTTCTCACACAAGTCCTTAGGACCTTCATCCTTCCTTGGTTCCTCTTGTACACTGTCAGTATCCTGAGGAAGGGAAATGCTTCCCTATTGAGTAATAGGAGCAATCACAGGAACATCCTCCTTCATTACCAATTCCTTTGGGGAAGGAGTCCTTGACCTCCTGATATACACCTGTGTCCTTTTCCCTGAACTCTTTACCTCTACCATAGGTGTCTCAAGTTCTTTAATAGTTTTAGGAGCCTCCTCCTATTTCTATGATAGTCTTACAAGTTTTCTTTTCTTTGTCAATGGAGGATTAACGTCTACCTCTTCCTTTTCTTCTTTATCCTTTTTAGTTTCTCTCCTCGAAACATGCCTCCTCTTTTTGGCAATAGGTTTTCTTTGTTTACCTACTTCTGCTACCTTTTTAGTTTGAACATCTCTAACTTGAATCTTGAAGGGAGAATTTTCCTTTGCTTTACCCTTGGGATCCTGTTCATGTGAATCTTCAGAAGCAGAATGAGACTCCAAGTCTCCCATCAAATCGTGGGTGCACTGGACACCCTCACTTTCTAACTCCAACATTTTATGCTTCAGCTATATATTGGTGTACTTGATCACAGGAGTTATGATTGGTCCAATTCTATTTTCTCCTCTTCCAACTAGTCAACCTCTCCAATAGGTTTGTCTTTCACGTCCTCGAAGATATGACCCTGAATCAGATTTCCATCTTCCTCTACTTGGTCAGGGATGGCCTTTATATTGTATAACCTTACCAAGTCCACCGAAAGCCTAGATAATTTCTTCTTTCTCACATCAAATTCATCACCAAGGTTAGCCAAATAATCTTCAATATTGTCCTTGTGTTATACTCTCTACTGGCCTTCTTTTGTGCTTCCCCAGTGATATCAAACCTTGCTCTCTTAAAGTGAAAAGAGAGGTCAAAAGTACTCATTTCCTCTTCAGAAGCATGAGCTAACTGGATGGAAGGACAAACCTCACTTGTTCCTATCTTCAAGGGGAAATCATTCCCAAGCCCTATTTTGTGCTTGTCCCCTTTCACAATTATGTCAAAGTCACAAATCTACCTAGTGACCTTCAATAGTATGATGTGATCAGTTGGATACCTTGGGATTCTATAAGGAGCACTTTGAAAACCATCGATCCTAATGTAGGAGAAGGTGGGGAACTGAATGAACCATGCCCCATACCTTCTTATCAATTCATTGGCCCTATCAGAAATTCTCACATACTCTGCACCTTGCAGCAACCTAGTAATATACATTGTGAAAGCATAATTCACTCTTCTATAGCTTCCTCCTACCAAGTGCAGCTATGGATACACCTCATATATTGCATCCTTTCCAAATGTACCCCTAGTGCATAAACCCTTATATGGGTGAAATATTGCCAATGCATACACCAGGTAGGAGGTCATGGTGAAAGTCTTGGTTTGCAAGACACTACACATCAGCTCATGGATAATTGCACTTATGGAACCTATCAAGTGGTAATCTATACCTTGCTGCACCCGAGCAATAACATTAAACATCCAGCTCTCAAACACTCCTGCACTCTTCAGCCCTACCAATCGACTGAGGAGAGTGATAACATTGTAGTACTCCCTTTTGAATTTGAGTCTGAATAGTTGCTTTGGAAATTTGGAGAAATCAAACTTGGGCTTCTCCAACCAAGAATTGATCACCTACTGGGACTTAACTACGTTTTCCTCATAGTACTTCTTTGTTGTGTCCATATCAAAGGCCACCACATGCGACCTATCAAGTATATCAAAAGTCCTAACGATTGACACAAGATCAAAGCTTTCCACAATCTATCCCCGGGGACCAATTATCCTTTGTGTCCCTCTGTCATAGTTCCTAGCACACTCAAGCACCAACTCATAGCACTACACTATGGAGGGAAAACCTGCTACATGTACCAATCCAGATTTGACAATTTTTTTGGCCAGTAGAGGAAGGCTCTATGCTACCATCTCAACCTTGAACTCTTCATAATGCCACATACCCACATTGGTATTGGTGATCCCTGACCAAATAGAAGTTAGCTTGCTCTTAGGAATCTTGCTCCTTATATCCATTTTTACCTTTTCTACATCAGAGATAGTAAAACTTTCTGCACTTGCATCGGTTGCCTTTCCCTTGCCATGCCCAGCAACATCCTATCATGATCCTGCCTACAAAAAATTAAAGACAACCAAAATGAGATCCTAGAGAAACCACAAATGCAAGAAATCCATATCTCAAAGTTAGGGACTTAGCCCTCTTCATGAAATCCAAACTGGAAGAGAATCCCGAGAAAATCTGGACCAGGCAAAATCCAGAGAAACAAGTATACAAACTCCTTAATATCATTTCAACCAACCAATGTAAACAAGAAATAACCTTAAACCTCTTAGCATAAGCTCAATCAATCATCCAAATGCATTATCAACAAGTGAATTCCTCATATAATCATCAGATTCTTCATTTCCACAATACTTCGAAAGAATCCACGAGAGACGAAAATCCCCAAAAATAGCAACAGTTTTAATCAATTCAGGAAAATGAAGAAGGCACAGAACATCTGAGACTATCTGAATGAAATGGATTTCAGCGGAAGTAAAACAGATTTATCATGGAAGCATGAAATCAGCAGAATGACCCAACCACGGACATCAAGAAAATCCGAAGGAAGCGGATTTCTGCGGGGCAAACCAAAGTCTGGTTTAAATAACAAAATATGAAGAACAAAGGAAAGACAGGGAAACCCCGAGGAAATCCGCCCAAGGTGGAATTCCACAAAGGCAGGGAAAACCTGAATGCCTATGGCTTTCCTTATCTTCACCGAAAATAGATCAGAACTGACATGGACCATGTTTCTATCACCCAACAATATTTAAACTTAGACCTCCAACAAATCAATCATGAACACAAAACTCACCTCTCAACAATTCGAGAGGGATTGGTTATGCCCTAGGTTGAGAACCCTAAGACCTCCACCATGGGAGCACGGAAAGCCCAGTCATGACTTACTTAAAACAAAGATAGGGAGTTTGGGACTAATGCAAGCAAGCCCCACCAACCAGCAATGAATAGACCATCCCAATAAATATTCAAAACATACACCCAAACGAAGCAGCAAGACACAAAAACCCCAAAATGCCCTGACATGGCGCGCACACGCAAGCAAGAAGAAAGCAATGAATGACACAAAAGCACATGAAGCAAATAAATTTAAAACCAATAGAGGAAGAGAGCATATTTACATACTATGAGAGTAGAAAGAACTGAAATAGGCGATGCCAACAAATAATCCTCAAATGCAAGAAAAATACGAACAATGCTCACAAAATTCAAATGCAACACTCGAAATCACTCTGAAATGCACAATCTAGCAACACACCTCAAGCTCCATTACTCTAGACTCAAATGACAAGCAAATAAACAAACTCAAATGACCAATTACTTCCCAAAATTCAATATATCATCTCCCCAAAAGTCATGCAATCGCCATTAATGCGATCGACAAGACAACCAAGACTAAAATCCAGAAATCCGACAGAGCCACAGACTTTAGAAAAGTCCAGACACTATGGATTTCCCCATATTCAAGTAGAAAGGTAACCATTTCTGGACTCCAAAGGAAAACTCAGAAAATTCAGCCATGGGGGATTTTCCCGAAAACATTGAAAAGCCTGAACTGTACCCAGAACCTAAGGTTTTCAATAAAGTTTACAAATGGGCCACTCCAACCGGTAGGATGAAAATCAAAGCACATTCCCCAGGCAAGTGAAAACCCCAAAAGAAGGGTCAAGACACCAAAAAAGCAAAAAATGAGGGTCCCTACTTTCAGTGGGGCCTGTGTGCAAAAATTGCACAACAGGTAGGCCTTCTAAAGGATTTAATAAAACGTAAATAGCAAGTCTATAATTTTGATCACCCAGTTAAGAGGAGAGAATAGGTCTATTGTGCCAAAATATAAGTGTGGAATAAGTGAATAAATAAAACACTTCTTAATAAGACATTATATCAAGGATTTAACAACAATTAAGCTAATTTAAAGCATAAATCTATTGAAAGCATCATATTGTTCCCTATCTCTAAAGATTTATTAAATCACTATGGCTCTCATATTGTGTAAGCACTATGACTGTTAAAATGACAATCTAGAGAATGGGATGCTACTTAAATACAAGAAACTAATCATTTATGATGATTGCTAAATGATATGATACTACTATAATCTAAATTGACATGAAATTGATAAATGAAAGCTACAACAAACTAAGATGCAGCTAAATGAAAATCCATGATTATGATTTCTATTCTAAAATGATGTGATTAAGTATTAATTTAATTGCTTGAATACTCAATTTCTCTAATGCTATTTCTATAGAGTAAGATTGCACAATTTTCTAGGGTCTTTTTCTTGTGGAGAAGGGTTGTATTTATAGATTCCCGGCAGAAAATTTGTGAAGGGGAAGCAAAAGCAGAGGTCTAGATTCAATCGTGAAGACTCAATGGTGAAGGATGAAGGATTTGGAGCTGATTATGGATTTTGTTCCTCCCTACAAAAACATTCCGCCAGAGGATAGGAAAAATCCATGGAAGATAGATTGAGGAGTTGCTTACAAATTTGTCTCAAATTTGTCTCCAAATTTTCCATTGAAGGTTGAGATGAATTAATTAGACATATTATATCTAATTTGGTAGGTAGATATGATTAGCTATAGATTTTGAATATTTAGATTTTAATTGAATATTTGGATTTATTCAATTTAGGAAATTGGATATTTAATTTAATAAAACAAACTTTATAAGTTTATGTTTAGCAAATAAATATAGAAGAAATATGATATTTGGTAGAAGAATTTAATAATGATAATTAAATAAAAACAAAGTATTAAATTTGTTTATTTGATTAAGAAGAAATATTATAATAAAGATATAAGAATTAATGAACTATGTAAATAAATATTTTCTATTTATTTAATATTAGAAGAATAAAAGGTTAATTAATCAAATAAATCATATTTAATTAATTAGATTGTCCGGACCATTTTTAGGTGTATACACCTAGAAGTCAAGTTTTTGAAACCCTAAAAGGACCCATTCACCACTAAAGTCGAATGAGTCCTCGATAGGACTTGAAGCAGTGAAAACTTGTGACCTAGGAGTGTTGACTGAGAGGAATAAAACCCATAAGTCATTTTTTGGAACCCTAACAGGGACCCATTTACCACTAAAAGTGAATGAGTCCTCTGTAGCCTAAAAATATAAAGCTTTCAACAAGGTACACATTATTTCAAGCTCTCAAAAAATCCCCTTTTCATTTCCATAATAGTGAGGATTAGTCTTTTAATGTTATTTTCATGTTTTGGCCATCATAATTGAATGAAACATCCACCCAATGAAAATTAGGTTCATCATTGATACCTTATTGATGGTGAACCACTTTTTCTATGTTTCATTTTTGTGAACCCAGTTTATTGACCATTGTAGTTTTTTGGTTTTGGATTCGTTCCTTACATCCTAGGTTAGATCTTGCATTCATTTGCATCAATTTGCATTCAATTAGATCTCTTTTAGGGTTTCTTACTTTGTATCCAAAACTTGCATCTCATGTAGGATTTAGAATTGCATTGTTTTGCATTTCTTAAATCTGAAAAATACAAAAAAAAAATTAGTCAATTTGCATGTCATTTAGATCATATAAATTTGCATTTGCAAATAAAATAAAAATTGTATTTTAAAATTTGTTATATAGGTCATCATTTACCCTCCATTTCACTTGCATTAGGTCATCCAATTCTAGAAATTTATATCACAGAAGTTACAATTTGAAACTGGGCACAAAAAGCACATAAAACAACCTACAATTTGTTGTTTTCGGCTCTTTAAAACCTTGATCTAGGACCTATTCGCTCCTATTGATGAATGAGTCCCTAATCAGGCTAGATTTGAACTTTTTGGCATCTAAAACTCACTAAAAAACACTTATAAATCACCAAAAACATTTCCAAAATACCTAACCAGGACCCATTCGCCCTTACTGGCGAATGAGTCCATGTTAGATCCTGATCTGTATTTTTTAGGATTTGAAACTTCTATTTTAGGCTTCTATTTTCTGTTGTTACTTTCCTATTTCAGTTTCTTGATTTTTTGTTTTCATCAAATTCATTGCATTTAGCTTAAATTGCTTCATTTCAATGCATCATTAAAATTCAAACATTTCATTTTTAGTTTATTACATTGTGTGGAATCTGAAAAATTGTACTTCATTCTAGGTCATTTCATTGCATGACATAGATTAATTTTCACAAATGTTAGTATCCGCCTTTTCAAAGTTTACAAATAAAAATTTAGTCAATAAGCATGTTATTCATTCATTCAATACATTTCCTAGTTATGAGAGTCTCTTAGTACAAGAGAGGGAACATGTTGATGCTTGCCTTAAATCTACACCCCATCTTGTCTCTCCTATTTGTGGGAATGATGTGATAGAATAAGATGAAAGCATAGACAATCATGATAATCATAGTTATTCTTCTCTTGATACCTCTCTTATTTGTGATAAAGGTATCTTGGTGAAAGAAGAAATAATCAATGGGAATCATGAAATTCTTGTTTGTCCTTCTCCTCCTCCACCTTGGGAATATATTATGACACAAGATGATGAAATCATTGACACTACTTTACCTAGTCTCCATTCATCTCCCAACACCTCCTCTACTTATGAGAATTCTTTAGTGAAAGAGGATGCAATCGTGAACAATCATGAAAATCATATTTATGAGGAGGATATGTTGGTGTTAAGAGATCTAATGATTGGGAGCTATGTCCATCCTACCTCTCCTACTTGGGAATACATTATAGGACATGGATATCTAGTTATAGATAACCATGACAATCAAGCTTTTTCTTCTCCTAATATCCCTCCTAGATGCAAAGAATATAGCTTGGTGTTAGAAGATAAACTCATTGACAGTCATGAGAATCTTGTTTCTCCCTTTCCTAATGCCCTTTCCATTTGGGAAGATCTATTTGAACAAAAAAATTCAATCATTAGTAAGCATGAAACTTATAGTTGTTCTTCTCTTGGTGCCTCCCCTATTTGTGATGAAGCTACTTTATAAAATCTAACCATGGAATGTGATGAAAATCTTAAAAGATCCCCTACTAGGGTAGATATTATAGCACAAGAGAATGAAACCTTAGAGAAAAAGGATGAAATGATGGACAATCAAATTTTTTATTCTCCTAATATCTCTCATATTTATGATGAAGATACTTTTGTGTTAGACTATCCAATTGATGAGAGTTTTGAGAGTCCTATTTTCCTCTCTTCCCTTAGGAAAAACATTGTTGAACAAGAGAACTCCATCATTGATAAACAAGACAATAAAACCATTGATGAATCCCCTACTTCCAATGAAGCTATTTTAGAAGAACCAACCTTTGAATGTCATGAACATCTAGTTCGTAGTTCTCCTAAAATCTCTCCTCCTAGGGAGGATATCATGGTGCAATAAAATAACAACATTAACAATAGTGATGTTACTTCCTTAGATGATGGTAAAGAGATGACATTAGATTCCCCTTCATTAGAAAGACATCAAACTAAATCTGCTGAGGTTATGAATGTGCAAGTGTTTGTTAGATCCCCCTTGATTATTGGACCTCCTAAATACCCTGTGGGACATCCTAAGAATCCTCTAATTATATATCCACCCTCACAAAAACCACAAGTTCAAAATAAACCTATCCTTATCCTCGAACCACTTAAGAATAATGTTTTACATCAACTAAATTATAATAGTGTTTCTCATACATATAACACTAGGAACAATCCACAATCAAAACAAACACCTTCAACATCCCTCCCATTTCCTAATCCAATCTTTCCTAGTGCTCCTATTTTGACCATAAATAATGGAAAGGAATATAATCTTGTTGAAAAACTAAAGAATACTCCTACTAAGATATCATCATGGGACCTTATCCAAATCTCCCCTCATTACCATAACATGATTCAAAGTGATTTACAACAATTCTATATCCCTTCTAATGCACAACCAAATGGCATCGCATCCATGATTCAAGGAATAAATGCTGACATTGTTTTCCACCAAAGTGAGCTCCCTCCTTTGGAAGTGCAAAAAAAAAATGATTCTTTCATGATAATAATTGCTTATAATAGAACATGGATAAAGAAAACCCTTGTTGACAGTGGCTCAGCCCTTAACATGTGTATCATAAACCTTCTTGATAAGCTTAAAGTAGACAAAATTCAAATTCAGCCTAATTCTTTATCTATTCATGGGTTTGACAATGTAGGAAAACAATCTCTTCAACTCATCATATTACCTATTACAGTTGGGAAATTAGCATTCCAAACTCTAGTCCATGTTATGCCTCATGATCTTTCATATAATCTCCTCTTAGGAAATCCATGGATTCATGAGATGAATGGGGTGCCTTCTACCCTTCACCGTGTAATGAAGTATGTCTATAACAACAAATTTTACACACTTACGGCTAATCCTCAACCTGAAAGTTTTTTTATTGTTGAGAAAGAAGGATGAAATCCTTTGGAAGTATTAGAACAAGAAGCAAAAGTGGAATTCACAAAGGAAGAATAACATGTGAAGAAAAATGAGGAAGTCACTAAGTTGTTAGAAGACGATTGGGGTTCCTTAGATTTCACACCAAAATTCATGGGAGAATACAAGATCATAAACAAGGATTATGAAAAGGGAAAATAAAAAGCGGTAATGTCAATACAAAATTTAGAAGACCCTTTGAAAGCATCCACCTCAACCACTTTAGAAGAAAAGACAATATACACAACAAACTTTGACGAAACTGATTATCAACAACCTTTGAATCCTAAAGAAATTAAAAAGCTTTACGGAAGAGGTTATGAGCTTATGAAACATCTTGGGTATAGTGGAAAAGGATGTGGTGCTAGAGAACAAGGTATCTGTGTCCCTATAGATCCTAACATGTAATAAACAACTCGTGGTCTTGGTTATTGTCCTTTGATAGAAATCAAACCAATAAAAAAATCTTCACTGATTATCAACACTCTTACAAAATATTCTCCTAAACCAACTTTAACATTAGTGCATCCTAGACTGATAGATACTAGTGGTCTTGCTTACTATCCTTTGAAAGAAATGAAAGAAACAAAGAATTACTTGCTTAACATTAATTTCATCATGCAAAACACTAATGATTCAACTTTAATAGATTTTACACCCTCATGTAATGGAGAGTACAAAATCTCATAATCTAAAGAGTCTTGTGTAAGTATGAAACCTAATACTAAACAAGAGACATCTTTGTTGCAAAAGTATCTTGTCGAGACTCCTTCAATATCGTTTGATATCCCTCCCTCCAAGAACACGAAAGAAATTTAAGTACAAGAAAAAATCATTTTGTGCATATCATAGAGTTCATGGTCATTCTACTAATGAATACAAGGCTTTGAGTAGTAAAATCCAACATCTTAAGGAGTCTGGTGATCTTCCTTATGTGGGGCACCTAATTCCTCTAATTGATACTAATTTTCACTCTAGCATGTCTCTCATCAATCATTTCAGCTCATTTGTATCTTTCACTAAGTGGGGGAAAGGGGGTTAGGAAGCCTTGTCCTCGTATGGCACTTGTCATTGTCTCTTTGGTCTAGTTGACCACCTTCCATGTACATATAAGAGCAAGCTTGGAATGTGATTGAAATGCCTTAAGTTGGCTCACATGTGACATACTGAGTTATCTTTAGCATTACTCTTTTGGGGGCAACCCTTCCCTCCTATTGCATGATGCAACTTATTTCAGAAACATATGACATGGCATAGGGTTTTTCGAGGAAAGCTCTCATGTATTCTTTTACTTTAAAGAAATATCTCATAGCATTGGTGTTAGCAACTTCTTTAAAGTGGGGGCACATCAACACTCATGTTTCACTGTTTGGTTTTCTTTATTCTTGTGATGCGTCCTTTTCTTAGTCATGTCATTGGGCTTGATTTCCTGAGTGTGATACTTCTTTAACTTTTCCTCTCTTGGATACATTAGGCATGATTTTCCCTAAGATGAGACCTTACATGAACAAAGAAAAGTCCCTTTTTAACAATTTCTTTACAAAAACATTACATTGTGGTTCCTTATCGAAGTTTTCAAGAGGATAACTTTGGTATGATATGAGAGGATAATATGATTCTCTCATTTTCCACTTCATTGGGAAAACTCACCTAGTGGACAGACTAAGGTTCCACTACCCTAGAGTGAGTAGCATATGTTATGGAAAAATAGCCTAGATGTGTTCCACATAGCATTGGACCATCAAAGCTTGATCCTTTTTCTTGAAAAAATAGCCTTGTTCCACATTGTGTTGGGACGGTTGTGCTTGATCCTTAGTTTTTCTTTATTTTTATTGGCCTTTGATAGGGTATGGTTATGTATCTTTTTTATTGTTGCATAGTTAAGCATCTTGAATGTCTAATTTAGTGTGAGTCTGGCATGGGGTCATCATCTCACTATTTAGTGGGGGAAAAATGTAGTGTCAAAAAAATCAATCCTTTTTCATACTTAGTTTGGATAATTGACATAAATTTGAATTAATTGTATCTTGGAATGGTGTTGTAATGTGTTGTACACATTCACATCATTCTAGGGTCCTTATTTGACTAAAATGTACCTTAATTTGTCCTTTGAAAAAGTGTTGTAAACTGTTGTAACATACTTTCACACTTTTCTAAGCTTTATTCAATTAATTAAGCCTAATGGGCCCCTTTAAATGAAATGTACTTAATGGGTGATCACACAATAATGGTTTATAATTTTTGGCCAAACTCAACATTGAATTGAATTTTTTAACTAAATCTTCACTTTTGGGCACCTATAGCTGCTAAACCATGAGGAATTTGAAGATGATGCAAACTACTGATTTTTTGATATTTTGTCTATAGATTCTAAATATATTTTTTTATAAAAAATTTGAATCAGATTGCATTTCTTTTCCATCTCCTTCGAAAACTAGTTTTTATCAGTAAACACCACTTTTAAGGAGTGATGCTCACCATATACAACATAACCTTTTTTTTATGAAGGATAAAATTTTAAATTTTTCAAATTTAGATTTGTAACTATGATATCTAACAAGTTCATTTGGTTTCATAGTGTTTTATTGAATATTTTTTCCTTAATCAAGCTTCGAAGTCAAACCTATTACAATTCAGACATAGGTGGACCGTATACAACATAACTTTTTTTGTATGTATTGAAATTCAATTTTTTTTACTAGATCAAGGACATCGATACCTAGACCAAACATATTTTTTAGAATTTTATTTTGATAATCTACTATTTTCCCATATGTGCAGAACATAGAGCTTGATTTTCAATGAAAAACCTATGTTCAATTAAACTAAAAAAAATACATAATAAAACCATAATATATTAAAATTATATTTGATGGATAGCTCATTTTGAGGACTACCTATTGAACAGTTTGGATAACTAAGAGGGCGATGAATCAGTTATCATAAAAAAACTTTATTTCTTTACTTAATCTAGAGCAATCTTAAACCAATAATATATTAATTAAAAAATATATATATGAACATGCAATCACTTAACAACACCATGCACAATGAACACCAGAATTTGCGTGGAAACGCAAGATGGGAAACCATAGAGAATGATAATTCTCAATTATAAAGCACTGGTTAAGGTAACACCAATTAAGGTGATTTTTACAATGGCTCACTACCAGTGGGCTCACTACCGATGGGCTCACTTCCCGACTAATAGAAAAACCACTTATTACAAAATAGACAAAACATGAACTAATAAATTTGCATCTACATATGTGTGAATTCAATTTTGGTTAAGAGCACAATATCTGACTATAGCAGATCCAATGAAGAATCTTCTACGTTCTTTCTAACACTTGCCTTCACTTCTTTCTTTGTTTCTTATCGCACAATCCTTCACACCCTTATCACTTTTCACACATACCACACTTCTTTTTCGGATACTCAAAATATGTTTTGCATATGTGTATATATACCCGGAGAACAAAATGAGTCAGCCTAGAAAAACATGTCGGCTTGAAGAACAAGCTTGAAATATTCAATAAGGCTTAGAATGCTAGCACTAGACCCAAGAGATAGGTCAAAACTAAAGATATTCTTACTATGTTACATCGAGACCCATAAATAGGTCATACATAAGATAAGTTCATCACTTAGCATAATTACCAAGATGAGATATATTTCAGATTCGATAGGAACACCACAACCAAGACCAAATCTTGATCAAAAGCAATTGATAGGAACACCACAACCAAGACCAAATATTGATCAACAACAATTGATAGGAATGCCACAACCAAGACCAAATCTTGATCAACATCAATTTTAATATCAACCAGAGGAATGCAATTAGACATACCAAAACTAGTAACATGCTACATGAATGTCCATATAGCAAGGATACCTGAAATAATCTTTAGACACAATAGCCAACATCAAAAGGATTAGTATTCATTATTCTGCATTGGTTGTATTCCACATATGTCCCAAAAATTAGTTTTGTATATCCAAATCGAAGATAACATCCACACTACTCAACATTATAGGATAGATCATTTCTATATATCATCTAAAGCACAACCTTCTGAATCCTAGGTTTTGACATCATTGAGAACAATGCCACATCAACAACTTCTCAACAATCTCCCCCTTTGGCATTGATGGAAAAATAGAAAAACCTCAAAACTATAGAAACTACAAAATAAAATACTCCAAGTGCTCCCCCTTTGTCAAGCAATCCAACTCATCAATTTCTCTTCTTTTTTTTTGTTTTTTTTAATTTTCTCCCCCTTTTTTCCATCAATGGAAAAGGGCCAAATAAGAACATTCAGAAACTTAAGTAAAAATAACACTTTTCACATGAATTTTTTCTCATACCTTTCTCTCACAATTGGAAGAATCTTCTTCCAAGATTGTATCGCAAAAACCATTCGTGCACACACACTTTCCTATAGAACCAACATCCCAAATGAATATGACAAGTCCAGAGATAGGCACTATCATTCACAATCCTCTGCATTAGAAAGTATCCCAGAGAGATCATCAACTGAACCTCAACAATTTCTTTGACCAACCAAAAAAATTTAAACCGCATCCTCCCTCTATCTCTGAGTAGACAATAACTCGGCTTACAGCTCACCAACTCTTATTCTTTTTTTTCCATATTTATCCTTTAATAAGTCAAAACACTTCCCAATATCATTCAATTCTAATTCAATAGCTTCAATTCTGCTTCTAAAATTATCAACAGCAACAAGCCATCGGAGACAGTATTTGTAGATGCCAGAAATCTCCTCAATGCATTCTCTTATCTCACCAATTTGTTTGCGAGAGAAATATTTTTAATTTTTTTTAATTTTATATTTTTTGTATTAAGTATCGAATGAAAAGCCATATACATGGATAGATATCCCCCCTTACAAAAAGAATCAGCCCCCAACAACTATTTACTATGTTACATTATATCAAAATATGCACAACAAAGCTAAATAGAGAACACATAAAAATAGCCCCCCATTACATCATTACATTATATCAGCCCCAACCTAGCAAAATATCATTACAGTTAAACTTTTTACATCAATTTAAATATAGAGAATATTTGCTACTAAAAACCTGCATAAGCCACTGTCGATATTTGAAACTATTTCCCTTTAATGGTGCTCAGGACCTTTCAACCTCAATAGTCAGCCCACAACTTCTATCTCCTCCCTATTGGAATCTTCAATGCTGAGCAATGGAGGTGCATCCTCTTCTTGACTGTTCCTTTCCACCTTTTCATTGAATTCCTTTTGGAACACTTCAAAGGCCCTAAGAAAGATCTTCATTGTGTGCTACCAACTATGACCAAAGCTGACCTCTTGTATGTTGATCGAGATTGTGCCCTCCTTCACTAATTTCATGAATTTCATCTTTGAGACTTTAACCATCATAGAAACCTACACAGCAATGCTGTAGAGTGTGAGACTTATCGAAGACTCGGTAAGTGTGCGCTTGACCCCATTATATTTTTCATCATTTCTTTCTCTCCAAATGTTCCATAGAATTTTAGTTGAAACACAAATCCAAAAAAAAATTAAATCCTTCCCAATTGTATTAATTTTAAGTGAAAGAACTCTATCCATTCTGATATTGCAATTCTGATCCTAGATATTTTGGTTGTGACATAAGAGGTTCCAAGTTTCCTTTGCATACATGTAGTCAAAAATATGTTTTAGGGTAAAAGAACAAACCTGTGTCACACTTTCATCCTAATAAATAGTTCCAATCGAACTAATTTCGGTTGAAAATGGATCTGTTTAGTATGTTTTGGTTGAAACCATGTGGCGTATATGTGGCACACATTGTTTTGGCCAAATAGATTTTGGCCAAAACCGGAAAAAAAAAAAAAAATTCCCTTTAACTTTCAAGTCGGCTTCCAATTTGGCATATTATATGTGTTGGGTTTCAGCCAAAACCCTTTTGATAGAAACCCTTTTGACCGAAACTGTCTAGTTGGCATCCTAGTTGATAGCCAACTCAACATTTTTTCAGAGTTTTTTGAAATTTTCAACTTTAACTAACTATTTCTCCAGTCATAATGATTTTTCTGCAAAAAATAAAAATACCCTTTTCTAGAGCTTAGAGTGGGGAATCCAAATATATAATTTTTTTATATTTTCATTAATTTTAATATATGTTAGTCTTAAAATAATGTAAGTAGGTTGTTAAAATTAAAAAAGAGGCTGATTAGAAATTAAAAATAAATTAGTAAAACATATTAAAATTCTTTAAAACTTATATGGTCCAATAGAGTAGAGTCTTCTTCAAAAGGGTGTAATTTTTTTTTTGAAAATGACTAAAAAAATTGAAAATAGTTGACGGCCCGTGAAAACTGTCAAATTCTAACACGTTTGACTTTAAAACATTATTACGAGAAAAATATACATCAAAATTTTTTAAAAAAAATCATGCAATAGATATTGAAGTTACCAATTTCGAGAAAAAAAAATTAGGGAGAAATGAAGTTTTTCAATTTTTTTCTTGACAGCCCGTGAAGTCACTCTTTTCTAAAATTTTCAGCATTCTAAAATTTGTCCTTAAATTGAAAAAAATACAATGAAAACATTTTTATTTTTTTAATTTTAAAAATTATAGGAATAAACTTCATCAAAAGTTCTACATTACATTAGTTTACACCATTTTGAAATTCAAAACATAAAGACCACTTTTATGTGGTTGAAGTTCATAATTGTTTTTGTTGTTGGCTTATTCCTTTATAAAGTGTGAAACAGGTTTTTGCTTTTACCCTTTATTGTTTTCAGCACCCTACAAAGGTTGCAAATCTCAATTTCTTCCGAACTTAATTTATAGGGAAGTCTATGCATAATTAGTAGCCACATGAAGCATGAATTTTTTGGCTCAACCACATCTTCCCAAGATTTATTAAGGGATTTGGTTCATTCCTTCTTGTGTAGTTTTAGACTCCACACCTTATTAAGGTGCTTGAATATATCCTTTTGGTAGGTAAGAGTTTTATATAATATTTTCACTCTAATTTTTACAAGTTTGGAGTCATCACTCTACTTATATTCTTTATACTATTCGAATTCATTCACACGATTTACAATACCTTTTATCTTATTGTAGGCTTCCTTTAGGACAGAATAATTCCTCCAGTTGGTCACGAGAAAATTGAATTCTTCACTTAGCTTGTCCCACCTTTTTAAGCTTCACCCCTCAAAGATATATGAGAAGAGCTTAATTCCTTTCCTATCCCATGTCTTGGCTGATCATCCTTGCAAAAGGGCCAAAGGTTTTCCATTGTGACTCATACTCCAGCAGATTGACCTGTGCATGGCTAATGAGTTATTACTGAAGACATGAGAGTTTTGTATGTGTTCTTTGGTATATTCCCAAGCTCTCCATATAATTTTTAACACCACAAACCCTTCGGGGGTTACAGGATGTTTGCAGCAAATAAGGTCATTCAGGGGGGGCTCTTCCATGCCTTCACATGTTTGGGGTTTTCCCTTTGAATGTTTCTCCTAACCAAGACCTTCCATGGCTAATCCCCTTCCAGAGATTTAAAAATACATTTAGCATTCAAGGCAATCCCTTGGATCTTTAAGCCCTTTAGGCCCAACCCACCATTGGCCTTGCTCAAATAGCACCACTCCCACTTCATGACATGCTTCTTTTCTTTCCTTTCCCATCTGGCCATAGGAAGCCCCTTATTTTTTTCTAAATTTCATCCACTTGGTAGCTGCAAAATATCCACACTGAGGAAAAGTATAAGCTATAGGATGAATTAATTTTCTAGTATATATAAATTTTTCCTACTAGGGATAGGAATTGTCTATTTCATTTAACAATCTTCTTGTCAATTTTTCCTTGGATCCACAACCACATGTCCTTTATATTTGGGCTGATTGCAAATGGTATGCCTAGATATGTGACTTTCTTGTGGTGTCCTTCACATTGAATTCTGAACTTAAAGAGCCAATCTAGAGGTTCTTTTTGCCATTCTAGCATTACTATTTTAGATAAGGAAATTTTTGCTCCTGAGGCAATGTAGAATATATCAAGTTTCCTCATTAAGTTGGAAATATTATCTTCATTCAATTGAGGAAATAATGTTGTATCATTAGCAAACTAAATATTGATTAATTCATTTTTTATTGGGCAGAGAAATACCTTTTACCCTTGGTGTGGTGTCATTGACCCTTATGATGTAGTGCAATGTTTCTGAGGTAATAACAAACAAGGAAAGGGCTAGGGGGCAGCCTTTCCTAATTGACCCTTCCAAGGAAAATTCCTATGTTAGAGATTCATTGACTTCCACATATGCTACCGCATCCTTAAAGAGCGTAACCACCATGTTGCAGAAGGTTTGAGGAAAACCAAAGGCCTCCAACATTAATCTGATAAAGGCCCATTTCGCCCTATTGTAGGCCTTTTCAAAGTCCAGCAACATCATTACTACTTCCTAATTTGAGGCCTTCTCCCACTCTATTGCTTCCCAACTGGTAATTAAATTCTCCAAGATGTATTTTCCCTTGATGAATACAGCTTGGGTGTTATTGATAAACTTTGGGAGTATGTTCACGAGCCTACTTGCCAGGACCTTAGCCATAATTTTATAAGACACATTTAGCATCTTTATTGGTCTAAAGTTCTTGACCAAGGTCTTCTCCCCATCTTTTGGGAGAAATTTAATTATGCCTTTTTTTATGTTTTCCCAAGAGAGCCTTTTTTCAATGCCTCCTTGTATACAAGGAAGAGATCATCAACCACCCAATCTGAGAATGTTTAATGGAATTCTATTGAGATTTCATCTGATCTTAGTGTTTTTTCATTCTTTATAGAGTTAATTTCCTTTTTTATTTCATCCTTTAAGATATATTTTCCTAACCTATCATCATCACCCTATCTATCTTGTTTGAGATGATGTTTTTGATAAGACCCCTTGCCCAGGAGCAGCCTTCCCTATTATTTTCAAAGGTGAAGAGATTTTTGTAAAAGCTAAAGAACTACACTTTGTTATCTTCCATCTCTGTGATAGCCACCCCATCGACCTGCACATGCTCTATATGTTCTTTGATGCCTTTTTAGATAGAATTGGATTCATGGTGTTATTGGATGGAATAAATTTGTTTATGCTTTAAAACAGGTAATTCCTTATAATTAGTCCTTAAAGGAATTCCATAAAGGTTATGTTGGTTGTTTGGTGATTGGATTGGGATCCATTAGAACATGAAGGTTTTAAGGAAGATGAATTAGCATAGGAGTTGGAGGCTATAATAAATTCATGTAAGGTGTGAATTTGGGATAATGATGGCTTTCCCTTGGCAAGGTTATAGTAAATATTTCCAATGGATATGTGTTTAGGAGTGAAAGTATATAAATTGTGTTAATTAGTTCATGGTCTTGATGGTTTGTGTTTGGGTAATTAAATATTTTGACAAGCATTCTTAAACTAATGTCATCTAAAGATTCATGAGGGACTTTTTTTATGGGTGAGGGATTAGAAATTATGATGTAAAATACTAGGATTAGGAGATTATGATTAAGAGGGTGGAATTGATGGATTTTTATTCAAGTTTGACTAATGGATTAGAATTTGGATTTGAACTTGTGGATAAGGGGGGTTTAGGGTAATTGATTGAAATAGATATAAATTAGGATGTTGAATAATTTGATGATTTTCTTTGATTTGTCCGAAAAATTCCATAATCTCTTCAAAAAAATTAATTGTAATTGTATTTTATGAAAATTGTTTGGAAGGGAGTCTTTACAAAAAGTAAGCCTTAAAATTAAAAATTTGTAAGTATTTTTGCCTTTATCAACATATCTAAGATTCTCTAAACTTTATTGGGCTTTTTCTTAAGTTCACAAAATTCATGAAATTATGATAGGTTATCTTTGTCAATAAGTTTACAAGCTCTCAAACCTTCCAAACCCCTACCAATATTTTTATTGTCAATTTTTTTCCAAGTTCTCAAAATTTATATTTCCCAATAGTTATTTTTTTTTCCTTTATTTTCCCTAAGTCCCAAGAAAGTTAAAATTTATAAAATTTTAAAAAGTTGTGTTTGAAACTATTTTTGTTCTCCATTTTGGTAAGTTCATAAGTTCATGAACTTCCAAAAATATTGACAAGTTGAAGAATTGATGCCAAAATGTTTTGATGTTTGAATTTTTGGCCATTTCGTGAGGAATCGGGAACTCATTTTACTATCTCCCAATGATAATCCAAAACTTGTAGAGAAAAAATATTTTTTTATTCAATGAGATCAATGACATTTTTCCAAAACCATTGATCACTGAAGACTAGTTGGTGTTATATATTGTTCTCCCATCTTAAAAACCTTAAACAATAGATGAATTTTTTCTTGATATATCAAAAACATGAAAGTTTCTTGGTCTTTTAGAAACCTACTCTATCAAGATGTGGAGGAAATAATTCCAAGGTTCTCAACTTAGAAACATCTACTAAAGAATTCCTATGAAACCCAGCATCATGTTCTTCTTCCTGCAATTGCATGAGAATGTGTAAACGTATATGATTTTTATAATGGAGTGGTTTTTGTATACAAACTAGTAATTTTTTTAGAAAAAAGGAATTTTAATACTTTTCTTTATAGATATTTTGTCAGATGACTTCTTTGATCAGAATAGAGAAGGCCATTTAGAAGAACTAAAGAGTGTAGGCCATTTGGAAGCTAAACAATATATGCCCATATCAATAGGAATTTTTGGAAAAGAAAAAAAAACAACACATTATATTATAGATAATATAGTATATAAATTTCTCTAGTAATTTATAAAACTATTTTATTGAAATAAAACACATACAGCTAGCTTTTTGTTTTTCTTTCTTGTGTTTGTCCCAAGCATTTTCATTTTGAAACCAATAAAAAAAATTATTTCCTTCCACTTTTTCATATCATTGTAGCATAGTTGTAATCTTATCTATGTATTTTGTAGTTGGATTCCTGGTTTTAGTAGCCAATATAGACTCTAGTATCTGTTTTTGTTATGAAGTTTGCTTCCATCTTCCATACACAATTCCCATGTTGGTGGTGTTCACCACACTCGAGGAACTAACCAACCTAGGCACTATAGTAGAAAGAAATATAAAGGAAAAAAAAAACAAAAAGTTAATTAAAAGAGTATCATTGTAATGTCGAAGAGGATTAGTCTCATCTTCGCTTATCTCTCATGGATCCCAACTTGACAAAAAGTAAGACCAAGACAAGACTAGCTAGACAATTGGACTGGACCACGGGGATACCTCTGAAGCAAAACAAAAAAACAAAAATTTGAACTCAAATTAAAAGACTTATTCACTTACCTGTATACTTTCTTCAATCCATTGAAATCTTTTCTCTGTCACTGCCCTGCAACATAATTTTTTTGAAGTAACTCTAGAACCCTAGCTCACAAGCCTACACCTCATAGGACATTCAAACAAGGGAAGGGAATGAGATATGTGAGTCAAATGAAAAACATGATGGATGGAGAAACATAAATAGGTGAATGGTTAAATGGAAATTACTCAAAGTAGATAGTAGGTAGGTAGAGAGAATAAATGATTAAATAGTTTTTATTTTTTTTAGAAATAAGCGATCCAATGGTTTTGAATGGTAGGTAAGAGAAATATTATTTTATTTTAAACAAGACTCAACAACTTCAATTTTCAAAGAGTTTCTACAATTTCCCATTAAACTTATGCCCCATGACAAATAAGTGATCTCATGGTTATCTAGGGTAGGTAAGGAAAATATTATTTAGTTTTTTATTTTATTTTAGCAGAGAATCAAGAATTTACATTTCCAAAGAGTTGCTTCTACAATTTGACACTAATACCATAAATTTTTGTTAAGCTTTTCATTTTTCTTGCTTATGGACTTAGAAACTCTATTGAGAAATGTATGGAATCTGCTACCCAAAATCCAGGGGATTCTCCTCCTCTTTTGCTTCATCAAGGCCTCATTTTGAGGCTCTACCACTTTAATCTCACTCTCTACCCACCTAAACCCATCTCTGCCATCAGAATTGACTCGGTCGAATCTAAAAGACCCAAAAGAAAAACCCCTCCAAAAACCCCTAAACCTAAACTGGCCCCCAAGAATATTAAAGGAAACGTCAGGTTAGCCCAATCGAGTGTTGTGGTTGGTCTTTGTGAATTGAAGTCTAGACCTGCCAAGACAGTAAGAAAACCTACCACCAAAAAGAAAGTGAAAGATGGGGGGAAGGGTTTGACGAAGCTGTCGGCCATGAACAAAAAAAGCAAGAATGTGGTGAGGAAGGATTCCAAGGGTGAAACTATAGTGGCTACAATAGTGGAGATGGGGGTTGAGATGACCAAAATCAGGAGGTCGGGTAGATTGGAAAAAAATAACAAGAAAATATAGATTAATGAGTTGGAGTCAGATGAGGAGCTCTCTGATAGAAAAGGTGATGGGAATGAGGAGTATTCAAAGGATGTTGAGGAGGAATTAGTTGAGGGGCCTCACACCATCCTAGATCTCAAGAAAGTGCATAATGAGAACTTGGTGTCCCAGTCTTTTGACCCGGATGTGGAGAGCACTAATACTATGAAGGATAGGGATAAAGGGGAGGATCTTCATGTGCTATAGGAGAGGATGGGGAAGATGGAGAAAAAGTTCAGAGGCTTGACTAGGTTCACTGTCAAGTTAGTTCATTGTGTCACCAACACCCTCTCTACTATTATGAAGGACAAGGTGGACATGAAGACTGATGAAGATAGACCTGAATGGGTTGGTGATGATGTTATCAATTCTCTCTCCCATAATTGGGAGAATTCCTATTAGTCTATTGTTGTTGTGTGCTCTTCGGTTGTTAGTCTGTTGTGTTTTGTTTGTTGGCTTTGTTATTTTAAGATTTTTGGACTTGATCTATTTTGGCCCTAGTGGCCTGTTGTGTAAAGGGTACAACACCTTATAAATGTTGCTTATCGTATCAAAAACAAATAATTAAATAAGGAAAATGATTATTCAAATATAATTAAATAGTAGTTAATTAATATTAGTAGATTTTATATTAAATAATTTATTATCTTAAATTATAAATAATATAGATATATCAAATAAATATAGATGTAGAAAGATGTTATTTTCAAGGGTTTTATATTGTGGCATAAATTAAATAGTTATAATTATTATTATTATATTTATTATAGATATCTTAAACATATTTATCTAAAAGATGTAGAAAAATATTAATTTCATTCATTCATATTAAATTTATGACAAATTTTAGATAAACATCTCTAGGTTAATATCTCTCACATATCTCAGATAAGATATATTTAATATATTTATACTATTTTCTTAATATTTTTTAATATAGATGTATAATTAAGAAAAATAAAATGCTTGCCACATATATAATCATCAAAATTATGTTAATTCATTTTTTCTATTCACTCACTCTACTACCCCATGCATTCTATAATAATTATGATTGTCTTCCTAAATATTGACATGATTATTAATTATTTACTAATTTGAGAAATCTAAAATTTTAAAATATTATAAGTATTTATATTTATATTAACAAATGATAAATATAAACAAATAAACTAATATGGAATCTATGTACTAATACAATATTTCATATGGTCTAGTTTCAAAATTTATAAGAGAGTATGAAATGTTTTAAGTGCACCAAAATAAAGAAAAATGAATTTCCTTATGTGTAATTTAGGCCAATCTAATCAAATGATTACAATATATATAAATAAATTGATATTGATAATTATTAATAATTAGATACATAATGATGCTTTGTTATTGAGTATTCAGGGTTACAAATTTGGGTCTGGAGAATGGTATGTTGCAAGAATTTTCCCACCCCATTTCCTTCCTCATAATAGAGCCTTTGTTTTTGTATTTGATGCCTTTAAGTTATCTCTTGAATTCAATGACCCTATCTTTATTAATAGGGCTCTTTCAAGATATAGTCATCAATTGGGGAGGGATATATCTGAGAGTTTTAGGCAGAAATATCATTATGTTACATTCCTTCTTCAACATAATTTCCTACAAGTTGTTTCCCTTAGTATTCCCCATCATCTGGTGAGAGTGGATCCTAGTCATGTTCAATTGGCTCCTTCAAATACATCTCCACCTCATTAGTTTGTTGGGGTAGCTAATCATCCATTTCATCCGTATATACCTGACATAAACATAATTTCAAATTCTCAAAATATTGTGGATAAAAATGAAATACAAGGGGAGAATTCAGTTGAAATAGTGTGGATGGAAGAATAATGGTAGTTATAAACTAGTGCTCAGGTAGTGTAGACACCTAAAAATGACCTAGGCCTGCAAGCTCTATAATTATGGCATTTAATTATGTCCTCGGTCCACATTTGACTATTAATTAAGTAATTCATTATTATTTAATTAATTCATGTCTATTGTATTCTTCATGATTATTAAATAAATAAATTTTATTTATTTATTCAATACGTCATTAATTGTCTATTATCTTCTTATAATTAAATTAATTTATTAATTTATTTAATTACCTTTATGCATTTATTCTTCCTCATTATTAAATAAATGAATTTCATTTGTTTATTTAATATGTCACTAATTCTCATAATTAAATGAATTTATTAATTTATTTAATTATCGGTCATAATCATCTAAATTAAATAAATATGTTTAATTATTTAATTACCTAATTTCACATTTCTCTCATTTTTAAATAATGAAATTATTTAAAATTATTTCGTTTTATTTTGTTTATTAACTGTCTCTTCATTTTAGTAAATAATCTGAAAAAGATTATTTATTGTCACATAAAATCATTATTTTGAATTAATTTAATTCAAAATAGTAATCTTCTTCCAAAAATAAAGTAATTGAGAAAATTCTTGATTTTCCAAAAATCTATTTTTCAGTTCAACTCTTTATCTTCTTGATTTTTGAAAATCTTTATCTTTTGACTAATTATCCCATTTATTCTCAACCGTCGATTTGATTTTATCAAATGACATCTTGACCACTCATTTAACAATCTTGCCCTAACCCTAATTAGGGATTGTCACATGAAATCTTGTCCACTAATTTTAGGCTTTGTCAGCTTTTAATCTCGTTCATTCATCCAAAATTTCATTTTTTATAAAATGTCAATTTTGTTCACAATTTGAGGCACCACTTCATGATTATAGAAATCACTTTGCATTTTAGCTTATTTAATTATTTTCTCATAAGCATAGTCATTTTTCATAGTCTTTTATCATTCAAATCCTTCAAAACTTGCATAGGACATGGTCACAATCATTTGCTCACACACACAAATCTTAGGGCAACAATCATATGCTGCAAGCTAGGAGGTGCTATGTAAGTGAATCATGGAAGCTTCGATGGATATTTGGTATAATCGTTCTTGTTTTATGCTTTTTTTGTATTGAATAATGTCTTTGGGTATTTATTTGATCTAATCATGCAAAATCAACACTTGAAAAATTCCCATTGATACATTTTTCAATTTATATTAACAAATGTTGTGTTTTGTTTGTTAGCTTTGTTATTGGGATTTTGGGATTGATTTGGATGTTTTTGTGTTTTATCGAGATATTTTCAATCATTTAGGTCTTTTTCCAAGACTTTTTCAGATTTTTAGGACTTTTTTCAAGACTATTTCAAGTTTTTAGGACTTTTTTCAAGACTTTTTCAAATTTTTAGGACTTTTTTCATTACTTTTTCAAGGCTTTTTCAAATTTTTAGGACTTTTTTCATGACTTTTTCAAAATTTTAGGACTTTTTACAAATGCAAGATCATATGCGACACCCATTGCAGTTATATGATAAAGGTCTTACCCCCAGACAGGTCGAGTAATATGGACATAGGTAGACGCGGGATGAAAGGCAAGGATATGCAAGGGGTGATGTCAACCAAATGCTAACCATGGCCGTAATTGATAGGACTTAGGATGAATCTTGTGAATGTGTCAAGTTAATGTGATTATAGAAAAAAGATAAGGGTCAATTAGAGTAATAGTAGATGGTGAAGCAATGATCGACTACGCATGGCAACTATTTGCTAGGTTTTCACCATGGTACTTATCCAAAGTGCATGTTTGCTAGGTTTTCACTATTGGACGAATTTATTTCTTTTTACTATTTTTTGATTTTTTTGATTTTTTTGGTGTCACCAAGATGCCTATTTGCTAGGTTTTCATCAAGGGATGATTTTTTCTTTCTTTTTCAATTTTTTTATATTTTTAGGTTTTTAGCCAAGCTCTCTAATGCTGTGTAAAACTTTCATAGATGTAGGTTGTCGATGGGTTTTATCAACTATTCTCCATCAGGTGTGGCCAACTAATAAGCTCCAAAACTGAATGTTGCAGTAATAATATATGGACCAAGCCAATTAGCTTCAAAATTTCTAGGTTTTTCATGATCAGCCTAATTTCTTGGCTTCTGCATGAGGACCAAGTCACCAATTTCAAATTTTCTCAACATCACTCTTTTTTTATAGCTTCGGCAAAGACGATTTTGATATGCCTGCAAGTGATTCAAGGCATTCTATCATCTTTCTTGTAACATTTCTAACTCATGTAGGCAAGACTATCTATACTCTTCATCATTGATCATTTCCTTCAAAGAGACTCGGAGAGAAGGAATTTCGACCTCGATGGGCAATATGGCCTTAGATCCATAGACAAGGGAAAATGAAGTGGCTCCAGTGGGTGTACGAATGATAGTACGGTAGGCCCATAAGGAAAGATTGAGTTGTAAATGCCAATCTCAGCCAACATCATTGACGGTCTTCTTAAGAATGCGAAGAGTTGTTTTATTTGACGCCTCATCTTGACCATTACCTTGTGGATAATATGGGGTAGAGAAGTGATGTTGGATGTGGAATTGCTCACAGAGTTCATGAATGTCCTAATTTTTGAATGGACTCCCATTATCTATGATGATGGATTGTGGAACACCATACCGACAGATGATATAATTAAGGATAAACTTTGATATTTGTTTTCTAGTGATGTAAGTGAGGGGGACGGCTTCAATCCACTTCGTAAAGTACTCAGTTGTGGTGATTATGAATTTATGGTCGTTAAAAGAGGATGGATGGATATTTCCCACGAGGTCGAGTCCCCATTGTGTGAAGGGCCATGGAGAATTGGTCGGTCTCAGCTCCTGTGCAGGTGCATGGATTAGGTCACTGTGCACTTGGCATTTCTAACATTTTCTGACAAACTGAAGAGCATATTTTTCTAGTGTCGACCAATAGTATCCAATTTTGGTGACTTTCCTAGCTAAATTTGGACCACTCAAATGAGATCCACATATACCCTCATGTACTTTGTGTAAATTTTTTTGGGTTTCATCAATGTCGAGATAGTGAAGAAGGGTGTTATCAAAGCCATGGTGGTATAGGGTGTCACTGATGATGGTGTGTCAAGTGGCTTTTCAGATAAAGGACTTTCTTTGGTTATTGGAAAGGTTGGGTGGTAGGGTTTGGGACTTAAGATAATCATAGATGTCCTGGTACCAAGGAAAACTGGGACCAACAATTTTGCAAACCATATCTGACTCTGGGATGTCATATGTAGGAATCAACAGTTGTTCCACTAAGAACTCAAATTGTGACATAATAGTAACCATTGCATCGGTTTCCTTATTTTGTGTCCTTGGGATTTGTTCAAAAGAAATCATTTTGAAATATGTCATGAAGTTATCCACCATTCACTTGTAAGGGAGAAACTTTTCATCTTTCGTGTCATAATCGTCATTCACTTAGTTGATGACTAACTGAGAATCCCCATATACTAGCAATGTCTGAATTTTCCATTTAATTGAAATTTTGAGTCCTGTGACCAATGCTTCGTATTCTACAATTTTATAGTACAAGGGAAGGTGATCTAGAATGCCTTAGGAATGGAATCCCCTTGTGCTATGATGAACAGGATACCAGCCCTTGAGCCATGACCAGTATGAGACCCATAAAAATATAGTTTCCATGGTGATGTAGGCTCTGCATGAAAGATAGACTCATCAAGAAAATCAATTATCAATGGATGAGTGCCTTGGATAGGTGTGTCTACAAGTTGATCCGTTATTACCTATCCTTTTATTTCCTTGCGATCAACATATTGTATTTCATATTCACTTAAAATCATGACCCACTTTGCTAACTGGCCTATCAATGCTGCCCAACTTAGAAGATACTTTAATGGATCGATCTTAGCTACCAGGTGTGTTTGGTGATTCAGCATGTAATGTCTAAGTTTCTATGTTGCAAAGACAACTATCAGGCATGCACGTTCAATGGTTGTATAGTTTAATTCATATCCTATCAATGTGTGACTGATATAGTATATGGCTCTTTCTTTTTCCTCATGGTCATTTTGCGCTAATAATGCCCCCAGTGCATTTGTAGTTGCGGAGACATACAGGATCAATGGCTTGCCTTCAATGGGTGGCATCAGTACTGGTGGTGTCAATAGATATTCTTTAATTTCTTCGAAGGTTGTGTGGAATTTGTTGATCCATACAAAGGGAATAATTTTGCATAATAGATATTGAAATGGTTGACATTTGTTTGCCAACTGTGCGATGAAGCATCGGATGGACTGCAGTCTACCCTAAAGTGTTCTCAACTCATTGATTCCTTTTGGTGGTGGCATGTCTATAATTGTTTTCACTTTAGTAGGATCAACTTCTATGCCTCTTTGTGAAACTATGTAGCCCAACAATTTGCCAAAAGTGACCCCAAAGACACATTTTTTTGGGTTCAAACGAACCTTCTAATCTTCTAGCTATCTAAAAAAAATTTCTAGGACCCTGAGATGGTCTTTTCATGTCAACAATTTGGCCAAAAGGCCATCTACATAATCCCCCATTAGGATATGCATCATGTCATGAAATATTGTTGTCATAGCTCTTTAGTATTTGGCGCCTACATTCTTTAAGCCAAAAGGCATGACATTCCAACAGTATGTTCCCCATGGGCATGTGAATGCTTTTTTGTGCTTATCTTCAATTGCAATTCGGATTTGGTTATAGCTCGAGAAACCATCCATGAGAGACAGCATCTTGTACCCTATTGTGAGATCAACAATCATGTCTATGTTCGGCAACAGGAAATCATCTTTTGGACAAGCCTTATTTAAATCTCTGAAATCCATATAGATATGAATTTTTCCATTTGGCTTTGTGATAGGGACAATGTTGGATATCCACTCAGCATAATCTATTGATCTTATGAATCTAGCGTCTAGTAACTTCTTTAATTCAGCCTTTACAAGTAGTGCACTCTGTGGATGCATTTTCCATAATTTTTGCTTGACTGGCTTGATTCCTGGGATTAGAGGAAGATGATGCAATACAAATTCTAGATCAATTCCCAACATGTCAGCATATGACCATGCGAAGTTAATTTTTTTGTCTATGAAAAATTGTTGAAATTTAGGTTTTTCTTCCTCTGACAATGATGCAGCCAAGAGAACCATTTTAGGATTCTCTGGCGTAGCTATGTTAACTTACATTGTATCTTTGATAAGCATAGCTGATTTTTCCTATGTGACGGGAAGAAAGTCCAATCCTCCATCCTTAGGAACCTCAGAGAGGTTTTCACCTTCAGATACGTCCTTTTTTTTTACTATTTTGTTGTCAGAAGGTGCCTTGCAGTTTTCACCTAAAGACATTTCTTTTTTTATTTTATTCTTTGTAATTTTTTGACTGGAGGATTGCACAATCTCCTCGAAGAAACCTGCATAATCTAGGTCAAAAGAGAATCTAGCTTTGTGATCACCCCATGGTATGCCTTCCTGGAGCCCCATGAATTCTACTAATGCCTCATCATTCTGAAAGATATCCATCACTGGTGGTTCTTGTTCATCCCAGTCAATCAGTTGTGGGTAAACAAGGGAAATCCCATTGTCAGTGCTGGTAAAAGATGGAGAAGATACGGAAAGTTAGCAAATTGAAGCCTCAAGTGTGAAGGCAAAGCTGTCAATTTCAACTTTTGTGTCAGATGCAATGGGTGGACCATATTTAGATTCAAATGAGTTGAATTCATAGTCATAATAGGGGATTAAACTATCAGCATCATGACTAGTGGTTGGCATTTCAGAGGCATGCATAGTAGGTTCAAACATGTTAGGTTCTTGGGTGGGCTCGAGAATGGGGTGGGATGATTCAGATGTTTCCAACAATAATTTATGTTATTTTGGATCCCAAGGAATACTTACCCATTCCTTATCTTTAGAATGGCAGTCAATAGGATCAATGTTGTATTCTTGTTGGAATATTTCTTCAAAGGGGGGCTAGCCAGGTGCTAGGTATAGTTCGTCAATATCATAGTTGCTAAGGGTTTCTCAGATCCCCATTCCTATTCATTAGAGTTGGTTTTGGTAAGGGATTCTTCATGTGTCTCAACACTTTCTATAGCTGTTATGTCCTCACTTGAAAGTTCATAGGTACGTTGATTATCGGTTCTGAGTTGGTCAAACCCTAGCCTCATGTACCATGGTTGTGCAGAAATAATAACAGGTTCTCGCCTTCCATTGGTGGCTTTTCCAAGGCCACTTGTGCCATTAAAACCTAGCGCCTTGCATACATCATAGCCTTTTCCATAGAGATGCACTGGTAGTGGAGATAATCCTTCTGGGTTTGTGTAAATCCAATTAGCTATGTCGATAATGACTTCATTACCCAAATCTCCCCATAGGGTGAATACTATTTTTGGTGGAACATTGAAATTTGTTTTAGGCTCGACTGCAAAACATGGTCTACCATAAACTTTAGGTGGCTTGGGTATTGTGGTGATACAATAAGTTTTATTCAATATGAATTCTCCATAGCCAAGGTCCTGGATCTAAAGGTCTTTACTTGGTATGGAGGTCAAGGAAGATGGTGTGGCAGAAGTTGATGGAATCGATGATTTTTTGAGTGTGAACGGGTCAATATATTTGGAAGAGGTGGAAGTTGAGGCCTCCTAATTAATGGGTACTTGGTGCTCAGTAGTGGCTCTCAAATTGGTACAGTACTGGAATGGATCAGGATCTCCTAGGATAGTAATTATAGTACCATCAAAAGGGAACTTCAGGCATTGGTGGTATGTGGAAGGAATGGCCTTCAAGGAATGAATCCATGGGTGACCAAGTAAGATATTGTAATGTATGGCATGATGCAAGACCTGGCATGTTGTATCAATAATAATAGGTCCCACACGAAGTGGAATTTTAATGATTCTTTTAGAAGTGCGTTCTTCATCATCATATGCCTTGATGACAATTCTCTTGGTAGCATCCACACATGCATCAGAGAAGCCAAGAGCTTTAACCAATTTTAAAGAGCAAATGTTCAATCCTGCTCCACCATCTATTAAGACTCGTCTAAGCTTATGTTTATGGACAAAAACCTTGATATGAAGGGCGTCATTATGAGATGGTTTAGGTGAGGAATAGTCAGTGTCTAAAAATGAAATGTATTGAGGCGAAGTCAAATAGCCGACCATGGTTTCAAAATTATTGACATCAATGTTGTTTGGGATGGAAGACTCTTGCAGGACTTTATCCAAGATGGCCTTATGTGTGGGTGAGATGTGGAGCAATTCAAGAATGGATATTTTAGCAAGTGTTTTATTCAATTGCTCAATAAGGTTGAACTTTGGTTTAGGGTTTGACGGCTTGGCAAACGGACCAGGTATGGTAATTTTAGGATGACGAGCAGAGGGACCTAGGATAGTGACCTTGCCTTTACGCATGGTGACATTGCATTTTAGGGCCTTTTTAATGGTAATATTATTGACACACTTATCTTCATCAACAGCGCGAAGATGGTTAATGATGGTGCCACCGAAATAATTGTAGGCAAGACAAACGTTATTGTAGGCAGGACAAACATGATTTGCTTGGTTATTGTTATTCTTCATGCTAGATGAGGAGGGATTACCAGAACCATGATCTTGCAGTGGATTCTTGTGGATTATATGATCTGAATTAGATGCAAATGGTTGACCTCCTATCTCAATGGTGCGGTTTTCAATAAGTTCTTGCAAAAGATTTCGTAATTGATGGCAAGAAGGAGTTTTGTGCCCTTTGACATGGTGGTAATCACAAAATTCATTATCATCCAACCATGATGGCTTGAACTGACTAGGGTCATATGGTTTAGGGTCTTCCAGAGTTATGACACCATTTTGGAGAATTCTCTTTAAGACAATTTCGATAGGCTCACCCAAGGGAGTGTATATGCATTTTTGAAATTGTCGTGGTTGACGCGGCTGCCTTTCATTAAATTGAGCAGGATTATTTTGAATAGCATTGGCAGTTGGTGTGGGTGTGGTTACAGGTGTATTTTAATTTTGAACTCCTTTGATGGTGAGTACATGACCTGTTGCATTAACGATTTTGGCATCGACCACACCGTCATTGGTGATGTGTTTGTTCTTGACCCAGTACTTATTTTTGTCAATGCGAGGATTTGCATTTATGATTTTAGGACTGTATTTTAGTTCTCCCTTTGCAATAAGTTCTTTCTCAATCTGGACACCTTTTTCAACTAGGTCCATGAAATTTGTGCAACAATGCACCTGCACTGCATATTTTAATAGACCTAGAAGTGTTTGTACGAACATTTCAACCTTTTCCTTTTTCGGTATGTTAATGTGACAATGACTAGCTAGACTTCTCCATTTTTGGAAGAATGGGATGAGTGTTTCACCAACGTCCTCTTGCGTGAGATTGCATAAGCTAGTAATAGAGGTGTCCATGTCAATGTTTTACACATAATTTTTTATGAATTTGTGTTTAAGTTCATGCCATGTTTGGATATCCTTTTGAGTGGAGAACCATTCAAGGGTGGGACCTGCAATACTTTTAGAAAAGAGTCTCATCGAGTATGTTTTTCATAGGCGATGTCCATATAGTTGGTCTCAAATTCTTAGAAATGTTCAATAGGGTTTGTCTTTCCTCTGTATTTGGTAAAATTAGGCGACACATATCTTAGAGGAAATGGTGGCATGTATAAGTTTATGTCAAAGGGATATATGGATAAATCATATGATACCTCTGATTTCTTGCCGGTTATTTGTATGTTTTCTACAGTCTTCTCTAGACCCATTAGCCTAGCTTGAAAGGCATCGAATGTAGGGTCATTGGTGGCCCCATACATAGGATTGATTGGTACACCCTGGGTTCCCATTTTTTGTGAGTGGATGTTGGTGTGTTGTTGAGGGATATGTTGTTGTGACATGTATGATGTGTTTTGGTTTGTGTATTGGTACTGAAATTTTTAATTGGGGACATGTTGATGGGTATGAATATGGGATGAATATGTTAGAATGTGTCCCCCAGCCATTTGGGTTGATATTTGGGGAATATGGTGACCAGGAATATTTTGGTGTCCAATAGATGCCATAGGTTGTGTGTTTTGATTGCCCTATCGAGGTTGTTGGAATTTTCTAGGAGGGATATTCATGTTTTTTCCTTAAGAGGGGTTGGTATTAAACTGTGTTGACGTGTTAACATTTGGTTACGGTCCTTGAATAACGAGATGTCATTTACCTCCACCCAAAGGATTTAGTGAGGTACCAATGAGAGGAGATGATGAGGATGCACTCATGGTACTAGATGTAGTCATCAATGGAGGATTTGTATGGCTTGATGTTGTCCCCAAGGTATTTACCGAAGTGGTAAATAGAGGATAAACAAATTTAACCCACAAAATCATGTTTCTAGGTCATGTATTGTCTCTATAATCAAGAGACTTTCCCACATTGCAGAGGACCCAAAGGTGGCTCCATCCGATTGTGATGATGTTGTGGATAGTGTAGGAAATGTGTGGGATTGTGTTCCTCCTATGGATGTAGCATTGATTGAATTGGAATTGTTTGGAATGTTTGAGGTAGCACTCATGGTTGTTGTGACAGTTTGCCAGGTAGCATCAAAAAAGGTATTGTTTGTGTTGTCTAGAGGTTGACCACTATTGGACATGTTATTCGTATTGGTGACATTAGGGTCAGCAGATGACGGTCTCAAAGTATTAATGTCGAACCCATGAGGTAATTTAGCTCCTTGACTTAAAAGTATGGCTAAATATATGTCTCTATCATATAAGACCATTTTTTCTACGAAGTAGGCCGCCTCAGGATCTTGTGTTGCTTCCTCTAGGTTTTCCTCAAGTAGTTTTCCATATTCATCCTTACATAAGAATGTTTCAAAAGCATTGTTTGATGAGGATGGTATGGTCATCAGTGATTGAGTAGTTGTGTTGCTAAATTGGTCTTCGAAAGTCCAATTTGGGTCGTAAGTATGATTGGTGACATTGGACTAAGAATCTGGTCCAAAGTTTTCCATTTGTCTTTTCTGTCTTTGGAGTCTAGTTTCCACCATAAAAGGTAATTGCTCAAATGAGAGTGATGAAAATGACAACTAAATGCAAGGATGACACTAGCCTATGTTTTTTTATTTTTGGATAAAGGATGACAATGCGAGACTATGTTTTTGGATTTTCGATAAAGGATGCTAATGCAAGATTTATGACTTCTAAGGAATTGATTGATGCAAGATGACAAGATTGTCAAAGACAAAGTGTCAAATGAGGACTAAGATGATAATTTTGATGAATGAATAAGATGATTAATGCAAATTCTAGGTTCAAAATGAGGACTAAAGGTCGACAATGCAAAGTCTAAGTTTTAAAATGATGACTAAGTTTGGACAATATTTGGATAAAGGTTTGCCTAACCACTCTAAGCTTGACTTATGTCTCAATTTAGG
The DNA here is from genome assembly GCA_007115665.2 of Sequoiadendron giganteum. Lineage (NCBI taxonomy): Eukaryota > Viridiplantae > Streptophyta > Pinopsida > Cupressales > Cupressaceae > Sequoiadendron > Sequoiadendron giganteum. The sequence goes on along the minus strand of CM021102.1, from coordinate 168,637,852 downwards.
TTATCAAAAGGGACATGCTAAAGGGACTAAATGACAAGGTTGAAATGATGAGTGAGCCTGCCTAACTAGATTGTTGAGTTGGAGGTTCTCACAAAAAGGACAATCACTGAAAAGAGGAATAATGACAAAGTCCCAAGATAACCTAGTTTTGAAAACAATGGTTTTTGCAAAGTGTGGAGATTTTGCCTAATCCAAAGTTTGCCAAGATGAAACCTAAAGAAAAATTTATGCAAAATATGACGATTATGATGCCTAGGGGATGCAACTAAAATCTGGAAATTTTAAACCTATGGTTAAAATGCAAGCTAATGAATGTAAATGATGGATGTTTTGAGCAATTTCAATTTTGGTTTTTGACAGAGACTTTCTGAAAAAGATGTTTGACAGTAGGTTAAAATTTTTGGACTTGAATTCTGGTCTAGGATAGTGTTTGGTTTTATGTCAGGCGATTGCGTCGCTATAGGCAGCAAATGCGTTGCGGCACTGGAAATGTCAAATGTGGTGCAGCTTTGCAAATGTGGCTTTTTAGATGTCAAATGTGTTTCAAGATAGGTGAATGCGGTTTTTGGACAGATGTGATTTAATTTATTGTAGATGCAACTCAGAATGTGGGCTTTGTAAACCTCACCCCGTTGACAGACAGTTGCGATTTTCGGTTGACAGATGCGGCTTGCATTTGTACATGTGACTCATAAAGTTATAGTTGTGGCTTAGAAACTAGACTATGAAAGTTATAAATTGTTGACAAACACATGTGGCATTTCATTTAACAATTGCGACCCTCTAAGGCAGATGTGGTTTTAAAAATGATAGTTGTGACTCTTTTTGATAGTTGTTGTTTTCTGAAGATGATGTTTCGACTGACTCCGTTTGATGATCAAGTTGTTTGATGAATACAGCAAAAACAAGCACAGAATACAATGTGTTTTTAGTTTGATGTGATAGATCTATTAAAATCATAGAACAATTACACCCTAGGCTGTGTAGGACAATATTTACTGAGTTCTTACTTGGATAAATCTAGCTATGCATATTTAAGGTGGATGACTAGTAACTTGACCCCTCTGGCTCCCCTCCATAGCACTCACTTATACGAGGTAGCCAAGCTACTGTACCCATGAAACTCCCATGGCATACATCTCATCTCCACACATGAACCATAAATATGCTAGATGGTTTCATAGGTCTGAACCTGCTACACCAGCAAAATAGAAAGGATTTTGGAAAAACTACAACATGGCTTTTAGTAAGGGCATTCCGTTCATGGGGCACCATCTAGTACGGTGAGAGACCATTTCTTCCCTTCTCGTCAGAATAGTAAGCATGATTTCTAGGGTTTCCCCAAAAAATCCACTTTTATATACCGGTTGGAAGTCGATTGGCTTTAGCATGTTACCAGTCTGAGTCATCTTGGGGTGACTACTTTTTCCCACCAAGAAAAGCTCAAGTTCTAGAGTCAGCAACCATTTCTCTTACACCTAGGATCACATGAATGTATAGGGGGCGAGGATACTTCGATATACCGAATCATGAGGTTCTAAACTAGCATGAACAAGCACGAAAAACACTAGTTAATTTTTAAGCCCAAATGACAATTTTTTATCTACCAAACAGAAAGCTTTTTAAAACAAATCAATGTCTTCATCAGGTCCTGCATGCAAATAATCAATAGTTTCCATTGTGTCTTCGGCTTTCGTCCTGCAGAAAAAAAGTTTTTTTTTTTTTGGTTTTCTCTTTGGTCTTCTATGCTTCATCCTGCAAAAAATAAGTTATCCCCCTAAACACAACTGCAAACAAAACATTAGCAAAAATAAAACAAGACAAAATCAACAAATCAAAACGTGAAAGTATGGGAGTTAATGAAAAAAATGGAAAATCATATTACCAGGCAGATGCTGCTTTTGAACCCGCAGATGTGTCATGAGTTTGATAGGCATATGCGGTTCAATGTTGACAGTCGGATGCGGTGCAGAATGTCGTGGATGCAGTTTGGTTTGTCAGATGCATCATGGGATGTCGCAGATACAGTTTGCTAGAACAGATGTGTCGTTTCTTTAAGAAATTGCGGTTTTTCATACCTGTACCTGCAAAAAAAAGAGAAAAACCGAAAACTGTACGAAAACTACAAAAAAAACAAAAGCGTCAAGTTCACCAATGTATCAATGGGAATTTTTCAGGTGTTGATTTTGCATGATTAGATCAAATAAATACCCAAAGAAGTTATGGAATACAAAGAAAGCATAAAACAAGAATGACTATGCCAGATATTTGTCGAAGCTTCCATGATTCACTTCCATAGCACCTCCTAGCTTGTAGCATATGATTGTTGCCCTCAAATTTGTGTGTGTGAGCAAATGATTGTGACCATGTCCTATGCAAGTTTTGAAGGATTTGAATGATAAAAGACTATGAAAAATGACTATGCCTATGAGAAAATATATAAATAAATACTTGCATTATTTATAGTATAAATTTAGACTCAAAAAAGGTGTAAAACCTCTACATAATTTCAAAACTTTATGCATAATTTTGATCCCCAAAAAACAATTCTTAAGGGATCAAGACTTTTTTTTGGGAATCTTATAATAAAATGAATTATTCCGACCTTTCAATCACTATACATGTATATTTCGATTGTCTCACTCAGAACATTTTTTAAAAGAGCTCGTGGAACCATGGTATCAAACATTCCAAATCAAATAAAGAATCAGATATTTGATCTTCATCATCTACTATCTAGTTTAATGTCTATTCAATAACTCTTTTACCTACAAATGCAATGTATGCATTAGGCTCGACAATCGTGACATTAGCCAACATACCAAAACTAGCAATGACTCCACCAGTTGTAGGAGATGTAAGAACTGAAATATATAGTAAATTTTTCTCTTTTTGATGTGTATGCAACACAACAACTATTTTATTCATTTGCATTAAGCTAATACTTCCTTCTTGCATATGCGCTCCACTAGAAGCACATACGAGAATTAATGGAAGAAAATTCTCAGTAGCGTACTGTATTAAATGGGTTATTTTTTCAACCACTACTGAGCCCATACTGCCTCCCATACATTGAAAATCCATAACTCTGAGTGCGACAGTAATACCATTTATTTCACCTATGCCTATTTGAATAGCATCGGGTAAACCTGTTTCTTTTTTATAGGAAGTGTTATAATCTTCATAGGATTGTTCTTCTGTTTCATTCTTCCTTTCCTAGATTAAGTGTACTCTTTATTAGTTTTATGTTAGCATCAACATACTCTTTTTCTTCTTTAGTTAAAGAGTCATAACTCAAAGGAAATTCTTCCTCAATATCCTCAATATCCTCAATATCTTCAATATCTTTAGTATCTTCTATATAAGTCTCTTTTTTCTTACAAAATTTTTCTTTTCTATCTAGTCCTAATGTAGAAAACTCTTTCATTATCTCTAGTAAATAGAAATAAATACTCTTAGTATCTTCAGTATATGACAAGAAATTGTCATCACAATATTTTTCATTCTTCTTGTGATGAAGGTAGAGATTCTCTATTTGGTGAAATAACTCCACATTATTTGCAATAGAGACTAGATCAACGTGTATGATCTGATCCATGATATTATAACACTGGTAGTGATCTTTTTTTTTCACGTATTCTACTAGAATATCATAACCAAAACGAGAAGATTGTTCTCCTTTGAGTAAACCACAACAACGATTTTTAAACCAATATTTAAATTTTTTAAAGACCAGATATCTTTCCATCAAACTAATAGCCATAAAAAGTAATCTGTCTCTAGATCATTTCCTGGATAAAAAGGAAATATTTTTTTTATTTTTCTTGTTTTTCTTTTTTCTTCCGAAAAATAAAGTTCTAGTTTGACTAAGTTTACCGCCACTACTTTCAAGAACTTATCTTGTGAAAGTAGTTGTTCTTCTAGGTCATGAGACCAGAAAATGGAATCCTAAAATGGCACCTTACATTCTTAAAGAATTTAAAGATAGTCATATTATAAATTTGACTTACACCACTCTTTTTTTATTAGAATCCTGTGATTTTGTGTTTGATGGAGCAAAGAGAGGAAAACAATTTATGATAGTTGGTACAAAACATCAAACAATTGATGCTGCTAAATTAGCTGCTTTAGCAGCTCGATGTCATTATGTAAATAAAAAATGGCTTGTAGGTATGTTAAATAATTGGTTTACTACATAAGCAAGACTTGAAAAATTCAAAAATTTAACGAAAAAAAAAATATGGGAGGATTTGATCGATTTACGAAGAAAGAAGCAGCAATACTCAAGAGAGAATTGAACAAATTGCAGGAGGATTAGATCCCAATTTTATCTGAATAAAGAGAAATTGGAAATATTTGAAATAAATCTTCATTCAATTTATTGATGAATTAATAAAAAAATTGTCTAAAATGTTTCTCTATATTCTGCAGACTCAATAAGTCTCGTACTCGTATGCTCGTGATCGTAACGAGCAAATGCGTAAGTGAAAGGATCATTGCATGCATAATGAGAATGAAATGATTGTGCGTGCATACCCATTATAACACATAATATATTGAGTATATAAAAATAGAGTCATTATGAATTAATTATGTACCATTAATTCTTCTGGTATGTAAAGGAAAGATTGGCAATTTTATTGCATAAGTGATCAAAAACCCTAAATATAATAGTATTTCAAGTGTGATGGGATAATAGTCACTATGTTACTATTTCATCAAGATAATATTCCACTATTCATCGATTCCTATTTATTCATAAGAGGAATAACATTTTGGTCGTTCACATTCAAAGTAATATGCTATAATCAAAAAATTGGGTGCTAAAGCATGAGTGTTTTGTATCCATTGAGCAAAGATAGGTTGTAATTGTATAGCAATATCTAAAAACATAGCAGGTTGGCTGAATAAAAGTGAGTATCTCCACCATTCATTTTTTTATGGTGAATTCGTTTAATGGATCAGAAATAACTTGATCCGGAAAGATGACTTGATTTGATTCAAAAATGGTAAATATAAATTATACACCCTCGATGTGGAAAGGTTCTATTTCTGTCGTTCAATCAAAATGATTGTTAAATCTGATATCGGTTGGAATAACTACGTATTACATTTTAACTGTATCTTTCCAAATAAGGGTTGCTAACTCAATGGTAGAGTACTCAGCTTTTAAGTGCGACTATGGTCTTTTACACGTTCGAATGAACTAATCAATTCGTCTATACCATCGGTAAAATTAGTAAAATGGTGACTGATCCTGAAAAGTAAATAAAATGGAAAAAACAGCATGTCGTTCTAAGAATCTCAACTTTCTTTTTTTATCAGAAGCGGATTTTAGCCAAGGAAAGAAGGAGATATCTCGGCTCAATTACATGATTATGAAGGATAAAAAAGCTTTGTATTCGAATAAGAAAAGATAGAGACCCCAGCGTGATCATATGGATAGGTACTTGTACTACAGAGATAATCAAAATGGATTTGGAAGGTATGGCACCCAAACTAGAATGGGAAATTGGAATCCCAATTTTAGTGGCAAGAGCGAATGGACTTGATTATGCTTTTACTCAAGGAGAAGATATTGTGTTAGCTGCGATGGCACATCGTTGTCCAGAATCGGAATTCTCCGTTCGTGAATGAAAATAAACTATACAAAAAAAAATCACTTTTCATTCTAGAAAAAAAGAGGAATTGGTTGAATATGCAAATCACCCTTCCTTAGTTGGTTGAATAAACTAAATCTAGAATTAAAACGTCAATCCATCAAGGTATCAGGTTGGTTACCTGCTCAAAATAATAATAATATAATATTATTTTGATGGTTAGAAAATAATTAAATAAGCTAAAATGTGAGTGATTCCTATAATCATGAAGAGGTGCCTCAAATTGTGAACAAAATTGACATTTTATAAAAAATGCAATTTTGGATGAACGAACAAGATTAAAAGATGACAAAGCCTAAAATCAGTGGACGGGATTTCACGTGAAAATCCCTAATTAGGGGTAGGGCAAGATTGTTAAATGAGTGGTCAAGATGTCATTTGATAAAATCAAATCGACGATTGAGAATAAATGGGATAGTTAGTTAAAAGATAAAGATTTTAAAAAATCAAGGAGATAAAGAATTGAACTAAAAAAAAAAATTTTGGATAATCAAGAATTTTCTCAATTACTTGATTTTTGGAAGAAGATTACTATTTTGAATTAAATTAATTCAAAATAATGATTTTATGTGACAATAAATAATCTTTTTCAGATTATTTACTAAAATGAAGAGACAGTTAATAAAACAAAATAAAACGAAATAATTTTAAATCATTTCATTTATTAAAAATGAGAGGAATGTGAAATTAGGTAATTAAATAATTAAACATAATTATTTAATTTAGAGGATTATGACCGATAATTAAATAAATTAATAAATTCATTTAATTATGAGAATTAGTGACATATTAAATAAACAAATGAAATTCATTTATTTAATAATGAGGAAGAATAAATGCATAAAGGTAATTAAATAAATTAATAAATTTATTTAATTATAAGAAGACAATAGACAATTAATGACGTATTGAATAAAAAAATATTATTTATTTATTTAATAATCATGAAGAATACAATAGACATGAATAAATTAAATAATAATGAATTACTTAATTAATATTTGAATGTGGACCAAGGACATAATTAAATGTCATAATTATAGAGTTTGCAAGCCTAGGTCATTTTTATGTGTCTATAGGTAGCAGTGCTAAACCTGTGCCACAATAGTGTTGGTAATGGTTTTTTTGTTCTCTCAGTATTTTATATCAGCGGTGTCAGTTTTTAGCTTCTTCTGCATGGTTGGTGCAATGGTTTCTATTCACTCAAGTGCATGAAATTATGGAGTTGGGTTTATTGTAATACACTGGTTTTTGTCTATAGAGGCAAGGCAGAATTATCACCATTGTCTTTCATAAGAAATTTTATGCATAATGCAGTTAACTTTATCATAACGGCAATACTTAAATGATCAAGGAGTAATCAAATTTTGAGATGTAAAAACTCTTTGTTCAAAATTATTATATAAATAATATATATAGGCTATATGCCTTTTGCTAAACAAAAAATAATTAGATACATGAAATATACATATAAATAAATTTACTTAGCATGATAATTGATGAATATATAAGGAATGAAGAAAAATTTGATTCAGTAGGTCTTAGGATTAGGAATAGTTGATATCAAACTAATAATTAAATTAGAATCAAAATTCTCTATAACCTTTGTGTAGGGTATGATTCAACTATTAGGTATAGATCTACGAAACCCAAACTTACCTTGCACCCATGAACTTGGTCTTTTTAACTTGCATACTATTGTGTTCCTTAATATTTATAAAATACAAAAATTTGTAAAAGGGGAAGGTCAATTTCCCCATGTTGAATGAGCTAGAAAAACAAGGATAGACAACTAAGAGGGGGGGTGAATCAGTTGTTACAAAAAAATAAACTTATTCAACCTTAAACAACTTTTAATCTCAGATCTGATAATTAGCAGTGCAAGCATAAATCAACAACACGTCAAAAACACATGAACACCAAGATTTTATACGTGGAAACCCTGTTATGGGAAAAACTACGGTGGATGTTAGTCCACAAGATTATACCCTCTTAAAAGTATAACGAAAAATGAATAGGGAATGCACATTCATTTAGGAACACTACCTAGAGCTCACTACTCAAGGGGAAGGCTCATTTCCTTACATAGGAAAATTAGATTAAATCCATTTGATGAGGTTGAGCTAAGAAATTAGCTTCTTCAAAAGCTTGATGATAGTTCTAATTAGTCACAAAAACACTTCTTCACACTTCGCTCAAACTCCTTCACACTATGCTCTGCATTCAAATGATCTGATCTCTATTCGTACATACTTCACACATACACACCCATTCACACTCTTACAATGAAGATACAATCACTCTTATATATCTGCTACATGGATTTACATCAACTCTGTCGGCCACAAATAAATAATAAATGAATTACAACTTGTCGGCCTTAATACATGAACAATTCTTAATGCGCACCAACCTAAGTTGGTCACAACATAGTGAGGACCTAAATCAACATCCTCAAACATGCAAAAAAATGCAAGATTAATCCATAAGGAGGGTATGTGCAGGATCATGATGGGCCAAAAAGTGGCGATATCTAAGTGATATGATGACCCATGTGGCTGACGACCTTTTTTTTACCCAAAATTGATGAAACGAAAAGGGTTTTTAAAGGATATTCTTAGCTTTCCACCAATATAAATTATGCTTTACTTTGAATTTAATAAATAATTATTATTCATTTTCTATTTGAATTACGACTAAATTCTCGATTGATAGGTTGATTGAAAAACATCTATAACTTTCAAATCAAAATGGTATCACATTTTTTGAATCCAAAATATGCGTCACATTCTATGCTTCACATACTATAGGATTAAAAAAAAAAAATGAATTTCATAAATTTTTTACCAAGTTAAGGTGGTTAGACATACGAGTTTTTATATTTTTTAATATTTGTACTAAAAAAATCATAATTAATTATTTACTTGGAAAAAAAATACAAAAAAATATGCATCACATCCGGACATGAGTTCCCTACTTATATCTAAAATATTATTAAAAAATATTATCATTTTATTGTGGTTAGGGTGGTCAAACAGAAACCTACTTCTTATTTTTTCCCTGAAATTTAAGTACGACTGCATTGAAATTTCAAAATTTCACCAAATATATTTTAAAAATAAATAAATAAACCTAGTAGTTTAGAAACTACATTCAATTTTCTACAACTTCTATTCTTACATATTTTTGAAATAATATAGATAACTTATTCAAATTTTTACATCAAGTTGCCTAACTCTGATTTTTTGAATTTTATTGGCACTTAAGGGCCTATTTTTTCCATGATGATCCTACACATACCCAGGATCCACAACATGCTGCCATCATCATGTTAGTCAAGAACATGAAAACTCAAACACACAAAGAAAAATATTTGATCACGAACACACCAATCAACGCAGGAATACTACACTGATAGAGCACAATCTAGAAGCATCATTAAACATCTCATGAACATACACAACAACTCAATTCATTAGAATTGCAATCTCATCTTCTAGAAACACTTGCTACAATAGTTGAATAACTGTAGGAACACAAAACTTTATAACTTTCTCAATTCTTGATGCGTACCTCTAAAAATTTCAAACAACATACTAGATAAGCTCAGAAACAAACCATTTAATGCGCGCTTCCTAAATATCAATGTACACAACTTTCCATCCTTTTGATCACCTCAGCTTCATAGACTACCTGCATTATATTTATTATAATTTTCTCAATATCTTCAATATATATAGCCTTCAAAATCATCAATGCCAATAGTTTTGACATCAATGACAACCACATATCAGCAACACAACCACAACATCTAACAATCTCCCCCTTTGGCATTGATGGCAACACATGATGTGAAAAAAATACCATCAACACAACTAGCTCTTCACATAGTACTCTTATCTTCCTTGCATGACTCTTCTCCTCTTCCCTTCAAGCATTTTTCACATTATTCTTCTCCCCCTTTGACATCAATGGAAAAGGTACACATGCTCTAATCCACATATCATCTTAATCATCTGACTACTCCCCCTAAGTAGAAGCCACCACAAAATCAATCTGAAACAAGATCTTACTGTAAGTCCATAGATTGATGCAAATACTTGCATCTTAGTTCAAATTAGGAGGGGACATTACCCCTAAATTTCCTCTGAGGTACTCAAAAGTATACTTAGGCAATGGTTTAGTGAAGATATCTACAATATTTTCCTTTGTAGGCACATATTCCAATCTAACCTCTTTATCACTTACTTTATCTCTCAAAAAGTGATACTTGTTAGATATATGCTTTGTTTTTTAATGTAGCACCAGATTCTTGGAAATGTTTATGGAACTTGAATTGTCACAGAATATAGAAATAGGCTTATCATACTCAACTCTGATATCTCTCAACATCTACTTCATCTACAACACTAGGGTACAATTATTTGCAGCGGCAATATATTATGCCTCAATAGTATATAAGGAAATGGAATTCTTCTTTTTACTTAGCCAAGACACCAACTTCTTCCCCAAGGAGAATGCACCACCACTTGTAATTCTCCTTTCATTAATATCACCTGCCCAATCTGCATCTATAAAGGCATTCAGAGTAAGATCATCTTCTTTAGTGTACCAAAGACCAAAATCAATTGTTCCTTTTAAGTATCTAAAAATTCTCTTTATTGTAGTCACATGTGATTCCTTTGGATCAGCTTGATATCTATCAAGCATGCACACAATATTCATAATGTCTGGTCTTGTTTGAGTTAAATATAGAAATCCACCAATCATTGACCTATATCTTATTTGATTAGCCTTAGGAGAATCATCATTATGTGTTATCTTGCATTCGATTACCATGGGTGTACCAACTAGATTTGAGTCCTCCATCCCAAAAAATTTCAATAATTATCTTACATATTTGGACTGAGATATGAATATTCCATTATTTAATTGACTTATTTGTAGTCCTAAAAATAATTTCAACTCTCCTATCATTGACATCTCAAATTCACTTTTCATTTCATCAGCAAATTTCATGCATAAGTCATCATCACCGTCAAAAATAATGTCATCAACAAATACTTCAATGATCAACTCTTTATCTTGATCCAACTTGAAGTGCAGATTGCTGCTAGTAGTACCTTTATTGAATCCAAGCTTCAACAAGTATTTGTCCAGTCTAGCATACTAGGCTCTAGGTGCTTGCTTAAGTCCATATAGAGTTTTATTCAATCAGAAAACCATATCTTTTTCATTAGTTAGTTGAAATCCATCTAGTTGCTCAACAAAAAATTATTCTTCTAATTCACCATTCAAAAATGTTGACTTAACATCCATTTGATACACTTTGTAACTCTTGAAAGTAGCATAAGCAAGAAACAACCTTACAGCTTCAATTCTGGCAACAGGGGCAAAGGTTTCTTCAAAATCAATACCTTCCATCTGTGAGTATCCTTTACATACTAGTCTTGCTTTATTCCCGATCACTTCACCTTGTTCATTCAGTTTATTTTGAAAGACCCATTTGGTTCCAATCATAATTTTGTCTTGAGGTCTAGGAATAAGAATCCATCTGTCATTTTTCTCTATCTACATCAATTCTTCCTTCATTGCTTCCATCCAATATTCATCTTTACATGCTTCACTGACATTGCTAGGCTCAGTCTTGGATATTAGACATTATTCTTCTATAATCCTTCTTCTAGTTTGCACACCTTTGTTTTTATCTCCTATAATCTGCTTTTTAGAATGACTTCTCTTTACATACCTCAGAATTTTGGGTTCTTTTATTCTTTCTTCTATATTTCCACTGTCTTCAGTTTCTGAACTTTCTTGATTCACCAGAACAATTTGAACTTGATTTTGTGTCTGCACATTCTTTCCATTCTCATTATTATCTTGTTGGTCATCTGAATCATATCCACAATACCTGGATGATCTATCAATATCCTCATCAACTCTGACATTTTCACTTTCAACCATCTTCTTCAATCTTTTATTGTAACATCGGTAGGCTTTGCTCTTAGTAGAGCAACCCAAAAAGATTTTGTCATCACTTCTAGCTTCAAACTTGCCAATGTCTTCATCTCTCTTAATATAACATCTACTTCCAAAGATTTTGAAATACCTAATAGTAGGCTTATAACCAAACCATAGCTCAAAAGGATTCTTACCAGAATTACTATTGACATTCACCCGGTTGATAGTATATACAGAAGTTCTTATAGCTTCTCTCCAGTGGGTTTGAGGAACATTTCCTTCCAACATCATAGTTCTAGCATCATCTAAGATTGTTTTGTTCTTTCTCTCAACAACTCTGTTATGTTGAGGGGTTTGGGGAGAAGATAATTGTCTTTTTATTCCATTCTCTTCAAAAAATGAATCGAACTCCCAGGAAGAGAATTCACCAGCTTTGTCTAATCTCAAACATTTGATCTTCAAACCTATCTCATTCTCTGCCATAGCTTTGAAGCTTTTGAATTTCTCTAATGCCTCATGTTTTTCTCTTAAGAAAGCAACCCAAAACATTCTAGAATAATCATCAATAAGAAACATATAGTACATTTCTCCTTGTAGACTTCTGATTCTAGATGGACCACATAGATCATTATGTACCAATTTCAGTACTCCATTGGAATGATGATGTTTTCTTTGAAATGAAATTCTTGTATGTTTTCCCATTTGACACTCCTTGCATATAATTTTAGTAGGCTTCACTAACTTAGGTAGATCTCTAACTACTTATGTGGAAATTATTTTGACAATGTTATCAAAATTCACATGACACAGCCTTTTATTCCATAACCAGCTCACATCAACTTGAGCAGTCAAATGACTTTCACTAGTAGGATTTAAGTGAAAATATTACCTCTTTTCTTTGTACCTGAAGCAATCACATTTCCTGAGCTTCCCAAAATCCTGCACTTACCATCTTTGAACTGAAGATTGTAACCTTTTTCAACCTTCTATCCAAAACTCAACAAATTGTGCTTCAAACATTCAACATATAGAAGATCATCAGTATTGTATTCACCTCCAAGAGAAATAGTGCATTTGCCACAAATCACACCATCATTGTTATCTCCAAATCTTACAACACCACCATCATATTTTTCCAAGCTTAGAAACTTTCTTTTGTCACCAGTCATATGATGTGAGCATCTGTTGTCAATCACCCACTCATCCTTCTCATCAATCTTGGCTGCAAGAGCTTTCTCAATATTTTGATTACCAGCAGATTTAGTGGACACCAGACCATTTTCCTTGATAGAAATGAATAGACATTCATCTTCATTTCCAGTTTCTTTATCAATTCATCATCAGTAACACCTTCTTCAGCATAATAACATTTCTTTTGAAATCTAGTCTTGTCAGGTTTATACTTGGAGACTCTTTCAGGACACCTTGATGCAAAATGACCTATCTTACTGCAAGAGAAACATTTAATAGGAAATTTTCCTTTGTACTTACCTTGTCCTTTGGCTTCTCTTTTCACAATCAGTGCTTCAAATTCTTCTACCTCTCTTTCTTCATCTTCAATCAATTTCATTTCTTCTTCATACTTGAATGTCTTCCTAGAACTCTCTCTTAGATCATATCTCTGTTGGATTTTTCTAGATACAGTAGCTTTGAATTTAGACTTTGTCTTAGGAAAAGATTCACCAAATTCACTCAACTCAAAGGCAGAAAGTTTTCCAATTAGCATGTCTCTTGTCACATTTTTTATTGTCTTGAGCTCTTCAATAGCATGAGCTTTTGTTTTGTAAGAAGTAGGCATAGATCTAAGTATTTTAGCCACAATATCATCTTCTTCCAAGATTCCACCAGCACATCTAACATCCATCACTAGTTCATTTATCTTTTGTGTGAAAGAAAAAATGTTTTCATCTTCACTCATCTTCATGTTCTCCCACTTGCCCTTTAGACTTTGTAGCTTAGCAACTTTCACTAGTGCATCTCCTTCATACAATGTTTCCAACTTTATCCAGATCTCATGTGCAGTCTTCAAATCTATCACATTTGTCATCTCTAAATCTTCAAAAGCACTTAGCAATGCTTCTATAGCTTTGGTATTAGTTTCTGCTTCTTTGATCTCATCAATAGTAGAGGGACCACTCTGAGGAATATTATATGCATTCTTTGTAATCTTCCAAAAAGGCTCACCAATGCATTTCAAATGACACTCCATTCTGACTTTCCATAAAAAATAGTTTGTACCATCAAATCTAGGACTATCCTTCTTGTATGATGCCATCTTGGATCACCTCAAGCTATTAGACTTCTTTAGAGGAACTAGCTCTGATACCAATTATTGACAAAACAATGATAAACAACTAAGAGGGGGGTGAATTAGTTGTTATAGAAAGTAAACTTATTCAACCTTAAACAACTTTTAATCTTAGATCTAATAATTAGCATTGCAAGCATAAATCAACAACACATCAGAAACACATGAACACCAAGACTTTATATGTGGAAACCCTATTAGGGGGAAACCATGGTGGATGTTAGTCCACAAGATTATACCATGTTAAAATTATAATGAAAAATGAATAGGGAATGCACATGAATTTAGGCACACTGCCTAGAGCTCACAGCTCAAAGGGAAGGCTCATTGTATTACATAAGACAATCATATTAAATACATTTGATGAGGTTTAACTGAGAAATTAGCTTCTTCAAAAGCTTGATGACAGTTTCGGTTAGGCACAAAAACACTTCTTCACACTTCACTCAAACTCCTTCACACTCTTCTCTACATTCAGATGATCTGATCTTTAATCTTTATTCGCACATACACATCCATTCACACTCTTGCAATGAAGATACAATCACTTTTATATATCTGCTACATGGATTTACATCAACAACCCTGTCGGCCACAAATAAAGAATAAATGAATTACAACTTTTCGGCCTCAATACATGAACAACTCTTAATGTGCACCAACCTAAGTCGATCACAACATAGTGAGGACCTAAATAAACAGCCTCGAACATGCCAAACAATGCAATATTAATCCATAAGGATCTGCAACACGCTACCATCATCATGTCGGCCAAGAACATGAAAACTCAAACACACAAAGAAAAATCTTTGATCACGAACACACCAATCAACGCGAATGTACCACACTAATAGAGCATGATCTAGAAACATCACTGAACATCTCAAGAACATACACAACAACTCAATTCATCATAATTGCAATCTCATCTTCCAGAAACACTTGCTACAGTAGTTGAATAACTGTAGGAACACAAAACTTTATAAATTTCTCAATTCTTGATGCATACAACTAAAACTTTCGAACATACTAGATAAGCTCAACAACAAACCCTTTAATGTGCACTTCCTAAATATCAATGTACACAACTTTCCATCCTTCTAATCACCTCAGCTTCACAAACTTCCTGCACTATATTTATTACAATTTTCTTAATATCTTCAATATATACAGCCTTCAGAAACATCAATGCTAATAGTGTTGACATCAATGACAACCACATATCAGCAACACAACCACAAAATTCAATAGGATGATATGTCAAAATTATTCTCAATGTAAAATGGGGTGCATGATTAAATCAATTTCTAAAGATATGAAAATGATAGAACAAGTGTAAAGTAGTATTCCATTATGCCACCTTCTCAAAAGCTACATCAATAATGGTATAAAATTAAAAGTATGGATGCATGATTCGGCCCATGCTTGAGGATATGGAAATAATATTCCAAATGTGAATGGGAAACAACATTGGTACCCTCTATTATGACTCAAAAGATGTAGTAATGTAAGCCCATAATGATAGTAATTGAATAGGATAACCATGAATAGAATATTAGGACTATATGTAATAATAAATAGTATATATCAAGTCAACAGATAAGCATTAAATAATATGATTAATTATTGATGGATCACATATGAAGTTGACTCATGATCTATTAATATGATTACTCATAGTCCAAGAATGATGAAGCAATGAATACATATGGTATATGGTATATGTTGATATAACTTTTGACTCAAATTTAATTCAAACACATTATTTTCTATTGAAAAGGATTTTTTTTCCCCAAATGTTTCAATAACTTATTCTTTTCTTAGTTAGAAAACTTATATGTCTATGTACAATGCTCTATAATAGATGAAACTATTTTAATTATGTGTATCAGTTAAATTAGAAATTATGTAAACTTAAATTAATTTTATTACACACACAGTCAATTTTATGTTTTATACAAATGGAAACTATACTATAATATTTAGTTTCAATACATAGAATATATATTCTTATAAAAAGAAGAAGAGAATAATTTGTTAAAAATTTGAAGAAAATCTTTTGGAAAAATATGATGAAAGTACAATTTAGGACTATAATATAGCCACCTTAACATCTATACTTTCATGGGAATGTCTATACAATACCAAATAATGAATAACTAAATGTATAAATATGAATCACAATACACCCTACATATAGAATAGGAGGGATCTTATCAAAGTGGTCAAGCCAATATTATGGTCTTTTAATCTTAGTGGAGAAATAAAAATAAAATGGAATGTATGCATAAATGTGTGTCTAGGATTAAGAGAATCATTTATAAATTCTTAGCCTAATTTTGCTTAAATTTTAAGCTAACATGTTACAAATGATAATAAGCCAAGTCTACAAATCAAACATTATTATGTTGTGTGATTGAAATGAAAATTAGAATAGAAATCAATGTATCTATTACTACTCTATTGTACATAAAGCATGTATGATTCAATTAATAAATAAATACAATATAATTTTCACTCATAGGGTAATAATAACAATCCTAATTTCATTTCTACCCATCAAGTTTATGTTTTTTATACCTCCTCTACATACACTAATATAATTAAAATATCTTGTTATTTTCACCAAGTATCCTATATAACTAATTTTTTTATATTTTCATATCCCCTTATTATTTCTACCTTGTCAAACAAGGTTGGCACCCATAACTAAATATGAAAGAATACTTATTTTGATTAACATACCATTCACTAAAATATTTGCATATAAAGTGTGGAGGAGCTATCATAAATATATCATCCTATATAAAAATATTTAATATAAAATCACTTATGTATCTCAATCCCTAAACCCTTTCTACACCAAATCTAACATTAAATCCCCTTAAGGATATATATCTAAATTATAAGAACATATATTAATATAAATTATAATAAAATAATATTAGGGGTACCTAGTGATCTTTCTAGGAAGGGTTGTGGAATTATGAAAAAGTGGACATTTAATAAATGGTTTTAAGAAAATTGGATAAGATAGTATTAAACTTGTGTGAATTTGGTGTAATCATAACTTTTTTAACTACAAACTATTAAGGAATAAGAAAGAACCAATAATATTGTGGGACTCTAACACAATACTAGATAATATAGTATAGAAAAAAGATAGTTCTTCATGACCATAACATGACTAGCATACTAAATCCTGTTTTCTCTAATTGACCAATGTAAAGTGTGTAGTGTAGGAAATTATATACCTTTACAATTTTACTTTAGGTTTGGGTCCCTTAATTTATTGGACTTAATTAAGCTTCTAGTTTGACAAATTATGCATTCCAAAGCCTTATTCTTATTGTTTTCTGAAATGGGAACCAGCCTTAAATAAATGAATTTAATATTTTAATTTCCATGTATTATGTGTACCCTAGAAATATAGGCGAGGACCCATTCTCCCATGGTTGAATTCAAATAATAAGTGTTATCTTTTGGAATCTAATTTTCAAGAAATTAGATAAACACCTATAAATACATACTTAATTTATCATTTGAATTCCAAGAACTAGAAGAAAACACTTTATGAGATAAATTCAAGATCAAATATTATTGTCAAGATAATTCAAGACCAATATTATCAATCATGTATAGCAACAATCAAGATCCTAACATCATGTCAAAGTTGTGTGTGTTCATGTTTTGAAGGTTAACAAGTATTGTAGGTATTCATGAATTCAAGCATTCAATAAAATAAAGCAAGAAAGATCTAATTCCTTTGAAGAGATGTATATGACTTCAATCCTTCAAGGAATCCATTGAAGTGTGGTGAGATGCAACAAGTGTTCATTGATCATTTCTTTCCTTTTCCATTCAAGGTTTTCTATCATTGATATTTCTATTGTGAAAGTTGGAACACTATTCACAAGGTTTGAATGAGGAAAACCCTTATATGGCACCAACAAAAAATGTTTCCCTCTTTGTGTATGTGCAAGTTATAGGTTGAAGAAGAATTGAAAAGATCTTGAAGAGTAATTTTGTATTGTTGCATTTATTGTCATCATTCTTGTCAACCTACAAAAACTTTGTAGAATTTATTTGTCATTTTGACACATTTGTAGGTGGAAAATAGAAGCTCATATCTAGCACTAGAGGAGCCCAAAAATTTATCTAAAAGGTCCTAAAAAGTCTCATTTTCCCTTGGGCAGCCCTATCCTTGTAGTTAGCTGAAAAACAATTTTTTTGAGTAGTTTTGTTATCCTTTGCACTTCCTAGATCCACTTGCAAATTGATATTTTTGTTTTTCAACTGTTAGGATATTGCATTTTTCATATTAGGGTATATAGGATCATTAATTTAATCACTCCAAAATATTTCCAATCCATTCCAATCCCCCTTAGGATATAGATCTATGTCTGGGTACCTCACCATTAAGGTTGATAGTCAATCAATTCACCTTGTTGATCTATATCCAAATGAAATTTATAAAAATATGGAAATGACCCTAGGTTATGAGTACTAATATTAGATTCACCACAATTTTATGTTTCATTTTGGTGAACCTGACATTCTTACACTATAAAATTTCTGAAATTACAAGTCCTTCAAACCCTATGTTTACATTTGCATTGTATTGGCTTGCATTTCTCATTTAGGGTTCCATTTTTGCATTCTAAAAGCATCTAATTTTTTTTTTTAAATTGCATTCATCTTGCATCATAGCTTGCATCAAAAAAAATTTAAGTCATATTTAGATCAGATTTACATTTAATTTGCATTCATTAACTGGTTAAAAATTTGAAATTGTTCATTGCATGTAAATTGCATCTTTCATTTAAGACAAAAAAGTGAAGAAACATTGCATTGTTTGATTTCAAAATTGCATTAAAAATATCATTTCCAAGTTGTGGATTTTTAGAATCAGTCAATTATTGCATTTTAGATATAAAATTTGCATTAAAAAAATTTCAAAATAGTTTAACCATTGTTTGCATCTTAAATTACATAGTCTTAAATTGGGAAAAAACTAGAAAAATAGTAGTTTTTTAACTTGTTTGCAAGCAAAGAATGAACCATCAAACAACAAAATAAAATTTAAAAAATTTAGTTTTCAAAACGCTGTATAAGGACCCATTCACCCCTGGGCAACCTTGTCCTTGTATAGGTGTCTCAAATAGCTTTTTCATAGCCTTTTGTCTCTATATTATCAGTCTATTTCTATTTGCAATTGTTTGATTTGAAATTCTAGAAAAATGTTATTACATGTGCAAGAGAGAAGTCATTTTTCTTGATTTATTGCAAATTTTGAAAAAAATTGTTGCATTTCAGTGTTGAAAATCATTAGATCTATAGGATAATCATTTTCATTTTTTGAATTATTGCATATTTTGGATAGATAAGTTCTCATTTTTGAACAAATAGAGGCATGTTTCCTTTTCAAACATATGGTTTTCATAGAGTATCATAGGGTAAGTGCAAAAATATGGGGGACCAAAAAGGGGGCTTAAGTGGCCGCTTTTTTTCTAAAATTAGGAAATACTCACCTTGCACATGAAATTGAGAATAGTTACACTCAAAATTTTGAGATGCAACAAAAATAAGGATCGTAGTGCTCTGAGTCTACTTTCTAAACTACTAATTTATTTTGAAAATGGTTGAGATTAAGGGGTTCAAAAAAGGGACGTCCAGACATTGGTGTTGTTTTTGTCAAAAAAACATAACATAGCAACTTTTGTACGTCCCTAGGACGGTGAACAATTTTTTAATATTTTTAAAATCACTTTAGTGAGAAATTAGCTAATATTATGTAGTTGATGCACAATTTTTCTGATAAATTTTTAATGAATATTTGATCTTTTACTAATTTTCTAAGTGGACACTTCCTAAAAAATAGAATTTTGGTCATGCTACCCCTACAAATTTTGGAAACTAATTGATTTTTTTATTTTTTTTTAAATTAGAATGGAATCTAGTTTCTAAAAATGTAATTTATTTGAAATTTCGATGAACGGTTAATTTATAATGAAAAAAACACTAAATATTATTTTTTTCCAAAAAAAGAGACACACAAACAAAAGAAATTATGGATGAAAGGCTTAACATTGTCAAAAAGTAAAAAAAATTACATCATTGGATAGCTAAGAGAGAACCTAAAATTACCCAGGTGTTCGATTTGTTCAACATTGAAACATGTGTGATCTTGATGATGAGCGTGAACCCGATTATGTGAAATATTATAGAATTTGCAAAAACACATCTCTAGTTGTTGGGAAGGCCCTCCAAGCCTTTGGGTTGTTATTCCAAGGAAAATACCAAGCCTAAGGCTTGGGGTTTCCCAAAGCAAGATATAACGCACTCGCGTTATATCTTAGTTTTGACATGGTTTTTTTCATTTTTTTGGGACATGTCTAGCAAGACATAATACTCGAGTGTGGTATAACGTGCTCATGTTATGTTTTGCTTTATGTTAAATGATACTATATTGAATTTATGTTTATATGTTTGTATGTACATGTATGCTTGTATGTCATGTATGTATGCATGTATGCATGCTTGTATGTATGTATGTATGTATGTATGCATGTATGTATGTATGTATCAATGAATGTATGTATGTATGCCTATATGTCTGTAAGATTGTATCTACATATGTACATGTATGCATGTATGTATGTTGGATTGTATGTACATATGTATTATGCTTGTATTGTTAGTAATTGCATGTAGAAGATATCAATTAAATGCATATAAAGATTAAACAAAGGAATGAAAAATACATAGAAATAATAATAGCGAGAGACAATTTTAATGTGGTTCACCCAAACTCAGGCTACATCCACCAACAAAGAGTCCAATATTATTATCCAACAAATCTAACCGATTACAACTAGAAATCCTTGCAACTCAATACCACTAGAAATGCTACAATAAAATATCAATGGAAACCCTAACCCTTAGTTGTTTTATCAAAACTTATGTCAATTACAAAATAGCCACTTGACCTCATCTTGGGGGCACTACCCCAAACCCCCGATAAATAATTTAGGGGGTGTAGACACAAAAAATATACAAGTTGACCGACACACTTGATCTTGACTACTAACATCGTTTCATCCTAAATCATACTCTCAGCTTGTCATCACTCTTCATCCATTAATTAAATAAATTATTATTTATCTAATTAAGTCACTCTCCCCTGTTGATTAAATTAATCAATTTAATTAACCCTATATCTCTGTTCAATTAAATAATTCATTTTATTTAATTAAAACTCTAAATTCCTCTTATTAAATTAAATAAATTAAACCTTATTTGATTTAATTGAACATTGTCCCATTTAGTTAAATAAATCAAAACATTTATTTAATTAAACCCTTCCTGTCAATTTGATTTAAATCAATTCATAAATTTAAGTCTAAATTGCCACATCTTCTAATTCCTCATTACATTAATTAATCTTTGATTAGTTTAATCTTAAATCATGTCCCATCCTCTAGCTTTTACCACTTGCACATGAAAATAGATTTAATTCATTTATTAAATCTCTATTTTCTCTCAACATAGCATAAAAGGAGAATATTCCCTCAAATTTGAATTCAAATCCAAGTGGACTTAGTCCTTCCAACAAGGCATTTATTTCACCTTACAAGTCTTTTTGCCTTGAGCCAAGTGGCCATAACTCCATTTTCTTCCCTCTCCAACAAGTCATTTCACTAATTTTAAATTCCAGCTAATATCATTTATTGGCACTTTGATCAAAATGTGCACAACCTTCACCCATTCACATCTTGACAAGTGGCATTTGGCCATTGGATGTTGAATGATCCCACATTTCTCAATCTCACTCATTCTTCCATATTTGAAATCTATATATGAGAGACTCTTCCTCTCATTATTGTTCCACAACTTAGAGTAAAGTTACTCTCCCCACATTGAGAACTAATTTTATCCATTTCATATCAAGTGTTCATCATTTTATGGTTTCATAGCTAGGTTATGCCAAAATTTCATCAAGGAGCTTCAACCATCATCAAATCATCAAAGAGCTTACAAAGGAGCTAAGAAAGGGCCAATTTCTACACATAATTGGCACCAATTCCCCCATGGGATCAAGAGTTTTATATGCATTGAATAGGATTTGATAGATTTTGTTCATATTTGTTTTTGTTTTTCATCTCATTTCTTACAATTTGCAATTATAAATGGATTTCATGGGGAATCTTGATTCTCACTTGCATTTGATCTAACATTGTGTTTGTTTCCTATGTTTGTGCAGGTCTAGGATTGGGGTTCACATTTTGGCGCTAGAAGGAGGGAAAATTTCAAGTTCTCATCATGTTTTTTTAGAAAATTTTGTGCTTTTTTGTTATTTTTTTGCAAGTTCCAGAAAACTCCATCGTTGACTGTCAAGCGGCGCTATATTGCACCGCTATCAGTCCAGCGGCGTTATATTGAACTACTCCAAACTCCACCGTTGGAGTCTTCCTACCCACAAAATTCAAATTTCCAAACTCATTCGATGGTTTCTAAACTCCTAATCGTTGGGCTAAATAGCACCGCAATTGTGCTCTATGTCCTACTGCAAAGCGCTGCTCTCAGTCATCAGTGGTGCTATATTGTACCACTAGAGTTTCTAAACTCTGCCACATTTGCTAACTTCATCGCTGGGTGACAGTAAAAAGTTCAAATTTGATTTTTTTTTGACATATGCCTTTTCATTTTCAACTTTTTGAGCCTCTAACCTATTTTTTGTCTCTGTATCTTCTAGTTTTAATCAATTTGTAGGTTAGGGCAAGGAGGAAAACAAAGAGGAAGGTTACATTATGACATCATTCTCACCTTATACCAAGTATTTTTAAACACTTTAGTGTTGTTTAACACTCTTAGAGAATTATCAATCTCTCTTAAAGAATTTATTATCTTTCATGCTTTAGGGAATATTATATTTCTTTTGGGCTCTAAAAAGAACAATACAAATTTTCTTTCAAATTTTGCAAATGAAGGGCTTAAAAAGAACTTTAGAACATCTTACTAGATTTGGTTTAAGGATTAACAATTGAACAAGGAAAATCCCACATTTTATTTGGTTCTATAAAAAGAATTCACTTTTTCTTAGTGGACTTAAAATGAACAAGTGTTATTTTTCTTTTGTAATTGTTTACTCAAAGTAATACCATTGAAAGGACGTATGTGCTTATATTGCGACTCATGGTGATCTTGAGAAATAAAAGTCATTTTGGTGATCTTAAGTTGAGTAAATTAATTGCCTCCACATTTCATTTTGGGATTAAAATTGAATAAAGCATCTTGCGAGTGTGAGCATGGCATATTGTGGGTGTTCTCCTTTTTTTTTTTTCAATGAAGGTCGATTGAACTATGGGATATGCTTGCTTGCTTTTGTTTATCTTAGTGGGCCTGCCTTGTGGGAAAAATTAATCACCCAAGGGAACAACCCAACCGGGAATACGCTAAAGCCAAGCGACTTCCACCCGAGATATAAGTGTGGATATTGGAACAAAGGCCAATATCAAGAGGATTATTTTGATGATAAAGGCAGCAATGGTCTCTCACCATACTAGATAGTCCCCCATGAACAAAATATATGCATTAAAACACTTGTTTAGAAAATGCCAAAATGCTTAACTATTTTGTTGGTGCAAAAGGTCATGTCCTTTGAAGCTGCCCCACATATACATGTGATTTTGTTGTAGAGATGAAAATTATGCCATGGGAGTTTCATGGGTACTGATGCTTGGATGACCCAAGAATTGTGTGTCATGGAGGGGAGCCTATTTGGTCAAGCATCTAATCATCCGCACTGAATAAACACAGCTGGATTTATCCAATTGGGAACCCAACAAAATATTGTCTCTTCATCCTAGGATTGTACATATTCTTGCAATCAAAAAATACATTGCTTGGGTCTCAAGACATTTGAAAACAAACATTCACAAAAAGCTTCAAAATTTCAAACCCTTTGTAGGAAACAAATATCCTTTTCCAAACCTAAGTGCTCTTGCTTGCCCTAGGGATTCTATCCTTAGAGGTTTCTAAGTACTTGGGTTTAATCATCATTTTTTTTCACTAAATTCAACCTAGGAAGTTGTGCTCTTGAAACCTTGATTTTCACATAATGGACCTTGTGGAATGAAAAGGAATTGAGGCATAGACATTTATTTTGAAATCATAATCAAGAAATTGTTTTTGATAAGAACTCATTAAACAAAGATAAGGACAATTGGACCTCACACATGTTTTCTCTCAAATGATTTCCCATAAAATCAAAATTCAAAAACCAAGGTTCAAAAATATTATCCCAAAAGCTCATGTGGAGCATCTTGAAAGGCTTCTCGAAGTTAGAGAAAGATTGGTTTACAACTTCTACAACAAAGCTTCAAAGAACAACCCCAACTTGTATGAGTTTTATTGTCAACAACATCCCAATATTTTTCAAAGGTTTTCTTTTCTCACTTAGGAAGTATGGCATGTTCTTCAAAACCGAGGTCCTGTAAGGAGTTTTACCAAGGTCAAGTCTAGGATCAAAATCAAATCCCATTTCACCAAAAAACTCTTGACAAATTTGGAACATCATTCATGCTAAACTTATAGGAAAAAACAACATCACCTTGTTTGACTTAATACACTTAGTCAAATTATCAATCCTCTTGAGCAAATTTACCTTTAGGATAACATAACTTCCTAAGGTTTACAAGTTCAAAATCACTTTGATTGACTTAACACACTTAGTCAAATCATTCTCTTATATGAGTTTTATCTAGGATAACACAACTTCCTAGGGTTTACAAGTTCATTATCACCTTGTTTTGTTTAACACACTTAGTCAAACTATCCTTAAATCAAAATCAAATCAATTCAAGCCCTAAAAATTTTAGCATCTCCCCCAAGGTTCTTCAAGAGTTTCATTCATCTGCATCATCCATCTTCCATTTATCTCATCCCTATCATCACTTTTGATCCTTATACTTGTGTAGTTCTCCTCCTTTTGTTCCTAGGATTAAGATCAAACGATCTCTATTTTATGGTTCAAACAAGATCACAACACAAGAGGAACATGGAAATCACTAAGGAAACATCAGCTTCAAGTGACCTAAGTCAAAAGGCTCTCAAAATAAACCCTGTAGGATCAAGCAACCCTCCAAACAACTCCTCTTTGCCATCACAAAACCCTCAAGAGGAGGGTCATGTAGAGGACATCACCGACAATGACTTGGCAATGATGCAAGAGGAAATAGCTGAAATGGTTCAAAATCCTGAGAATCATAGAATCATCAATGCCATGTTGAAACTTAATCCCTCTCTATGTATACATGTGTTGACGAAAGAAGGGGCCTAACTCCCTTCCGACTTTGACATGAGTACCAATATGGAAAGGCCTATTGTGAGCATACCCCTGATATCAATCCCAAACATCACTCAAAATATTCCCCATATCATATCAACAATAACTTCAACCCTACTAGTTGTTAACAAGGGAAGTGCCATGCTTCACGAAATCCAAAAGCATCACCTTGTAAATAATAGAGAAATGAATATCAGCGCCACACTGGATAACTCTATCCCAGTAAATTTATTACACCCATATGTTCCTTACTTTCCATAATCATGCAGACTCACCCTCATTTCATGCAATGCCAATCTACAAGCTGAATATACAAACTTATCTCCCCATGATTTTCCAAGGAGAGGGTGGGTTATTCAAGATAGGGAGAGTCATTGATCCTTCCTCATCATCACTTTTCCAAGGGAACACACCACTATTCCTTCCATTACCTCTGACACCCGTATCACCTTTTGGGTTGGGCATTCCCCCCCTACCCGCCACCAATCTACCAAACCAAAGCAATCTAAGTATCACATCAAACCCCATCATTTTTCCATCAGTATGGCAACAACAGATGGAAACCATTCAAGCAAATGCAACGGTCAACACATCCACCATTCCCCAAATCTCTCAAAGCATGGTTTCCCAAGGACCAAGCATCTCGATCACACCATCCACAACCCAAACCTCGATCACCAACATGACCCTTCTGCTCATCACAATGGTCGGCACCATTCCCAATCCAAAATGATTCCACCAAAAGCTAACATGACAAACTCATTCATCACCATGATTCAGGTAGTTCAAAAATCCACCCACCAAAGGGTACTTCAAAAAAACCAAGTTGCACAGTTGGCTGCTCAACAAGCACAAGTGCAATTAGCCACCCAACAAGTCGCTCAATCTGCACAAGCCGCACAAGTTGTGCAAGCAGCACAAGAAACCCAACAAGCACAAGGTCAAGCTCAAGCCCAGCACCAAGCTTAGGAGGCGCAAGCACAGGACCAAGCACAACTACAAGAAATCCATCAACAGGCATACCAAAAAGCTCTACAAGATTTCCAAGCACAACAATAAGCTAAACAACAAGCTTTGTTGGCACAACAGGAGCTAGACCAACAACAAGCTTTGTTGGCATAATAGCAGCTAGACCAACAACAAGCTTTGTCAGAACAACAACTGTAGGACCAACAACAAGCTTTGTTGGAATAATAGCAATATGACCAACAAAAAACATTGTTGGTACAAATGCAGGCATATTAGTAGGCCTTAAATGCATAGCAAAGCTTGTAGAAAACCCCCACCAATACCCCACTCATCAATCAAACACCACAAACACCTCAAAACACATTCATCCCACCTCCTGATCCGCAAAATGATGTAACAGCATAAATCAAACTACTCTCACAGAAAGTGTTGGACCTTCAATCAGGAAAAACAACCAGAATGCTGGGAAATTTGTGCCCCTATCCTTTTGATAGGAGTCTTACAATGGTACCATTCCCGAAGGGATTTGAAATTCCCAAATTTGATAAATATAATGGAATGGGAAACCCTGAAAAATCACATCAGGGAGTTTCAAGTGTATTGCATGGAAGTTGCATATGATGACACATACCTAATGCGGCTATTCCCTTGGAGCTTGACTGGTCCTTCCATGGAATGGTTCTCTCGTCTACCCACAAGCATCAGAACATTCCAGGAAATTGTGGATGCATTCCTCAAAAACTATGCATTCAACATGGATACGAATGTTAGTCTGGAGGAATTGTCAGCACTCAAATAGGGGAAAGGAGAGTTATTCACCTCCTTCTTGCAAATATGGTGATCTAAGGCCAACCGGATCAAGTGGACCATGCTAGAAGAGTAACAAGTTTTCACTATCATAGCCAATATGGACGAAAACATGGCATTCTATCTAAAAATACAATGTATTATAACATATGATCAATTGATCCCAAAGTCCCTCAACATTGAAAGAGCCCTCACTATGAGAGGGGGTGCATCTAAGTTCCCTGCACAATAGGATAACAGCCCATCAACCAATTCTAACAATAAACCTCACACATGGTCAAGGAACAAAAATTTCACAAACAACGGAGTGGTCGATGCCAAGGTTATCATCAGTGCTCCCAGGAAAAATATTCAAAGCCATCATCAACCAAAAAATAACAACTGTAATAATTTTTAAACCAATACGGTAGCACAACAACAACCACCTCTGAACAATCAAATCAATAACCTGAAAAACCAAGGAGGACCACCTCCCCAAAACAAGTATCCTCCCAAGCAAAAGTTCACGGCCCTTGGGGAGTCAATCGAATCCATAATGAAAAAGCTGGTTAAAGAGACCTCATCAAAATCTCCACTTCTAAGTAGTATGCAGAACCCATGACAAAACCACATTGGTACAATAAAAATATACTTTGCAATTTTCATAAATCAAAGGGCATACAACTACAAATTGCATGAGATTGAAAAATGTCATCCAAGATCTTATTGAGGAAAAAATCATAAATGTCGAGCAACCCATGGGAAATCAAGATCTTAAAATATACACAAATCCAATGCCTAATCACAATCAGTGAAATAATCAAGGAAACAATCAAGGAAATAACCAAGGGAACAATAAAGGGAAACAAAAGTATGCCAGTGCAAACCTTATATACGAAGGCATCATCGCATGCATAGATGAAATGGTCACTATAATTAGCATCAAAGGAGTCAATGTTGATTGTGGATTCACCACATACAGCGGCAAGGTTACTATTGTAGGGGCATCACAGCCATCTAAGACACCCATCTCAAATCAAAAAGTCATTCCCTATGATTATAATCTCATTTACCAGCTAAAAAGAACCACCACTTAGATCTCTATCATGGAGTTACTGAAAATTTCTGCCACCCACAGGAAAATCCTTGATGAAGCATTAGTTGCATCCATTGTCTCTGCTAACCTTGATATGGAACAAGTCTAGGCTATGGTTGGTAACATCATCACCCCAAATCTCCTAACCTTTTCCAATCAAGACTTCCTTGCCCAGCCATCTCACAATCGTGCACTTCACCTTCAAGTCCTAGTTCACGAGAAAAATTTCAAAAGGGTCTTGGTGGATGGAAGTATGGGCCTCAATATTTGCTCACTTAAACTTATAAATAACTTGGGAATCTTAGAAGACTCCATTGAAAAAATAAAGGTATTACCATCAGAGCATATGATGACTAGGAAAGAGTGTCTCAAGGCACTATCAAGATCCCAATCCAAGTAGGGCCAACTACTATGGAAACCACATGTCAGGTCCTCGACCTTGATTTTTCCTACAACATCCTCCTAGGATGCCCATGGATCCATGGAATGAACGTGATCACCTCAACATTCCACCAATGTGTCAAATTTTCATACCAAAATGAGGAGGTCACAATACATGGTGATCCTGAGTCGTTCGCCTATTGCAAAAACTTGGAGGCCAAGTTCTATAAAGTTCCCCAAGTGCCAAATAACAATGAAGGCCCCTCCACTCCCTATATAGATCCATCTAACCTCACCTCCACTTCTGTGACAGAGACACCCTCCATCCCTGACATATCCGACATCAAGATCATGATCCAAGACAATGGGTGTGGAGATTACAAAATGAAGAAGAATGTTTTTTTGTATGAGAGTTACCTCAATCTCCTAGGTCACATGGGAAACCCCAACTAGTTGAAACACCTGTCCACACTTTTAGGGAAGAACCTTCTAGATTCCATTGTGTTGGTACTCAAAAATGCAGGTTTTAACCATAAGAGTTTTCCAGACCCTTATGACATTCTTGGACAACATACAAGGCCAATTATGCAGTTAAACCTTCTACTCTTTAGGTTCTGCTAGACCTAGGTGGGTGAACTTGTGTGAAATATGCAAATTTGAAATGAATTTCCTGATGAACAGTCTATCCACAGTGGTAGTTAGGCATGAATAGACAAAGGACACTACCACTAATCCTACCACTCAAATTAAATGAAAGGTTTTTGAATAAATTGTTTGATATGGATTTGTATCTTTGGGTTGTGGCAGATCAGTGCCTTCTATCAACATGGGCAATGGAGTCAAAAATGATATGTGTCTCCTCTTATTGGCTTAACTCTAGTTGTTAGGCACTCTGAAAATTCTATGGCTAGCATAAAACTTTACTAAGTCTATTACTTGCATAAACAGTGTTGGAATGTTTCTCTATCAGGTTCTACTTCAACTATCCAAAAGAAATCTTAAAATCACTATGACTTACTTGAAAGAATTTAATTCTAACTTGCAGACACCAACTAGTTAAATCACACAAAATGAGAGTGCACTTTGATAAATTAGAAATATACTTGATATACCGATTTATATGACAGAGAGATATCAAGTTGGAGACAACCAAAAATAGAGAAATTAAATTATTTTATCACAACAACTGAGCACCAAAAAGAAATTCACCAGTTTAAAACATTTTCTCCATTGATTCTGCTTCAAGAAAGATACTATCATTATTTACATTCCCAGTACCTTCTCAAGAAAATCTCCCTCCTATAGTCTAACTACTGCTATTATCTATTGTCTTTCAATTGATTTTTTTATAATTATTTATATATTACATCTCAAGGGTTGTGAACCTTCAATTTTCTGGTTATGGTCATTTACATTCCATGGTTGAAACAAAATATTTAATTAGTTGCCTATCAGAAAACTAAATATTTTAAACTATAGGGATTTTAATTTTACTTTATACCTTTCCACCCTTTAAATTTTATTTTATCTGCTCCTTTATTTTTACTTAAAATACTACTGCGAGCTTTCCTTTGTATTTACCACTCTACCGCGGGCTTCGACTTTTCTACCCGCTGTATGGCAGTACCTGGCCCCACACTGACCATCGTGGTCTCCATCGTTGCTTACCATGCTACTGCGGTCTTTGCATTCACTATCGGCAGTACTGTGGTAACCGTTACTTGCTTCCCCCGACATTTTACCGCAAGTACCGCGGTCTTTGTTTCCACTATGTGCGGTATAGCGGTAACTTCTTACCGACCGCCACTTCGTTGTCTGTCAGTTGCTAACCCTATCACCGGAGTCAGTGCGGTCAGTCGGATGACCCCCTATGGTACCATGGTGGGGTCTCTTAACCATTGTCTGGCCAGTAACTTACCACCCACTGTGCTACCGTGGTCTATATTTAGACCACGTGCAGTGGCGAGGTAAACATTTGTTGTTACATCGACTATTCACCATGCCAATCCACCACTTGCTTCACTATTATCTGACTATTTCACTAACCGCTACCACCATACTGTAGGCCCCTTTTTGGGAGGCCACGATAAAGCGGTAAGACCATTTAAAGGAAATGAACATGACCGTAGTGAAAGATAAGTCAATTTTGGCCCTTTTCAATGGCAGTAAAGTTAATTTTTTCATGAGAAGGTAATGAAATATAAGGAAAATAAATGGGGGATAAAGTATAGAAGGTGGTTAATGACTTTTATGGGAAAGATAGTGAAAACATAAGGCATGAATAAATAAAATACCTTAGGGTTTTGATGGAATTTTATGAAAAAATATTTAAAACCCTAGGAATTCTTATGGGAATTTTGGGTTCTAACAGTGGCTCCTATTGGAGATGAGTGATTTTGCAAATCACTGCAAGAATCCAAAATATCTTTGGTAGAGCAGACCAAGCAAAAGATATGAAAAATTAAATCCATGGCAGATGAAGGGAATGAAAAGTGAAGGACATGAAAATGGAGCAAATGGAGGGAATGAAAAGGATCCTAAACTACTATACATGGAAAAAATATTTTTTCAACAAGGGAACCTCTGAGAATGTCCATGTACTAGAAAACTCAGATCCTCAAAAATTATTGTGCATGGAAGTGAATGATTAAAGAGGTTTGTTAGGAATTGTCCATGCACTAGCAATCCCTAATCCTTTGTACCTATCATGGTTCCAAAATTTAAACCATAAGGATGGCCCCAGGCCACCCAAAATAAAAACCTGCATTTTCCTCTGTCATAGACCTTATTCTATTTTGAGCTCACCAAACCTTTCTTGAAAAAGTCCATTCCACCTATCCTGCAACATGCATTGTCATTAAAAGCCTTCAAAAAAGCATTGTATTCAGCCTAATTCATATTCCTTTCACCACTCTGCATTTCTTCATTCTCATTATCACATGGAAAATATTTATCACCCTCAGCATACAAAGTGTATCCACATTCAACAAAAAATTCATAGGCATGCTCACAGTCATGTTGTTGAATGTGCCTGCAACTGCACTGGGCCCTGAAAATCTGAATATTCCTTATGGCAACCAAGAAATTCTATCTCATCAATATTTTTTGAAACAATCAAATCACTTTCCATTTCTTTCCTATCACCAATTGGCACTGACACACACTTTTGATTCATACAGTCATCCTCATACATACTTGAATCAACAAATTTTGGGCACTCATCATCAATTACATGTAAACCAATATCTTCCTTTTGTAGGCAAAAATTATTTAAATCACATACCTCCTTTTGGACACAAACAGGCTTTTGATCAGCTTCAAAGAAATCCTCATCACTGTGATAGATGCACATGGGGTCACATGAATTGTTACTTTCACTGTCAAAACAAATCTAGGCTGGAGCCAAAACTTTGGACTCATCTTAAAGTGCACATCTTTGGTATTCAAGCATTAACAAATCTGAAACTTTCTCACTACTGAGTGAATAGGTCTCTGCTTCCATATCTTCAACCATGTCTCCAACCTCTTCTTGATCTTCATATTAACTGCAACAATCATCTTGTTGAAAATCAACATCCATCATTTCATCTTCACAATTTGGATCACAATCTATCATGCAAGAGAGACTCTCCATATGTTCATTGCTAGATGGCACAATATCTTATTCTAATTCAACTTCTGAAGTATTGCTGATATACTCCCTAGATGATGTCTCCCCACCAATATTAGTAATGCTGCAATTATCTTCCAAATCCAAAAAATTGTCATTAGAAATTATAGTGGCACATGCTTCCTTTGTTTGTTGCATTGTCTGAGCATCCATGATATTACTACTATATTTACTATTGCCAGTATCCACATACCTTGTCCCAAGCATGGAATCAACAAGTTTATTTGTTGCACCCAAGGCACACTACTTTAATTATTTTGGCCAATAATTTGATTCAGGCTCCGATGCTCTTAGAAATTGTGCAACAAATAGGGGCTTTGTAGGCCTATGATGAGGAGGTAATTGCATACAGATGTCTACCATCCTATTGTATATAGAATTTTCATCCTCTCCTTCATATTCCTTATATCAAAAAATGTACCTAAGGGGGAAATTACACATTCTGATTATGTAATGGATTCTTGGCTTTGAGTATGTATATCATTATCTTCTTCTTGATCATCATCTTTTTCCTCATACTGGCTCAATAATATTTATTTTCGATCCTCCCATGAAGATATACTTTGCACAGGAAAATTTTTAAACCATTCCCTTGCACTATCCCTCATAGACCTTGAAAAACATTTCATAATGACATCCTTTGGATAAACTTGAAAGTTGGCAATGACATTCCAGAATCGTCCCATATGTTCATAAGCTGATTCATTCCATTCTCCATGAAATTTAGGGATCTACATAAACAGTTATGTCTCATCGCAGGGGTAAGGATTTGGGTAACCTTAGATATTACTAAAGTTAAATGGTTTATCAACAATTGAGACAAAATTTGGAGGGCCATATGGGTTTTGGTAGATCATTGATCTTTTTTCAGGAAATGGATGATGAATATTCATCTGATGTGATGGTTGTGGTGCATAAGTGTTATGCTATGAATAGAACACATTACCTTCATTGCTAAAGTTATCAACTATATCATGTGGTGCCTATGGTGCCCAAGATCTCCTGGTATTTGTGTCTTCACTCTCACCGTAGGATAGCCTATTTGGTGATGTATTTGGAACATATTCGACTCCCAATTGCAGCATTCGTTGTTTCAATTGTAGTGTTTTTTGTTTCCAGTATAACATTTGTTGTTCCATTTCTTCCAATTCTTTCATTTTCTGGTGTCTTCTTTCTACTCCTGACATCTTGAAAAAATGTTACTGATCCACAATATCTATGCATTATTTATCAAATTAAAATAGAGTCACCACCTACTTTTCCAAAAGTAGGAAAAATGAAATGGATTGCTTTTGGTTTGCCCCAGTGGAATCTCCAAAAATGTAAAACTTTGCTGACTCTATAAATGGAAAGGCTGAAAAATTTATGGAATGTGTCCCCAGCAGAGTCGCCAATTTGTTAGTACTCAAAAATGAAGGTTTTAACCATAAGAGTTTGCCAGACCCTTATGACATTCTTGGACAACATACAAGGCGAATTATGCAATTAAACCTTCTACTCTTTAGGTTTTGCTAGACCTAGGTGGGTGAACCTGAGTGAAATATGCAGATTTGAAATGTATTTCCTGTTGAACAGTCTATCCATAGTGGAAGTTAGGCATGGATAGACAAAGGACACTACCACTAATCCTACCACTCAAATTAAATGAAAGGTTTTTGAATAAATTGTTTGATATGGATTTGTATGTCTGGGTTGTGGAAAATTGGTGCCTTCTATCAACATGGGCAATGGAGTCAAAAATTATATGTGTCTCCTCTTATTGGCTTAACTCTAGTTGTTAGGCACTCTAAAAATTCTATGGCTGGCATAAAACTTTACTAAGTCTATGACTTGCATAAACAATGCTGGAATGTTTCTCTATTAGGTTCTACTTCAACTATCCAAAAGAAATCTTAAAATCACTATGACTTACTTGAAGGAATTTAATTCTGACGTGCAGACACAAACTAGTTAAATCACACAAAATGAGAGTGCACTTTGATAAATCAGAAATATACTTGATATACTGATTTATATGATAGAAAGATCTCAAGTTGGAGACAACCAAAAATAAAGAAATTAAATTATTTTATCACAACAACTGAACACCAAAAAGAAATTCACTAGTTTAAAACATTTTCTCCATTGATTCTACTTCAAGAAAGATATTGTCATTATTTACATTCCCAATCCCTTCTCAGGAAAATCTCTCTCCTACAGTCTAACTACTTATATTATCTACTATCTTTCAATTGATTTTTTTTTAATTATTTATACATTACATCTCAAGGGTCATGACCCTTCAATTTTCTAGTTATGGCCATTTACATTCTATGGCCAAAATAAAATATTTAATTAGTTGCCTATCGGAAAACTAAATATTTTAAACTATAGTCAAGATTTTAATTTTACTTTATACCTTTCTGCCCTTTAAATTTCATTTTATCTACTCCTTTATTTTTACTTAAAATACTATTGCGAGCTTTAGTTTGTATTTACCGCTCTACCACGGGCTTTGACTTTTCTACCCGCGGTATGGCAGTACTCGGCCCCACACTGACCATCGCGGTCTCCATCATTGCTTACCACGCTACCGTGGTCTTTGCATTCACTATCGATAGTGTCACGGTAACCATTAGCTGCTTCCCTCAACATTTTACCACAGGCACCGCGGTCTTCATTTCCACTGTGTGCGGTATAGCGGTAACTGCTTACTGACCGCCACTTCGTTGTCCACCTGTTGCTAACCCTATCACCGTAGTCACCATGGTCAGTCGGATGACCCCCTGTGGTACCGTGGTGGGGTCTCTTAACCGTTGTCTAGCCGGTAACTTACCGCCCACCGCGCTACCATGGTCTATATTTAGATCGTGCGCGGTGGCACGGTAAACATTTATTGTTACGTCGACTATTCACCGTGCCAATCCACCTCTTGCTTCACTATTATCTGACTATTTCACTAACCACTACCGCCATACCATAGGCCCCTTTGTGGGAGGTTGTGGTAAAGTGGTAAGACCATTTAAAGGAAATGAAT
The DNA here is from genome assembly GCA_007115665.2 of Sequoiadendron giganteum. Taxonomy (NCBI): domain Eukaryota; kingdom Viridiplantae; phylum Streptophyta; class Pinopsida; order Cupressales; family Cupressaceae; genus Sequoiadendron; species Sequoiadendron giganteum. The sequence continues at coordinate 168,602,658 of CM021102.1, read as the reverse complement.
ATGACCGTAGGGAAAGATAAGTCAATTTTGGCCCTTTTGAATGGCTGTAAAGTTAATTTTTTCATGAGAAGGTAATGAAATATAAGGAAAATAAATGGGGGATAAAGTATAGAAGGTGGTTAATGACTTTTATGGGAAAGATAGCAAAAATATAAGGCATGAATAAATAAAATACCTTAGGGTTTTGATGGAATTTTATGAAAAAATATTTAAAACCCTAGGAATTCTTATGGGAATTTTGGGTTCTAACACGTTGTTGGGGGGATCTAAGTTAGGAAAATGTGGATGAAAGATACATTTCAATCTCACTATACCAAGATGAAAGGCCCACACCCACCCTACCCATGGATGAAGCTAGCAGAGGATTGGAAATAATGCTTGGTATGGGCTACAACAGAAATGAAAGCCTTGGAAGGAACAGCAATGGACAACTAGAGCCCATCATTATAGAAAGATGAATGATAAATATTGGCCTTGGATGTACCCTTCTGAGTATAACCATACGTGGTCGAGGTCCACCAGTTAATGTAGTCAGGACTCCCCTTCGATTATCAACAGTTTCCCTACGATTACTTGTATCTACAGGTTTTCCATTAGATAATGTCACCTTTGATATCACCGATGTTTGTAGTAGTAGTGATGATGAGGATACCATAGCACATCTACCCACTCTTTTTGAAGACTCCTCCTTACTCATGATTAGTAGATCAACTTTTGAGTCAGAGCACCAGCCCCACAAGATAAACCTAGTCTACCCACAACTCATCAATTACAACCAATGAGGACACTGGTTCTAGACACATTCGAAAACAATGAGGCACTCTCAGAATTCTTGGGATTACGGGAGACAATACTAGGTGGATATCATAAGGTGGGATTTAACATCGCAGTGGACACACAAGCATATTATGGGGAGACGATTGATTCCTTCAGTTGCAAAAGAAAAAGAATGAGAATAAGCTCAGGGTCATTGAGTGAAAACCACACTGTGGCACTCTCTAACCATTGAATAGTAAAAATAAGGGACACATCCAATGGAGAAAACCTCTTTGAGGCATCGGAGGATGAAGGATTCAATTTCCCCTTCACTGCACTTCATCAAGAGAAATCAGTAGTCCTAGCAAAATAGTGCAATCTTGTCAACCTAGGCATGGAAGAGCTACCGCACATCACTTTCTATGTCGAATCACTTCTCACAAAAGAAAAAGAACTCTTAGTAGCATTCCTAAGAGAAAGAAAGGTGATTTTTTTTGGACTTATGCTAACATGTCGAGTCTTGATCTGAAAGTTGTGGTTCATCATTTAGCTATCTACCCAAGGGCAAAGCCAGTAAGATAGAATTTGAGAAAGATGCACCCTCAAATAGCCTTGCTAGTCAAGGTGGAATTACAGAAACTCTTGGATGTCGATTTTATACGCCCAATTGATTATCCAAAATGGGTGTCAAATCTTGTGCTAGTTTCAAAACCAAATGGGGGCATCTGTATTTGCACTGATTTTAGAGACCTAAACAAAGCGTGTCCTGAGGATGACTTTCCACTACCCAACATCGATATGATAGTGGACATGATGGTCGGACATGAGATACTATCACTGATGGTTGGATTCTCAGGGTACAACTAGATTATGATAGCAAAGGAAGACCAACATAAGACATTGTTTACATGTTCATGGGGCACCTACTGCTGGATATGATGCCATTTGGGCTAAAAAATGTGAGAGAAACATATCAAAGGGCCATGACACTAATTTTTCATGACATGATTCACAAAATTATGGAAGATTGTGTGGATGATATATTGGCCAAGTCAAGGATAAGGCGGGACCAAATAGCAGCTTTGAGTGCCATTTTTGACAGACTGGAAAAATACAAGGTTAGACTTAACCCCAAGAAGTGTGTCTTCGGAGTGCAATCAGGAAAACTCGTAGGATATTTAGTATCAATGAGAGGAATAGAAGTGGATCCCACCAAATTCAAGGTGATCCTCGATATGGAAGCACCCAGGACACTAAAATAGCTCATAGGTCTACAAGGTAGGCTCCAATCCATCCGCAAATTCGTAGCACAGCTGGCAAATAAATAGATCCCATACTCTCATCTATTCCACAAGGGAGTAACATACAAGTGGGATGAAAAGTGATATCAGGTGTTTAGTAAAATCAAAGAATATCTACTTACGCCACCAATGTTAATGCCACCTACTCCAAGAAAATCACTGATTCTATATATTTTAGCAACCATGGCAGCTCTCGGTGCTCTAATAGCTCAACACGATGAAAATGGAAGAGAGAGAAATATACTATATTAGAAGAACTATGATGGGGCATGAGCTAAACTATACTCCTATCGAAAAATCTTGTCTAGCAGTTGTATTTGCAGCATAGAAATTTAGACACTACATGTTGGCTCACCAAATCAAGTTGATTACGAAGATAGATACTCTTAAGTACCTACGCTCTAAAGCCACTCTCACAGGATAGACAGCCAAGTGGGTCATGATATTGATGGAACACGACATTGAATATGTGGAGTGCAAGGCCATCAAGGGACAAGAATTTGAAAATCAGCTAGCAGAGGCTCCTATTTATACAGAGAACCCACTCACTTTAGAATTCCCAAATGAATCAATATTTAGCCTAAGTGTTGTAGACCACTAGAAGATGTATTTTGATGGATCTTACAAGCAACACGGATCATGGGTAGTAATTTTCTTCATAGCTCCCCAAGGAGAATGCATACTTAAATCTTACAAACTGTCATTTCCATGCACAAACAACATGGTAGAGTATGAGGCTCTCGTCATAGGCATAAGGATTGTAGTACAATGGTAGATCATGACTTTAAATGTATATGGGGACTCTTAGCTCATAATCAATAAGGTAAATGATGAATATTAGACAAAGGATGAAAATCTAACTCCATACAAGAAATTAGTCAAGAGCCTCAAAGAGTCATTCATTGATATCACATTTGAATAGTTACCTAGAGCAAACAACAGAGCAGCGGATGCAATGGTGACAATTGGATCACTCTTGGAAATCCTGCATAATGTCCCAAAGTTAGAATTCATGGTAGAGAAACTTCTTGTACCAACATTCGAGCTACAAGAGTCTAAATTTGTGTGTGAACTCGCTGGTCCCGATGATCCCTAGTATCATGACGTTTACACCTACATAAGAATAGGAGTCTTTCCCATTGATATAACACCAAACCTTAAATGATCCTTCATCAAGAATTCAACCTGCTTTGTCATCCTAGGAGAAACCCTTTATTGTAGGAGCATTGAAGGAACCTTGTTGAATTGCCTAAACATTGAGGAATCCTTGACTACTTTAATTGAGGTACACAATGGCATTTGTGGATCACACTCAAGTGGTATGATCTTGGCTAAGAAGTTGTTGAGAATCGGATACTACTAGCCAACAATGAAGCAGAATGCACATGATTTTGTCAAACAATGTTTACAATGTCAACAACATGGGGACCTTATCCATGCACCAGCTCAAGAGCTTCATCCAATTGTTACACCTTGAACCTTTTCATAGTGGGGGATCGATCTCATCAGAAAAATCACCCACACCTCATCCAATGGACACAAATTCATCATCACCACCATGGAGTACTTTACAAAGTGGGTCGAAGCCATTCCCATGACCTACATAATGGGAAAGCAAATATCCAAGATCATCTTGAACTACCTCATTTTTCAGCACGGTGTCCCTCAAGCTATTATCTCAAATAATGGGACACCTTTCAAAAACCAAGATGTTTTTGATTTATGTGAAAAATTCAATATCCAACATTGCTTTTCCACTCCGTGCTATCCCCAAGGAAATGGCCAAGAAGAAGCCACTAATAAAACTATCTTGAAAATCCTTAAGAAGACAGTCAATGACGTTGGTCATGACTGGCATCTACAGCTAAATCCCACCTTATGGGCCTATCGCGCCAGCATTCACACACCAACAAGTGCCACCCAGTCTCCTTGATCAGAAGTCATCCTCCCAATTGAGATCGATCTCCCATCATTAAAGATATCACTGCAAAACCTCATTACAGATGAGGAATATTAGGATCCAAGGTTAAATGAGCTGGATTTATTAGATGAATGGCACATGGATGCCCTCAACTATCTACAAGTCTATCAAAACCACCTAAAGCCTAGCTGAAACAAGAAGATTAGTAGACGCACCTTCCAAGTTAGTGAACTTGTCCTAAAGGAGAACCAAAAGAATGTGTCAAATCCAGAAAGTAAAGGTAAATTTGAGCCCAACTGGTTGGGATCATTTTTCATCATGGCAAGCTATAAATCAAAAGCCTACCAGTTATCAACATCAGAAGGTGAACCCCTGCAGGAACCCATGAACAACTCCCATCTCAAAAAAAATTATGCCTAAAATCTTGCAAGATATAGAACCAAAAATCCAAAAATTCAGAAAATGTCCTGAAAAAATGGTTACCCTGATGAAAACCTTGAAAACAGGCATCTTGGTGACAACAAAAAAATCAAAAAATACAAAAAAAATCAAAAAAATCAAAAAAAGGATTGAAAATAGTAAAGATTATAAATTGTCCTCTAGTGAAAACCACTTCGGTGGTGCTTTGGACAAGTACCTTGGTGAAAACCTGGAAAATAGGCACCAAGCATAAATAAAGCACTCTCCATCCACCACGATATTCACAACTCACTTATCCATTACATTCAAGTGATCCTTCCATCTTCCATTTGCATCTGTACCATAGCTTGATCTTGTGCTCGTATCATGTTCCACCATAGTACTACTTGGCATATTCCCAAGGTCAATTTGTCCTACCTATATCAAAGTAGTCTATCACATTACACTAGGGGCATGTTCTTATACCTACATTGGATCAGATTCATGTATATTCTCGTGATCTTCCTTAAAATCCATCAAAAATCAAAAACATTCAAAAAATCATTCAAAATCTAAAACATGTCAAAAATCTAAAAAACTAATTATAGTCATCCGTCCAAACTACATCATCTCTGAGCTTGACCATAGGCAAGGTTGATCTTTGATCATCCCCCGAGATATTTCTGGTCAGTCCTTAGGCATCCGTCGCAATGGCAATCTGTTTTCCCATCTGTATCATCATCGAATCGAGTATGTTGTCACTCGAACTATGTGGTCTCTGCGTGTATAACGTAGGCAAGGCTAATCTATGGATCAGCTCCTGAGACCCTTAGGATAGGTCTTTAAGTTAGTCTCTTGGTCAAAATCTTGAAAATACCAAAAATATTGGAAATTCTCAAAATTCTAAAAACAGTCTCAAAATATTTCAAAAACACCAAAAACATCCAAATATTTGAAAAAATCCAAAATGGTGCACCCGTCTCATCTCACTTTCACCCGAAATAATCATCGTTCCTATTAAATCAATCATCACCTTCATCCTTTGGTGAGTCAGTCTGAAGCAAGTCTAGCAAATTCCAAAGTGAAGACCCTAATTGTCAAAGTCTCAAGTCTAGGTCAGTAAGCAAGCAATTTGATCAACACGGAGTATCAATAGCTTATCATCCAATCAATCTCATCAAAACCCTGATCACAACATGTCCTAGGATTCATCTTTTCGATGATGGACATCAGCATCAAGTATCACACTATAGTTTATTCTTGGCTAGCGGTATGAAGAACATTAGCTTATTTGTTTACTTTGTCCTTTCTTTGGATTTATCTTATTGTGCTCATTCCAAGGACCTCTCGATGATTCCTAATCAAAACAAGTTTAGAGAGAAATAAATGGGGCAATGATCATTATCATTTTGTCTATTGTGCTTGTTGGATACTCTTGTAAAATAAATTATTCATGCGTACTTTGTTTTAGGTGTCTTGTTGACCACATAGGAAGGCTTGCTTTTCTATGTTTTGGTCTGAGATTTTTAGAAGATCTGAACTACATCCTGAATAAGGTTGTGTATGCTAAGTGTGAACAGGAATACTCCTATCTAATTGTCAATTCAAAGTCCATCACACTGGGTACAACGCCATCCTAGTTCTTTATACCTTGATGCATCGTACCTATGTGTGTTATCAAACATAAAGAAATTGGCCCTTTGAAAATCCTAACTCTTGGTAAGCAAATCATCATCATAGTGTAGGCTTGTGGATCCTCCTTACATCATCTTATTCTTCTTATTCTTCTATATTTACTAACATTTCTATTTAAAGTAGGTGTGAAATCTCAAAATATACACGAGGCTACCAATGGTCGATGACTATCTATACATCATCAAAATTATCTACATCAAATATTTGATCTTTCGAAAGAATTATCTTTCATCCTCTGGTCAATAGAACTGCTCCTCTCACATTTTATCACAATCTCGATCAGAAAATCAAACATTTTCGTTCGATCTCTCGAGGGGGAAATATACCAATGTAATCCTTCTCACTGGGGCAGTCGTGGGGCATCTAAAAAAATCAGAAAATTTTTGAACTTTGATCTCAGCGAGGTTATTCTTTGAACCAACGCAACAAGTGCATTGCTTCAAAGAGGGGAAAAATGTAGACATGAAAAATATACATGTTGACCGACACACTTGATCCTGAATACTAACATCATTTCATCTTAAATAATATTCTCAGCTTATCATCACTCTGCATCCATTAATTAAATAAATTATTATTTATCTAATTAAGTCATTCTCCCCTGTTGATTAAATTAATCAATTTAATTAACCCTATATCTCTGTTCAATTAAATAATTCACTTTATTTAATTAAAACTCTAAAGTCCTCTTATTAAATTAAATAAATTAAACCTTATTTTATTTAATCTAACATTGTCCCCTTTAGTTAAATAAATCAAAACATTTATTTAATTAAACTCTTCCTCTCAATTTGATTTAAATCAATTCATAAATTTAAGTCTAAATTGTCACATCTCCTAATTCCTCATTACATTAATTAATCTTTGATTAGTTTAATCTTAAATCATGTCCCATCTTCTAGCTTTTACCACTTGCACATGAAAATATATTTAATTCATTTATTAAATCTCTATTTTCTCTCAACATGGCATAAATGGAGAATATTCCCTCAAATTTGAATTCAAATCCAAGTGGAATTGGTCCTTCCAACAAGGAATTTATTTCACCTTACAAGTCCTTTTGCCTTGAGCCAAGTGGCCATAACTCCATTTTCTTCCCTCTCCAAAAAGTCATTTCACTAATTTCAAATTCCACCTAATATCATTTATTGGCACTTTGATCAAAATATGCACAACCTTCACCTATTCACATCTTGACAAGTGGCACTTGGCCAATGGATGTTGAATGATCCCACATTGATCAATCTTACTCATTCTTCCAAATTTGAAATCTATAAATGAGAGACTCTTCCTCTCATTATTGATCCACAACTTAGAGTAAAGTTACTCTCCCCACATTGAGAGCTAATTTTATCCATTTCATATCAAGTGTTCATAATTTTATGGTTGCATAGTTAGGTTATGCCAAAATTTCATCAAAGAGCTTCAACCATCATCAAATCATCAAAGATCTTACAAAAGAGTTGGGAAAGGGCCGATTGCTACACATAATTGGTACCAATTCCCCCATGGGATCAAAAGTTTGATTTGAATTGAATAGGATTCGATAGTTTTTGTTCATATTTGTTTGTGTTATTCATCCCATTTCTTACTCTTTGCAATTATAAATGGATTTCATGGGGAATCTTGATTCTCACTTGCATTTTATCTAACATTGTGTTTGTTTGCTATGTTTTTGCAGGTCTAGGATTGGGGTTCATAGGGGGAAACTACACCGATAAAATGGGGAAACTATAACCTATGAGTTTGATTAGGCTCCATATAACATGTATGTATGTATGTATGTATGTATGTATGTATGTATGTATGTATGTATGTATGTATGTGTTTGGAGGGAGGGGTAATTTTAAGAGAGAGAGAGAGAGAAAGGTAGAGAGGTAGAGAGGTAGTGAGAAGAGTCTTGAGAGAGGGAGAGAGGGTGGAAGGGAGAGTCTAAGATAGAGGGAGTAGGAGAGAAGGGGTTGGATTGAGAGGGACTTAGCTAGGTAGGGTGGGAGGGATAGAGGGAGAGATAGGGGGTGGGAGAGAGAGAGATAATTGAAAGAGAGGAAAAGAGAGAGAGAGAGAGAGAAAGAGAGTTATGTAGGTAGGGGTTCAGGAGAGGAGATACTTGAAGTGTGGGGGGTGAAGGGAGACAGAATAACCCAGAGATATAAGTAGTGAGAGAGTGTGAGAGTGAGAACTAAGAGAGGGAGTGGGAGGGAGTGACCTAGAGAGGGAGAGATAGGGGTAGAATGGGGACTTATCTAGGTGAGGGTGGGATGGATAAATAGAGGAGAGTTACCTAGGTAGGGTGATAGAGGGAGAGGAGAGAGGGAATGGGAGGGAGAGACCAGTGATGGAGGGCAGTGGGAGGGAGATAGAGGGAGTGAGAGAGAGAGTGGTAGGGATTGATTGAGTGAGAGTTATGTAGAAAGAGGGAGAGGATAGATAGATACAATTAGAGAGGTTAAGATAAAGGGATTAAGGTTTAAGGGTTTAGGGTTTAAGGGTATAAGGGTATAGGGTTAAGGGTAGAGGGTATAGGGGTTGAGGGATTAGGGTTTAAGGGTTGAGGGTTGAGGGTTTAAGGGTTGAGGGATTAAGAATTGAGGGTTTAGGGATTAGGGTAGAGATTTTTCTTGGGTTTAAGGGTTGAGGTATTATGGTTCAGGGATTAGGGTTAAGGGTAGAGGGTTTAAGGGTTTATGGTTTAAAGGTTGAGGGTTTAGGGTTTAGGGTTTAGGGTTGAGTGTTTTAGGGTTTAAGGTTTCAAGGTTTAGGGTTAAGGGATTACGGTAGAGGGGGGGAATGGCTAGATGGGGAGATGGATGGAGAAGTGAGATATAGATAAGGAGAGAAGAGGAGGGAGGGATAGAGATATATGAGGGTTGAGGATCCAATGTATAGGGCAGAGGGTTGAGAATTGAGGGTATAGGGTTGAGGGCCTATAAGATTGATGGTTTATGGTATTGGGTTGAGGGTATAGGTTTGAGTGTACATATGGTTGAAGGATTAGGTTTGAGGGTCCAATGTATAGGGTAGAGGGTATCGAGGTTGAGGGTTTAGGGTTTAAGGGTTGAGTATTGAGGGATTAAAATTTGAGGGTTGAGAATTGAGGGTTGAGGGTTTAATGTATAGGGTAGAGGGTTGAGGGTTGAAGGGTTAAGGGATTAAGGGTTGAGAGTTGAGGGTTTAAGGTTGATGGTGGAGGATTGAGGTTATAGGGTTGGGGGATTAGGTTTGAGGGTCCAATGTATAGGCTAGAGGTTATAGAGGTTGAGGGATTAGGTTTTAAGGGTTGAGGGTCATGAATTGAGGGATTAAGGGTTGAGAGTTGAGAGTTGAGTGATTAGGGTAGATATTTTACTTGGGTTTAAGGGTTTAAGAGTTAATGGATTAGGGTTGAGGATAGAGGGTAGAGGGTTTAAGGGTTGAGAGTTGAGAGTTGAGGTTTTAGGGTTCAGGGTTGACTGTTTAAGGGTTTAAGGGTTGAGGGTAGAGGGTTGACGGTTTAAGGGTTGAGGTTTGAGGACTTAGGGTTAAGGGTTTAGGGTTGAGTGTTTAAGGGTTGAGGGTATATAGTTGATGGATTAGGGTAGAGAGGGAGGCCATGGATGGAGGGAGAAATGGAGGGATAAGTGAGATAGAGAGAAGGAGAGAAGAGGAGGGAGGGACAAAGGTATATGAGGGTTGAGGATCTAATGTATAGGGTAGAGGGTTGAGAATTAAGGGTATAGAATTGAGGAAATATAGGGTTGATGGTTTAGGGTAAAGGGTTGAGGGATTAGGGTTGCAGGTAGAGGGTATTGGGCTGAGGGTAGAGGGTAGAGGGTAGAAGGTTTAAGGGTTTAGGGTTAAATGGTTTAGGGTTGAGGGTTAAGGGTTGAGGGTAGAGGATTTAGGGTATAGGTTTGAGGTTTTATGGTTGAAGGATTAGGTTGAGGGTCCAATTTATAGGGTAGAGGGTATAGGGGTTGAGGGTTTAGGGTTTAAGGGTTAAGGGTTGAGGGATAAAGGGTTGAGGGTTGAGAATTGAGCTTTGAGGGTTTAAGGGTTTAGGGTTTATGAGTTGAGGGTTTAAGTTTGAGGGTAGAAGATTGAGGGTATAGGGTTGAGGGATTAGTGTTGAGGGTCTAATGTATGGGTAGAGTGTATAGGGATTGAGGTATTAGGGTTTAAGGGTTGAGGGTGGAGGGTTGAGGGTTTAAGGGTTGAGGGTTGAGGGTTGAGGGATTAGGGTATAGAGTTTACTAGAATTTAAGGGTTTAAGGGTTGAGGGATTAGGGTATAGAGTTTACTAGAATTTAAGGGTTTAAGGGTTGAGGGATTAGGGTTGAGGGTAGAGGGTATTGGGTTGAGGGTAGAGGGTAGAGGGTTTAAGGTTTTAGGGTTTAAGGTTTTAGGGTTGAGGGTTTATGGTTTATGGTTGAGTGTTTGAGGGTGTAGGGGTTGAGGGTATAGGGTTAATGGATTAAGGTAGAGAGGGAGGGATGGATGGAGCGAGAGATGGAGGGAGAAGCGAGATAGAGAGAAGGACAGAAGAGGAGGGAGGGACAGAGATATATGAGGGTTGAGGATCCAATGTATAGGGTAGAGGGTTGAGAATTAAGGGTATAGGGTTGAGGACATGTAAGGTGAGGGTTTAGGGTATGTCGTTGAGGGTATAGGGTTGAGGGACTAAGGTAGAGGGTAGAGGGTAGAGGGTAAAAGGTTTAAGGGTTTAGGGTTTAAGGGTTGAGGGTGGAGGGTTTAGGGTATAGTTTTGAGGGCATATGGTTGAAGGAGTAGGGTTGAGATTTCAATGTATAGGGTAGAGGGTATAGGGGTTGATGGTTTAGGGTTTAAGGGTTGAGGGATTAAGGGTTAAGGGTTGAGGGTTGAGAATTGAGGGTTGGGATTTTAATATATAGGGTAGAGGGTAGAGGGTTTAAGGGTTTAGGGTAGAGAGTTTACTTTGGTTTAATGGTTTAAGGGTTGAAGGGTGAGGGTATTGGGTTGAGGGTTGAGGGTATTGGGTTGAGGGTAGATGGTAGATGGTATATGGTAGATGGTAGAGGGTTTAAGGGTTTGGGGTTTAAGGGTTGAGAGCTGAGAGTTGAGGGTTTAGGGTTTAGGGTTTAGGGTTGAGTGTTTAAGGTTTTAAGGGTTGATGGTTTAGGGTTGAGGGATTAGGGTAGAGAGGGAGGGAGGGATGGAGTGAGATATGGTATAGGGTTGATTGTTTAGTGTATTGGGTTGAGGGTATAGGTTTGAGGGATTAGGGTTGAGGGTAGAGGGTAGAAGGTTTAAAGTTTAAGGGTTTAGGGCTTAAGGGTTTAGGGTTGAGGGTTAAGGGTTGATGGTAAAGGGTTTATGGTATAGTTTTGAGGGTATATGGTTGAAGGATTAGGGTTGAGAGTCCAATGTATAGGGTAGAGGGTATAGGGGTAGATGGTTTAGGGTTTAAGGGTTGAGGGTTGAGGGTTTAACTTGGCCTATTTGAAAAAATGGGTCCAAGAAATGGGGTCTCCTGATGATTTACATCACCAGGAGATCCTATTTCTTGGACCCATTTTTCAAATATGCCACTACATTGCCAATTTCACTGAATTAGCAAGCTAGTGGGCCCACTAGCTTGCCAATTTGGTGAAATTAGCAACCTAACTTGACCTGTTTGAAAAAATGGGTCCAATAAATGGGGTGCCCCAATGATTTACATCACTAGGAGGCCCCATTTCTTGGACCCATTTTTTCAAACAGGCCACTACATTGCCTATTCCACCGAATTGGAAAGCTAGTGACATAACTTGGCCTATTTGAAAAAATGGGTCCAAGAAATGGGGTCTCCTAGTGATTTCCATTTCTTGGACCCATTTTTTTAAATAGGCCAATCACTGAGAGACCCCATTTCTTGGACCCAATTTTCTAATAGGCCACTACATTGCCAATTCGCTGAAATTGGCAATGCAGTAGATAACCGGGAGGACCCCAATTCTTAGACCCATTTTTTCAAATAGGCCAGGGAGACCCCATTTCTTGGGCCCTTTTTTTCAAATAGGACACTGTTGTGCCCTCTGCACACATACCCTATTCAGAACGGGGACCCTCTCTTTCTTTCACCTTGTTGGGTCATTTTATTTCTACCTTGTATTGCATGCCCTCATTTTGGTGTCCTAGATGGTTAGTGTGCCTCTAGAGTGTCATCTTAGGTTGACCATCTCTCGCTCCTTCAATTTTTGTTGAGTCTTGGGTCCTCCCAGAGTCCCTTTGCCACTTTTCCTTTCACAAGAGGCCATGGAACCTTTTGGGCCCAACTCGTCGGGTTTCCCTAGCCGAGCTTTTGTGTTACATTTTCTCTTTCATTTGGACTTTGGTAATCGTCCTTCCAGTGTCCGAGACCCACCTCTGGGATATTCATTTGATAAACTTGTGTAAAATCTAGACTTCTATCGCACTCTTCGAGCTCGGCCCTTAGGGTTTCCTCGCCTGGGATCCCTTCGCACTTTCATCGTTTCTAATGGTCATTGGCTGGCTTCCTTCCAACTCTTAGACCCCGGGACTCTCTTCGTCATTGGTTTCCCTTAGCTCTTTTTCAGACAACCATGACCCCACATCTTTTGGGCCTCTAGGTCTCTTACCTCCCACCATCGTCCTGATTTTCAAACCCACCAAATTTCAAGTCCGTCATACCTGCATTAATTAGGTGCATTAATTGCACTTAAGTTTATAAATACTAGCACCGACATGTCATTTTGACATGTCAAGAAGATCAAGAGACTATCGAGTCATCATTGCCTTTGTCACCATCATTCCCAAGAGTTCCCTTTGTCGTTCTTCAAGGATTCACCAAGTCTATTCATCAGGTTTTCGAAGTGAGTCCGTCGTTCGACCTCCTATACCACTTTTAATGATTTATTGCCTAAGTAACAAGTAGGAAAGGGGGTAAAATTCTTGAATTTGGTGGGAAAATAGTAATGTTACAAAACCCATGTTTTAGAATCTCCAAAAAATCCCTCCAAACACTTAGAGATCAAACATGAAGATGCGTCCTCCTGTGGTTGTTCTTCGACTTGGGTGACGGTGCCCTCCAGGCCTGTGATCTTTGGTTACCTTAGCCATTTAAGCTCAAAACTTGACAAACTCACCTCAAAGGTGAAGTGCGTCGTGAGTTCTAGTCTCTGGAACTCCACCTCTGAATTATCGTCTCCCTTTCACTGTTTTAAATGTCATTTCCACTCGGCCCTTTCGAGCCTCAGAGTCTGACTTTCCATTTGATGCAAGATTTAAAAAGAAAAATGAACATGTCTAGACCACCATCGGATCCCAATTCATGGGCCTCTATCCATGGACTATCATTGCATTTTGTTGTATCAAACAGCCTTAGGCAGACTACCTTCCAGCTTCTGGGTCCCGAGAACCTCCCTGTCGCTCAAGCAGGAGCAAGCTTAAATTATAAAACTCCAAGTCCTTAACCTTCATCGGACCCTGACCCCCAGACTTCTATTATCAAGACTTCATCCTATTTCAGTCATCCAAAATGGAAAACCCTAACCATACCTTTGGCTTCTAAGTTTTGACACTTTGATCTTCGCTAGGCATCCAACAAATGAACTAAGAAGCAAGTTTTGACTCCGGGTCCGGTCCATTGGGTTGCTCCCACTGAACTGTCATCTCTAGTTCATCATTTCTCACAGCTATCCTCCAACAGCTTCTTGGCCTTTGCGACTTGAGCACCCAAATGACTAGAGGAATTACAAGGCTTTATCACATGTCTTTTAGCCTTGTGGGTTTCAGACTCTCGAACTTTGCCCCTAGAATTTCATTTCTCCAAAGTTGTTCCAAATGGCTAACACTTGATAGCTTTCCCTCTACATGATTTTGGCTGCCCTAATGATGACCCAAATGACTTCCAACCTGGAAACAAACATTGACCCATGTGCTAAAATTTGACCCTTTCCCACATGAATAGTTCAAATTATCCAAATCTGAGGTCAAGAGAAACCATCATGGTCTCCCTACCCTATTCACCCTCTAGATTAGCATTTTGACTAGGGAAGTTTGGCCTCTGCAGCCCAGACCATCCAAACTCCATCCAGTGAACTACTGATGGTAACTTAGACTAGGTGCTATACTTTTGAATGATAAATTATCTAATCTAATGATGGTTTTGCAAGGATTTGGCTAACCATTTGTGTCATCATGCTTGATTATGCTCACCCTTGCCTGTGTGTGTAGGATATATGGAATCGGGTGCAAAAGCCTCAGGGGAAGTCAAGGACAAAGGAAAGAGAACTGCCAAGCCTCCTCGAGGTAAAGAAGAAAAGGATCAAATGAAATATCAATTGCAGGGGTACCTTTGGACTCCAGAGTCACCACCAGGTGAAAGGATATCTCTGACACCAACATTGGGTATGTCGATAGTGATGACTTCATACAGAGGGTCAAGGTAAACCCTAAAATTAAGAGTGCAAGACTAATCAAAAGCAACAGAATAGCTAAAACTGTAGGTTTCCCTCCTGCTTTGATTTCCCTTGAACTGGTAATGGCTTGCAGGGAATCATATCAGCCTGAAACAATAACTATTGTTGACAGGGACGGGAACATTCTGGTCGATATGTCTACCTTGGGGATAATAAAGACCTTCCATATCCCTGTATTCGGAGAGATGGAACTACCTACTATCAAGGAGTGTAAGGAGATGTGGGATGAAGACCCCATGAAGTGTAAGAAACTCATAAATAAGTATTGGTAAAGGAGAAAAGGGGCAGCACTGCAAAAGTTCCTCAGGAGCTCTTTCGTGGAGATTTCTTCAAAGACTACCACAATCTAGTCATCCTACTAAGTAGAGTAATGGGACTCCCTACTACGGCCTATTTTCAAGAATGGATGGTCTATTTCGTGGAGCAGATTCTCCATGGAGAAGACACTACATTTTATTGGGGAGGGATAATCAGTGACTACTTTCATGAGCAATTCATGAACATTAAAAAGACCTCCAGGTTCTATATGACCTCCTATCTGGTATATTCACTGGCCGAATGAAGGAATTACAATGGGTTATTCAAAGCTGCAAATGAGGAGCCTGGTAGAGAACTCAAGGCTTATGACAGGTACCCTCAGCTACAATTCAGGAACTTCAAGAAGGATTATTGCAGGGTAAATGATGCCTTTATTGCTTACATCATAAGGCTGCTCAGGGGTGACTTTGAGAGAAGAGTCTCACACAGTGCCCAATATTTTCTCAAATAGTATGCTTTCTTGTTCATCCAATATCCTAAGTTCACCTACATCCACGCCCAAGAATTTTCAGAAAGACCAAACAAGCTACCATGATATCCCAATGATTGGATGATATTGTTGGAGCTCTCTTGGCAGCTATGGCACATTCATACCCTTCTAAGCAACAAGCATCTAGTGGGGATCCCTTATCCCCTTACACTCAACCAAGGGATGTGTGAGCTCTATACTTCCCAATGTGCCCACAATTCAAAGAAGGAATTAACTGAATACCATCTCAAATCCCACATGGCCAGGTCATGGATGGATCCATATGGCCATATCAGAAAAGCAATTGGACAAGAGTATGCCCACCTTCACAGTATTGAAGTTTTTGGGCCAATTTTAAAGATGAATTTGAAGTGCAAATAAGGCACTATATGTGGACGACCACATACTTTGTAAAGAAGGTGAACTTGTTCTTGGTACCTGATCAGCTAGAGGAGGATGAAAACACTATGATAGACTCCAGGAACAATTCCATTGCAAATTTTTCACTGTCATTAATTGATTGGGATGAGCAAGAGGTCGATGACCTCGACATACTTACCAAACCCATTGAGGCTTGAACAAAAGCATGGATTGATGGAAAATTTTCTCATTTGAAGCAACAAGGGGTCATCCTGACATACAAGGGGCTTGAAATTGAGCCAAGTGGATCGGATGGTGGAGTCATTGCTACATCAATAGGAGAAACATAAAAATCCCCTCCATCCATTTGTTCAAGAAAGAGAAAGGAGACGGACAAGAAGCAGTCCAACCCAAAGGTGTACGCTAGGAAGGCCTCGGAATATGAACCTTCCAAGAAACATAAGAGATCAGGCAGTGTCACCGAGATGCCAATAATTCAAGAAGATCCACTCCATGAGGGAGAAGAAATAGAGACTAACCATCCGAAATCTTTGCCTATCTCATTTGTTGTTCCTATCACTATTGTTGTTACCACCACCCCGCTTATCCCGCACGCAGTGGTTGCTTCTTCTCCACCCGTGATGGACATTGCCATCCACCTTGTCTCCACTTCTCCTATCACACAAGTCATATCAATGGACTCATCCTCTGCCACCATTTCTCAAATTTACTCATCATCCATGTCTCCATCATTTTCTCTTTCGACTACTACCACTGCAACTACAATGTCTGCCCTTTCCCTCCTAGAGTCTTTCATAAAATATATGCAAAATGTGCCATCTAAGCTCTCAGGAATGTTTGCAAACCCGACGGTCCAGGCTACGATTTCCTAGGTAATCAGCAATCTCCCAGTTTATCCTCCTCCTACTGAGCCACCCACGATGGAAGCCAACATGCAGATTTCTGAGGAATTGGACCGACAACAACAAATGTAGGCAGCTAAGGGGTTAGAGGAGGAGGCAGATGACTATCATGAGCACCCCATTTATGAGCATAGAGTAATTGATGAGCTCACCTATGAATCTTCTAATGATGATAGTGAGGGTCTAGATACAAAGATGATTGAAGAAACTCCTGATTTTGAGCTTTATGCAAAGTTGGTCAAGCAAGTCAAGGAAATTGAAGATAAGGAGGCTAAAAGATAGCCTATCAATGAAGAAGAGGTTGTTTCCAAAAAAATAGAAGTTGATAGATCTCCAATAGGAGAATGTGACCATGCCCCTGGACATGATGAGGAGATGCTCCCTCACGATGAAAAGGAGGAAAATGAAAAGGATAAGCCTGAAGAAGGGGTTGAAATTCATGAAAGCCTAGAAATTGAGAAGCCTGAGGAATGTGGGCATGATGAAGAACAAGAAGAAAAATATGTTGAAGGGGAAGACAACCCCAAGGAATGGCTGCTCATCAAGGTCCCTATCAAATGCATGGTGCTCATTTAGGACTCTGATGAGGACAAAGAAGATATGAGGATAAAGCAGGAAGCTTTGAATAATAAAGCAATTGAAACTAGAGGGGATGAAAAGGAGGATAAGCAGGAATCACCCAAAGAAAAGTCCTTAATGCCTAACTGGTTGGAGAAGCAACTAGAGAATAAAGCTCCCACTCCAAAGGACCCAAAGACAAGGCTGGCCTCAAGCCCAAATCAGCACCAAAAATAAAAAGAAGCCCAAAATCAAATCAAAGGTAAATATGGATGCCTCAGGATCCAAAATGGTGCAAGTAGCTACGTCGGTGGTGGGAGAATAGGGAATAAGTTACAAAATCTCCATCATTGACTTGGGAGTTGCCACTAGGGAGAAAAAGGTATATCACCTCCAAGAATCAATTGCCATGGTGGTGCACCTAATCTTGCAAGATAAGGTATCAAAAGAAGAACTCAAAGCATAGGTGGTTGATTTGACAGCTTATACCCAATACTGGTCCTCCACAAAAGAATAGACAACAACATCCTCGGCCCCACCACAATTGTTGTCCAAGGTGTAGATTGACAAATTGGAAAAGAAAAAGAACTTAGAAAAGACCACGGAGAGTTGGTTTCGGTAGGTCTTGGACATTGGAAATATGGGCATCAACCGCATTGTTTAGACAACAAACAAGTTCTTGGATGTATAGAAATATAATGAGGGTACGAAGAAAATTTGCACTGACTTCCTAGTGAAGTATGAATCTTCCTACCTAAAGATTGAGGCCATCCTTAAGCTACCAAGCAAAATTTGGGAGAAAGAATTTGCATTCAAAGAAGATGATCACTGGCTGATGGATGTCTGGAAGTGAGACTTTGAGAACCAGAAAGAGAGGCTAGAGCAGGTGATTGGGAAGGTGAAATAAGACATCGATTGGGCCAAGGAGGTTTGGTTGAATTTTGGCCAATATCTTAAGCTAATGACGGGGTACGATGTGCCCATCGTCCAGATCAACCCAGAGAAGGTAAAGCCTCACTTCTAGAAGAGGATGGAAGATGGAATGTCGGGCAAGATTACTACAAATTTCATGTGTTTTGTTGCACGAGCCTTTACCCAGTCCGAGTTGTTCAAGGACTACGCTGCCAAGTATGATGAATACTGGGAGAAGCTCATTGATAATTCCAAAGAGTGGAGCTACCAGGTGTTGAGATCCAACATCATAGAGGTTGATAAGCTCCAACCAGTGATCCTAAAATTCATGGAATATGCAACTTTGAAGAAGCAAGAAGGGAACCCTATTATTGATGAGGAATTTCTAACAAAATAGCTGCAGCAAAAGAGCAATTAGCAAGAAGACAAAACGCTATAGTGCTGCCACTAAAAGACAAAATAGGGATATGGAAAAAAGTGTACTTTAAAATGTAATATATTGTGGGGGTAGGTAGAACCCTAGGTTATAGTGAATTGTGGCCACACAAATTTAAATCAATCTTGGCCACATGTTCTAATTTTGGGACACTATAAATAGGGGACCTCCTCTCATTTTTAAGAGAGAGTTGAGTTGTTGTAATGACATGTTGCGGAAATTTTATTAGAAATACATTGACTTTGGTGTATTTCTAAGTTTCTTCTCATGTTTCATGATTCACCTCCAGTAGTTAGATGATTTAGTTAAAATTTAATTTGTTGTTCCATTTTCTTTCAGTTAGCTTTGATAGATTTAGTAATGTTGTTCCATGGTTGTGAACATTTTTGTTGTGTAGATGCCCTCCTTGTCCATAATTTTAGTTGTTTGTTGCTGGTATATGGTTGTGTAAAGTTATTTTGGACTTAAATTCAAATATGCCTTTAAATATTTATCTTTGTTCATGCATCTGTGCAGTCCTTAGAAGATAGCACAGATTTCATGACACTGTGAAATTTCTAGTTAAGTGAAATTTTGTTTTAAGGAAGTTTTCCATAGTAGAGACCTCCATGATCACTATCCATCAGTAGTTGCAAGTCCAAGAACCTCTTCTCTTCCCTTCCATTTTTCATTTTTTTTAAATAAGTAACCTATGCTAAGGTTCATTGCACATTTTAAAGCTAAATTTTCAATCAGAAATGGAGTTCAAGACTATTGTTTGAACCTACAACAAACGCACAACAACTTTCCATCTTAAAACTCCATTTGCAGATCTGATTCCCTTCCAACCTAACTCACATAAGTCCACCCTATGATTCTAGCAAGATCACATCAAACATCAACTGAGATATTCTATGCAAGTCATGACCTGACACCCGAGAGACCTTGGGGTAATTTTCAGCAACTTGTTGGATATTTCCTTTCAAGAGAGGTGATGCATCTATGCATCACCTGTGTTGAGAAAGTGTGCAAAAGCACCCATCAACATACACTACATTGTCAATTCGATGAAATTAGCAACCTAACTTGGCCTGTTTGAAAAAATGGGTCAAAGAAATGGGGTCTTTTGGTGATTTACATCACCAAGAGACCCCATTCATTATACCTATTTTTTTTAATAGGACAATACATTGTCAATTCGATGAAATTGGAAACCTAACTTGGCCTATTTGAAAAAAATCATTCAAGAAATGGGGTCTTCCAATGATTTACATCACCAAGAGACCCCATTCCTTGGACCCATTTTTTCAAATAGGCCACTACATTGCCAATTTGGTGAAATTAGCAACCTAACTTAGAATGTTTGAAAAAATGGGTTCAAGAAATGGGGTCTCCTAGTGATTTACATCACTAGAAGACCTCATTTATTTGACCCATTTTTTTCAAATAGACCACAACATTTCTAATTTCACTGAATTGGAAAGCTAGTGGGCCCACTAGCTTGCCAATTCAGTGAAATTGGCAATGTAGTGGTCTTTTTGAAAAAATGGGTCCAAGAAATGGGTTCTCTCAATGATTTATGTAGACCTGAGAGATATACCTAAGAGGGATGGAGAGATATTCTTGAGGGAGAGGGAGAGAGGGAGGGAGAGAGAGGGAGAGAGAGGGGAGGTGGACCTAAAGCCTAAGCCATAAACCATAAAACCGAAAACCTAAACCCTAAATCCTAAATCTTAAACCCTAAACCCTAAACCCTAAGGCCTAAACCCTAAAGCCTAAATCCTAAACAGAGAGAGGGAAAGATAATGGTGAGATAGAGAGTAGAGAAGCTAGGAGGGAGTGAGAGAGAAATATAGGGAATGGAGAGAGATAAATATAGAGTGAAGGAGTAATGTTGGGAGATTGAGAGAGATGGAGAGAGAGGGAGAGAGGAAGAGAGGGAGAGAGGGGGGAATGACGGAGGGATAGGTAGAGATGGAGAGAGAGTGTGTTCTCTAGTTAGGGTGGTAGGGAGAGACCTAGGAGAGAGAGAGATAGAGGGAGTGAGAGATATATCTAAGAGAGAGGGGGGGTTGGAGGGATAGAAGAAGGGATAGACTTGAGAGAGAGGGGGAGAGAGAGGGAGTGGGAGAGAGGGGGTTGGACCTAAAGCCTAAGCCATAAACCATAAAGCCTAAAACCTAAACCCTAAACCCTAAATCTTAAACCCTTAACCCTAAACCCTAAAGCTTAAAGCATAAATCCTAAATAGAGAGAGAGGGAGAGATAATGGTGAGATAGAGAGTAGATAAGGAAGGAGGGAGTGAGTGACAGAAATATAGGGAAGGGAGAGAGAGATATAAATATAGAGGGAAGGAGTAAGGTTGGGAGATCAAGAGAGATGGAGAGAGAGAGAGAGAGAGAGAGAGAGAGAGAGAGAGGAGAGGTATAGGTAGAGAGATAGGGTGAGAGATAGGGAGAGACAGAGAGAGAAGGAGGAAGGGAGAGGTAGAGATGGAGAGATGGAGAGATAGAGAGAAGTGTATAAGGAAAGAGAGATAAGATTGAGGGTTGAGGGTATTAGGTTTAGGATTGGGGTGAGAGAGAGAGAGCGAAGGAGGTAGGTATAGGTAGAGAGATAGGGTGAGAGATAGGGAGAGACAGAGAGAGAAGGAGGAAGGGAGAGGTAGAGATGGAGAGATGGAGAGATACAGAGAAGTGTATAAGGAAAGAGATATAAGATTGAGGGTTGAGGGTATTAGGTTTAGGATTGAGGTTTTAGGGTACAAGATTGAATGTAGGGCTTAGGGTTTAAGTTTATGGTTGAGGGATAATGTTCAAGGTTTAGTTTATAAGGTTGATGGTGTAGGGTTTAGGGTATAGGGATTAGGATTTGTGATATTTGGTATGGTTTTTGGAGATTGAGAGAGAGGGTGAGAGGTAGAGAGAAGGATAAGTAGATAGGGTAGGAGAGAGAGGTGATAGAGAGTGAAGGAGGAAGGTGGAGAGATTGAGAGAGAGGAGGGGGAGAGAGGTGGAGAGGGATAGGTTAGATAGAGAGAAGTAGAGAGGGAACATGGGTGTGAGAAATGGGGAGATAGAGAATATTAGAGAGGGAAAGAGGGAGGGAGGGATAGAGAGAGAGGTGAGATAGAGATAGGAGGGAGGGATGGGGAGAGAGAGTATTATGCTCGATAGAGATTAAAGAGGGAAAGAGACAATGAGAGAGAGAAATATGGGAGAGAGGGAGAGAGGGATGGAGGGAGGGAGAGGTAGATATTGATATATGGAGATATGTGATGGAACTTTAATTTATGTTCTACAAGTTCCATTTGATCTTGCCTATGTCTCTAGTTGTAAATGGTGTTTTTCCTATAGTTGTTTGAGAAAATCTAGGGTTGGGGTTTTACATTTGTTTCTAAGTATTTGTGTAAGCCTTATTTTCTTCTCTTGTACCTTGGCTTGGGTCTATTTGGTCGCTCCTTTTGGAGGAGGCTTTTAAAAACAACTTGAGTCCCATTGATCCATCTAGGTTCGGTCCCCTTCTGATCCATCGCTATATTTTCCTTTGCTAGATTTTATTTCTTCCTAATTCTAGGATGGTCCCGTGCTCCCCTTTCTAAAACAACTTCATGTCATGGTTTGTCATCAACCTAGCTATGTCCCCTCTTGTCTTAATAAATGTTTTATATTTTGCAGAGGGATGATTTTTTGTGCTCGTTACTGCGTGGCCATTTGATCTCGATCATTCCCCGCTATCCTGTGATGACCCGACCACATGGTTTTTGACTGATCATGATATCACGAGTGGGAACCACTTGTCACATCTGGTGAAGCCAAAGGAATGTTGGGAGTTCTTTAATATATTAATCTAACTTTAATACATTAACTGGCGGGTTACTAAAGCAGGTATAAAATGCACATGCTTCAAATGGACAAAGATGTTTTAATCTCAGCAAAAAAGGTGCTTGACGTTTAATGTCAAAGTTCGTAGTTGTTTTGAATGAGCAGGATCATTGATGATTGAGATCTATGGTTTCCTACCATCGTGTGATCAGAAGTTGTAGGGTGGTTACTGATTGTGATATCAAGGGAAAGGTGACATGTGGATTTCCTTGGTGATGCAGAAGGTGGTGGGCTATGTGCCACGGTGGAAGTCAATGTTAGATTGATTAAAATATAGTCGTTGGTTAATCCAGCCAGAATGAATGATCAATGGGTAATATTAAAACATGCATCAAATGTGATTGGAGTCGTTGGTGCAACGCGCGAGTGAGCTTTAATGGTGGACGAGACATTTTCTAGCATGATTTGATTGAATAAAATGACTATTTTCCTTGTTCTATTGTATCTCAGATCATTCAAGTAGTTTCACAGAGTAGTCTTAAAGATGAGGAAGAATTCATGAGCTATTGTAGTGAAGAATTAGGGTTTCTACGAGCACAAAGTTGTAAGTTAAATTTTGCATCTCCTGGTAGAATTTTAGTCTAAATTTGGGGGAATTTGTTGTGTGATTGTTGGGAATTTTGTTGAAAATCATTTTAGGGCTATAAGTGAGTTAAATTTGTTCGAAATTGCAAATTTCTTGCTTTGTAATTTTGCATTCTTGAGAAACCCTAGTTTTTTTAAGGTCTATAATACAAGGAATCCCTAGTTTTCTTAGGATGGCACCATTAAAGCATCATTCTAGCCAAATTGAATTTTTGAATAGAAACTTGTATGATGATTTCCTAGATCAATTGTCGTTGTCAACAAATGATAGGAAAAAGGGGTTGGTCCTAATGCGAGGAAAAACCCTTGGGGAGGGGTTAGTGTATATTTTTTTTAATATAGTTGATGCTAGGGTGTTGCTTAAGGGCTTGGAGATGTTCAAATTATGGTTTGGACAAAGAAATCTGCCTCATCCTTTCTCAAATGGTTGGATTTATGACATGGGAAATTGGTAGTTCCAAATGTGTTTCCTAATGCAGATTTTCTCAAGGTAGTGGCCGCAAGGTATGATCCTATCACATGGGTGGTTAGGGATAATGATGGAAGGGCTTTGCTGAATATTAATAGAGAGGAATTTCGACAAGTCTTTCATTTGAGTGAGCCACGTGAATTCTTGGTCCCTATCGAGATTGTAGGAATGAAACAGGAATATGGGAAGATAAAGTCCCTTTTTAGAGCTAAGATGCTCCCACCTCATTTGGCCAGGGCAGGAGGTTCAAGTGTTCATATCAGCCCTAGTGATCAGGAGCCTTTCCAACTGGATTGCTTTTCCAAGCACTTCCTGGCTACTTTCTATTCATTATGCAAAATTTTGGGTTTTAGCCCTAATACCATGATGCCAATAGCGGTTATGTTCATGGGAGTACAAATAAAACACCCAAATTTATCTGTAGTGTATGATTTTGATTCTTTCCTGGCTAAGAAGATACACAAAGGGTTATTAAAACTACAGCAAAATGATACAAGCACCCTCTTTTATTGGTATTCTATGCTTATGCACATGTTTTTGTTCAAAAATGTTGATTTTTTCTCTAAGAAAATGAGATTGAATCGATTGGTCAATGAAGAAAGGTTTTCGGTACAAGTTTGGGTTGCTAAGCTTTCACACAATAGAGAGAACGCCAACTATGTATAGTTTGACAACTGCTTTGCATCAAGATTGAGAGCTAGATTGATGGTAAATTTACCTAGGGTTCCTATGGAATTGTATGATTTTCTTAGGCCCGAGCAGAGGAGGCTTGATTTGAAGATTTGCCACAATTGGGGTGATATTATCCCATATCCAATCAGCACTATTTTGAGGGTATATGGTTTTCATCAGACCCCACATATCCTGCCTTATAATGTGCCATCAAGGATTGGATTTTTCGAGGTGATGTGGCAGATTGGATGCATTCATGAAGATAACCTCACTAGAAAGGGTAAGCAGACTTTCTACCCTGATTATATGGTGGTTTCTGATTTTGTTGTTTCAAAGGGAGGTTGGGTGTATTTTGGAAAATTCTATGATTTGTACCATTTAAGTTTGGGTCCTAGGAGGTACTGTGATCCTGAGGGTTTCTTTGCTCTATTTAGACAAAGAATAAAAGGTGCTAAATTTATTCAAGAATTTAATTTTCTTGAGGACCTGATTAGAAATGAGTTTGATTTGAATAGGCAGGAATTAAATAAAGAAAAATGGGCAGCCTATGATAAGCTATTGGCTATTGTACACAAGATGGATCCAAAATATGATCCATTGATGGAATTCAATCCTTACCATATTAAGAAGATTGTTTTTTTGATGGGGAATTTCAAGGAAATCATGGGCATTCTAATGACAAAGAAAATAAATCTGGGGTTGGATTTGGGTATACAAGAACAAGCTACAAGGCCATTCGAAGAAAGGCCAACTTACCAACCTCCAGATGACAAGCCTATTTACAAGAGAAAAAGGGATGATAGTAATGATGAAGAAGAAAGAGATAGAAAAGGAAAATAGGTAATGAAGTTGCATGAACAACCAAGATCACATCTTAAAACACCTGGGGCTATAAAAATAATTGATCTTGATTCATCACCTGAGAGGATTCCTTCACCACCACCATCATCGCCAAGCCCCAAGAGGCGAAGGATCAAATGATCCCATGAGGACTTGGTGGGTGAAATTATTGTTACTGACCAAGATATGTAAATGGGCATGCCTTCCCCTCCACAACCAGTTGAGTTAATTTTATCAGACCTGGAAATGAAGGGAAAATGTGTACAGGATGCAAGAATGGAGGCTTGTAAATAATTCTTGGATGATGACTCTTTTGTGAAAACACCAGTCTTCTTGCAACTGGTATGGAGGATGAAGTTGGAGGAATATCAAGAGAAGTGCAAGAACAGAAGAGAACAAAGGCCTGGTAGGTCAGATTAGGAAAATGATGATGAAGTGAAGGTTGAAATGATGAATGAATTCAAGGACATCACTCCAGAAGAAGGGAGAAATTTGGTCAATCAAGGTGGTGTCTTGATTCTACCTGAGTGGGATATTATTGATGCAATGGCTTTAAATGTTATTTTGAAGTCCAAACATCCCCTCCATAATTCAGAAGAAGTTAAGGTAGAATTGCAAGACTCTACTTTTAGTGAGGAATATGAAACCTTGGCAATATGGGCTTTGGCCCCACAAGGAAGAAAGCCAAGTATAACTCATATTAACCCAAATTTGAGGGGAGGGTTAATAATAAAAAAAATATTCAAAGACTTCAACCACAGAGGCTACAAATTTAATTGTGAATGTGGCCAAATTGGTACAAAAGATTGCAGAGAGAGAGGAAGTTGAGAAAAGGAGTCTTATGGAAAAGTATAACTTTATGATTGGGGAGTATGATAAGATGTAGCAAAGGAATATTGAGCTGAAAACAGAAATGGAAAGGTTAAAGTGCAGGTAGATTGGGGAAGCATCAATTTCTCCTGTGATTAAATCATTGCCTTCCACATTAGGGTCATTGCTTCTTGTTTCCCCATTGTTTCCACATCGGGATCTCCCGGTCAGAATCCTTCCCTTAGTCTAACATTGGAGCCAATTGAGGAGTTAGAGTGTTTTGTTGATCCACTAAAGAAGCAGTTAATGCAGAAAATTACAGAGCTAAAGGACTCTCTGAAGGTAAATTAGGAGAGGGTAGTTTTAAGACAAAAGGAAATTGTAACCATTGTTTTGCAGCATTTGAATGAAAAGGTTGATGATAAATTGTTAAATGTATATTCTTCTTATTCTTTATTAGTAGGTGCAATAAAGAATATTCACAGGGATCAGGAAGTAGTAATACCATTGATTGAGAAGTGGATCCCTAGGACCAATGACTTGGATGTAATGTATAAGGCCTCAAGATTTGATGTCAATAATAGGCCACAATCATTGAGACCTACTCAAGTGTTGGTTAAATCATTGCAAGGTTTTCAAGACTTACCGAATGATTTGAGTAGGAAGATCAAGGAATTGGTGAAGAGTTTTGATGATTGGAGTGACACACTATTGCCTGGTATAATTGATAAGCAAGGTAATATCAGGTCACTTCAACAATGTAAGGATCAGGCTAATAGGGTCATCAATGCTCAAATTGTTTTAATTTGTGATGGCTCAGATTTTGATCTATTAGTGAGTTGTATGGATAAAATCATCAACACCAGTTCATTTCTTGAGTTTTTTTAGCATGAGGCAAACCAGGTGGCAGTTAAATATACACCTTATAGTGTCAAAGTAAATGAGGTAATCAGTTTTGATTGGCCAAGTGATGAAGAATACCAGCGATGGGTGGACACATATTTAACTGAAGAGGAGTAAAGGTGGGAGTAAGCTGCTAATAGTTAATCAATCAACTGTTGTAGTTATAAAAATTTCTAGTTTTGTTTTGGTGGCAGTCTAAGCGTGAAGTTCTTGAAGATTTTTTTTTGCATCAAAACATCCTTAATGGGAAAGATAGGAATGAACAAGAAGATTCTCTAGGGGAGGTATCTGTTGTAACCAATTTTTAAAATGTCACAAAGTTATCCAAGTGGCTAGTGAGATGTGTGCTCTCTGGCCCGATGCTTGTTTGCTCCTTCATTTTCTATAAGAAGTATTTCAAGGCCATAAGTATGGGTAGCAAGTTAGAAATTTCTAGTCAAGCCTAGGTGAATTTGCAAACCAATTGTAAAGTGTGATAGTTATAGAGAATTTGCAAGTTAGGTTTTGAGTCATTTTGTTTTAGATTTTGAATTCATGGAGATATAATGGTTTATGACAGTACTAGCATTTGAATTAAATTGATAAATTTGAGCTCATGTCTCTCTTGTGTACAATCATATTTGAATTTTGAATAAAGTGATCAAGGGTTAATTTGTTCATCTCACTATTGTGGTGTGTGCAATTCTTATTTTAGCTTTAATTCAAGGAATTAATTAAAATTCTTAAATGAGATTGTAGGCTATTATATTTTGTACAAGGATTTGATAAGTAGTATTGAGTTAGGGTACATATTGGTGATATTGTAAGGAAATGTTGTCAAAGATCTTATATGCTATGTGTTGAATCTGTTATAAACCCTTAGGTGTTTGTGAATTTGACTCCTCCAATGGAAATTAGGCACTGATCTAAGTTGTACCTATTTGTGAGATTCAGTATTTGTTTGTGTTCTCCTGGAGCTTTCTACAAATTGAAAATCAATGAATATCTTTTACTTTGAGGTATTTTTGTTACCATCTCACACTCCAAATGGTTCATATTATTGATGAACAACCAATTCTATTCAGTATTATTCCATTCTCTTGAGCTATTATGTGATATTATTTGTAATTATTAATGTTGTTTATGATAATGGTGCAGAGGTTGTAAACACATTAATGGATCACCCTCCTGGGTCTTGCAAAGCCCAAAGTGTAGGAGTTCTTTAAAATCCTTGTCAGTTGGTCCAAGTCCTTTGAGCTTCCCTTGATTGGAATTGGAAATTCCATAGGTAGATTATAAGATCAACCGGTTTACAGTAAAAATAACCAGCAATGTGGAGATAGAGATAAGTATATAGGGAAGGAGAGATAGAGAGTAGAGAGGAAATGAGAGAGAGGAGGAAGATTGGGAGATTGAGGGAGAGGGAGAGAGAGGGAAGGATGGAGGGAGATTTAGAGATTGAGAGAAAGAAATAGAGATAAGTATATATAGAAGGAGAGATATAGATGGGGAGGAGGGAGGGATAAGTAGAGATATATATAGAGAGAGAGGGAGAGACAGGGAGGGAGAGAGAGGTGATAGAGAGAAAGGTGATATAGAGAGAGGGGGAAGGGAAGTGAGATAGAGAGAATGAGAGAGGGAGAGAGGGGGAGGAGAAAGGTGGAGAGATTGAGAGAGAGGAGGGAGGGAGATAGAGTGAGGTAGAGGGATAGGTTAAATATAGAGAAGTAGATAGGGAAGGTGGGTGGGAGGATGGAAGAGAGAGGTGAGATAGAGAGAGAGAGGTGATATATATAGAGAGAGAGAGAGGTAGCATTAAATAGGGAAGGAGGGATGGAGTGAGAGATAGTGGTGAGATAAAGAGAAGTATATAGGGAAGGAGAGGGAGAGGAGAAAGGTGGGGAGATTGAGAGATAGGTGGAGAGAGAGGAGGGAGGGAGAGAGAGAGATAGAGAAGTATATAAGGAATGAGATATAGAGGAGTAGAGAGAGGGAGAGAGATGGGGGAGGGAGAGAGTGTGTGTGAGAGAGAGAAACACAAAGGGGAGGAAGAAGGTTAGGATATTGAGAGAGAGGGAGAGAGAGAGAGAAGGAATGAGAGAGATATGGAATTAGGGAGTGATAGGTAGAGATAAGTATATAGGGGAGGAGATATGGAGAGGGGGGAGGGAGGGAGAAGTAGAGATATGGAGAGATAGGGAGGGAGAGAGAGAGGTGAGATATGGAGAGAGGAGGGAGGGAGAGAGATAGAGAGAACTAGAGAAGGGAGGAGGGAGGGAGAGAGGGAGAGAGAAGTGCAATAAAGAGAATGAGAGAGGGGGGGAAGGAGGAAGGTAGAGATATTGAGAGAGAGAGAGAGGAGGGAGGGTGAGAGATAGGAAGAGAGGGATAGATTAGATAGAGAGAAGTAGAAAGGGAAGGTGGTTGGGATGAAGAAAGAGAGAGAGATGAAAGGAGGAAGGTGGAGAGATTGAGAGAGAGAGAGGAGGGAGGGAGAGAGAGAGAGAGAGAGAGAGAGGTAGAGAGGGATACGTTAGATAGAGTGAAGTAGAGAGGGAAGGTGGGTGGGAGGAAGGAAGAGAGAGAGATGGGGAGAGAGAAATCTAGAGAGGGAAGGAGGGGAGGGATGGAGGGAGAGAGAGAGGTTAGATAGATAGAAGTATAGAGGGAAGGAGAGAGTGTGAGAGAGAGGTCTAGAGCATAAGGGATAAAAAAAGAGTGAGGTAGAGAGAGATGATACAACTTTCTGATTACTAAAATATGACCTCCTAATTATTGAAATTTGACATGATTACTAGAATTTGACTAAGTCTGAAATTTGTGAGATCTTTCAAAAACTGTAATTTTCATTATAACTCTTAGATATCTGAAACCACTCTCAAACATCCTCAAACTATATACATGAAATATAACTTAAAGTATAAGAAATTAAATGTCCATATGTAATTTTCATCTTTTAAATATTTATTTCATGTATATAGTTTTCTTAAAAGATAACAAGAAGAAAGAGAAAAAAAAGAGAAGAAAAAAATTCAATGTACACCGAAATGCGATCGTGTTATGATGATGCTATTTGGAATTCAAAAAAACATGCATTTCTTGAATTCAAAAATGTGCGATTTTTGAAATTCAAACCATAACACGAGCGCATTATAACACACTCACATTTTGGCTTGGTAATGGCTAAGCCTAGGCTCTATAATTACCAACCCATAACACAAGCATGTTTTAGTGAAATGCGCTCATTTTTTCACTATTTCGGGATGAAAAAGTGAATTGGCCACTTTTTTGCCCCTCATCTTTTTGCACTCACCCCATATGTCTTGTATGATTATAATTTCCCTACTTATGGGCATAATCTAAGGAAAAAAAATAAAACCTTTGATAAGCATATTAGTTACCCTCCTAATATCTCTTCCATTTGTCACAATTTTATAGTGCAAGAGAATGCAATCATGGATAATCATGACAATCATAGTTGTTCTTCTCCAGATACCTCTCCCATTTGTGATGAAGGTATCTTGGTTTTAGAAGATACAATCATTGAGTGTCATGAGAATATTATTTTTTTGTCTCCCCATATCTCTCCTATTGGGGAAGATATTGTTGGTCATAAATATGACAAGATGGCTTAGTTAGATGAACATTCTAAGGTCACCTTAGATTCCCACTCTATAGGATATTATCAACAAAAATTCAAATCCACTGAGGTTATGAATGCATAATTGGTCATTAGGTCTCCCTTGATTATTGAACTTCCTAAAACTCCTCTTGGACCTCCTAAGATTCCTTTGATAATTGAGCTTCCTAAACCAATTCTAATTATAGGGCTTCCTAAACCTCATGGCCATATCCTAATTTTTGAAAAACAACTTACTAGTAATCATGTGTCATAGCAACCAAGCTATCACACCATTGCTCACACATATAAATTTAGGAATAACAAGCAACCAAAACAAACTCCAACATCCATTCCATTTCCTCAACCATATCTCCCACCCACACCCAATATTTCATAGTGTAGTGGTAAAGAATATGATCTTGTTGAACAACTTTGTGACACTCCAAAGATATCATTATGGGATTCGATTCAAACATTGCTAGCTTATCATTACATGATTCAAAATTATTTGCAACAAGTTGTTGTCCTTCCTAGTGTGCAACCAACTAATGTGGCATCTTTGATTGAGAACATGAATAAACCTATTTTGGACATTGTTTTTCATCAAAGTTAATTACCTCCTTTGGAAACACAAAAACAAAATGGTGCTTTGATGATAGTGTCTATTATTAACAAGTTTGGGATTAGGCATACTCTCATTGATAATGGTTTAGTACTAAATTTTTGTAGTGAGCACCTTTTTGGATAAAATTGGTATAGATAAGATAAATATTCAACCAATTGAGTGGTTTATTCATTGTTTTGATAATGTATTAAAATAACCACTTCCAATGTGATAACATTACCTATAAAATTTAGTAAGGTTACATTATAAACTCCTATCCATTTCATGCCCAATGATCTTTCCTATAATCTTCTCTTCGGTGGACCATGGATTCATGAAATGAATTTCATGCCTTCAATGTTACATTTTCTATTGAAATACACTTACACAAACAAGGTATACATGATAAAATCCAATCCTCAATATGATGATTTTTTGCATACTAAAACAAGAATGAAAAATCCTCTTATAACACTGACACCAACTACAAAAGTGGAACCTTTACAATTTAAGGATAAGGATAAGTTCCTTTCACACATGATAATGTTGTTGGAAGATAATTGGATATCATTAGATTTCACACCTAAATGTGATGGGGAATACGATATTATACAATTAAAGTCAAGAAAAGATAATGAAGCAACAATGGTATCAGCACAATCTAACATTGAGTTATCAAAACCATCCAATTCCATAACTGCTAACAAGGAAGACAACACAAATTACACATCCACATATGTTGAGAAAGATCATGAAAAGTCACCTTCTTAAAAAGAGATGAAAGCACTTTATGAAAAAGGCTATGATATTTTGAAACAATTTGGCTATAATTCAAAAGGATTTGATGTTAGAGAACAAGGTATTTGTGTCCCCATAGAGCCTAAAACATAGGAAATAACAAGAAGTCTCTATTATTTTCCTTCAAAATAAATGAATGAATCAAAGAAACCTCTACTTGATATCAATGTCATTATGTAAAACACTCTTGGGATAAATATAAATAATAGTCACGATATTGCTTCATCTTCAAACACATGTTTTAGTGATGATTTGGGCTCATTATATTTTACACCCTCCTCTATGGGAGAGTACAAAATCTCACAATATAAACCTAAAACTTCTTGTGTATGTATGACATCTTGTAGTAGCAAGAAATATTTTTTTAGCAAAAGAAAGGAATGTCTTCTACTATTGATCAAGAGAGTACCTTGTCGAGGCTTTTTCAAGCCCACTAGATATCTCTCCCTCCAAGAACAACAAATAAATTATATAACAAAATCTCATCGTGTGCATATCATCGAGTCCATGGTCATTCTACCAATGAGTGTAAGTCCTTAAGTACTAAAATACATCTTAAGGGTTGTGATGCTCTTCCTTGTTGTTATGCACCTAATCCCTCCAATCAATAATGACCTTCATCTTATCATTTTGATCATCATTATGTGGCATTGGTAACTTTACATATTATTCTCATTTCCATTCATGTTAGTACAATCTTTAAGTGAACCGATGGTTTTTCTTGGCAGGAACATGATAGTCCTTGGTGTGGTTGTCCTTGTATCTTTGCTTAGGGAGCAAGGATAACTAGTTTTATGTGTTGGAGAATGGAAATTTAGTATCAAATTATTAGGGGTGGCAGATAGAGGCACTTATATTAACCGGTTACTCATGGTTATATCAATTGTTCAAGTTTGTTTCCATGCATCCTCTCTTCCTTTATATTGTTTCCATGCTTAATGATAATTGATCAAGTTTTTTGCATCATCTTGTCTCCATATGGTATCAAAGACTATTTGAATGCTTGTGTGTTGCAATATGTAAAGCAATAGAAGAGGTTTGGCAAGGACGGTGTGGATTATTTATCATTGGTTCCACTTTGGTGTATCTTTGTTGAGGTACCTTGCATATGTTTTATCATTATGGCCAGCGCCTTGTTAAGACAATGATATTGCCACTGCTATCCATTATTATCTATCAACTTATGAATTCATATACATGGCATGAAAGACATTGAAGATGTTCACAATATCAATGGCATAGACTTGGAACCAAATTGTTGAGAATCTTGGTCACATTGCTCCCTCCAAAGATCTTGTGAAAAATCTCAAACTTGTGAGGTTCTTTTGATGGAAAATAAGGTGCAAATACGCATTTTGATGTGCACTTCCTCCTTAGGAACTTATAGACCACATAGGGCAAGTTTGATGAGATAGTTTGATATAAAACATTGTGAAAGAAGTGTTCAAGGGAATATGTTGGTAAAGGGTATAGTGCAATGTTCCATTTTTTTATAAATCTGAAGATTCGATAGCTTTTATGCATTTGGTCTTGGCATGAAAGGTACACAACTGGAATTTTCAATATTTGCATTGATATAGGTAAATATAATACTAGAATTATTCATTTAAACAATGACAAAGAGGCTTTGAAAAATAATAAAGAGGCTTTATGGGTATTTAATTTGAGGTCAATGTTTTGCTTATAGTCATTAAATTGCTCAATTCAAGGGAAGACGGTGATAAAATTAGGTTAGTTTGTTTCATGTTTCATGTTGGGATAGATATTTAAATAAGTTTGTTGCTTGGAATAAAGTATTACCAGGTCTTCAATTTGGTTTCTTAAAGTGGAGATTGTTGTCTTAACTTATTGAGGATGTGATCTATATTACTTTGAGAAATGAGACTAGAATAAACAAAGTTGTATATTCAAACATGATGATTTTTATGGGAGATGTGGTTATTGTTCATGAATGCCCTAATGTTACATATGGAAAGTGTATTCATGTTATTCCTATTGATAATACCATCAAGAGTGTCACTAGGAATTTGTTTGATGCCTATATAAAGCCCTATTTGTTGAAAGATTATCATCTAGTGGGAAAAGGAGATATTGTGTTTGTAAGAAGTGAGATGTATAGAATGTACTTCAAGGTAGTTGAGATATATCATAGAGAATGTTGTGTTATTTTTTTAAATATTAAATTATTCTATGAGGCTCCACCAAATGGTATTTTTGATTGGGATTTCAATGGTTGTGGTGTTTCCTTTGGTACTACTCTTGGAGGTTGAGGACTAACAAATGTCATATTGGAGGTTGCTAGCACTAGATGATGGGAGAATTTCCATCATCTCAAGTTAGCTTCTCGCTTTGAGATGATGCTTTGTATGAGAAGCATTTTTTTCTTTAAAGTTTCTTGTTTTTCCTTGTTGTTGCTGACAGATTTGAAGAATATGTATATTTTGAAGTCTGATTTTTGGAGATCGGTAAGGGTTTTGGTGTAGAGATCAATACATGGATGGTTTCCTAGCAAGAACTTGATGTTTTGATCCAAACTATACCCTTCCAAGGGTCATCAGACAACTTGATGGAGCTATGTGTTTAGAGAGCTCAATCTAGATTTTTGTCAAATAATTCAAGGAATTTGTGATTTAGGAGCTCATGGGAGGGAAGAACTTAGGAATTTGACTAGGGGCTACACCTTTATGAGAGAGTTAAGAGATAGCTTTATGGAGCTCCACTTGATTCAAGATTTTTTTCTTCAAGTAAGATCTTCATAAAGATGTATATACATTTTGCAATCAACAAGTTTTGTTATGTAAGCCTTAAGGGGGGTACCTTGGAAAAGTGAATAAGAGCTTTTAGGGGATACATTTATAGGAACAATGTAATAAGGGGGGAATGTTGGTGAATATAAAATTAGTATCACATTGTTATGGATGGTAGATAGAGGCAAATATATTAACTAGTTACTCATGGTTATATCAATTGTTCAAATGTTTCACATGCATCCTATCTTCCTTTATATTATTTCCATGCTTAATGATTTGATCGTGTTTGTTGCGTCATCTTGTCTTCATTATGATGTGTGCATACTTGTCAAGGATCCCCTCTTCCCCTGTTTCTACATAAAATACCAACATAGCAAGTATGTTGGCATTTTTAAGTGAGGGGGCATATATTAACCTTATTCATTTTGTCTTGTGATATTTGACTTATTGACATACCCCTATGGTGGTGGCATTATTTGTAACACCCCTTGAGGCCTGGTTACCAATTCATCTACTATGAAATTGAACCTTTTTATTTCATGCAACCTATCATAATACAGCTTGTCGGCCATGTTTATTATTTTTGGCTTCACTTTATTCATGGGTTGAACCTATTGTAAGCATTGGCATAGAATTGATCAGATTTTATGATTACACACATTGTAGAGCTAGTGTGTGTTTCTCATCCTTTGGGGCTCATCTTGTGAACAAAAAACTTCACTAGCCCTTGTGAGCATATTTTATGGACATACAACATAGGCTTGCTAGTCCATACTTTTTCCTTCTTGCACTATATTTTTAGCATTGTACATATTGGTGTACCTTGTTTTGCTGCTATACATGTGTGTGTTATTTTGTGCCTAAATGTTGGTTTTTCATGAGATCGTAGATCTTGGGGGCTTGATCACTTTCCTTGATTCTTTTTCATATTATCTTTCAAATAGTTGTACAATTAGACCTCCCTTGACATATATTTCTCAACTTTAGTGTGAGTCTGAGCATAATTTCATACTCTCACTAAAGTGGGGGCTAAATGTAGTGTAAAAAATTGTATTCCTTTACAATTTCACACTTTATTTTGGTCCCTTAATTTCTTTGACTTAATTAATCTTCTAATTTTCCAAATTATGCATTCCAAAGCTTTTTTCTTACCGTTTTCTAAAAGGGGAACCAACATTAAATAAATGTATTTAATAATTTAATTGACATGGATTATTTGTGTCCTAGAAATATAGGCTAGTACCCATTCACCCATGGGTGAATGGTGCCCTCTATGGGATAGGACCCAATTTAAAATGTATTTTTGGTAGCCTTTTAATGATCCAAATTCAAATTGTAAGTGTCAAAATTTAGAATCTAATTTTCAAGAAATTAGATAAACACCTATAAATAAATAGTTATTTTATCATTTAAAATCTAAGAGCTAGAAGAATACACTTTATGAGATAAATTAAAGAGAAAATTTTATTTTCAAGAGAATTCCAAAGTAGAATTATTATTCACAGTAGCAATCAAGATCCTAACATCATTTCAAAGTCATGTGTGTTCATGTTGTGAAGGCTAACAAGCATTGTAGGTCTTCATGCATTCAATAATTCAAGAAAAACAAGAAATAAAGATCCAATTCCTTTGAAGAGATGTGTATGAATTCAGTCCTTCAAGGAATCCATTGAAGGGTGGTGAGTTGCAACAAGTGTACATTCATCATTTCCTTCTGTTGGATATAAGTCACACCCGGACTGATGATGGGCTGGCCAAGGGACGTGTCTCTTTATATACCTTTCTATCATAGCAAACAGTCATTTTATCTTAACTGATGCTAATAACTTTAACACTCCCTATTAGCTAGGGAAGATAAACTCCAAAAGTGATATCACCTAACTCGTGATATTAGAAGATATGGTATGCTTCTAAAAGTATCAAGTCACATGACATTCTTCATAACACATTTTCTTTATTAAAAAACTCCCTCTTAGCTTAAGAAAATTAACTTCCACCAAGAAAAAGTGATATCACCTAACTCGTGATATCAAAAGATATGGTATGCTTCTGAAAGTGTCAAGTCACATGACATTCTTCATAACACATCTTCATTATTCAACACTCCCTCTTTAACTAGGGAGGATAACTTCCATCAAGTAAACATGATATCACCTAACTCGTGATATCAGAAGATATGGTATGCTTCTAAAAGTGTCAAGTCACATGACATTCTTCATAACACATCTTCATTATGGTATGTGCACTGACATCAAGTCACATGATGTCTACCATAATTCATGGCATATCCACGGATATAAATATCCACCATGATTATCTCTTAAGGATCACAATGATCTACAAATGATATCAAGTCTCATGATATCAATCAAAGTGTCCAAGAGATACTATCATGACATGTCCACAGATATCAAGTCACATGATATCTATCATGATAGTTTATCATTGTAGAGTCGTCACTTTACAATGTCAAATACAAGTGTTCATTATTAGAAAGATCGTCACCTTTCAATAATGTACACAGGGGGAGTGGGCCCATAAGGTCATGGAGTCACACACATGACAAAATATTTTACACATTAAACATCTTTATATATATATTAGTACAACTTATAAACAATTTGAATTTCAATATAATATCAAATTACATTTCAACCATACCAGTTTCTTCCTGAAGTGTTCTACCTTGATTCGGGAGAGAGGTGTGGTGACAATGTCTGTTGTTTGATCATTTGTACTAACATACTCCAACTGGATCACATTCCTTTATACCATGTCTCATAATGGTAGGGGATCTCAATGTGCTTAGATCAAGGAGTCCCACAAGCAATTTACGAAGCCAAACTGCTTCTCTTGCCCTCATAAAGGCTGCAATGTATTCAGTTTTTGTTGAGCTTTGTGCCACTGAAGACTATTTTTTGTAGATCCAAGAGATCATAGCCAATCCTAAACTGAAGCAACATCCTGATGTTCTTTTCTTGATCGGTTACACTCCTAGCCCAATCAAATCCAATAGTGCTTTGAAGATATCTCAATATATGTTTTACAGCCATAAGGTGAATTTCCTTTGGTTCGCACATGAATTGGTTTAGAGCATTCACTAGGACATTCCATTTGTTGGAGTGCTCTATCAACTGAGCTTCTGGCCTCTAGTGGCCATCCCATCATTAGTTCGGGTGTGGCTTATATCCAACACCCCCCCTTAAGCCACACAACGAGTGCTTGGGGCTCTTCTGAATTTAGATCCTGGGACCTATCATCTTGGAGTCTCTCAACATGATGCCTCATCTCAATCTCAGAGATGAATAAGGGCTTTCACCCCATATCTCTCTATCTCAGAGAATTATGCATTAAAACGAGTGATGATGTGACTCCCTCTGAGGCTCTAAGTACTTGCTTCAGCCTCCTAACCTCCTTATCCAAAATCGTCAACAATACTTGCTTTAGAGAGATGGTTTCTAACTCACACCTTTGTAGAGATTCAGGGTTGTTCTCTTCAACCTTCATCCCAAATCACTCTATTATGACAGGTTTGCGGAGCTACCAATGTTGAATCTAGGTTGATTGACATGAGCAATTCTGATCTCAATTTCTGAAGAGGTACTTCAAGGATTTAGCATCTAGCCTTGCAACATTACAACCCTTACTTGTTCTCAACAAGACATAGAGCTCCCTCTGAAGGTTAATGTTTCCTTTTCAAAAGATATCTTCAGCCATTCACACAATCTCAAGGTTGCAAGCAGTGTCTCCATTTTTCAACCTACAGGATGCATCAAGCTCTTCTTGGAAGCAATCTCTTTCATTTCTTTATCCGACCTAAAAGCATTAAGAAGAGATTACTAATAGTTCATGAGAGTCAACTATCTCAAACAAGA
Organism: Sequoiadendron giganteum; assembly: GCA_007115665.2. Classification (NCBI taxonomy): domain Eukaryota; kingdom Viridiplantae; phylum Streptophyta; class Pinopsida; order Cupressales; family Cupressaceae; genus Sequoiadendron; species Sequoiadendron giganteum. The sequence continues at coordinate 168,564,398 of CM021102.1, read as the reverse complement.
AATACCATTGCTAGAAGCATACATGATTGACTATCTCAATGTAATAGCATGATTTAATAACTACATAACAATTCAGGAACATTATTTAACCATGCAATACTTATCTCATTAAAATTAGAATCATGTATGCAAAAATGAGGAATTGATATCAACGATCACAATATCTGCTCTCTCCACCCTTTGCAGTGGCGTCGATTGCAACTTCTCTGATTATAAAAACAACAACTATCAAAATGAACACATCTGCTCTTATCACACTACAAGGTACTGCCCCTCCACTATCTTAGTGACATCACTTTCAATCCTCATCACACTACCATACAGCCTTTGTTTAAAGCTTGTCTTGCCTGAACTTTATTGAAATCAACTCAAACGTTCCCAGATGACCAGAGACAATTTTCCATGATTCAATTCCTGTGCACAGAGTGATGACTCAAGGAAGTTGACACAGCCAGATAGAGAACTCCACCAAAGAACCAGATGTGAAGGAAACCATAATCATATATAGCAAAGACAGAAGCAAATAATGACAGTTGACTCAGAATTCATTCTTTTTTTTCTTTTTTTCTTTTTTTTTCTTTTTTTTTACATCACACAACCCATTCTATATCTAAGCAACCTCGAAAAACCCATTCTTCATACTAACATCCCTTGTGTGAATCATAGACTTGAGTCGTCTATAAAGATCTCGGCTCATAGAATCAAAATACTACCAGCCTTTATCTACCAAGCTAGTACGACTGTATGCAGACTTGACACCGATGAAAGTAATGTGATCAAGCTTTACACTTGCTCACACTTAAAGCACAAGTTGGTTTGACCACATGAGATCCACAACAACACCCATGTCACTAATTTGTAGAGTAATTGATATGACCAGTCAAATTCCTTATATATAGATCTCTGAATAGGTCAATATCCAACTCAAATAATTTGGACCCAATAGCAATACACCCGATCACACTAAGCCATCAACCACCCAGCGTGCGTCATCGACCATCCCACTTTGTGCATATCCTGACACCATGACCGTCCATGAGACCACATTCCACATAGACATTATGCGGTGGCTCTGTCATCATCCTAGAACATTCTCGATATCGGACGCACATCGGGAACATCAGCGGCACTGGTAGTCGCTCCAAACGTGAAATGACATTCTCAGAGTTGGATGTCCGTCCCAAAATGGACTTGGGAACACTCCATAAGAATGATTCAATGTCACTTCCTAATGCCAATCACATAGACAAAAAATGGATCGTGGTTTCCATCAGGATGGACTTGCATCTTAATTTTACCACAGTTGTCGGTGATGTGGACTCTTCGTCAAGGTGCATGAGTTGATTCTCCAAACCATGAATTGACTTGAATGTTTCTTCATCGACATTGTGAATCTACAAATGTATCTCCTTGAGCACGGTCAGAGCCAGAGGCTCAACCAGATCATTGCCCAATAATAAGTGATAAGACATCATCCCCGTTGGATGTTGTATGAGGATGACACTCAAATTTTCCCGACCACGGGCTAAAATAATACGGCAGCGACACTCCTTCATTTGTGACTCTTAGAGCTTAGATAATCTCTAGATAGATAATTCTCCATCGGTAACCTCTTTCATGAATTTGTCTATATGTACCCCAGAGATCAAGAAGTAAATCAAATCTTTCCAAACGTGGCTCTGATACCATGTTAATGTTCAAATTAAATTCCTTCAGTTGTGAATGTCGATCCTCCAATAGTGAAGCATCTGTAGATTTCCATATCTTACTAAGGAGGAATGAGTGGGTATAAGTATTAAAGTGGGAGACGTGTCCCATGAGTGGATGTGTGGAGACACATCGGCTCAAGGGACGTGTCTCTTTATATGCCTTTCTATCATAGCAAATAGTCATTTTATCTTAATTGATGCTAATAACTTTAACACCTTCCTTTTCCATTCAAGTTTTTCTATCAATAGAATTTCCATTTTGGAAGTAGGAACACTATTCATTGGGTTTGACTAAGGCAAATCCCTATATAGCACCAACAAAAAGATATTCCCTCTCTATGTATGTGCAAGTTAAGAGTTGAAGAAGGATTGGAAAGATCTTAAAGAGTAAGTTTGCATTGTTTCATTTATTGTCATCATTAGATTGCAACGTACGGAAACTAAGTTGTAGAATTTATTTCCATCATTCCAACATATTTGAAAAGGGAAAATAGAAGCTCAGATCCAGCACTAGAGGACCCCAAAATTTGATCTGAAAGGCCCTAAAAAGACACATTTCCCTTGGGCGACCTGGTCCTTGTAGGCACCCAAAACCAATTTTTCTAAGTAGGTTTGTTGTCCTCTACGCTTTGCAAATCCACTTGCGATTTTTTATTTTTGTCTATCAATTATCAAGATCTTTTATTATTCATATTAGGGAATATAGGATCATTAAGTTAATCGATCCAAAATATTTCCAATCCAGTCCTATCCCCCTTAAGATATAGATCTAGGTCTAGTTGGCTCACCATTAAGGTTGATAGTCAATCAATTCACCTTGTTGATCTATATCCCAATGAAAATTATAAAAATGTGACAATGGCCCTAGGTTATGAGTACTAATCTTAGAGTCACCACATTTTTATGTTTCAAAGTGATATTTAGAGTATTTGAAACTTCATTTATAAATAAACTAATCCCTTTTGTGTGTTCTTCCTAAACCCAAGTACTTACCAATATAACACTAATTAAATTATGCCCTTTCTCATAATAATAAAATCATATATATGGGGGGTCACACTTCGGTTATTTAAGAACCCCAAATATGTATGCACATGATAAGGTATCTCTTTAGAGGTGAAAAACAAATATATCCTTAGTTTTGTATGCTATTGTCATAAATAACATGAAAATTTGGGTGACTAAGACAAAATTAGTCTCAATGTTAGGATACAGGGAGTCTCAATGTTAGAATAGAATTAATCTCAATGAAACGCATCAAAGTCCATAGCAACATAAGTAATCTAAGGAGATTAATATCTATAAAATGTTTGGTTACCAAGATAGAGGTAACTTTTGATATTATGCATCACCCCCAAAATATACAGATGCATACTTAGAAATGAATATCAATAAACATAGGATTACAAAACAAGCATTAACATTAATATTATGTATAATAAAAAAATTTATAGAAGCCATAAAAATTAGAGAACCAGTACATGGGACATGAGAGGAATCAATGAATTTAAAAAGGGTAATTTTGATTTGATGATATAGCAAAGTATACCTTGCTAAGAGATACAAGAAGATTATCTAAAGGTAAAATATACTAATATCGAATATAATATAGATAATTAACATCAATAATAGACTAAATCATATCTCATCAAAAGAAGAGAAAAGTCTATTTCGTGATTTCTTGGGTTCATATACGAGATTATTGTCACCATCATGGAAATAAGGGAGACATGGATCATAATAAGAGATAGTGATGGAATCTCTTTCAATAAGGTCTTGTATTTTATCTCTTAGCATTTAACATAGATTTCAAGCACATGACCCAACACCCTATGATATGTGAAAGATAGAAGTGTTAAATAATGATGCATAGGAAGTTTCTTATGTGTAGGAGGGGGAAGAGTGATAAATTAAGATTTGAAGGGAATATGTACGATATGTTTAAAATGATTAGAAAGTTTGATTTAGGATATTTTTCATGTTTAGATGGATTGGTAGAAGGGTAGCTATTTGGAAGAAATTCACTAGAAGGAGATGGTAATGTTTCTAGAATATGAAATGGTATGTAAGGGGTAGTGTTTAAAGAAGATGAGTAAATGTATTGATAGGGATCTATATTAAGGATATATTGCTCAAATAATGGATATGAAATAATGGTTAAATAATTATAAGAAGATTTAGTGTGTCCTCAATAGATAATGAAGACCCATAACTATGATGATGAGGAAGTGATCAATGATTCTATTATTATCAACAAAGGAGTATTCATTATCAAGTAGCGTATTATCATTGATAAAAAAAATAAAACATGGGTATGGGAGACATGATAAAGGTACAAGGATAATATAGGAGTATATCCTTATCAAGGAATTTATTGAAACAATGAATAGTCCTATTCTAAATAGAAACTAATCAAAAATATAAGCAAAAAAATAGTAGAATAACTAGAAATAAATAAAATGAGGAAACTAAGTAATATTAGGTCTAAAAGAGGAACCTAGAAGGAAGCTACACACATATTACAAAGGTAAACTTTACAAATAGAGGTTTATGGTGAAATTAGTTAGTATAGACATTAAAGTATCACCACATATCGACTCATTAAAATAATTCATCCTACCTTAATTATTCCACCTTCATCAAAATTAATCAATTAAAAATATTTATTATTTAATTAATTTTAAAAAATCATTTTTCATCAAGTATCCAAATATTTAAATAAATTGTGTTCTCGGAATTATTAAATAAATATAATCTCCACATATAATTAAATAAAAATTATGGTGTACACTAAATTTAGTTAATTAATTAATCAATTTAGTTGACTCACCAATCCACACATATGGACCTCTACCTTCATACTTCTTCCCACCACCATCCAGCACAAAAGGCTTGTGTCCTCAATACTCTTGCAACTCAAACTTATCACATTTGCGATAAAGACCACATCGACCTTGAAATTTCTCATCTCTATTGAGTTTTCAAGCTCAATGGATATTGGGATAAGGAAATCCTCAAAGCCTTTGATATTTCCAAAAATTGAGCCAACCTGTAATGCCCAAACAAATTCACTAAAATAAAATTAAAGACAAAATAAAATTTCAAATTTTGTTCACATACGCTTGCAAAACTCTCAAATTTGTATACCAAAGCATGTACTACATGAAAGCATACAAATTTCAACTAATTATAAACTATAATATTTTAGTTTGATAACTAAATTGCTTAGACAATCAAGGGTGGGGGATCAAAGGGAGACATTGAGTCCAAATCATTAAGGTGGACTTAGATAATTCAGCTAACTCTAGAACAATCACAAACATAGTACCAAACACATGATAACCAATAGAATACATAACAATGGTAATTCCCAAGTATAATAATAATATAACAAATCCTAGCAGCCAGACCTAGTCCTCAGGGGCTTGTCTCAGACGGCCTTGCCTACGTATATAATTCACAAAGGCATCGTAGTTTGACTTTTGAGTTTGGACCAACTGTTATTTGGTTGGTCTATATGGGAGAATAACCACAAGGTTCAAAAGGTATTTTGACTTCAATTACCATCATAAATCATTCACACCAATCCACACTTCAAAAAGGTATAACATAAGTTGAGATAAGAGTTCTTACCAGATACTCATACAAGGTTATTTAAATTTGGCTATAACATTGCAAGACTTAATTGGTGTCAGGGGAGAACTATATTATCAAGACACCCTAGCTTGACCCAATATGATAAAGACACAAGTAAATATTTATCTTATTTAACTTTTCTAAACCAACATAAGACATATCATTTGTACATAGATGAGACTCAAAGACAATTGAAATCTCGACTCCAAGAATATCAAAAGGAAAATTTAAATACACAAATTTGCCTAATACATGACATAGTTAAACCTATACACATAAGATACTTCTCTGTTTAAATAATTCTTCCTATATAATCCAAGACAATATCATCTATACAATCCAAAGCTAAATATTTAATAATTTAAACCCTACTCAAATTTTCCCATCATTAAGCTATCCATAATTCAAGTACTAAAGGTTTCACAAGCATTCATTCTTAACATAAGTTTCACAAATTATTATCGCACTATGATATTTTCCTCATCTATAGGATCAAGATACATTGATTTTTATGATCATCCCCCCCCCCCCCCTTTTTGAAATAAAACATCTAGTTCTAGTTGACTTGAAAAGGAAGAGTACTTGCATGACTCAATAAAAAATAGATATAAACAAATAAATTTATCCATAAGACCTTCATTTTATACAAAATACATATATACATGTATATATATTTTTATAATTGTGTTTACTATCCTCATTATTTATTTCCCTTGCATATACATAGTATGCTTATTTACTTAATTATTTGCTAATTCATTTTTTATTTATATTAAAATATATATAATTAATACTCTATAATTAATAACTATATTTACTCATATTTAATTTACTATGTAAAGAAATAAAAAGTAATTAAATAAATGAATAGGAGCTTCCCTTCTCTCTTTTGAAATACTAATATTCCATAATACTTATTCCTTTCTTTTTTTTTTTATTTATTTTATTTTATATTCCATCTTAATATAATATATTCCCCCTTCCAAAAGGAATAGGAATCAATTTTGTCTTCTTTTTTAAAATGATGAAATGGTCATAGAATTGTCTTATTTATAAGGAGGCTTTTTTTTATTCACTTATTTGTTTATTAAAGAGGCTTTTTAGAGAGGGGTTATGTGGAGGTTTCTATGGGATATCCTAAAGTCTATCCCATGGTAGGGGAGATGTACCAGTAGCTACTAGGGCTAACTTCGCACATTCGTATAGAGTGCAAAATAGGTTTGATTTCAATTTTATTTTTTTGGGCTTCTTCATAAGCGATTTAGGACCTTAAAAAGAAAAAAATGGCTTCTGGGTATTTAAAACATGCCTTGTGGAACCCATAAAGTGAAAGGTGTTCAAAAAGGGTGTTTTTAAACCTTCGTCCCATACATCTTTACCACTTCGCCAGTATCCGTTCATTAGACAAACAATAAAAACCCACAAAAATTTAAAGTGTTTTCAATAGTTTTCAATGTGTTTTATTTTTTTTGGTCAACTACACATTCAGTAGTGAATATATATTAGTGTAATTTTTAAATTTTTATTGGCATAATTAAAACAATGTAATGACTAAAATGTAAACGGTTATTGGGGGTCAAGTGAACAAGGAGTGAATGGGTATTGGATCATGGGCGGCAATTGGGTCTTTTCCCCTAATAGGCTATAAAATAGTTTTAGATCTTATCCTTACCATGCATTCCCATAAAACAAGATATATTTTAAAATCTTATCAATGACATTCTCGAAGTTAGTGACTACCCTAACTTTTCTAATATGTTTATTTTTGATTAGTTATTGTATTTCCCTAATATTGCATAAGCATAGAAAAGGAGTGGGAACTATTTGATAAAAAGACTCAACGAAATGTGGTCTCAATGGGCTATAACGATTGCAGGATATGCACAAAATGGACTTTATTGGAGAGACTTCAAAATTTTCAAGCAAATGCAATCGGTAGGTGTAAAGACAAATTCCACAACCTTTCTCAACCAAAATGGGAGCTTTGAAAAAAATGTAAACACATATGCAAGGCATGTGATCTATTTGACAGAATTCCTCAAAGAAAGTCTGACTCAGGGATCATTGCAGAATATGCGTAAATTTCATTTTTCGAAGGGGTTTTCCAGATTTTCAAAAAAATGCATCTGACAGATATGAAGGAAACACTCTAAATTTTTCTAACATCTAGCTCACCTGTGCCAAAATGGGATCTTTACACAGGTTACGAACATCCATCAAAGTATAGAGAAACATGCATACAAAATGCGGCAGCAGAGAGGGCAATGAATTGTTTGGCAAAATCCTCAATGAAATGTATCAAAAATGCGGAGGAAGAGACAAGGCGCATGAACTATTTGATAGAATGCCTCCAAGAAATTTTGGCTCATGGAGTACAACAATTACAGCAAGTGTACAAATTGGGTTTGTTTGAAAGGTCTGCGAACTCTTAAGCAAATGCAACTGTTAAGCAAATGCAACTGGCGGGTGTAAGGCTAGACCCACAACTTTTTCTAGCTAGCCCTACTATACTATCATGCTTGAATCATATTTTAAGTTTACTAAATGGTATCCAGATTTATTAACTTAAATTTTATTTTGCTGCACTTATTTTAGATTGCCAAGAATGTAAATATAATATAAATGTATTGCAAGGTGGGATTTATTCAAAATTGTCAATCTCTCACTAATATTTTTATGGAAAGAGAAATGATTCATAATAATGAATGACTAACAGGAAAGAAATAAACCTGGAAATATCTTCTCCTTGCACAGGGCAACCTTTATTTCCGCACATGCCTAAATTTGTCTACCTATGTGTATGCCTCCATGGCTGCAACTTGAACTTGGAATGGGTGAATCACATCACATCCACCCATTTTTAAATTTTAAAAACTTCTTGAAGGCTTCTCACAGTACTGTCTTATATTTTCATTGGGTTTTTTTTTTTTAAAGACCATCAGACTCTTTTCCATTACTTCTTTTAATCTTATCAAAACACCAACCCATCAAGATTCCATGTCCATAAATTTTAAGACCATTAAAATTAGTTGGCAGTGGTATGTGGATTGCACCAACTGTTATGCCTTACCCCTCATAGCGATCATTTATCGGATGCTCAATTCCTTCCCTCTCATAATGAAAGATAGATCTTAAATATCAGGGTCGTCAGAGCTCTTCAATTCTTGGGTTCCAAACAAGATTTTCCACAATCTTTCACATTAATTTCATTGACTGGCCAGACCTTTTTCTTTTCTTTTCTTTTTTTCTATTTAGATCTAACATGAATTTAATATCGAATCCTTTCACATATATATCAACTCAAATGTATTTAAAAATTTTCTTTTTGGGCTTTTAGAAATAAATCAGAACATATATGAAGTGACAACTAAGTTGTTAAGCTACCAAATTATTAGCTGGCAGGTAGCAGAGAGGGATTGCTAGAGGCGAAGCTACAAGTCACGTCAACCTGTGCTTTTGCATCTTTACTCTCCCATTTTTAATACATAGACTCTCCTTGATTATGATGAAAATAATAGTAATATCAATCATCGCGCTAGGCCTTTTTCAGTTGATGAAAACTATTCATTAACATATCCATTATGAGTTCAGCTCTATGTTGAAGATCAATGTAAATATTATTTATAAAATTCATTTTTAACTCAAATGGACAATCGTACATGTCTCCCATTTCTCTTCTTTTCGAATATAGCTTGCACATTCGCTAACTAGAGAAATGGAATTTATACTTTATTATTTAATTATAAATTCAACATTTCATCGTCATAAAACTAATATAAAATATAGGCAAACTTATTCTATTCCATTAAAGCGTTAGATTTTATCTATTTACTTTAGTTCCAAAATGTAAGCTTAGATTCTTGCATAAAAGAAGTATATAATAGAAGATATGTTGCACATATCTGATATTAATATTTTGTCATAGTATTGACAAGCTTGAATAATAAGCGACAAAGATGATGTGGCTTCTACAAAACATAGAATCATTATAATGTGATAAATCCTATATGGCTTACATGGCATAGTTGAAGATATCCACAATAACTATCATAACTGGAATCAATTGAATGAATAATAAAAAATAACAAAAATTCACTTCATATCTTAATCTCATTAAGTTAAGAAGTACCATAGAAATCTAAGATGTGTCTTACCTTTGCTCACTTTTTACCAAAATTATTTGACATTCTATCTCCTATATTTCGTACCAAAATTATTTAAATCACACGATAATGACAAATTCTTATTATACTTTCTATTTTAAAATATTGAACTACATACATCAATCCAAAATCAGCTTTCTTTTCACACAGAGTTAAACATAGACAAATAGTGACTCAATTTTACAAGAAGCTATAATTCTAGAGGAATCAATACAATCACGTAGAGAGTTATTTTTAAGGAAGCAATTTAATGAGTTCAAGAATTTTTTACTATGATAACATACTAAATGCTTAAATAAGGTTAAATATTGCATCCAGGATGTAACAATAACCACCTAATACCAACTAGGACTAATAAATGAAAACACATAGTCACTTTACTTATCACCTTGAATCTATCTAACAGTTTCGTTATAGGAATGCACATAAGAATATAGAGTAGAATGAGTCACACACAAGGAAGGGCCTTACCCAACCCTACCCCCAAACCTAATGGAACCAACGATTTCCACTTTGCCACCCTCCCCTATGTTGAAGGCCTCCCCAATAAGATTTCAAAAATTCTTTACAAGAAAGCTATTTATTGTGCCTTCAAACCCATATCCACCACAAGGAATCTCATCCCCTCCACCAAAGATCCCTTACCACTGCTTCTCTATGCTAGAGTGTACAAGATTGAGTGCTCTTGTGGGACCCCATATATCAGAGAAATGGGGCAATCCATCAACACTAGAATTAAAGAGAATTGTGCTAACATTAGACATGAGAGAATCTCTAAATCAGCCCTTGTAGAGCACTCCCATCACACCAAGCACCACATTTTCCTTGAGAACACACAAGTTGTGGTTAAGGAAGATATTTTTTTCAAGCGCAAACTTCAAGAAGCTATTACCATCAAAAATCACATCATCAGTCTCGATCGGGATGAAGGCTAGCAATTGATTCTAGAATGGCACCCTCTTTTAAACTCCCTCCATTCCACCCCTCCCCCCTAGTTTGTCCCCTCTCACCTTCTCCTTTACCCTTCTTCCCCCCACCCATCGACCCCCCTCCCCCCTCACCCTCAGTCACCCCCAGCCACCCCCTTATCTTTGTATTTTTCTCTTTTCCTTTGTGCAACCATAATTTTATTTGGTATTTTTCCTCTTTTTTGCATTTTATTACTCTTTTCTTGTTGTTTCTTTATTAATTAAAAAATTATTTTTAATCAATAGTTTATAGCATTTATTAAGTATTTAATAAGTTATTATTAATACCTTAATAGTGAATAATTATTTGGTTATTAATATCCTTCTATCTTTTTGCTTTTTCCTTTATCTATTATTTTTTAAGTTTTTCCTTAATTATCTAATTGTCTCTTAATAACTTTTTTTTTTTTTAATAATATTTTTGCTTTATATTACCTGTACAAGTTTGTTTATTAAGTTACTACTACTATTATTGTTTATAATTAAATAGGTTGTTTTCTTTTTATTGTGTTTTATTGTTGCTTTTTGCTTAGTAGTTTTTCCCCTATTGCACATTAATAGCAACCTTTTCTTTGTTGTAGTAATTTATAACTTGTGTTATATTATTACAACATTATCCTTGTTTTTTTTTCAAATTTTTTTTAATTTGTATCTTTGCTTATTTCTTGCAATCTTTTTAAATAGTTTTCTTTGTTTATTATTTAGTTAAATAGCCATTTTTTATCAAGTCTAATTTCTTTAATATCTTATCTTTTTAGTATTTATTACTTATTATTGGTGAATAGGTTTTTTGTATATCTTTTTTATGTGTCTTGGTTTTTGGTTAGCTTAATTTTTTGTTTATATTCATGTTTTATTATATTTTTTTAATTTTTAATTTCTTTTTTTTTCTCCTCTCATCTTCCTCACCTTTTATAAGGCTTGATCTATATTCCCATCCCATTTTCTCCTCTTCCTGATGATGGATCATTGAGTGTGATCCGAAACGTCAACACAAAAATACACACAGTTGAATCCAAAAGCTAAGCATTTTTACTTCATGGACTATGGAAAACCCATACCAACAATATATATTTAGTTAGTTCTCATCACTAAATATGGTTAACCTATCAATAAATTTCTAAGTTAACTAATTAATCAATCCAGCTGGCTCATTAATCAATTTAGTCAGCTAATTAATCAACTTAGTTAACTAATCAATAAATTCATTCAACTCATGAATCAACATGAGACAACAAGATAATGATTCCAACCTACCCATATCCACTCCACCATGAATCAGAGTTAAATAATCATCCACTATAAAATCCTAGCCCTCAATACATCTCAATAAAAAACTATAAATCCAAAATCAAATCCATCATTTTCAAGGAAGAATCCTCCATGAATGCAAATTTATGTTTCTATTGTGAGAATCTACATTTGGCATCTTTCATTAAGAAATCCTTGGCACAACCATACAATTTTATGTGCAATAATATGCTTCGATGATATATCTTTCCTTAAGTCTTTCATTATATTTATTTATTTTTTTAATCTTTAACTAATGTAGCAACTACATATTGGATTTAATAATCGAATCTATTATTTGAGTTTTATTTGTATATTTACTATTCTCCTACTTGCATTCTAGCACATCCAATGGGTTACCTGCCCTCTTTTTTATATATGTGTTATGTGTTTTAGAATTTATTCTTTTTTGTTAATATATGCATTATAAACTATATTATTTTATCAATTTCCCTTTATTTATGTGCCAACTATGGGTAAAACTTAATGGTATTGATTAGTTTTTCATGTAAATCATATATTGAAGACCCTATAAAAAGTACTAACTTGTTTCTTGGAGGTTCAACCATCCAAGAACTCATATTTTTCTACTAGTATAGTTGCACACTTAATTTTTTTAGGAGAAATAACATATTATTTTTTTGTTTTTAGGGATAACTTGATGTTCATTCTCTCTCATCACATCAAAAGGAGATCTTGGAGATTAAAAGCATCACTCTACCCTCTCTTTTTAGGTTAGAACTTAAGAGAGTTAAGTGTGCATGCTCTCTCCTTGTGATACAAGGTGATCTTGGAGATAAAATAACTTGGTCTTTCTTTCCCTAACAAAACCACCTTTTATTTCGTCACCTTGAGGGAAAAACCCAAACCCTCATGTCTTGACAACATATATAAATATGAGAGAGAATCAATATACTCTAACATTAGGGGGACATTTTTTATTAGTCTAAGCCTGTAAGAAAATTATACCTTACAAAGTGGAGAGTTTTTTTCCCTCTAATACCAATAAATTAGGGAAACACTCTCATTTCATGGAGTCAAGGCCCATTTACCTTTGATCATATCAAGGAAATCCCCTCAGTTTTCTATAAAATCCTAGAGATACAACCTATCAATTGTGTTTGGTTATAATACATAGGTAAGCATTTATCCCTAATAAACTACTCACTTTGTGCCCCTATAAAAAAAAAAATAGTATATCTATTCTCTTCCATCACACTATTATGAGTGATAAAAAGTGATAAAAATTGGTTAGTGTCTCATAATGAATGCTACATCCAATTCCTAGACAATTCATATTGATTGGATTACAAACATCCACTCTTACACTTGAAAAATATATATTTTATATGTTCTTGGTGTGCTTCCTTATGAGAAAATTATGATTATCCTCATAATCAAATATATTTACAAACATCCCCGTAAAAATCATCTTGTTAAGGTTGAAACCCCTCAATAACATCCAAAAATCTAAATTGCAACCCATATATAAAACATTATTCGAATCTAAAAAAATATATGATAAAAGGTATTAATCCACCTTTGACAACCTAAATTTGAGTCTAACCAACCTCCATATTTCCAAATCCAGGCCAAGTTTGAAATCAATACCTTCAACAAATCCAATCACTATCCTTGAACCTTAGCTTACATAGGAAATTTGTCTATCCTAAGTAGAAAATCCAAATAAACCTCACTTAGGAATTTTTCCTATAATAAATAAGTAAATAAACCCTCCAAACACCCAATTAAAATAAATATTTCTTAATATTCTTTCTTATCTTAAGTAGGAAGAACAACCATCCACAGGAATCCTTAAGTAAACCTAAGGTCTTTAAATCAAACTAGATCAAACATTCTCAACTAAAACCCATCCAATCCACCTAAACTTATCTTCCAACAAAAGAACCACCAACCTTTTTAAAAACACGTCATTGTCATTAAAACTTACCCAAAACAATATGATTTGTCCCTTTATGCACCTATCATTATATCCTAGTCAAATAAAATCCTAGAACAACACAACACTAAACCTCTTAGATCTACCTATGGGTAAGATCCACAAGGTGAATCCTCATCTCATCAAACATGTTGAATGATAACTCAAACATTTAAAATATAACTAAGACCTTAGTTTAAGAAAAAATCTAGGAAAATAAAATCAAATAAATAATCAAATCTCACCCACATAGTTCATGTTGCACCAAAATGAAATTATGCTCTAAGATTTATAATTTTAAACAATTAAGGTATTTGGTTTCCCATAGTAGTAGCATTAAATGGTATGTTCACCAAGACTCGTAAAAATTGATAAGGGATGGGTGAATTTTATATTTTAGATCAAATTGATCAACAATGAGAATATACAGAGAGATCAATGATTAAGATTAAGTTGGTAAAGTAGTTGTGAGATGGAGGGTGGAGATAAAAATATTATTTTCTATTTTATATATATATATATATATATATATTTGGTATTGGTTATTTGTCAATGATATCAAGTTTCCACAATCCATAATGTTATTTGTAATGATTTATGGCTTAGATTGTGTGAGATTTTTTGGTTATGAGATTGAGGGTAGAAATAAAAAGAGGATTTAATATAAAAATAATAATTTTATTTAACTCATGGTTAATGAGATATGGGATAGCTGATGTTTGGGAAATGTGTATTTTTTAGGTGTCTAAATGTTGCCCCTTTTTATATGATGTTGAGAACAAATGAATAATATCATGTTTTAAAGAAGAATAAAACATATTGTATTTTGGAGAGATGAGACTAGTGGAAAGATACCCTAGTCAAATTGGAAGAATGGGAGTGATGACAATGAGAGAAATAGAATTCCCCTTGAGAAGATAGGTAGGTTTGAAGAACATGGGTGTGCTCTCATAATGGATAAAAATATTGGAGAATAAAAGATAAAAAATAAATAAGGATGGATTAAAAAATATAATAAAATATATTTAATATATGGATGAAGGGGGATGATATTCATGCTAGTTGGTATTGGCAACATAATATTTGATGTAGCACTTGAATTTATGCACTTTAGTATAAAGACTATGGTGTTGATGCATAAGGGCATAAAGGATTGACCCAAAATAAAAGGTCATGTTAAAGCATATGTTGAATGGAACCATGATATGGAAGGCCATGATATTGTTGTGTCAAGTTGCTACAAATACCATGAGAGATGTAAAAAAATATGTAATGCACACAATCAATAAATGAAGCATGCACAAATGATGCAAATACAAAGATATCCTATAAAATATCAAAACTATTTTTTATTGAAGATGAGGATAGTATTATTGACAATAAAAACAATGGAAGGATTAGAACCAATATATCTCAATGATGATAATTTGGTTAAAGAGGATCAATTTTTTTAGTGAGGATAGGATCAAAGCTATTAGATGTTTTTGATCTTTCTCTATATTGGTTGGCAAGATTACATGGATTAGGATTGTGTACATTAGATTATAAAATTGGGATTGTGGGATTTATGGGATATATATGGTAGGTGGAGTGGATTGGATCAGATTCTAGATTTAGGTAGCCAATGACAAGGGAAAACCAATTCTATAAAAAATTATAAAAGGATGGAAGTATTTATCAGATAAGGTATGGGATGAGAGATTGAAACTAGTGGAAGGGGTGTCATGATATGATTTTAAAGGAATATGTGATATAGGTAGAACATGTTGCATGATGGGTGTAGTGTAGTAGATATAGAAGGATACAAGTGAGAGGAATTATAGATAGCATAAGGATTATATTAACTAAATAATTTATGGATATGATGTACTTTTCCTTATCAAGAGTGAAAGAAGCAAGGAGGGATGGACTAGGTATGATGGGATAGGTATGAATGGGTAGAATGGATAAAGTAAATAAGATTGAAGAAGATTGATCCTAGGTGTAGGGTGATATAAAATGTGGGATTTATGTATGAAACATTTTTTCCAAGTTTTCATCATGGTACTTGTCCATGATGCCATAAAAATTGGTTTTCACTAGATGAAATTTGTTATCTTTACTCTTTCTTTTCATTTAAATTTAATTTCTTGGATTTTTAATATTTTGGAGGAATGATAAGATTTATATATATTAATTTGGATTAGGTATAGAGATATGTATGGAGTACACAAGTTTATATTTCTATTTTGATAGTAACCCTTTTTTAATATGCACTTTTAAATATGGTCTCCCATGTTGATTTACAAAGGTGTGACCAACATTTTTATCATGAGATATATAGTTGACACCTTGAAATACTAGATTTTATTTTACTTGAATGGGTTCTAAGTGTATAGGAGTGAATTTTCACCCCCTTGCAAATTCCCCTTTTTCATCTCCTACCTTAGAAGGAATTAATCCCATCAGCATATTTTCACTTCACCCTTCCACATTCCATCCACCTGGTGCTTGTCCTTAGTGTCAATGGGTGAATCTTTTTTAGGGACACCCATGTAGTGCATAGATGTCTATGTGGCACACTTACATCCTGATAGGATTCCTGCTTCTGGAGCTCTCAAAAACGTTACACTCACTATTGGGGCCGAAGTGTAACACTTTTATGGGATTCTTTCGACCTTTGAATGGCTCCTTTTCCCCCAAAACATCCTAAAATGGCTATATTTCACCTTCAATCTCTCTCTCTTGAACATTCTCTTAAAATATCTCTTTAGTTTCTTGCTAGTTACAACATTCATTTCACACATCACTTCAAGGTTCTTACTACAACTCCAACATCACAACATCTTTTGTATCCACAACTCAAGCTCACAACTTGGTTGCCTAGTGAGGCCATCCTTTTTCACCATTGTGATCATGTCGACTCACCAAGCTCATTCTCTTGTAGTTTCCTCAATTGGCCTTGAGTGCCCTTGTACGGAGGTGATATTTTTTACTACTTTTTTGTTGGAATTAGGTAGCATAGTACCTTTGGTAGTATTTGGTGATATTTCCATTACTGCACTTCCTTTCTTCTTATTTATCATATTTCTATCATTGCTATATTGGCTATCCGTGGAGGTGAAAACACCAAAATGGGGGTTTGATTGAGGAAAACCCCTAAAAAGCCCAAACATTTTCCCCTCTTGGTTGTGTACAGGTACATTGTTCATGCAAAGCTTGTTGTAGAACTAGACCTCTAGTGAGCTCTCTCTTATCTCATCCTCTTCATCACTTTCATAGCATTTACTTTCTTTATTCTACTTTTATTCTATTTTTTCATTGTATTTATTTCCTTCAGACTAGGTTGTTAGTAGGTTTTGGAGTATTTTCCCTACCACTCTTTTCTCCCTATCTACACAGATGCTAGCACACAAGTGAGACACTAGTGTGGCACACTATAGTCCCTTTCCCATGTTTTTTTCCTTTGTAAGTGAGCTAGCAAAGTTACAATCTGAATCATGAAACTCTACTCGTTTAGTCCCATAATTCAGTTTCCAGGATCAGCAGAGTGATAGCAGCACCTGAGAGTGCTCGTCATTCTCTATCCTGCCATTAAAAAACTACACAATTGAGGTAGTTTAGGGTAGCCTTCAACTCTCAATCCTCTATGGCCTAGGATCGACAAGGGGTTCGTCCCCCTTCTCTACATTTTGGTGAACCCAACATGAAACAATGTTTATATGTTTGTTTATGTCAAGACTTTTTCTTCTCTTCCTGATTAGTGATTGTTGAGTACCTGAGTGTTGTGAAGTTTTATGAGCATCACAACCTATTCTATGACTTTCAAATATGTGGTTATAAGAAGTGTGCGACACCTACCAATGGAAAAGATGAAGGTCACTATTGGTTTCTCTATAGGCCTTTATCTTGGTTCTTTTGTTGGTCTTTCTACCCAAGAGAAGTTGTTGAGGGGTGAGGTAGGTTTCCTCAATGAATCTGGCCATTTCTCCACTCCTCCTGCCTCTCCTACACCATCGTCTATAGATGAGCATGATTTCATTCATATTCCTTTAGAATATATTTTTTCTCTAGACAAAGGGTTGGGTGATTTGGGTAATCACTTGGAAAACAACCCGAAGTAAGCTAGAGTTGCTCAGGTTATTAACAAAATAAAATACATGGTGGGAAAAGATCAAACAGGCATAGAACTCCTAGCTAGTCTTACTAATTTGACTGAAGCATTTTCCCTTTCAATTAGCACTAACGTTACACAAGGGGTCACTCCTAAAGGTCATGAAAGATAGATAGGAATGTCAATGCATACAAAGTCAATTCATATGGCTGAAACAAGCCCCTCGGTGAATGTCTCTCCTGCCCCTGAGTCATCACACATAACTAAAGCAAGTAAAGTACCTTTGGGATTTAACTTCATTCCTCCTGGTTGTGGAAGTTTCATTGGAGTGGGGGGTGTTGGCCTTGGTGGTAGATGAGGCTTCATCGATGGCTCCAATGGGGGCCATGGTGGTGTTCATGGTATTGGTCATGGTGCAGGCCATGTTGGGGGTATGGGAGGTGACTCTTGAGGCAGTTTTGGTAGTGGATCTAGTAAAGGCTCCTCTAGTCATGCATCATCTATTGACCCTATTCTCAACGCCCTATTGTAGAACATGGGTCAAATGCAGAACTAGTTGGTGAGCCTATCATAGGCCTCCACTCAACCTATCTTCTAGCCCTTCTCTAAAAATATCCCTCTATCCATCACTAATCTGAACACTCCATTCCCTCAGGGGATGGAGATCCCTAAATTTGAAAAGTTTAGTCGTAGGGGAGATCCTCAGACAAATGTGTCCACTTTCAATTCCATATGTACTGACTTCTTCCACCATAATGCTTTGATGGCTGAACTTTTTCCTAGATCTCTAAAAGAGACGACATTGGACTGGTATTGTTCCTTGCTCGATAATTCCATCTTCTCTTTTGACCAACTAGTTAATCAATTCCTCTATCAATTCCAAGCAAACATCAAACCAAAGATGACATTCTTGAATCTCATTCAATGAAAGCAAGGGGATCATGAGAAGATTATTGATTTTATTACGAGATATCAAGCCCTTTTCTCATAGATCTCTTACCCTCTACCTGACTTAGATGTGCAGAAGGTCTTTTTGGGTAACCTCTAGAGACCTTGGTAGGAGAAATTCGCTTTGATGAAGTATTCATTTGCACATCTATGTGTGGCACTCAGAGAGTACAAGTAGATGGTTACCCAATTTGGGGGATCCTCTTCACATCCTTTCATTGAGGGGAGATCGATCATCTCTATCTCTAATAAGGGTAAGAATGTATCAAATGTAGTTGTACCAATCATCGATTGTGGCCTTAGACAAGATAGAGAGTTTACAAAGTTATCAGAATCTTATAATTCTATTTTGAATAAATTGTTGAAGGATAAGATCATAACTTTGGAAACTCCTCGACCTGTGAAGGAGTTGTACCCTAGTTGGACCTAGGGCCAAGAACATCTTCTTTGATGTAATTCCATAATTTGATTTGTTTAAAGTGAAGTTGGGCATCCCATGGCTAAATTTCATGAATGAGGTTGCTTTCATCATGCATAAATGTTTAAAATTCATTCATGAAGGTGTAGTACATTTCATGCATGATACTAGATATTAGTTGATAGTGTCATGTGGGGGTTATTCCCTTGATCATTTTTTGCCTACACCCATTGGTTTGCTCCCTCCAAGGACAATCCTCTTGTACCAAAACTATGTGAAGTACAAGATCAGGGGCATGACTCTACAGATGATCACTTCCACCTCTCATGGTGCCAAGGCTTCCTTCATGACCACTCCTATATTCCATTCCATGAATCTGATGGTTCCCACTTGGTGAAAGCCCAACCGTCATTCTTTTGAGCTTCTTGTCTTGCCCATGGTCCCTTGGCTCGCTATGTATGTGCTGAAATTCATAAGACAATTGAGAGGGGGGTGAATCAGTTATATCAAATTACTTTACTTAAAACCTTAATCAATTAAACTTTAACTCAATCTTTTATTAAGTGTAATCATGAAATGAAAACAATAGAAATCAAACACTAGAGATAACAAATTTACATGGAAAACCTAATGAGGGAAAAACCATAGTGAGGATTATCTCATAATATAGTAATAATGCAATACCAGATACAAAGGCTGATTGCTAGAGGGATCACTACCTACAATAGGACCCACTATCTAGAAGGAGGCTCACTGCCTATAGATAAAGAAAAGATAAATAAAGATACATCATAATAGGTTCCACACATTTGCAGCTTGATCAGAAGATTGTAGACACCATCAGCTCACTACTTTTAGGAATCTAACACATCAAAGTACTGTTGCCTTGATTTTCACTTAAACACTCTGCTTTTCACACTTGTTTCCACTTTAATTTCTTGTCTTACAATTCGCAACATCTTGACTTGCTTTTATACCATCTTCAACCTTATAAGTATTTCCAAGGTCATCTATACATCCTTCAATTTGCAAATTCAGATTAGGTAGGCTATTCAACATTCTTGTGGTGGATAAGAATGAGAGAGTACCAATAATGTATTAATTAGGACCCAAACAACATCTTGGATCAATCACACACTTCCTTAATTCGATGCAAAATCTTTATGCAATGTGTAGACACCAGGTCGATCAAACCTAATGAAAACACCAATGATCTTTGAAGTAAACGTATCTCCAACAAGATGACCACACATGGATCACCCAACATGCTTCATCAGACATTTTAACATATGTAAGAAACCTTTAGGTACATATGTAGCAACAACAATAGTCTTCATGCACAGAACAATCTTCAACAGTCCAACCGAACAAAGCAACAACACATAGGAGCTTTGGAGAAAGTCTTTTAGATCACAATCACATTTTCTAGAACACTAAGAATATCAGTATAAACCATCTCCCAGATCCACAAGACCTGAAACAAACCACCAAAATACTGTGGAGCAAAAACATTTCTCCCAGTCCACAAATAAATAGTTATGTCAAATTGGTTCCCCACACCGGTGAATATATCTTTCATTCTCCATCGACCCAGAAGTTAAAACTTAGGATATATTATCCTTTGAAGCCCGTGAACAATACCACAGATCCGCATAGGCATAGGATCAACATAGAAGAAATATAGAGTACAATACCAAAGCACACTTAGAACACATACTTAACATTGCCTTCATTATTTCTTAATTTTCTCAAAAGCACTTGGCAAAAACACAACTATAACTTCATAAATATAGCTTTATGTACTCTAAACACTTATATAGTATCTAAACTATACAAGTACCATCTACAATCATATTGAACTATGTTGACATCAATCACAACATTAATGAAAATACCACCAAACACATCCATACTTTCAATAATCTCCCCCTTTTTCATTGATGGCAGCACATGATGTGAAAATCCATCAAGGATAGCATACACATTCTCCTACTTCTTCTACTCTCCTCTCCTTACAAGACTCTCTCCCTTTTCAACTTTTTCACATGACTTTATCTCCCCCTTTCACATTAATGGAAAAGGAAAGTTTTAAATGAAAACACTTGTCATATAAAGCTATGATCACTCCCCTTAGGAGTGCACCCACATCACATACTACAACAATGCACCTCTCTACTCCCCCTGAGGAGTCGACCACAATCACCAATCCAGATCAAAAAATAATTTGTTAATCCATTGGACTGATGCACCTCCATGTGCACCTAGTTCAAGGAAGGAGGGGAAGTAACCCCTAACTTCCCCCTATGATACTCAAAAGTATCCTTTGGAAGGGCCTTAGTGAATATATCAGCAATTTTTTCCTTGGTAGACACATATTAAATTATATCTTCATTCTACAACACGTTCTCCCTCAAGAAGTGATACTTGATAGATATGTGCTTTGTCCTAGAATTCATCATTGAATTATTTGAAATGTTTATTACACTTGTATTGTCACAAAATATAGAGATAGGCTCATCACACATCACACCTATGTCCTTTAGAGTTTTCTTCATCCAAAGTACATGTGTACAGTAGGATGTTATTGCAATATATTTAGCTTTTGCAGTGGATAAAGAAACTGAATCTTGTTTCTTACTCAACCATGAGACCAATCCTCCTCCAAGGAAGAATTTACCACCACTTGTACTCTTCTGATCATCTACACAACCAGCCCAATTTTTTATCTCCAATCATGTGATTTGAACATCCATTGTCAATTACCCAATATTCTTCATCATGTCTAGCATGAAAAGTAATCACCAGAGTACCTTTCATCTCATCCTTCTTGCTCTCCGGACCAGATTCCCTTGCACAATATATAGTTTTACTTTTCAGGGCTAGAAGTAAACATTCATCTTTATCTTCCTCAAAGTTAGACTCATCATCAGAAATTCTTGCATCTTCTTTAATATAATACAATTTCTTTAACTCCCTATCCTTTTTGTCTTTGTAGTTTTTTTTTTTTATTATTTTTTTTTTTGTGTGTAAATCTATTTGGACATCTTGAGGCATAATGACCAATATTTCCACAACTAAAACATTTAAAGGGAAACATACCTTTGTATTTACCAATACCTTTCTTCAATTTCCTTGTGAAGTTTTCTTCCAACTCTTTTGAACTATCATCATTCGACTCATCTCCTATCTTCATTGCTTTAAAGGTTGTTTCAACTTTCTCCATTTTCTTGCAAATTTTCTCATCTCGAATGCAGTCAGGATGCCAAATAGGTGCTCCTTAGTAAATGTCTTTGAATCATATGATTCTTCAATAGTAGAGACCTTTACACTGTAATTCTCTGGTAGGTTCATCAATATCTTCTCAATTACATCTTCATCTGACATGGTACCACCTTGATTCTTGATCTCATTTGCTAAAAGTTCAACTCTCTAATAATAGCTTGCAATATCTTCACTCTCTTCCATTCTCAAGTTCTCAAATTTGCACTTAGCTTTTAGCTTCCTAGACAATTTTACTCTATCATTTCCT
The DNA here is from genome assembly GCA_007115665.2 of Sequoiadendron giganteum. Classification (NCBI taxonomy): domain Eukaryota; kingdom Viridiplantae; phylum Streptophyta; class Pinopsida; order Cupressales; family Cupressaceae; genus Sequoiadendron; species Sequoiadendron giganteum. The sequence continues at coordinate 168,541,705 of CM021102.1, read as the reverse complement.
TCATAAATTTATCTTTCATTTTTTCCCAAACATCATAAGCAGTGCCTAAAGAAATAATTTTTTCCCTTTCAGTTTTAGATAGAGCACTGAATATAGCATGCCTTGCATTTTCCTTCTCCTCATAAGCATCGATCTCATTTGTAGATGAATGACCAGCGGATGGTTCAACATAATTTGTCTCCATAACTTTCTAGGTCTTGAAACCAAGAGAGACCAGATAACCTCTCATCTACACTTTCCAGTCACTGTAATCAGCTCCATCAAAAATAGGGATTTTCAACTTGTGCGCCATCTGATCTACTTCAAGTGGTTAAGATTTTCACCAAGGAAACAGATCTCTAATACTAATTGTTGAAATGCACAAGACAACTAAGAGGGGGGGTGAATCAGTTGTATCAAATTACTTTACTTCTAACCTTAATCAATTCCACTTTAACTCAATTTTTTATTAAGTGTAATCATGAAATGCAAACAACAGAAAGCAAACACCAGAGACACCAGATTTACGTGGAAAACCCAATGAGGGAGAAACCACAATGAGGATTAGCTCAAAATATAGTAATAATGCAATATCAAATACAAAGGCTCACTGCTAGAGGAATCTATGCCTAGATACAAAGGCTCACTACCTACAATAGAACTCACTATCTAGAAGGAGGCTCACTAGCTACAGATAAAGAAAATATAAATAAAGATCCATCACAATAGGTTCCACACATTTGCATCTTGATCAGAAGATTGTAGACACCATCAGCTCACTACTTTCAGGAATCTAACACATCAAAGTAATACTACCTTGATACACACTTACACACTCTGATTTTCATGCTCATTCACACTTCACTTGTTTTTCTTCTAATTAGAAACATCTTGAATTTATTTTATACCATCTTCAACCTTAGAAGCATTCTCCAAGGTCAGCTATACATCCTTCAATTTACAAATTAAAATTAGGTCGGCTACTCAACATTCCCATCGTGGATAAGAATGAGAGAGGGCAAATTACAGATTTAATTAGGACCCAAACAACATCTTGGATCAATCACATGCTTCCTTAATTCGATGCAAAATATTTATTTAATGTGTAGACACTAGATTGGCCAAACCTAATGAAAACACCAATGATCTTTGAAGTATGTACATATCCAGCAAGATGATCACACATGGATCACCCAACACTCTTAATCAAACATTTTAAGATCTCTAAGAAACCTTCAGGTACATCCACAGCAACTGCAATAGTCAATTCAAACACAGAACATTCTTCAATAGTCCAACTGGACCAAGCAACAACACACGGGAGCTCTAGAGTGAGTCTTCCAAAGCACCAAATCATAAGCACATTTTCCAAAACACTAAGAACATTAGTATAAACCATCTCCCAAATCTGCAAGACCTGAAACAAACCACTAGAAGACTACAGAGAAAAAACATTTATTCCAGTCCACAAATAAATAGTTCTTCCAAATTGGTTCACACACTGGTGAACATATCTTTCATTCTCCATTGACCCAAAAGCTAAAACTTAGGATATATTATCCTTTGAATCTCATGACTAATACCACAGATCCACACAGGAATAGGATCAACATAGAAGAAATGCACAGCACAATACCAGAGTACACTTAGAACACATACTCAACACTTCATTCAATATTTCTTAATTTTCTCAAAAGCACTTGGAAAAAACACTACAACTTCATAAATATAGCCCCATGTACATTAACACTTCTACAGTATCTCTGCTATACAAGTACCATCTGCAATCATATTGAACTGTGTTGACATCAATGAAAACATTAATGAAAATACCATCAAACACATCCATACTTGCAACAGTATGGCAAGGGGAAGTTCCCTCGTGGGGGCACTTCTGCATCTCAGCCTCTACATCCTCCTACCATTCCTACCTCCATAGCAACGAATAGGAAAGGGCTCATCATCAAGATTCTGGTTCCTGATCCCCCTCTCCCTATTGTTTCTAAACCACTTCATCCTATTTTTTTTCAAGATCCTATCCCTCTGTCGAAGATGCCTGATATGGATATGGAGATGATAGAATAGGAGCCTCATGCTCCTTCTCAAGGGGTTCCTTTCGGTTCCTGAAGTCATAGAAACCAACTTGCACGTGAGTGTAGGCATCAAAAAAAGGCTTTCCTGCTAAGCAAGCAGCCTCGTAGAAAGCAAGCAAGGCAACGAGGCATCTGTTACCCCACTTGCCTCTTCTATTATTTCTTTGTTAGTTCCCATCACCTCTATTTTTCTTCTAGATCCTCCAGCAAGCGGTGAAGACTAACACCCCCAAAAGTTTCAAGTGTTCATCACTCCCTCTATTGAGCCTCCTCTACTGATGTCCCTTCTGGAGATCACACCTTTCTCAAAGCCTGTTGACATGTCGAATGTTTAATTGGTGTCCCCTGCGGTTCTTTCCCATTCTTCCACATCTCCTACTTCTTCTATGTGGATCCTACATCCTCCGTTGAAGTGGAAGATGGAGGATGACCCCACTTCCAATGGGGGTCGGAAGAAGAGATCTTCTTCGGAAGCTAGTCTGATTTTGGCTTGTGTTGTCTTAGTGATGGAGGGATCCCCAATTTCACCAGATTATGTCACTGCCACCTTGGAAGAGGTGGGTGGTGGATCCCGTGAGCCTCCTTCCTCACCTATTGAACCAAGATGTGCTCCTCTTCATGGGTGAATGTTTAATTCAATGGTTGAGATCTCAAATTTTTCAATGGAGAAGACCTCGAGGGACCTTCTTCCTTAGCTATTGTTGCAACCGATTCAAAGGATCCTCCCCTAGTGATCTCACCCTTGTCAGTCCATTCCCCCTCCCCATATAATGATCTATATTGGGGGAACAATGACCTCTCGATCGATGATTACTAGGGGGATCTCTTCTTTATCCATAGATTGGATTTGTGTGTGTGTGATATGCTTCCCCTATGCTTGCCTTTTTATGTGCTTGGATAACCCTCGCCACCCCTATTGATGTTTAGAAATAGGTGTGCTTCATGTCGTGACCTTCTATTTTTCTCATCATTCTTCCATGTTTGTGCCTTGATTTTTGACAATTGGGTATGATGCAAAGCGTTGGGGAATTTAGGCCCTCTTCCATGTTGACCCAATCTTTTATTTTTCCTATGTTTTTTCATGCATTCCTCTTGATCTAGTGGGGATTGATGATATTTCACCTTGTGCCATGGTTACCTATTATTTATATAAGCATGAGAAGATCTAACCCCATGAAACAAGATCCCCTATCTCTTATGTTCTCTTTCGTGACTTGTATTGATTGTGTCATGATGTTGTGGTGCCTATGTGCTTGTCCCTCGCGTGTGCAAAAACATTACCATGGTCACATCTAGTCTGTACCGTGGGCCACAACATCACCTTGTTTCTTTCCTTTCCTTGGGATTCCATGTGCTCTTGTGTGTCACACACACAATCCTTAGGGGGGCTATCACATCGTATCTACTATGATTTTCAAAAAGGTGTATTTGGTGGCCAACGAATCCCTTGCTGAAAATCACCTATCTTTTTTTCAAAAATCACATTCCTTAAAGAACCCCTTGTAAGGCATGTCTCTCTTCATCATGGGTTTGTAAAGAAATAATCTATAGCACCTTGTCCTATGGGATAGGCCTTGACTTTCCCATCATATGGGGGAATTCTTCCTTTCTTCTTCTTTATCATATTTATATCATTGCTATATTGGCTATCCGTGGAGGTGGAAACACCAAAATGGGGGTTTGCTTGAGGCAAACCCTTAAATAGCCCCAACATTTTCCCCTCTTGGTTGTGTGCAGGTACATTGTTTGTGTGAATCTTGCTAGAGAACTAGACCTCTGGTGAGCTCACTCTTATCTCATCCACTTCATCACTTTCATAGCATTTACTTCAATTATTATGTTTTTATTCTATTATGTCATTGTATTTATTTCCTTCAGACTAGATTGTTAGTAGATTCCAGAGTATTTTTCCTATCACTTTCTGCTCATTATCTATATGGATTCCAACGCACAAGTGAGATGCTATTTTGGTGTATTTTAGTCCCTTTCTCATGCTTTCATCCTCTGCCAGTGAGCTAGAAGAGTTACAGACTGAATCTTGAAACTCTGCTCATTTGGTCCCATAACATAATTTCCTGGATCAGCATAGTGACAACAACACCTGAGATTGATCTTCATTCTCTATCCTTCCATTATTTACATCTATGTGATTGAGGTAGTTTATGGTAGCCTTCAACTCTCGATACTCTGTGACCCAGGATTGACAGGGGGTTGGTCCCCCCTCTCTACACTAAGATGACATGTTTGTGATGAATAACCATTTTCCTTGATAATGCAAGTTTTGACAAATTTTATTACTGATAGGATACCTGCTACTTTGGAAATAAGATGTGAATTAATTTTTAGATGGGTAAGGAGTAGTGTGGGTGGTACTTTCCTTGGTTGTGAGAAAACCAAATTTGATAAAGATAGAGGAATGAATATGGGAGTATTTTGGTTCATAAATATGTTCAATATGGATGATTAAATCTTTATATGGTAAAATATCATGGAAGGGATTAGTTTGGGATGCTTGGATCTTGATTTTGGTAAGGATATGTGTGAGCATGTACTTTGGAAAAATCTCTTGACATAGTCATATGTGTTTGGATGATGTGAGAGAGGAATTGTGTTCTCTTTTGTTACTAATTAGTTCATGGAGTGACTCTTTAAGTTGTAAAAATGGATAGGAGAGGGATTTTTATGTAAATATAGATAGTGGGTTTAATGTAAGGAATTTGGAGGATTTCGTATCAATAACCACATGGTAAATTAGGAATTTAAATAGAATAGGATTCATGATGTTATGGGATGGAATAACTTTGTTTATGCTTTATGACATGTGATTCCTTCTAATTGGTCCTTGAAGGAATTCCATAAAGGTTATGTTGGTTGTTTGGTGATTGGATTGGGATCCATTGGAAAATGAAGGTTTTAAGGAAGAAGGATTAGCATAGGAGTCGGAGGCTATAAGAAATTTATGTAAGGTGTCAATTTGGGATAAGGATGGCTTTAGCTTTGTAAGGTTATAGTAAATATTGCCAATGGATATGTGTTTAGGAGTGAAATTATATAAATTTTGCTAACTAGTTCATGGTCTTAATGGTTTATGTTTGGGTGATTAAAGTTTTTGACAAACTTTCTTAAAGTAATGTCATCTAAAGATTCATGAGGGACTTTTTTGATGGGTGAGGGATTAGAAATTATGGCGTTAAATATTCATGAGGGAATTTTTTGATGGGTGAGGGATTAGAAATTATGACGTAAAATATTAGGATTAGGAGATTACGATTAAGATGGTGGAATTGATGGATTTTTATTCAAGGTTGAATGATGGATTGGAATTTGGATTTGAACTTGTGGATAAGGGGGGTTTAGGATGATTGGTTGAAATAGATAGAAATTAGGATTTTCAATAATTTGATGGTTTTTCTTTGATTTGTCAAAAAAAAATCCATAGTCTCTTAAAAATATTTGATTGCAATTGTATTTTATGAAAAGTGTTTAGAAGGGAGCCTTTGCAAAAGGTAAGCCTTAAAATTAAAAATTTCTAAGTAATTTTCCCCTTTTACGACATCTCTAAGATTCTCTAAAATTTATTGAGACTTTTCTTAGTTCACAAAATTCACGAAATTATGATAGGTTCTCTTTATCAACAAGTTTACAAGTTATAGATCAAATTAAATGACAACATCCTAGTTAACTAAAACAATCCACTCTGGTTTTGAATTTTCTCCTGCTCTTTGGAGTTTTGAATTTTTGTGTGCATGGTGGACTCTATCATGGGGGTATCTAATGGTCCCCCTCTACCCCCTCCTAACCCATGTGCCCCTCCTATGGGGATGTGTTTGGTGGGTACCCCCTCTATGGGATCTGCGCTTTCTCTTTCAAGCATTTTGAAGGATTTGGCTTCTTCGGGCAGTTCTTCTATGCCGGCGGTTGAGGTTTCTCCAGCTGTTAGTTGGAAGAATGTTTTGACTAATGGGAAACAAGTTTCCTCCCTATTTCTGGCTCCTCCTGAGTTAGTTTCGACTACTGGTACTATTTTTGACATACCGAATTCGATTAGCGACGGGATCCTTTCCTCCATGGAGAATGTTGTGGTGGGGAGATTCCTCTCCTACCATCCCATGGTGGATATGGTTCAGAAGTGGGTTGATATGAAGTGGTGAATTAAGGGTAGTGTGGAGATTCATGTGATGGTCGGGGGTCTCTTCCTCTTTACGTTTGCTGCAGCTAAGGACTTGGTGGCCACTCTATCGTCGGGTTCGTGGGTCTATGGGAAGCACATCCTTGCCCTGTGTAGGTGGAAACCTGGTTTCGACCCTATTGTTGACCTTAACATGTCAGCTCCCATTTGGGTGTGACTGTCGGGTTTGCCTCTGGATTTTTAGGATGAAGTGATATTCAAGGTTGTTGGTCATTCGTTAGGGCAGTTTATTACTACGGATGTTGTCACTAAATTGAAGTCAAGGTTAGTCTTTGCTTGATTCTGTGTCAATATTTTCATTGATAAAATCCTTCCCAACTCTATCAAGTTGTGATCTAAGCTGGGAAACTAGATCCAACCTGTTTGTTATGAAAATGCAGTGGTATTCTGTCAAAGGTGTGCCAAATCTAGGCATCTTATTTCTGACTGCAAATCTTCGGTCAGTCAAGAGTCTAAGGATGTGTTAAATTCCACAAATCCGGTTGTGAATACCTCGAGGCCTTCGGGTGTCTCTGAGCTTGTCCCCCCAGACTTTGTTCGGCCTCCTATGGTTTCCCTGTGACCTCCACCCCATGCTTTTCCTCACACTGATTCGAACCCTTATGTCTCTTCAGTGTTGGAAACCTCTCCCAGGGAGGTCTCTTTGGCTTAGGATCCTGGATCCTCAATTGTCGTTACCTTGCTTGTGGGGGCTTCTATTGGGATCTTTGGTCCTATTTCATCGGTTATTGATCCTCTATCATTGAATGTCACTCAAGGGACTTGAGGGGATTTGGTTGAAGAGGGTGCAATTTGGGAGGAAGAGTGTTCTGGTATGATGGAAGAGTTTACTGAAAACTTGGGAAACTTAAAGTTGGAGAAAGTATAGGATGAAGGGATATGGACTACACCTAAAAAGAAGGGTAGGAAGAAGAAGGTAGATGTTGGAGGGAATTCCAAACCTGGGAGACCCTCTCAGAGATCCACCAGAACGTGAGAAATGACAAATGAGATTGCCCTGGGGAAGCAGAGGACATTGGATGTGTCCTTAAAAAAAGGTCAGAAATGAGGTTCATGTCTTGGAATGTTCAGAGGCTTAATAGTTCAAACAAACAACGTGCCTTGAAGAACTATATAGTGGAGCATAAGATTGATGTTTATCTCCTGTAAGAAACTAAGATGTTGATGATTAATTTTGACAAAGTCGCTAGCTTTTTATGGCCTAATGCTTCCTATATTCGTAGTGATGCTGAAGGAGCTTTGGGTGGTTTGGATGTGCTTTGGAATCCTTCTTGTTTGTAGGGTTCTAAATTATTTCATTGTAAATATAGCATAGGGGTTTCATTCTCCATTGGCAGAGTTGAATGGTCTATAATAAACATTTATGCTCCTAATCAGAGGAACTTGAGGAATATTCTTTGGAATAATATGGTGACTAAGATTAATATGAATAAGGGAGGCCACTAGCTTGTTGCTAGAGATTTCAACTCTCCCCTATTACCTTCTGAAAAAAGTGGGGGCCTCCTAGATTACACTGACAGTATGGTGGATCTGGCAAACTTTATGTGTTCTTTGGGGTTAATAGATATTGAACTTCTGGGCCAGCATTTCACCTGGTCTAATAGAAGGGCTAGTGGCGATTTGATTCAAGTTCGGCTTGACCACTTCCTTTGTTCTCCCCATTGGACTAATGCCTTGGAGGCCAACCTAGTAACTTTTCCTAGGATGGTATCAGACCATAATCCTCTTCTGCTGACCACTAATATTTGTCCTTCTGGTGGTCCTTATCCTTTTCATTTTCAAATAATGTGGAACTCTCATCCCGATTTCAAAAAACAATTGTTGAATGGTGGAATATTCATGTCCAAGGTTCCCCTATGTTTAGACTCTGCTACAAACTTAAGCATATTAAACTAATGGTTAAAGGTTGGAACAGGAATGTGTTTGGGGATGTTTTTCAAAGGAAAACACAACTTGAGGGGAGGCTAAGGACCTTGCAGAAGAATATGGATGAGGGAGATGTCAGTTAGTGGATCAACAATCAGGAAAAGTTTTTAAAAAATGAAGAGGTCTTCTAGAAGCAAAAATCCAGGGTCCAATGGCTGAAGGATGGAGATAGGAACACGTCCTTTTTCCATGTTTCTGCCATCAAACATCGGAAAAGGAATCAAATTTCTAAATTGATAAGTGACTCTGGGGAGGTGATATCCAATCAAGCTCATATTAAGTCCTGTGCTATTAATTATTTCAAGGAGGCTTCTTCGGCCCCTACAGAAGCGCCCAACAAGGCTATGGATTGTAAGATCCTCCAGCATCTCCCCGTTTCCATCGCTCTAGAGGATAACTTGGGAATTCTTAGGAGTGTTCCCATGGAAGAGGTTCAGTTGGCTACTTTTAGCATGGGGGATTTCAAAGCTCCAGGACCTCATGGGTTTCCTCCTACATTTTCCAAATCTTCTGGGATATTGTGGGTTGGGACCTTATGCTTGCAGCCAGGGACTTCTTTAAATCTGGTAAGATTCTTAAACAAATCAATCACACTTTCATTTCCCTTATTCCCAAGATTAGTGAGCCTCTATCTATGTCTGATTTCTGACCTATTAGTCTTTGCAACACCTTCTATAAGATCATTTTTAAGATCCTTGTTAATCAGATCAAACCTCTGCTAGATAAAATTATAAGTCACACTCAAAGGGGTTTATCCCGGGGCGACACATTCTTGATGCTTCTCTGACTACTCATAAACTGCTCCACTCTATGGATAGATGTAATAATGCGAGGATGGTGCTTAAGCTTGACATTTCCAAAGCTTATGATAAGGTTCTATGGGAATTCATTCCAAAGGTCCTGGCCAAGTTTGGCTTTAACAGTTCAGTTATAAAGCTCATCATGGAGTGTGTTTGTACTGTTAAGTTCTCGGTTCTGGTGAATGGATCCCCCTATGGATTCTTCTCTGTTGGTAGAGGGCTCAGACAAGGAGACCCTCTCTCCCCCTATCTCTTTATTATGATTTCTAATGTGCTTAGTAGAAACTTTACGAGTCTACTGTCAAAGGGCTCCATTTTTGGTGTTAGAGTAGCTACTTCTCTTTATCCAATCGTTGTGCAACAATTTTTGGATGACATTTTTCTATTTGGGAAGGCCTCTGTTGTGGAAGCTAGGAAGTGGAAGACTTGCCTTAATAGCTATGCCTCTTGTTCTGGTCAGTGCATCAACTACAATAAGAGCAAGATTTACTTCTTTAATTGTTTGCCAAATTTGGAAAACAGGGTGACTGGGATTCTGGGTTGTGTTGGGGATTCTCTCCCATCGGTTTACCTTGGGCTCCCACTAACAGTTAAAGAGGTTCAATCGAAGTTTTGGAATTCTATCTTGGAGAGGATCCAAAGGAAGTTGGCTAGTTGGAAGGGCTCTTTACTTAGTCATGTTGGGAAACTCCAACTTCTTGTTGCGGCTATACAAGGTATCCCCACCTACTTTCTAGCTATCTTTAAGATGCCCAAGTATATTGTAGAGAAGTTTGAAAGAATTCAAAGGAATTTCCTTTGGTCCGGTATTGAGGAAAAAAAGAAGATTGCTTTGGTAGAATGGGAAAGCATTTGTCAAGCTAAAAATTATGGTGGGCTTGGAATTAGGAAGATTGTTATCTCTAACAAAGCGTTGATGGCCAAGGTTGGGTGGGACAAGTTAAGGAACACCAAGGACTGGTGCAAAATTATGAATGTTAAGTACCTCCAGAATAGGCCTTTGATTGATTGTCTTTTGGAACCCCATCCCCCTGGTTACATTATCTGGAGGAGTATCTGCAACACACAAGGTCTGCTAAAAAAAGGGATCAAATGGAAAATGGGAAACAGGGTCAAAAACATATTTTGGGATGATGCTTGGCTTTTGGACTCCCCCTTGGCTAGCTCTGATTTTGGAGCAGTGATGAACGAAGCTCAGAGATTCTTTGGTTTATATATTAGAGACTATGTGGTTGGCCCTCCTGGAGCTAGGATTTGGAGAGATCTCTCCCTTTGCTTCCCCTACTCTCTTGGCCTTTGTCGCCTAGCTAGATCTCTTCAGGTGTTACTCTCTAGTATCAGGTTTCCTTCCTATGATAGGGAGGATGAGTTCTTTTTGACTTTAGATAAGCAATGGGATCTTTCAGTTCAATCCGCTTACAAACTGTTGACTAAGGAAATTCCAGTTGAGAAACACTAGAGGAGGGTTTGGAATCGCTACATGGTCCCTAAAATAAAAAAATTCTGGTGGATGGCCTATCATAATAGGATCTTAACTCAGGACAATTTGAGAACTCGGGTGTTATGCTTTTCTAATAGATGTTTCCTTTGCAAGGCGGGGGAGGAAACTGTCAGCCACCTTTTGCTACACTGCCCGTATGCTTTTGAAGTTTGGGGGATGGCTTTTGAGAAACTTGATGTCGATTGGGTCATGAGCAAAGACCTTTTGTCCTTTATTTAGGGCTGGAATGGACCTTTTTCCCATCCTTTGACTAATGAAATTTGGAGACAGACCCCCTCAATCTTAGGATGGTGTTTATGGAAGGAGAGGAATAACAGGGTTTTCAAGAATATTGAGCAAAGCCCCAAGGATGTGTTTGGCATTGGTGTTCAGCTCTTAGAGGAGAATATCTCCCTCTTTGATGGGAAACTTCCTAAGATGGGGCTGCTGGACTATGAAATAAAATTGGCTAAGGGTTGGCATCAGGATTTAAAGGCTAAATTAGCCTTTGATAATTCAAAATTATTGGCTAGGAGAAATACCAAATGGGAGCCTCCAGATTGTGGATGGTTCAAAATTAATTTTGATGGGGTTGCTAAAGGCAACCCAGGAAGGGCAAGTATAGGTGGTATTATCAGAGACCCTATGGGGAATATGGTGGTGGGGTTTGCTGGTGGCATTGGGGTTCAGTCGCCTCTGGTTGTTGAGGCTCATGCGTTGTTTATGGGCCTCAAAGTCATTGTTTCTCTAGGGATTGTTAATCTCCATATTGAAGGAGATTCCAAAGCGGTGATGGATGTTGTGGAAAAAGATAGATTTATAGGTTGGAATACCAAGGACATTTTGATGGATGCTAACTTCCTTATGTCCAAATTAAGGGACAAAAAGGTGACTAATATTTTTAGAGAAGGCAACCGTGTGGTAGATGCCTTGGCTAATCTTGGCTCAGGTTGGGATTTGACAAGATGTTGGAGGAATAAGGATAGACTGCCACCAAATATTCAAGCTTTGATAGAGCGGGACAAGGCTACCATGGTTCATAATGATGTTCAACTTTAGGATGTTGAGAGCTGATTGGGGGGCCCATGGGTTAATTTGGGTGTGCTGGTGGATGAATGTCAATATTGGTATGGAGTATAGGTGGAGTTATCCTGGAAAAGCTGAGCATGTGTGGGGCAGGGAAAGGAGCAGCCACGTGTCTGTCCTTTGGACTTGGTGGATGGGTTTAGTTTATAATATTATGATGAAATGGCGAGGAGGGGATTTAATTAAGGAGTTCAAATATAGTTTTGGTGGCATAAGGTGGGTTAATTGGAAGGACGTGACTTCTTATCAAATGAGGGACCGTACTGTGCATGCTACTCTTTTGGGGATTGGATTGCTTGTTTTATCTCCTCATTACATTTGGAGGAGTGAGTGTATTAATAATGATTTCACTTTCTATGATGCGTTTAGGCCGCATTCTAGAGACTTCGGGCTGGCTAGGGGTTCCTTTGGCTTATTTTAGAAGTTTACTAAATTTAGTTTTTTGATCCATCTGCATGGGGTTTCGAGCTTTCCCTACAGCTCCACCAACTTTTGCCCTCTCGGCTATAATCATAAATTCATCAATTTTTGTGTCTCTTCTAACTATGGTATATTTCCTCTCCGCGTTTGTGAATGGTATGTGGGGTTTAATTTGCTTCACTGTAATCCCTACCTTAATTATCTTTTAGAGATTATTGTTCATGATTGCTACTTTTGGTATTTCTTGCATTTCTGTGAGCTTCCTGTGCAGTCTAGCAGAATGGGGGGTGATCGCGTGCGGATGGAACCGGACAGTTGTGATGAATTTCGTAACAACCCGTTGGTCTAGCACATTTGTGTGGAGGGAGGAATTGCTCTGCTCATGGAATGCTTAGTCAGCCATGATCCCATTTTATCAGGTCATTTTGTCAGTTCGTGGAAGGACATGAGGGTTTCCATTGGTGGGATTTCATTTGAAATCAGCGAGGATGTTATTGCACAAGCTATGGGTTTCTTGTGTGAAGGGAAAAAATATCCTAAGCACACTAAAAATCTGGATCATGAGAGCCTTAAGGCATTTTTCATAGGAGAAGAGACCCTGGTTAGGAACTAAGCAGGGTTTGAAAGGGAAGAGCTTCCTAAGCCGTGGGATCAAGTTTGCATGGCGCTGATGAAATATGTTACACTGGAAGGTAGATACAAAACTTGTTTCTTTTATCATTTCCCTTTGTTAAACCACCTTAGGCATAAAATGTTGCTTAGTTTTCTATTTTTCCTTCTTATGGACCTAGAAAGTTCTATGGACAAGTGTAAAGCGTCGGCCAGCCAAAATCCCTGTGATCTTCCGCCGCTCCCACTCCATCAGGGGCTAATTCTCCACTTGTATCACTTTCATCTGGCCCTCTGCCCACCTAAAGCCATTACCATTTTCTGTGTTGAGAACACTGAACCCCTCTCCACGGTGCATATCTCCCCGGCCGAGTCCAAGAGTCCTCCTAGGAAGTCTAATAATGACAATATGGGGAATTCCAAAACCAAATTTTCCACTAAAAAGCTTAAGGTTGGGTTAGACAAGGCCCATGCCAGTGTGGCAGAAGTGCTCTATGAGTTAATAGCCACCCAGGCTAATACGGCTTTTACCATCACTATGTCTGAAAAAGGTAAGGAGAAATGCATGCAGGCTACGACTGTTAAAGATGGCAAGGGTAAGAATGCGGTTAGGAAATATTCCAGAGGGGATAAGGTTGTGAGGAACACGAAGATGACTGGAGGGGAAAGTGTTAGGAGGAGATCTGGGAGGCTGGCTAAGAACAGCAAAAAGAGATTAATCATTGAGGATTTGTAGGAGGAGTAGTCGGATAGCAAGGGTTACAAGGAAGAAGAGTCTGAAGATGTGGAAGAAGATATGGTGGAAAGGCCTCAACTTACTTCGATGGATAGCAAGCTTCCTTTTGATGGCTTTGGATCGCACTCTTCACAGCTACTGGTGGATGAGCCTAGTGAAGTTCAAGGTGCTAGGGAGTTTGAGGTGGATTCAGACAAGGTGGCGAAGAGAACGGACACTCTAGATAAAAGATTTCGGGGGCTAACCCGATTCACCATGAAATTGGGTCACTTTGTTATGAGTACTCTGTCTAATTCCATAAAAGAGGAACTAGAGAAAACAATAGCAAAAAAAATAAAGAGTGGGTGGGAAACGAGGCGGTGGACCTCCTGATTAAAAACTGGGATGATGCCAGTAAAGTTGCTCCTGGTGCTAGTCTGACAGTTGTTTCTCTGTTGTTGATGTGTTGCCTTTGGGTTGTCTCTATTTTTTTCCTGTTTATGTTAGTTGTTTAAGACTTGTCCTTTTTTGGCCCTTGTGGCTCATTGTGTAGGGTACAGTGCCCTGTAAATGTTGTTTAACTTTTCAAAAACAAGTTTACAAGTTCTCGAACCTTCCAAAACCCTAACAATATTTTTTACTGTCAATGTTTTTCCAAGTTCTCAAAAAATTTATTTCCATTATTTTTTTCCTTTATTTTCTTAAAGTCCCAAGAAAGTTAAAATTTAAAAAACTTTAAAGATTTGTGTTTGAAACTATTTTGGTTCTCCATTTTGGTAAGTTCATAAGTTCATGAACTTCCAAAAAGATTGACAAGTTGATGAATTGATGCCCAAATGTTTCGATGTTTGAATTTTTGGCCATTTCGTGAGGAATCAGAAACCCATTTTACTATCTCTCAATGATAATCCAAAACTCGTAGAGCAAAATTATTTCATTATTCAATGAATTCAACAGCATTTTTCCAAAACCATTGATCACTAAAGACTAGCTGGTGTTATATATTGTTCTCCCATCTTAAAAACCTTAAACAGTAGATGAGTGTTTTTCTTGATCTGTCAAAAAACCTGATAGATTTTCTTGGTCTATTAGAAACCTCCTCTATCAGGATGCAAAGGAAATAATTCCAATGTTCTCAGCTCAAACACATCTACTGAAGAATTCTTGTGAAACCCAACATCTTGTTCTTCTTCTTCCTGCAATTGCGTGATGATAGGGAGGTTGGATGAATCAATCACTGATTCATGCTCTAGGTCTTGCTTGGAAGACCTCTAGGGTGTCTCTCTTCACCACTTGCAACCTTTAGGACCTCTTCCTTCTTAGGGTCCCCTGTTTGTCCTTGCCAACCCAACTACCAACATAGATCCTCCTACCAAGTCAAGACTTGGTGCAATCTTGAAACACTTGCCTTAGCCCTTAATCCACCCTAAAGGCTACTAAACCTCCAAATTCTTGAATTTAGTTTTATAGGGGTTTGGAGGTGCTTCTAAAGTCTTCAATCCATCCTACTAAGGGTTTTAGGGATCCACCTAGCTCCATTTGTAGGTCACTTCCACCAAATTCCACTATTAGGCCTAGAAGGCTATTAGCCCTATCAAGTCTCCTCTTTTAAGAAATCAGGTTTGTTTTCCAAGTCTTTCAAAAGAACACCCAATCTTTTCTTGGGATTCCTGGTTCATGTGTCCACCTCTCAAGGATTTTTGGGTCTTGGGTTTCAACTGTCCGTACAAAGCCCTAACCTGAGAAAAAGAGCAAAACTAGGCCTTTTAAGCCTTTCTTGGTTTCCCTATAAACTGTAAAGGCCTTCCCTCACCAAATGGATTGTTGGAGGTTCTTTCTCCTTACCATGTCTTGGCAAGACTCCCTACCTTCTCCAAAAGGTAATTTTTCAGGAAATTGACACCCCTGCAAATCATGTGCTCTGCACCAAGGTCTTCCCTAACCGGGCTCTTCCCTAGCTCGCCTAGGAGAAGACTTCCATGATAACTCCTATGCTTTCAAAGACTCCTAACCCTACTATATGTACATCCATGGAGTCTAGTCACAATTCCCAAAGGGCCATACAATTTGTATGGAGGGAAAGTGAACTAACCCTTCATTCTTCAAAAATTGTCTGGTTCAGACCAGCAACAATATGGATACCAAACTAATTGCAAACAATGCTTGAAAATGAACAATCTAACTATCTAATGCCAATGCTCGAAGAACAACTAATCTACATCCTACACAAATTACATTGCCAACTTCAATCCATTGAAACACCACTTCAAAGCAAAAACCAGAAAATTCACACAATATCACCACTATTTTCTTTAGAATTCAAAACTTAAAACAATCTAAAATGCTTCCAACCTCACTCCAATTCCAAGTAATCCCCTAAATAGGTCACCAATTCAGTTATCCTCTCCCTTGGGCTCTCCTTGGCCACTTTTAGCTCCAATTGAGCAACAATATCAAAAATTGAAGAAAATCCTAAAAGTATCCTAAAAGTCCTAAACCTCATTTTTGAGTTAAAACCTTATGACACCTATTTTATGGTCAACATGAACTTCATCTGACCAAAGCACCACAAAATTCCACTAAGGCTCAAACACAAATCAACTATAATAGATTGCATATTTGTCCTAGACAACCTCCTAAACAACCTAAGGCAACCTATGGGTGCTCCTGCACCATTCTCCCCCCTCTGCACAAACACTAAGGAATGTGGGGAGAGATCGGAGACAAATCAATGCCATGCTTCTTGAACTGAGCTTCATCCACCCATGTAGCCTCAGACTCTGGTTTGTCTCTCCATTAGATGAGATGTTCCCTATACACCTTGTGCCTAGTAGACTTCTTCACTCTTGATTCCAAGATCCTCTCTACTTGCAACTTGTCTTTAGGTGGTGAGACTACTTTACTCACATCCTCCAAAACGCCCATACTATTCTGATCCATATCAGTCATTGGTCCTTTATACATGATCAGGTCAGCTACATTAAACACTGGTGAAATACTTAAGTCTGTAGGAAACTCCACCTTGTAAGCATTTTTCCCATATTTAGCTAACACTTTCCATGGTCCCACTCTCTTCATCTGCAACTTAGTTGGTGCTCCTTTCTGCAATCTAGATTTTTTGAGATGGACCATGACATAGTCACCTACTGCAAATTAGAGATCTTTCCTAGACATATCCACCTTAGTCTTCAACTTATGAGTAGCCTATGTGATTGTTTTCTTCACTTGCTCCTAAATCTCCTTCATAGTCTGAGAGAAATCCTCTGCATGGCCACTCCTATGCTCCATAGCTCCTAGATCTCTGAGCTCACATACACCTCTTGGGTGCATTCCATATACTATCTCAAAAGGACTCCTACTTGTGGTCATGTTGACACTGTCATTGTAGGCATATTCAGCTTGTGATATGACCAAGTCCCATGTTTGTCCATACTCCTTGGTTAGGCATCTTAGAAGGTTACCTAGCACTCTATTTATCACCTCAGTTTGTCCATCTATCTGAGGATGGTAAGATGATCCAAAAGACAAGTTAGTACCCAATCTGCTCCATAGATTTTTCCAAAAATGACTCATAAACTTCACATCTCTATTTGATACAATGTTTAATGGAAATCCATGGATCCTCACAATCTCTTTGAAGAAAAGATGAGCAATATAGCTAGCATCATGGGTGGTCTTGCAAGGAAAAAAGTGACTCATTTTACTAAACCTATCTACCACCACATAGACACTATCAAACCCTATCTTAGTTTTAGGGAGTCCTACCACAAATTCCATGCTAAGACATTCCCATGGTCTACTGGGAATAGGTAGAGGTTGATACAAACTTGCATTGCTAGCTCCCCCCTTGGATTTCATACAAACTACACACTGCTCCACATACCTTCTGACATCCCTTGGCAACTTGGGCCAATAATAGAACCTTTGCACTAATTTTATTGTCTTGTTGATACCAAAATGACCACTAAGACTACCATTGTGCTTCTCCTAGATGAGATTCTCTCTCATTGAACCTTTAAGAACACATAATTGATTCCCCTTGAACAAAATTCCACTCTACAATGTATACTTTGAGAATTGACTGTGAAAGTGATTCTCAAAATCAGAACATACCTTATATGCCTCTTAGAAGTCTTCATCTTCTCCATAGAGATCCTTGAAATATCTATCCCAATGCTTTTGAATTGAATCTCTTGCACTGTCAGCAACCTCCTACTTAATGCATCTGCCACCTTGTTCAATTCTCCCTTCTTGTGTTTGATAGTAAAGGTGAAGTCTTGGAGGTACTCCATCCATTTCAAGTGTCTATTACTCAACTTTTCTTGTGTGTTGATGTAGCTAAGTGTCTAGTTATCTGTAAACACCACAAACCCCTTAGGTAGGAGATAATGTCTCCACTTCCTAAGAGACTATACTAGATCATATAGTTCTAATTCATAGGTAGAATACTTCTTTTTAGCTTCATTGAGATTTTCACTAAATAAAGCTATAGGCCTGGCATCTTGGCTTAGTACTCCTCCTACTGCAATTCCACTAGCATCACATTCCACTGTGAATAGTTTATCAAAACTAGATAACAAAAGGATGGGTTGAGTTGCTACTTCTTGTTTCAACTTCTCAAAACCCTTCTTAGCTTCAAGAGTCCATTTAAACTTAGTCTTTAGGCCACCCTTGATAGTATCAAGCACTGGTGCACAAATTCCACTAAAGTTCCTTATAAACTTCCTATAAAATTGAACTAGCCCATGAAAACTCCTTACCTCTGTCCCAGTGGTTGGTGTAGGCCAATTTAGGATAGCTTCCACCTTGCTTGGGTCCATCTTCAATGATCCTTGGGATACTACAAACCCCAAATACACAAGCTCTTGTTTGAAGAACTCACACTTGTCTAGGTTGATGGCTAACCTCTCCTCCTGCAAACTTTTAAGAACCATCTCCACATGCTTCAAATGTTCCTCTATTGTATTACTAAAGATGAGTACATCATCTAGATACACTACTACAAATATCCCTGTGAAATCCTTAAGCACTTCATTCATGCGCCTCATGAATGTGCTAGGGGAATTCGAGAGGCCAAATGGCATAACTCTCCACTCATACAACCCATCAATTGTCTTAAAAGATATCTTCCACTCATCCCCATCTTTAATTCTAATCTGGTGGTATCCACTCTTAAGATCCAACTTAGTGAAATACTAAGCTCCTCCAAGATAGTCCATCAAATCCTCTATCCTAAGAATAGGAAACCTATATCTAATTGTAATCCTATTGATAGCTCTAGATTCAGTGCATAGTCTCCACTTACCACCTTTCTTGGTTGCTAAGACAACTGGTACTGCACACGGACTAATGCTCTTCTTGATTGGTCCTTGGTCTAATAACTCCTACACTTGCCTAGCTACTTCTAGGTTTTGATCTGGTGTGAGCTTATAAGCTGCTTTATTTGGCAAAGAAGCCCCTGGTATAAAGTCAATCTAATGACTGATAGCTCTCTTTGGAGGTAGTTTTTCTGTTGTTCCATCACTCACTATGTCCTTGAACTTCTCAAGCAACTTCTGGACTTCTTCTAGTATAACAGTCTTCTTGGCCTTGTCTTCTTCCTTGTGTTGCACCGTAACAACATATCCTTCACCTCCTTGCTGAAGAGTGTTGATAAACTCCTTACCACTACTTAACAAGACACTAGGGGTCTTTAACTGTCCTTCTTCCTCATCCAATAGTGACTGTAGCTTGAATGTTTTACCAGCCTTCTTGAATGAGATGGTGTTCTCCTTTCCATCACAGATAGCTCCTCTGTCATATTGCCATGGCCTTCCCAATAGAAGATGGCATGCATCCATAGGCAACACATCACAAATTAGTTTGTCTTTGTACCCTCCAATTGAGAATTCCACTATTATCTGCTCATTTACAAGAACACTCTGCCCTTTATTCAACCATGTCACCTTGTAAGGATTAGTGTGGGCCACCTTCTCCAACTTTAACTTCCTCACTGCCTCCTCTAAGATAATTTTATCAGTAGACCCTAAATCCACTATGACTTTGCACACCTTCCCAAGTATTTTGCATCTCACCCTGAATAAGGCTCTCCTTTGCTTTGGCTCTTCCTTGACTGGTTGTCTGATTAGAACCCTTCTAATCAAGTTCTCCCCCATTTCTAACTCAATATGACTAACCTCTGGTGACTTGACACTCATAGTGTCTTCTTGAGCATATGCTACTCTCTTTTCTGTATTTGAAGAAGATGCTTTCTTCGGGCACCTATAAGCTAGATGTCCTACTTGACCATAGTTGTAACACTTCATACTAGAAAATTAAGAGTTACTTCTGCCTACTCCTCTTCCTCTATTAGAACCTCCTTGAGATCCTCTAGCTCTTCTATAACCCCCTCTAGAAGTTGTTTCACTTCCATGCTCTGTGAGTTTAGACTCTCCCTGATTTCTTTGTTCAGTCCCTCTACCTTGGTATCCACCTCTATGTCCTCTTTAATCTCTGCCTTTTCCTGTGCTCTTGGAAGCCTGATCTTATTTCCTCTTACTTCTTTATTTGATCTTTATAGCCAATTGATAACATTGGTGCACTATTTTGGGACTTAGAAGAGTCATCTCCTCTTGAATGTTCCATTTCAAACCATTAAGGTACCTAGCCACATTAAGACTTCCATCCTCTAAAACATTAGACCTCATGCAAAGTTTTTGAAACTCCTCTGTATAGGAATTTACATCTTGGTCTCTTTCTCTCAAACTCTATCTTTCCTTATGCAACTGAATTTCATAATCATCTGGAATGTATGCCTCTCTCACCTTGGCAGCCATTCCCTTCCAAGTGGAAATAGGTTTCTTGCCTTCCTTTTCTCTCTCTATCTGAATGAACTTCCACCATGTCAAGGTAGAACCTCTCAATCTTGATTTGGCCACCTTTACCTTCTATGCTTCAGTGACTCCATCACACTCAAAATGGTTTTCCATTTCCTCTATCCAATCCATGACTAGGTCAGCTTCCAATTTCCCACTAAACAGTGGTATGCCTTCAAGTGCTTTTCCACTCATAGCCTTCAATGCCTTCAAGAAAGGCTCTTCTTGTAGAATAGGGTCAGGTTCAGGGATCTTGTCTTCCTCTACAACCTCTTCACTCTTTGGTACCCTTCCTTCCAACTTATCACTAACCTCATCAGTCTTAGTCTACACATTACTCATTGCTTGCTCAAGTTGGGATATTCTTTCCCTCAATAGCCTATTGTCTTCCTCTTGATCTTCAACCTTCTTGTCCAACTCTATATTTGTCACCATGATTTTAGAACCACTAGACTCAATCTCTGACATACAATATTCAATCCCAAATCTTTTGTTGCTCTGATACCAATCTGATAGGGAGGTTGGATGAATCAATCATTGATTCATGCTCTAGGTTTTGCTTGGAAGACCTCTATGGTGTCTCTCTTCACCACTTGCAACCTTTAGGACCTCTTCCTTCTTAGGGTCCCCTAGTTCTCCTTGCCAACCCAACTACCAACATAGATCCTCCTACCAAGTCAAGACTTGGTGCAATCTTGAAACACTTGCCTTAGCCCTTAATCCACCTTAAAGGCTACTAAACCTCCAAATTCTTGAATTTAGTTTTACAGGGGTGTGGAGGTGCTTCTAAAGTCTTCAATCCATCCTACTAATGGTTTTAGGGATCCACATAGCTCCATCTACAGGTCACTTCCACCAAATTCCAATATTAGGCCTAGAAGGCTATTAGCCCTATTAGGTCTCCTCCTTTGAGAAATCAGGTTTGTTTTCCAAGTCTTTCCAAAGAACACCCAATATTTTCTTGGGATTCCTGGTTCATGTGTCCACCTCTCAAGGATTTTTGGGGTCTTGGGTTTCAACTGTCCGTACAAAGCCCTAACCTGAGAAAAAGAGCAAAACTAGGCCTTTTAATCCTTTCCTGGCTTCCCTACAAACTGTTAAGGCCTTCCCTCACCAAATGGATTGTTGGAGGTTCTTTCTCCTTACCATTTCTTTGCAAGACTCCCTACCTTCTCCAAAAGGTAATTTTTCAGGAAATTGACACCCCTGTAAATCATGTGCTCTGCACTAAGGTCTTCCCTAACCAGGCTCTTCCCTAGCTCACCTAGGAGAAGACTTCCATAGTAACTCTTATGCTTTCAAAGACTCCTAACCCTACTATATGTACATCCATGAAGTCTAGTCACAATTCCCAAAGGGCCATAAAATTTGTACGGTGGGAAAGTGAGCTAACCCTCCATTCTTCAAAAACTGTCTGGTTCATACCAACAACAGTATGGAAACCAAACTAATTGTAAACAATGCTTGAAAATGAACAATCTAACTATCTAATGCCACACAATTCTCGAAGAACAACTACTCTACATCCTACACAAATCACAGTGCCAACTTCAATCCATTAAAACACCACTTCAAAGCAAAAACCAGAAAATTCACACAAAATCACCATTGTTTTCTTTAGAATTCAAAACTTAAAACAATCTCAAATGCTTCCAACCTCACTCCAATGCTGAGGCATCCCCTAAATAGGTCACCAATTCATTTATCCTCTCCCTTGGGCTCTCCTTGGCCGCTTGTAGCTTCAATTGAGCAACAATTTCAAAAATTGAAGAAAATCCTAAAAGTCCTAAACCTCATTTTTGAGTTAAAACCTTATGACACCTATTCCATGGTCAACATGACCTTCATCTGACCAAAGCACCACAAAATTCCACTAAGGCTCAAACATATATGAGTTTGTTAATGCAGTGATTTTTGTATACAAACTACTAAATGTATTAGAAACAAGGGATTATAATACTTGCCTCTATATATCTTTTGTCAGATGACTTCTTTGATCGGAATAGAGAAGGCCATTTAGAAGAACGAAAGAGTGTAGGCCATTTGGAAGCTGAAAAATATATGCCCATATCAATAAGATGATTTAGAAAAGACAAAGAACTAAACACATTATATGTTAGATAATCTAGAATGTACATAGATTTCTCAGTAATTTATAGAACTATTTCACAAAAAACACATACAGCTAGGTTGTGGATTTTCTTTCTTGCATTTGTCCTCAGCATTTACATTTTGAAACCAATAAAAAACATTTTTTCCTTCCACTCTGCCATATCATCGTAGCACAACTATAATCTCAGTTATGTGTTATGTAGTTGGATTCTTGGTTTCAGTGCCCAATATAGACTCCAGTATTTGTTTTTGTTCTGAAGTTTGCTTCCATCTTGCACATATAGTTCCCCTATTGGTGGTGTTCTCCACCACACTTGAGGAACAAACCAACCTTGGCACCACAGTAGAAAGAAATATAGAGGAAAAAAACAAAAAGTTAAAAGAGTATTATTGTAATGTCAAAGAGGATTAGTCTATTTTCGTTTATCTCTCTCGGATCCTAATTTGACAAAAAAAAAAAAAAGGCCAAAACAAGACTTGTTGGACAAGATCGCGAGGATACCTCTAAAAAAAAAAACAAAAAATTGAACTCAAATTAAAAAACTTATTTACTTACCTATAGACTTTCCTCGATCCATTGAAAGCTTTTCACTGTCACTGCCTGTAACATAAGATTTTTGAAGTAACTCTAGAACACTAGATCACAAGTCCTAGGACATTCAAACAAGGGAAGCCAATGAGATAGAGGAGGAGACGATGGAAAAAAGGGATGAATGGAGAAAAATAAATAGGTGAATGGTTAAATAGAAATTACTGGAAGTCGATAGTAGGTAGGTAGAGATAATAAATGACTAAATAGTTTTAGCCTTTTTTGGAAATAAGTTATTCAATAGGTAAGAGATATATTATTTACTTTTCAAACAGTTGTTTCTATAATTTTCCATTAAATTTATGCTCAATGGTAAATAAGTTGATCCCATGGTTATCCCAGGTAGGTAAGGGAAATATTATTTACTTTTTTAATTTCATTTTAGAGAAAAATTCGGAATTTGGATTTCCAAAGAATTGCTTCTATAATTTTCCACCCAAAGCCTTGTGGAAAATAAGTGAACCAGTGATTATGTAGAGTAGGCAAGAGAAATATTATTTATTTTTTCAATTTTATTTTAGAAAAAAATCCATAATTTCTATTTTCAAAGAGTTGGTTCTATAATTTTCTATACTAATAATTATACAAAATAGATAACAGAAATATTTTTTTATTTTTTTATTTTTATTTTAGAAGAGAATGGATTATTACTATTTTCAAATAAATAAAAATTATATTGTTTAAATAACAAATAAATGATCTAATAATAATGTAAGATAGGTAAAAGAAATATTATTTTATTTAAAAAAAAATGATAATTTATATATCTTTAATTTTCTAGTAAATTTAAACCACCTAACAAATAATATAATTATTAGTTATGTAATTAATAAAAGGAAAAAGAATTTTTTTTAAGTATTATACATATTTAATTGTATATAATCAAAATAAATTAAAATTAAAATAATCTTTAAATTTGATCTTTAGTTTCAATTATACTATAGTAGAAGGAAATAAATAATTTAACAATTTAGTATGTGGAATAAATAATTAAATAAGAAAAATTATTATTTAAATATAATTAAATAGTAGTTAATTAATATTAAATTATATTATATATTAAATAATTTATTAGATCAAATTATAAATAATATAGATATATTAAATACATATATTTAAAAGATGTAGAAAGATGTTTTTTTAAGGGTCTATATTGTGACATAAATTAAATAGTATAATTAATATTATTATATTTCTTATAGATACCTGAAACATATTTATCTAAAAGATGTAGAAAAATATTAGGTTCATTCATTCATACTAGATTTATGACAAAGTTTAGATAGACATATTGAGGTTGATATCTCTTAGATAAGATGTATTTAATATATTGAGGTTTATTAAGATTTTTATATAGATGTATAATGAAAAAAATGAATTGTTGACACATATATGATCATCAAACTTATGTTAAATTATTTTTTTTATCCCCTCTCCCTATTACCATCTTCATGTCTTTATAATTATGATTAATTATGATTATCTATCTAAATATTGACATGATTATTAATTATTCTATTGATTTAAAAAATCTAAAATTTTAGAGTGTTATAAGTATTTAAATTTATATTATCAAATAATAAATTAATTAAAAAAAAACCCATATGAGTTCTATGTACTAATACATATTTCATATGGTCTAGTTTCAATATATTTATAAGAGGGTATCAAATGTTATAAGTGTGCCACAGTAAAGGAAAATAAATTTATATATGTGTAATTTAGGCCAATCTAATTAAAATATTACAATATGCATCAATAAATTGATGTTGATAATTATTAATAATTAGATATCTGAAATATAAATATAAAATAAATGTACTAAGCATGATATGTGATGAATACATGAGGAATGAAAAAACTAAGATTTGGTAGGTCTTAGGATTAGGAATAGTTGATGTTAAACTAGTAATTAAATTAGAATCAAAAGTCTTTATAGCCCTTGTGTAGATGAAAATTCAACTATTAGGTATAGATCTGTGACCCCAAACTTACCTTGCACTCGTGAACTTGATCTTTGTAATTTACATACTATTATGCTATTTAATATTTATAAAGTACAAAAATTTGTAAAAGGGGAAGGTCAATTTCCCCATATTGAATGATATGTCAAAAATATTCTCAATGTAAAATGAGGTGCATGATTAGCTCAATTTCTAAAATTTTGAAATGATAGAACAAGTGTAAAGGAGTGATGCATGATGCCACCAAGTCTCAAAAGATACATCAATGATAGCATTAAATTAAAAGGATAGATGAATGATTCAACTTGTGCTTAAAGATATGGAAATAATAGTCCAAATTTGAATGGGAAACAACATTGGTATCCTCTATTATGACTCAAAATATGTACTAATATAAACACATAATGACAGTAATTGAATAGGAAATCTATGAATAGAATAGTAGGACTACATGTAATAAAAAATAGTATATATCATTTCAATAGATAAGCATTAAATAATATGTGTATACACCTAAAAATTCGTCTGGAGCATCCAATTAATTAAATACGAATTATTTGATTAATTATCTTAATTTCCTCTACTATTGAATAAATAGAAATATTTATCTATATAGTTCACATTTAAATTCATCTTAATTAAATAAACAAAATTAAATACTTTGTTCGATTTAATTATCAAATCCCTATTTTATTCTATCACATCGATCTTAAATTAATTAAATAAAGATTAAACACTTTATTGATTAATTGCCATATTCTTCTATTTAATTTAATAAACAAACTATCCTATAGTTCGTTTTATTAAATTATTTATCCCCCTTTTGCTAATTTAAATAAATCAAAAATATTTGAATTAAAGCACAAGGAATATTCCATCTATATTCTCTCAAAAATGAATTAGATATCCTATGTCTAATCTATGTCTAAAATATGTCACAATTAATGCTTTGAAACTTCACGGGAAGTTTTGGAGACAAATTCCAAAATCTTCTCTCAATCCTCATCCATCAATCTTTCCTCTTCTCTTGCCTGGTATTTTCATGGGTAGAGACAATCTCCATTTTTCTCTCAATCTCCTCCATCTTTCACCATTCAATCCTCCAGATTGAATCCAATCCTCTCAAAGCTTTCACTGTGCATTTCTACGGCCAGGAAATCTATAAATATAGCCCCATTGAACCAAGAAAAGGATCCAAATAATCTAACTTTTTCACTCTTACTCTACAGGAATTCAAGCATCAAGCATCAAGCAATCAAGCATCCAAAATCCAGCAATCAAGCTTTCACATCAATGGCTGCCTCATGTAGCTGCAATTATCTGTTTCATGTCAATTCATGCTAGTTTAATTCATTTATCATCTAGTATTACCACATTTAGTTCCATATCATTGCTTTAGTATCCATCTCGTTCTTTCAATTGTCATTTTAACAATCATAGTGCACTCACGATCTAAGAGCCATTTTGATTTAATAAATCTTGAAGGATAGAGAATAATATGATGCTTTCAATTGATTATTGCTTTGAATTGATTCAATTTAATTTATCTTTGATATAATGTCGTATTAAGAAGTGTGTTTTTGTGCTTTACATCTAATTCACCACTTACAATTTGGCGCCCATAGTGGGGCATTAACCCCAATTTTACAAATTTTCTAGAAAGTGCCACGCAGATTCACAACGTTTTTTCTTTTAGCGCTTTCATCAAAAACTATAGTGCTTCCATGGAAAACTACAGTGCTTCCATGCTCTATTTCGATGCTTCCGTGTTACTATAGTGCTTGTGTCAAAATTTTCAATGCTTTCAACTGTAGTGCTTCCGTCAACTATTTCAATGCATCGGTGATTTAGTGCTTCCATGGAAAACTTCAGCGCTTCGGTTTCCTATTTCGGCGCTTTTGATTTTTAGTGCATCAGGTAACTATTTTAGCGCTTCAATGAAATATTCCAACACTTTTGTAAAATCAGTCTAGATTCGATGCGGCTGCGGCCAGTTTTGAATTTTTTCACAGTTGGTTTAAAATTTATCAATCCTAGGATAGTCACTTCCGGTTTTCTAAAATTTATCAATCCTAGGATAGTCACCGCATTTTTATTTTTTTTTCAGTACAAGTTAAAAGGAACAAACATGATTTTTGTGAAGCAACACCTTCACATAGATTAGAAAATTTATTTTTGGGCTTAAAACAAAACAAACTTATATGTTGTGCTTGTGGTGATTAGGCTTATTCTCTCCCATTAACTGGGTGACCAAAGTGTTAGATTCACTTTTATTTCATGTCATTTACGCTTTTTTAAATCCTTTAAAAGGCTTGTTGTAGTGGGAAAAAGTACTCACCCTACGGGAACGACCTAAGTGGAAACACCTAAAGCCAAGGATTCCAACCCACTATAATAAAAATGCAAGTTGTTGATGAAAGTCCAACTTGACGGTAGTGAGCAAGATAACCATCCCCAAAATCTTTGTTCTAAAGATTGGGAGGTCTCTTGAGGGATTTTATCTATTTTTCGCACCGCACGGAAGCCCTATCTACGAACCATAGAGTAGTTTCTCACCGAGTCAGTATCCATACATTGTCATACTCACAGTGCAAGGGGAGGGAAGAATCTGCCCCAATTACCAAGGACCGCTTGCTCAAGGGATTCGGTATCCACTTCCGTCACTTTGAGTACGTGTCTGGAAATGACAAAAACATGGGCGCCCTCTAGGGGGTGACACGGCTGTGTGAGTCAATGTAATTCAAGATGTGGGTTGTGAGTACAATGATGACCTACTTGTCCTTAAGTGTGAGTCTATTTGATTTGTGTACAATTGTCAAAACAACCCATCAAAATCAATAAGAATCATTCGTGATTCTTGAACATACACGATCTATTCAGTTAAAACAACTATTCATAATTGCTTGTTGTGTTTTCACAAAATTCATTAAAATAAGATTTAAGATCATCCTAAAAACAACCAAGTCAAGTTAGATCATAAAACCCCATGCTTCGAAAGTGGAAGTCCACCACGTTTCTCAAGAGAAAAATCAAAGTCACAAAACCCAAGAAACCTCTCGGTTATAGAAATAAATTGAGAAAACAGTGTTTTCTATATCAAAATCAAAAACTATTTTTACAACATAGAACATTCATCCACAGATATCACGATTTTGCTAGGGGTCACACATTAGATTATGTGGTAGAACCGCTCTATACACGAGCCTTCTTCCAAAGAAGAGCTCTCACTCAGTATCACAACCGTAGTCAGCGCATACATCCTTCTTATCTTCCACAATCCCTGATACAGTATGCCACAAGGCTAGATCAAATTTTACAGTAGAGAGTCTTTAAAACCTATTTTTAGCGTTCTGGAATCCTGTTTCAGTGCTTTTGGTCACTGTTTTAGCGCTTATGTGAAATAGCACTTTCGAGTACTATTTCAATGCTTTTGGTCATTGTTATAGCGCTTCTATGAAATAGCACTTTTGGGCACTGTTTCAATGCTTACAGTCTATATTTCAACACTTTTGTCAAAACAGTGCGTCCATCAATTTTTGCAGTGCTTTCATGCACTATTTCAGTGCTTCTGTCACCTATTTCACCACTTCAGAACTTTGTTCTAGCGCTTCTGTGAAATAGTGCTTTTGTCCTTTGTTTTAGCACTTTCAAAACAAAGAGTTCAAAATTTTTACCAGTGAGTCAATTTGTCATTTCATCAACATTTTTCATCAGAACCAAGTTTCTTTTTATCAGAATCACTGTATAGAGACCGAAAATAGATAGTTTATACAAATTTCCAATCTTATCAACTGAAACAAGATCTTGCAAATCACAAGTGTCAAAATCAAATACATTATCGATTACTACACTGAAGTTTCATTGTCAGGATACTATCATCCTTCATCACGAAACCAAGTATAGTAATAAAAATTTTAACATAGTCCAAATCAATAAGATCAGTCATCTTATTCGACTTTGTTAAAAGTTCAATTGACATTTTCCCAGCATATAAGATCAACATTTCGGAAGAAAGGGTAAAAATTTGTATGCCAATCTTCACTAGGTCCCAAAAATAGAGACTCTTAGAGCAAGAAATGTTAAAATCCCAAGCAATGGCAGAGGAAAATCCTTGGAACAATCTGAACCAAAATGATAAGAACGAAATAACTCTAGAGGATATCCAAGCAGCTCAACAAGATCCCAAGTTCCATATATTTATGGAAAATATTTTAGAACAAGATATGGAGAAGTATCTTTTGATGTTGGCTGAATCAGGAGCAAAACTTCCCATGGACTTCGACATGAATCATCTGAAGGAAGCACCTAGAACAAGTGAGACTGAAATTCTACAACCTACACAAACAATAGATCCAATTTCCGCTTTAACATCTCAAATGCAACTATTACAACAGTAGATACAGGATATGACAAAAGGAAGTACCAAAAGATATGCGATACAGGACATTTGTCCTTATCCTTTCGACGCAACGGTCGGTCTGATACCTTTCCCTAGACACTGTGAGATCCCAAAGTATGACAAGTACAACGAAAGAATGGATCTGAGAGATCATATTAGGGAATTCAAAACAATGAGTCTCGAGTTTTCCCAAGAGGAAACTTAATGAGATTATTCCCAAGGAGCTTAGGAGGATCATGTATGGAGTGGTTTTCAAAACTACAACTTGGTATCATAACTTTTGAGGAACTAGTCAACAGGTTCATTTCCCAGTACTCCTTTAACATCCAACATGATGTTACAATAAAGGATCTTTATAACCTAAAGCAAAACAAAGGGGAAACATTCTTGTCTTTTCTACAAAGATGGCGACAATTGTTCACTAGATATCCTCGATCCATTCCTGAGGAAGAAAAGATGGCGTTATTCATTGAAAATTTGATGGAGGAAATGAGTTGTAGACTCGAATTACAATGTCCTCCCACATTTGAAAAAATCATAGAAAATGGTCTTAAAATTGAGGAAGCATTAGTCAAAAGAGGAGTTATCAAACATTTCAGCGATAAAAAAAACAACACAAATAACTCCTCCAATCAATACTCAAGCAGTGATAAGCCCAAATTTTGGCAAAAGAATTGAACCACAACTACCAATGAAACATCAAATGATTCCCAAAATTTCAAACCGGTCTTTAACTTGACAGCATCTACATCAAATATTCAAAACAATGATCAAATTGTCAAGTCAAATTTCATACAAAACAATGAGATCGTAAAGACACAATCATATCAGAAACCATCAAATCGGTGAAGGTTCACACCTTTAGGCCAAACAATAGAATCAACAATGAAAGAACTAGTCGCTAGTGGCCTTATCACTACACGGGAGGCCCGATTCTAGGATCCAAAGGTCAAACCACCATGGTGGAATGACGCTGATTATTGCAACTTCCATAATAACAAGGGTCACAAAACCAACGATTGTATGGAGTTGAAACACACAATACAAGACTTGATCGACAACAACAAGGCATATGTGGAAACACCTCAAAATAATAACGATCACTCGGCCTTCAAAGACCCTTTGCCAAACTATGACAAAGGAGAATCATCATCCTCCATCTACAAAGGTAAGAAAATCAATCATGTCTATGAAAAAACAATCCTTTGTTTATCTGAAGTAGAGAGTGATCATACAACTAGTCACACCATTGACGAACCCCTCATCAACAACAGTACTCCTTTGGACTTGCTTCCGAACATGTCATACTCTGATAATCAAATCAATGTCTTAAAAATTAGAGACCATCAAGAACATCAACCAGTAAATGTAATGACTAGGGGGCAAGCCAAGGTCATGTTAAAAGGAGTTGGGTCTACACATGCAGTTCCACCTCCATCTCACTATAACATCGTCGATCAACTGCAAAAACATTCCTGCTCAAATATCGATACTAGAGCTCCTTAAAATATCACCATCGCATAAGGAGGTTCTCGAACAAGCTTTAGTTGCCACTATGGTACCAAAGAATCTAGATGTTTGTCAGTTTCAAGCTATGGTGGGACATTTGACTACCCCACATTGTCTATCATTCTCTGAACAGGATGATATCTCACTAAAGCATCCACATAATATTGCACTCCATATTGAGGTCTTAATCCATAATCACTGCGTCAAAAGAGTCTTAATAGATGGGGGAGCTGGTCTAAACATTTGCACTCTCAAGTTAATCCGTGCACTAGGATATTCAGATGATGCTATTGATTCTCGAAGAAAAATGACTATCAAAGCATATGATGAGGAAGAAAGATCGTCTAAAGGCTTGATTGTGCTCCCCATTCAAGTGGGGCCCATGATGAAACATATAGCATGTCAAGTGTTGGAGAAAGAGTTGACATACAACATTCTCTTAGGGTGACCATGGATCCATGAAATGTTGGTTGTACCTTCAACATATCATCAATGTTTGAAGTTCTCAATAAATGGATGAGAGGTGACTATATCTATTGATTACAATCATCCTCAACATTGTGACACCCTTAGGATTTCTCAAGATACATTTATACCACACAATAGGGAAGCATCATCATCCAAAGATGAACAATGTCCAAACATCACTACTAAATGGGTAGAGAAGAAGGGTAAAGAAAAAGAGACAAGTCCTGTTGAAATTCAATCAACGGATAATCCAGATCAGCAAACTTCTTTATCACATAAATTCCAAGAGCAAGTCAAACTGAAGGACAAAGGAATGGGAACATATTCTATGGAGCAATCGCTTAACCTATCATAGTTAATGCCATCTCCTAGGACATATGGTAAACCATCTCTGATAAAATCTCAAACATCATTACCAGTCATGGCTCTTGATGAAAGGTTTGTCAAAAAGGGTACAATAGAAGATGAAACAAGCAACAAAGTAATCCCAAATTGGCTATACAAAGATGAGGAACCCTCTACATCAGAAATCAGTATCAAAAATGTCAACATCAACACCGATAAATATGGAAAAGGAAAAGCTATTTAGAAAAAATGGGATATGAAGGACAAGGACCCGTTGGATTAAGAAAGCATGGAATCACATAGCCTATTACACCCCTCACTCTCAACACAAAAGAGAAGCTAGGACTAGGATACTCTGAAGAAGAAAAGCAGGAGCTAACAAAGACAGTTGTAGAAAATATCCTTCAATTTAGGGATGGCTCTAAAACAGACTCAAATGAATATGAGTGGGCATTGTATTTCGATCTATTTTTCATTGATATTCAAGTCGATGTAATTCAACAAGATGCACCTACGCGTGAGGAGGGCCAAGGTTCTGGGTCTAGAATACTCGTGGAAGGGTCACTAAATATCGATGATTCAAGTGGGGATTTATAGACTTCGAGTGGACTAGACGATCTTGAAGAAAGTACCATCACAAATCTCAATATCCAAATAAATGACTATGACAAAATGGCTATCCAAACCCTTACATCCATCACCTTGAATGAATCTGATAACCTCATTCCATTAATCCACCCTGAACTCATTGACTGGGAACCTATCGAACCTTTGAATATACCAATATTTACAAACGATGATGCCATCGTAAACTTCCTATGTCATACTCAACCTAGTACAAATTATATCTGCAATACTCATAACATCATGACTCGACAAGAGGGTGTCAAATCTTCCAGTTGCAAAAATAACAACAGGGATAATAGATCTAATGGTGAAAACCATTCTATGGTACCATTAGATCTGGAAAAAGTAAAAATAAAGAACGCATCTAACAGTGAAAACCTTTCTGAGGCATTCAAGGATGGAAGATTTGACACTCTTCCATAACACTATCATCAGCGATCATCACTCCTAGAGGAACCAACCCAATCTGTGAATAACGGCACTGAAGATAAGGCAAAAATCCTACATCTGGCAGAATCCATGACAGAACAAGAAAGACCGGAATTCATCAAGTTCTTTAAAGAAAGAAGCATCAATTTCGCTTGGTCATATTCCGATATTCTAGGCCTAGACTCAAATCTGCTTATGCATCACTTATCTTTGCCCGCAAGAATCAAGCCTGTTAAGCGAAAATTGAGAAAAATGCATCCCCACATCGCATTGATGGTAAAAATAGAGCTAAAGAAATTATCGGATGTTGGATTCATAAGGTCTATAGACTATGCCGAATGGATATCAAACCTTGTACCTATTTCCAAGCCAGACAATAGTATCAGAATATGTACATATTTCAGGGACCTAAATAAAGCATGCCCAAAGGATGATTTTCCACTACCAGATATAGACATCATTGTGGACTTGATGGTAGGGCAAGCCATGTTGTCAATCATGGATGGTTTCTCTGGGTTCAATCAAATAAAAATAGCCCCAGAAGATCAAGAAAAGACGGCTTTTACATGTCCATGGGGAACTTTTTGTTGGAACATCATGCCATTTGGTCTAAAGAATGCAGGAGCCACTTATCAAAGAGCAATGATGACAATCTTCCATGATATGATGCACACCTTCATGGAGGATTACGTGGATGACATCTTGGAAAAATCTACTACAAGGGAAGGACATCTGGATATCCTAGACAAAATCTTCACACGGATGGAGAAATTCAATGTCAGGTTAAACCCCAAGAAGTGTGTCTTCAGGGTCACATCAGCAAAACTATTAGGGTACATTGTCTTGGAAAAAGGTATTGAAGTGGATCCAGAAAAAGTCAAAGCAATTATGGAGATGCCACCTCTTAAGAATATAAGTCAACTCATATCACTACAGGGAAGGCTCCAATCGATCAGAAGATTCATCTCCCAGCTGGTGGATAAAATTCATCCTTTTAATCATCTATTGCATAAGAATATAGTTTTCAAGTGGGATGAGGGGTGTGAAAAAACATTCAATCAAATCAAGCAATATCTAATGTCACCACCCATTCTCATGCCACCAATAGAATGAAGCCCTCTCATATTGTATATTGCTATGACAGATATCCCATTGGGGGAATTTTTAGCACAAGAGGATTATGAAGGAAAAGAACATGTTATCTACTATATCAGCCGGACATTGAATCGATATGAAATCAATTACACTTTCATAGACAAATCTTTTTTGACAGTGGTATTCGCTACTCAACAACTAAGACACTACATGCTAACTCATACAATCAAGTTAATAGCAAAGATCGATCCTGTAAAGTATCTCCTTAGTAAAGCTGCCCTAACAGGTAGACTGGCAAAGTGGGTCAGGCTATTAAGTGAATTTGACATTCAGTATGTAGAGAGAAAGGCAATCAAGGGACAGGCAATCACTGAACAATTAGTAGAGGCTCCTCTACAAAATGATCGACCAATGACAATGGAGTTTCCAGATGCATACATTCTGATAGTAATGCCCCAACAATGGGTATTATATTTTGATGGATCATAGACACGGCGCAGATCAGGAGCGGGAATCTTGTTCATCTCCTCACATGGATACACCATTACAAAATCATATAGATTAATGTTCCAGTGTACAAATAATGTGGCAGAATATGAAGCATTAATCATTGGGGTCAAAATAGCAATTCAGTGGAAGATCACAGACTTACAGGTATATGGGGATTCTCAACTAGTTATTTATCAAGTAAATGACGAATATCAAACAAAAGATGAAAATTTGATGCCCTACAAGCAACAAATAGATAATCTGAAACAGTCCTTTGTCAGTATCAAGTTTGATCAAATTCCAAGAGCTGAGAACAAAGTTGTGGACGCTATGGAAACAATTGCTTCATTACTGCAATTGCCTGAGAAGCGTGTTTGTTATGATTTTATGGTAGAACAAGTATCATGTCCTTACCATAATAATCCAGAATCCGCTACCATCTGCCATATCAAAACCACATAAACCTCCATCTATGAAATGATCTATACCTACTTGAAAAATGATTTCCTTCTTCCTGACCTTTCCAGGAACCAAAAATGAAACTTCATCCACCAATCCACATGACATACTTTAATTGCCGACATACTTTATCGTTGAGGTCTTGATGGTACTTTACTCTGATGTCTAGAACACAACAAGTCTAAAATGGCCCTATAAGAGGTTCATGAGGGTATTTGTGGCACTCACTCAAGTGGGATAACTCTAGCTAAGAAACTCCTCCATTTGGGATATTATTGGCCATGCATGGAGAAAGAATCCTACCAGTTTGTTAAGAAATTCCAAAAGTGTCAGATTCATAGCAATCTAATTCATGCACCAGCACAAGAACTACATCCCTTCACATCGACATGGCCTTTTTGTCAATGGGATCTGGATCTGGTAGGAAAAATAAATCCATCTTCATCTAATGGACACAAGTTCATTATAACAGCCACAAAATATTTCAGAAAATGGATTGAAGTAGTACCTCTTACTACCATCACTAGGAAGTAGATTTCCTCTTTCATTTTGAGCTACATAATATGTCTATATGGAATCCCTCAATCCATTATCACTAATAATGGACGACCTTTCAAGAATCAAGATTTCCAAGAGCTATGTGATAAATTTCATATCCAACATCGGTTTTCAACACCGTACTATCCTCAAGGGAATGGCCAAGTAGAGGCCTCGAACAAAACAATACTCAAAATTCTCAAAAAGATGGTTAATGATGTTGGACGTGATTGGCATGTTCAACTCAACCCTGTATTATGGGCCTACAGAACAAGTATCAGAACACTAATAGGAGCTACACCATGTGCATTGGTATATGGGTGAGAAGCCATATTGCCCATTGAAGTTGAAATTCCATCCCTTCGTGTATCACTCAGAGGTATCATTTTAGATGAAGACTATAGGGTATCTAGACTACAGGAACTAGAGTCATTGGATGAGCGTTGTCAACAAGTTGTTAATCATCTAACAGCTTATCATCAAAGAATGTCAAGAAGTTACAACCACAGGGTAAAGCCAAGGGTCTTTCAGGTTGGTGATTTGGTACTGAAAGAAAACCCTAGGAATCAGCAAGACAGAGAGAAGAAAGGGAAATTTGAACCTAACTGGATTGGTCCCTTTGTCATCATATCAGTGTATGGATTAGGAGCATATCAGCTATCAACGTTAGAAGGGGATTTGTTTGATGAACCTATCAATAGTATTCATCTCCAAAAATTATATGCTTGAATCTCCTAGTGCATGGGTCAAACTTCTGAAAATTGTTTCCTTAATGAAAACCTGGCAAACAGGCATCTTGGTAACACAAAAATACAAAAAAATTAGAAAACTACAAAAAGAAAGAAAATGAGAAAAATGAGAAAAATACAAAAACACGAAGAGTGTAATCAAAGCATATGGTGAAAACTTGGAAATAGGCATCATACATGATTCTAGGATCAGCTTTCCCATCTATTTTGATATATATTAGGATCATTAGTCTGGCAGTCAGTACTGTTTCATATCATGTTAGTAGTCTTGCCATCTTTGCATCCATATCAAAATCATTTTCACATAGTCAAGTATCACCCCAAAGCTTGGGGGAAACATCTAGAAATCACTAGGGGCGGTAAAACACCGATTTCACCAAAGGGCACACAACAGTATAGCAGAAAAACCAAAAACAAAGATCAATGCGCAATATCAATCATCATCAAAAAAACATCAACCATCAATATCATATCGAAAATCCAAAAACATGTCAAAAAAAGTCAAGTTTGAAAAAGCATCATCCAAAAACATAGGTTTGTGTCAGTCAAACTACGTGGTCTCTACGTGTGTAACGTAGGCAAGGCTAATCTATGATCAGCCCCCGAGACCCCTAAGATAGGTTACTAGGTTAGGTCTTTGGTCCAAAATCTTGAAAATCCAAAAAACATAACAAAATCAGGATGGATGATCTAAAATCTAAAAAATGAATGAAACACTCTAAGTAAACAATGGATAAATTGTCCTTTTGATTATCATTTCTTTGGAGTAACTCAATGATGTATTGAACTAGAGGAACAAGGAAGAAGAATGATGTTTTTATCTGTTGTCTGTAATTTAATCATATAAATGTATGAATTGTCAGGGGATGTGCTATGCAAATGTATCACCGATGACATTCAAAATTCACACATTGAAATGATTAATCACTGCCTGTTTACACAATGAATGCTCGAGTCATCTCGGTTAAATTATACCTAGATGCTTGTGTTTGATTGCAACATCAAAAATCATGAAAGAAGTACTCAGGTCATCATTGGTCTAACACATACCATTAACACTTGTACTCACTTTCAACATCCAATAAAGCTCTATGATGACAAAAAGGCACAAAGGTACTATTAAAATGACAATTGTTTTGCATATAGTTGCATGTTAAAATTAGATTGCATTCATCATATTCATTATCTGTAGAGTATTTGTTGCATAAAGGATTCCAATCAATGATTATCTAATCTACAAATAAGACTGAGTATACTTGACATAAATCCAAAAATCATCATCAAAAACATGTAGGAAGCATCATCTCATCATTTAATTTCACCATTTCATCATTCATCCATTTCATCATACATCAAATCAATTATGAATTGAATTGTACCATAAGTACATCAGGTTCATTTGTACCATTAAAACATTCATTACATTATCATCTATCCAACATCATATGCATACATTATTTACCATCCATACATTTAATAAATAAAATCACGTCATTATTCTCATTACATCATTGCATTATCATTCATCATAAGATCATCATTTTTATCATCATCATATTAACATAAAAAGCATTTATCCATCCATCCATACATATTATCATATTTTGGGTATCCATATAGATCATCATTAAGAGATTCATGCATCACATCATACATCCATATATCATATATTCTACACATGCATTTATTATTACATCATTACATCAAAATAAAAGCATTTATCATTACATCATTACATCAAAATAAAATCATCGCATATTGCATCCATCACATAGAAATCATAAACCATCATCATATCACATCAACTGCATCTCATATATAACATCAAGTGTCAAGTATACAATGAATTCTGGAATAAAAATACATCATCCACAATGAGCTACATCATAATATACATCATGGAGGATCACAATAGCATCTACAATCTACTACTTCCAGAATGTGCAGGCCCAATAGGACCTGTACCACCACCCGAGGGACCA
This sequence comes from Sequoiadendron giganteum, assembly GCA_007115665.2. NCBI lineage: Eukaryota > Viridiplantae > Streptophyta > Pinopsida > Cupressales > Cupressaceae > Sequoiadendron > Sequoiadendron giganteum. The sequence goes on along the minus strand of CM021102.1, from coordinate 168,503,801 downwards.
GTACCACCACCACCCCCAGAAGGACCAAGATCTCTGGGATCTCTGCATGGAGGCTATGTCACCCCCTCGCTCACTATCCATGTGTGTGTCTGACCAGATCTCAATGGGGCATAACTGACCCTACACTCAGGAGGCACTACATCATGATATTTTCCTCTATAGAACTTTGCCTCTCGCAGTACCTCTCTCATGTAATCTCCTATGGAGGTGCCATCGGCCACTCTCTGGAGAGTCTCCACTGTCTCCTATGCCCTCTCGGCAATCTACTGAGCACTATCTCTCTTGGCTATCAAAATGGCCACCTATGTCTGTACAACGGCCAATTGTCCCTACACCTATGATAAAGCCTGAGCATGAGCCTATGCCTAGGCCTGCATCTGAGTCTGGGTCTGCACAAGCAAGCCCCGAGCCTATACCAACTGCCCCTGTAATGTCTGCACCTATGTTTGCAATATGGCAATCTGTCTCTGCTGATCCATAGGTGGCACAGTTACTGCTCACCTCTTGTGAGGCCTGCTAGATGATGGCACACTGCTAATGGTTGGCCCTGCCCCTCTATTGCCTCCACTACCACCATCACTGTCGTCACTATTGTTGTCATCACTGCTACTCTCCATGCTACTACCTGCTAGAGTATCACCCTCGCTCTCTGTAGACCCCCCTGCCGCATCCTCCTCTATTGGTAATGGTGCTGGCTCATCTGGGATGGTAATACGAGGATGAGGAACCAAGGCCAAAAATGCAGCATACTCCTTAGTGACTGGTGCCTCTGCAATATCCCTCAGCATATCCAAGGGTGATGGCTGCAATGCCCTGTATCCCTCTACTACAACATCATATGATAAACAGGACCCCCAATCAGGAATAGCCATCTGTCGTCAGGCATAATGGGCTACCCCCTGTGGCATGCATTACACGATGCCATACTGCCTGTACACTCAGCACAACAGAAATCTCTCTAGAACAAATGAGGTATGGCTGATGAGATACATGGAATCATAGAGAAACCCCAACACTACATCATCCTCATCCCACTGCTTATAGTCGAGGTATGGATGTCAGGCAACTATCTCGGTGTCATCAAACACCCGCCTCCAATGCTCTAACTTGCCCATTCGGGCCTGTGTGAACCGACCTCTGTATCTAAAAATGTAAGGCCTGCCTGGTGGTCTATTTGCCACTGGAAATGGTTGAGCAATAGCAAAATGCTCCCATGCCCACACCTGTAACAGGGTCATCCCTGCTGATAAACTCCACGCTCCAAGGTACACAACAGAGTGAAGATCATGATAGAGATGTTCCAACATGCACATCCCCCACGTATATCTGGTACCGTGTACCATTATGCTCTCAAGAGTCCTGCCCCAGCCAACAAGGAATCCCTTTGACCTATGATCAGGGCAAAAGAAACCTCCAATGAAACTAGAAAGCACTATTGGTAGTGTCGTGTAAGAATAGATGATCCTCCTCCACCGAACACTCGGACCCGCAATGTCCTAATCCTGAAATACTCTGTGCAAAGCATCTCTACCGCCAGTCCCATGGGAATCGTATACAACGATCTCCCCCATAAATGGACTACATAGAATCCACCACACATCCTCTAGTGTGACCATAATCTCACCAGTGGATAGGTGAAAGATGTTGTGGTCACTATGCCACCTCTTAGCCAACGCAGTCAACAGACCCCGATTAATCCTAATCTGGGGCATATCAAGCAAGCTAGTAAGGCCGCATCGGCCTATCACCTGAAGGTCATCTGGTGTTAGATGAGGTATCAAGTCTGTCATCCATGGAAACCTCTCTTTCATCTAGAGAGTACCAAAATCCTCCTATCATCATAATGAAATATCTACAATCAGTGAACTATGTCAAGAAATCAAACATCATTCTACTATCAAGTCTATTCCAAAATTCTGGTATGAATTTTCGATCAAAATTCATGGGCGAACATCAAACAAACCTCACCTATCATGAGGTTCATCAAACAGTATCTAATCTCGCCTATCATGAGATTTATCAGATACTGAATCATTTCCTCGCCTATCATGAGGATCATCACAAATAGGATTTTCTTCTCGCCTATCATGAGAAGTTAGTCTTATTTAAATCATCAATCCAACACATCAAAAATTTGGATTATCAATCATACCACTCCAAAGAATGGACATGATAAGAATTGACAAAATCAGGGTTCACTAAATCAAAATTTTCAATTCTAACATGGAAGCGCTAAAACAGGCTTCCAAAGCGCTAAAACCTAGAAGTGCTACTTTATCAGTTAAAACCGCTATATCGGGCACCCAAAGTGCTAAATCTTGAAAGCGCTATTTTAGCACTCTGATGCGCTAAAATAGGCATCTGAAGCGCTAAGAGACCCGAAGCACTACTTTTCCACATCAAAGTGCTACAATAGTCCATCAAAGCGCCGCTTTACTAGAAGCGCTAGAACAGACCATGAAAGCGCTAATCCACCAAATCAAAGCACTAGAAGTTTCAAAGCACTAAAATCTAGCATCAAAGCGCTAAATTTTAACTCTTAAGTGCTATATCAATGAAAGCGCTACATTACCCTATGGAAAGGCTAGATTTTTAACGCAAGCACTAAAACTCAAAGTGCTAATCTACCTACTAGAAGTGCTACACTGGAGTGTAAGCGCTACAGTGCGGCTTGAAAGCACTAAAACAATCAAAAAAATGCCTAAAAGCTAAAATGCATAAAAAACAAAATTTCATGAATTACGAGGAGGTTAAGGGGTACATACCGGAGGTCCATACATGGCCGGCCGTCGGTGACGTCAAACACGCTTGAAACGGTGAGTGTGGTAGGGGATAGGCATCTTGCTCCAGCTGGCAGAAAAGTCTTTATCACAAAGGTTTTTAAAATCAAATAGTGAAAATGAATTGGAAAATGACCTTTTAGCACTATATATAATTTTTCAAAAGGTATTTTTGGTGGGTTTTATTATCTTTTGATTAGTTTTTTTCCATGAAATTATTTAAAACTCATCTGCGAGCTAGATTTCTTCATCATTTGTCAGGAGATAAATTATTTCTTCATCAAATCATTATCAAATCGTCATAAAATCATAATTTTTTTGAAAAATTCTAAAAATTATCAGATCATTTATTTATCTCTTGAGGGGGCATATTATCATCCATCATCTGAAAATCAATGTCTGGGGCATGTCTGGGGCATGTTTGGGGCATACGAAATTATTTTTTATTATCATCGATCTTGGCAGTAGCAACAAAATTTTCTTCAAAGCAACGCGTAAACACGTCACTTCGAAGAGGGGCAAAATGTATATACCTAAAATTGGTCTGGAGCATCCGATTAATCAAATACGAATTATTTGATTAATTATTCTAATTTCCTCTACTATTGAATAAATAGAAATATTTATTTATATATTTCACATTTAAATTCATCTTAATTAAATAAACAAAATTGAATACTTTGTTCGATTTAATTATCAAATCCCTATTTTATTCTATCACGTCGATCTTAAATTAATTAAGTAAAGATTAAACACTTTATTGATTAATTGCCATATTCTTCTATTTAATTTAATAAACAAACTATCCTATAGTTCGTTTTATTAAATTATTTATCCCCCTTTTGCTAATTTAAATAAATCAAAAATATTTGAATTAAAGCACAAGGAATATTCCATCTATATTCTCTCAAAAATGAATTAGATATCCTATGTCTAATATATGTCTAAAATATGTCACAATTAATGCTTTGAAACTTCACAGGAAGTTTTGGAGACAAATTCCAAAATCTTCTCTCAATCCTCCTCCATCAATCTTTCCTCTTCTCTTGCCTGGTATTTTCATGGGTAGAGACAATCTCCATTTTTCTCTCAATCTCCTCCATCTTTCACCATTCAATCCTCCAGATTGAATCCAAGCCTCTCAAAGCTTTCCCTGTGCATTTCTACAGCCAGGAAATCTATAAATACAGCCTCATTGAACCAAGAAAATAATCCAAATTATCTAACTTTTTCACTCTTACTCTACAGGAATTCAAGCATCAAGCATCAAGCAATCAAGCATCCAAAATCCAGCAATCAAGCTTTCACATCAATGGTTGCCTCCTATAGCTGCAATTATCTGTTTCATGTCAATTCATGCTAGTTTAATTCATTTATCATCTAGTATTACCACATTTAGTTCCATATCATTGCTTTAGTATCCATCTCGTTCTTTCAATTGTCATTTTAACAATCATAGTGCACTCACGATCTGAGAGTCATTTTGATTTAATAAATCTTGAAGGATAGAGAACAATATGATGCTTTCAATTGATTATTGCTTTGAATTGATTCAATTTGATTTATCTTTGATATAATGTCGTATTAAGAAGTGTGTTTCTGTTCTTTACATCTAATTCACCACTTACAATATGATTAAATACAATATTATTGATGGATCACATGTTAAGTTGATTTATGGTCTATCAAGATGGTTTCTTATAGTCCAATCTAATGATGAAGCAATGAATACGTATGGTATATGGTATATGTTGATGGTTTATTTCGACACACAAATTTAATTAGAACACATTATTTCTATTGAAAGGGAATTTCTTATTTGACACACAAATTTAATTGGAATGCATAGAAGATATATTCTTATAATATAGGAGAGTAGAATAATTTGAGAAAAAAAATTGAATAAATCTAAAAAAAAGTAGGATGGAAGTACAATTTAGGGCTATAATATGGTCACACTAACATCTATACTTTCATGGAAATTTCTATACAGTAAAAAATAATCAAATGTATAAATATGAATCACAATGCACCCTACATCTAGAATAGGAGGGAATAGAGTGACTTATAGAATCTTATCAAAGTGGTCAAGCTAATATTTTGGTCTTTTAATATCTAGGATAAATAAAAATAAAATAGAATGTATGCATAAATCATATGTGTTTTTAGGATTAAGATAATAATGTGTAAGTTATTAGATAAATTATGTTCAATTCTAAGCTAACATGTTACAAATAATTTAACAAGTCTACAAATCTAACATAATTATATTATGTGATTGAAATGAAAATTAGAATAGCAATCAATGTATCTATTACTAATCTATTGTACAAAAAGCATACATATGATTTAATTAATAAATTAATATAATAAAAATTTCATTCATAGGATAATAATAACACTCCTAATTTCATTTATACTCATCAATTTCATGCTTTTCATACCCCCTCTACATATACTAATATAATTAAAATTCCTTGTTATTTTCACCAAGTATCCTATATAACTAATTTTTTTATATTTGTATATCCCCTTATTATTTCTACTTTATCAAAAAATGCTGGTTACCACACCTAAATATGAAACAAAACTTATTTTATTAACATGCCATTCATTAACACCTTTGCATAAAAATCTTGGAGGAGCTATGATAAATATATCATCCTATATAAAAATATTTAATATAAAATCACTTATGTGTCCCAATCCCTAAACTATTTCTACACCAAATCTAATAAAAAATCCCCTTAAGAACATGTATATCTATATTATAAGATACATATTAATATAAATTATAATTAAAGATTTTTAGAGGTACCTAAAGATTTTTCTAGGAAACGTTGTGGCATTATGAAAAATAATACATTTAATAAATTGTTTTAAGAAAATTTGGTAGGGTAAAAGCAAGAATTTGTGTCCATGAAGAGGGGAAGTTTTGACCAAAAAATTTCCAAAAGGAACAGGCACCTTTTTAGGAACAAGATCCTAAGCCTAAATTCGAATGGGCACATGTATCGCTTTAAGTACCCGTTGTAAAATGGGTACCCATTTCGAAAAGGTATTTATTTTTTAAAAAAGCCAATTGTTGATTCATTTTCACTTGCAACTTTCGTGGCCAAAGAAAATAAGCTAAGGAAAATGGGTACCCATTTTGTGCCACCAAATTACATCTTCCACCTCCTCCCTTCAACGTATTCGATCTTAGCGACCTTCGGGTTAGTATTTGTGCTTCTTTTCTTTATATTTAATGTTTTTTGTTTGTTTTTTATTAGATAAGCAAGGATTTTGAAAGGGATCTGATCCCTTTTACAAATTGAAAGATAGATCATTCAACTCAGCAAAATAGCAAAAAACTAGCAGAGAACAACAAGATAGCACAAAATAACAACCAAATAGAACCACTACAGCTCCAACAAAATAGAGCAAAACACTACACACCCTATTCAAGGTGGTTTAAAAAATTATTCCAAATATTTTGTTTGAACCATTATACAAGGGTTCTTCTCGACATTGCCACAAATATTTTCATCTTTTTTTGTGAGAAGAAACAAGACCGCTTATAGGACCAACCAAACTAGGAGTATCAACAAAGGGGCCATTAAAATCTTCTACCTTAGGTTGTTGAAAGAGAGTGGTGTGATCTTCCATAACAACAAACATCTTCTCATTTCCCTTCCAAACAAAGTGTTGTTTCTTTTTCCTTAGGCATGTAAAGGAGGCATGACCTACTTTACTGCAACAATGAAAAATAATGGAAGAGTTTTCATATTCAATCTGTTGTACCCACTTGCCAAATTTTGAAGATAAGGTTATCTGAGTAGGGAGAATAAGGTTATTCTCCACTAACACAAAAAACCTAGCAAACAATAATCACTTCATTGATTTTGTGGTCTTATTCGTAGAAGAAAAATTCCCAAAAGAACTAGCAATACCCATAAAAATCTTTTCATGCCAATACTCCAAAGGCAGCCCTGGCAAACAAACCCAAATAGGAAACTTAAGAGTTTTTACCATTCGGTTGAAACTAGGAGACCACCTTTGAAGGCAGAGGTCGTTCTGACCAAGAAACCAAGGGCCATCAAGAAGGGCCTTAGAGCAACTATCTTCGCAAGGAAAGGAAAAGAGGAAGAAACCATTTATCATGGCAATTGCCTTTTGTTTGTTATTATGGTTTAAAATTTAATTATATAATGTAATGTTTAGCGTTTGTAATTTCATGGTTTTTTTTTTTTTAATTTTAATTTATGTAATTTTAGGATGAATTTCATCAAAATAATGGATACATACAATAAAATAAAACATAAAAACTAAAACCCTAAACCCTCAACCCTAAAACTAAAACCCTAAACCCCAAAATCATAAAGCCTAAACCCTAATAGATTCATGCCTACCATTATAAATGAATGATCACTAATAATATGAACGGTCACTAGTATTGGAAAAACTAATCCCTTCTATGGAATTAAATCACCACTACCACTTTCAACCTCTTGGTTGGAATTTAATACTCCCAAAACCTTGCATATATTCTAAAAACAAGTAGCTAAGATATAGTACAATTCGTTTAATCATTCATTTTATAACCCTAGTATACATTAAACATGGATTGTCTATGCTAGCTCTTGAAAAATCTATCCTAATAATTTTCCTCTACTTTAAATATTTTAGAAAATTCTAGTACATATACATTTTAAGAATGATAAAATAATTAGAAGAAATATAAGGTACACGCCATAACAAGAATACCAAATACCAAATTTGGTATACTAAATAAGTATGTGTAATTTAATTGATTGTACATACATATGAAGTTAGTGTTTAACACAGTGCTTTACCTTTCATAGTGCATAAGTGAATGATAATGGTATGTAAATCTAGAATTATGTGATGTAATTTTAGTGAGAAAGGATTGAGGAGTGGGAAATACAATAGATATTATGAGAATACAAAGAAGTGTAAGAGTAGTTCAATAGGATAATATCCATGATTGATTATACAAAAATATATGATTTTAAGGGAATGGGTTGAGCAATACTATCTTCGTTAGGCCAAAGTTGTTTCCTTTATATCTAGATTGTGCTAATTGTTGGAAGTTTTTTTGTCATTGAGAAGATTGATGGATGTATGGTAAATGATGCTAATATGGTGTTTTCATTAATGTATTGATGTATAACTAATGATTGATGAGCATGATTGAATATGGTGTTGACAGTGATGTCATCCCACTAAATAGTTATAGAAGTGTTGGTTTGGAGAAGACCAAATGTTTTGGATAATTACTTAAGTCCCAGTGTATAGTTTCAATGTTCAGTGAACCATTTTTGTGGTCCACATTTCTTTGTTGTGAAGAATCGAGTTATGCAGCTATGAGGTAATATCGATACATGCTAGAAGATTCTAAATGAAAATTCTCATATCTTGATGTCTTTCACACCTGAAGTTAGATTTCATAGAGTATCGAACTTGGTAATGATAGAGTTATAATGGTAGAGTACATGATTGGAGTGCTTTGCATTCCACCGCAGATGAATATTTTATTGTGCATATTTGAGGAAGTAGTTGTGGATGTCACAAGTGTGTCTTCTCCAAGTGTCAAGTGTTTTGGTGGTCCATGTGTCGAGTTGTGAATGAACAATTGGTTCATTCTATTATTTCTTCACCAACAATGTTGACCTAAAGGTTTTGGGGTCATGCATAATTAAAGCATGTATAGATCAGACTTATGAGAGTAATTATAGGTCATGCTAGCCTATTTTAATGTGTTACATATTTTGATTATTTTCATAAAGTGTGTGTGGTTGATTTTTGAGCCGAAAATTTATGTGGTGCATAATACATCTAATTAGGCTGACCTAATTGATGTTTCAGGTTGTTCCGATATATATATAAAAGTTCAATTTATTATGTGAGAATGGTGAATAGTGTGTGTAGATTGTGTGGTGTGAGATATGGTGTAGAGTAGTGCGAGTTGTGAATAGGGTGAAGTATGAAGTGTGTTAAGTCAGTTTTTTGAGCCTAATCAGAACTATCTTCAACATATTATAGATGCATTATAATTAGTTCAGTCTCTGGTAGTGAGCCACCTTATTTTCTTTTCTGGAAGTAATTCATTTCTTTTATTCTTTGGATAGTGATTCCTCCAGATAGTGAGTCCACCCAGTAGTGAGCCATTCTATAATATCTTGTAACTGGTTATAATATATTATGAGCTAATCCTCATCATGGTTTTTCCCTTTTGGGGTTCTCAATGCAAATCTAGTGTTCTTGTGTTCTTTGGTGTGATGCATGATTTCTATGTTCCTTTCCATTACTGTAAGTTTAGTATGATGCATTGAATGAATTTTAAAGTTGATGAAGTTAATGAATTTTAATGAATACCAATTCATCCACCCCTCTCAATATTCCAAGTGCTCAACAATTGGTATCAGAGCTTGGTTCCTTCAATTGGCTTGATCATTGAGGTAGATCTTAGAGTTTGAAAACATGGCTACAAGGAAGTATCATATTCCTCCTAAAGGGTTTATTGATGAATATTGTGAAGTTGATATGGAAGGAAAACTCAAATCAGCCCTTGATGATTTGGATAAAGAAGAAGCAGAGACTAGAGATCTGAAAAAATGATCTTAATGATATAAATGAGTACATTAATAAGTTGAGAAGAGAAACTCAAGAAAACTATAGAAAGAATCAAGGAAAAAAATGAGAAACTCATGCAATCAAATGAGACTATCACAAGTCTAAAAGTACAAGTTGAAGAAGGAAAAAGAGTTGAAGACTGCATGAATTCCAAACTGAAAAACAAATCTAAAGAATGTTCAAAGCTTGAATAAGAGATTGTAACTTTAAGATCAAATCTAGATAAATAAAAGAATCAAGAGGAAAAGTTCAAGAAGAGTTCCACAATAATAATGAGATGATTGCAAATTACAAGGATTCTAAGGACAAAGAAGTTTTAGGGTTTGATAAAGGATAAATTTCAAAGGAAAATCAAACTCCAAACAATGCTAAAAAGAAGAATGATAAGAAAAACAACGCCAAACAGATCCAGAACTAGAAGAAAGAATTCAAGGCATCATATCAAATAACTTGTTGCACAAAGGTACCCATCCTTTAATGGTTACTCTTATTCCTACAATAAATTTGGACATAGAGTAGTAGAGTGTAGAAGCATAATGAATCAAAATGTTCGATCATTTCCTAGCCAATGCTATACATGCAATAGATTTGGTCATAAAGCTAGTGAATACAAAAATTAAATGATGAGTGGTTACAATAATAGCATGATGTTTCAATCTTTCAATGGCTATTGTTATACTTGCAATAGATTTGGGGATAAGAGTTTTGAATGTAGATCTAGAATGGATAGAAGTGACCTTATTCAAAAAGGTGTCATATTTCACAATTGCAACAAATTAGGACACATTGTTAAGTTCTACAGATCTAAGAATAAGGAAAAGTGGATCCAGTTGAAATTAAGAAGGAAATGAACAAGATCTAGAAAAAGAAAGAAGATAATGAAGTGAAGAGTGATTTTGTGCCAACTCTTGGTGCATATGTTTCCTCCAAAAACTAGATGAAGAGCTTTGGCTCAGGGGGATTTTTAATCAAAAAATCCTTAAGCCCCCACCAAAGATGTGGTGCTAATGCCTTCAGCACACTGCTACATGTTTAGATTGACATGGTTGATCTTCTAATGGTCTTTCTGGTATGAAATTTCCTATTGCAAAGATTTGCAAAGTAAATGAAGGTGGTTGTATCAACATAGTGAGGGATTGCCAGCTTTTCAACCTAACTTCATTCACTACAATTAATGCATTTTAGTTCTTTGGAAAAGTGTTTACATGTGATTTCACATGTGATTAATTCATTTGTGAACAAGCATTTGAAGAGTGAACATCACAGCAAAGGCAACATAAATCATTTGGTGCATTGTAATTTTAGTGTCATGTAAAACCCTAGGTCAACAAAGAAATAAACATATTTATCAATTTTCTTCCAAACCCTAGTTATGTTCATGATGTATACTCTACAATTGATTGATGTCTTGGAATGACTGAGACCTAAATATAAGAAATGTCCATTTAATTCCATGAAGATGGAACCAAAAGGCTCATTCTTGAGGGTTTCATATGGTGGGATGCACACAAAGGATACATGTGAATCTACATTAATACAAAAATGGAAGAATATGATCATATGAATATGTAATAAAATTAATTCTATAATTATGATATGGCTTAAAATGGTAAGTAATCTAGGATCCAACTTAAGGGGAACTTAGAGTATATAACTTAAAGGTACATGGAATCATTTCTAAAAAATTATAAAATGACAATGAATTAATTAATTTTATATTTTAACTATAAACTAAATATATGGAGCTATATAGTTACCTACAATTATTAAAATTCCATTATTAAATCTACATCCTCTCTTTTTTGTAATACATTTATAATGAAAATTTGTAGTGACAATCATGGTGGACCTGTAAATAATGAATGCAATTCCAAATTAACTATACATTTTATGAGTCATAACTCCAAGTCATGTGAGACCCTGAACCAAAAATGATTAAATATTATTAGGAAATTATTTAAGTGTATGCAAGAGGATGGATTTAAGGGTACATAGCCTAGGATGACTTAAGGGGACAGAAGAGGATATGACTTAAGGGGTCTGATGGCTTAAGGAGAGTTAAGAGAATGACTTAAGGAGATGCAACAGGATCGATTTAGGGTAGCTAAGAGGATGAATTAAGGGGTCCTAAGAGGATAGCTTAAGGGGAGTTAAGAGAATGACTTAAGGAGATGGAAGAGGATGGATTTAGGGTAGCTAAAAGGATGACTTAAGGGGTCCTAAGAGGATGGATTAAGGGGATTAATAGAATGACTTAAGGAGATGCAACAAGATGGATTTAGGATAGCTAAGAGGATGACTTAAGGGGTCCTAAGAGGATGGCTTAAGGGGAGTTACGAGAATGACTTAAGGGTTCCTAAGAGGATGGATTAAGGGGAGTTAAGAGAATGACTTAAGGTGATGAAGGAGTATGGATTTAGGGTAGCTAAAAGGATGAATTAAGGGGTCCTAAGAGGGTGGCCTAAGGGGAGTTAATAGAATGACTTAAGGATATTCAAGAGAATGGATTTAGGGTAGCTAAGAGGGTGACTTAAGGGGTCCTAAGAGGATGTCTTGAGGGGAGTTAAGAGAATTACTTAAGGAGATGTAGGTTCCTAAGAGGATGGATTAAGGGGGGTTAAGAGAATGACTTAAGGAGATTCAAGAGGATGGATTTAGGGTAGCTAAGAGGATGACTTAAGGGTTCCTAAGAGGGTGGCTTAAGGGGATTTAAGAGAATGACTTAAGGAGATGCAAGAGGATAGATTTAGGGTAGCTACAAGGATGACTTAATGGTTCCTAGGAGGATGTCTTTAGGGGAGTTAAGAGAATGAATTAAGGAGATGCAAGAGTATGGATTTAGGGTAGCTAAGAGGATGGCTTAATGGGTCCTAAAAGGATTGCTTAAGGGGAGTAAAGAGAACGAATTAAGGAGATGCAAGAGGATGGATTTAGGGTAGCTGAGAGGATTACTTAAGGGATCCTAAGAGGGTGGATTAAGGTGATTTAAGAGAATGACTTAAAGAGATGCAAGAGGATGGCTTTAGGGTAGCAATCAGTTCTTAAAAAAATTATAAAATGACTTAAGGGGATATGCAATCAATTCCAAACTTTTTATAGAATGACAATGAATTATTTAGCTTTATATTTTGACTATCAATTAAATGTATATAACTATATAGTTACTTATATTTATTCAAATTCCATTGTAACATATGCATCCTCTCTTTTTTGCAATGTATTAAGGGAGACCTAAAACAAAAAATGACTTAACTATAGTTAGGAAATGAATTAAGACTAACATAAGAAGATGGATTAAGGGGATATACACATGAGCTTTGACTCTAATTTATGTGAGTTAAATTTTTAACTATATATATAGACTATCAATTAAATATATATAGCTATATAGTTACCTCTAGTTTTGTGAGACCTGAAACAAAAAAATGCTTTAACTATAATTAGGAAATGACTTAAAGTTAAGACTAACATAAGAATATGGAATAAGGGGAGATACACATGAGCCTTGAATCTAAGTTATGTGATAATTTTTTAACTATATATATAGTATCAATTAAATATATGCAACTATATACTTACATGTATTTATTTATTTTTTTGTAACATATGCATCCTCTCTTTTTTGTAATGCATCTATGATTGTCTCACGATCATCCATTGAAAGTTTCTATAACACTTTATTAGCAGATATCCCTTGATATCTAACTAGTTTTATATTGGTTACCAGAATCACTCTTCAAATGCAAGCAACCCATTCTTTCTTATTAGATATTTTTATAGTCAAGAGCCAAAAACAACCACAAGACTAGTTGGGTACTCAAATTTGTCAGCATCCACTTTAGGATGTACCAACTTATGTTTTCTCTCAACACATATAGCCAACCAATACTTTGTCTCCTTTTCATTCCCATCAGGTGCAACAATAACATACCCATGTCCTGCAAAAAATATTTAATTCATTAAAGAGTGATGTATAATTCACATATAAACATTCATACATAAAAAATTATATATATTATAAAATAATTTAATAAAAAAATTAAATTCAATTTAATACATTATTGTACAAGGTCTAAAACACAATCATAATCATCTGATACAAACACTTGATTATCTTCTTCAATTGTTGTTCCATGTTGATCAAGTGTTGATGTAGGTGTTAAGGATTTGTTTCATCATTATTTGACCCATTATGTATTTTCACACACCTCCCAATCACTTGCAATACAAAATTGACAACAATATGCAAGTTCCCTTGTCCATATTGCCCACATGTTTTCATTCAAACTCTTAAACGAATGTTATTTTTTGATCTATTAATTGTTTCACAATATTGTTGAGTAAGAATGTTCTCTTCTTTAACTAACCAAAAGAAGTGTTGAACTACTGAATAGATAAATAATTAAGAATAATTAGTTACCTTAGGTCAACCTTAGAAGTAATGTGATTTAATGAGTTAAATTAAATAAATAAAGACATTTATTTAATTTAATAGATGAGGGATAGATGAATTAAATGAATTAATTACCTCAAGATAGAATTCAAAAAACAAAATGAAATTGAAAATATTAATTAAATAATAAAATATTATTTAATTAATATAGGCCATGAGAACTAGATGAATTAGGGGTAAATTGACCAAATGATAGTGGTTAGTTTTAGATGTCTACAACTCCATTATCTCAATTTATGAAATTTCATAACACACATCATAAGTTAGTCATGAAGTCTATACACCCCATGTATGTGTCATAGATTTTTTTACATTTCTAATGTAGAAGGGTGAACTTCCAAAGGTCATAACATTTCATCTAGGAATTCATTTGGATCTTTCCTTTTAAATTGTAGATCTCAAAGGGATGTACATGTTGGGCATCAAGGAACTGATGTCAAACAATCTAAAATATTAATTTTAGCTAAATATTACCTCTATAATACATAAAGTGAATTTTTATGTTCTATAGCCCAAATACTAGAATTTTACATTATTAAAATTATGAACAAGGTTGAAACACCTTTACTGACATTTTGGAGTATAATATTTTTTTTCTTATTTCTCACTCTTTCCTTGGGTGAAATTCAGTTAATATCATTGAGGGGGAAATAAATCAACATGTTGCCCCTTTTTTATTATGCTCTTATGTTCATGTTACTTATCTCTCATGTTTCCTCGTTCTCTCTTGCTCATTCCTTGGGAGGTAATATTATGGTATTGAAACAATGAAAAATAAGGATTTTTTGTTTAAAGGTGGGATGAAATTTTAGTGTAGAAAAGTGTACTATCTTCTTGGAGATGGTACAATTTCACACTTAATTTGGACCTATTTTAGCACCCCTACATTCATGAAACTTTAAATCATCAATAATAGGCCCTAAGACCCTTTATTTCAGATCTCAAGGCTTATTTCAACCAAAATCATGACAAAATCAATAAACACATTCAATTTTCTAACAACATGACATTTACCCACCCTGAAAAGCTAGGGTGGGACTCATACACCACGTTGGGCATATGAGTCCCCCTAGGTGGGACCCATACACCACAAGTGGCATGTATGAGTCCCGTGTGGCCCCTTTTAGGTTTTGAGCGAGAAATTAAGGTTGTTAACTCAAAATTTTAGTTCATGTCAGCATTTTGAGGTCTAATAAATAGTGAAATAGATGAAGTGCCTATAAAAACAAGGTTTGAATTCATTATTATCATCTAGAAAATAAATTCAAGATCTAATCATTCACGAGCACTCAAGCATACTTTCACAAGAGCAAGTAGCAAGCAAATTTGAAGTATTGTAGAAACATAATAGTGTTTTTGTAGGTCTTCAAGCTCACTTTCATTCAAAATATAGCATTTTTAAGGATTTATGATGGTTGCCTATGGTGAATCATGATGGATTCTAGGTTGGGGAGATGCAACTAGCCATTGAACCAAGCCTAATGACTTGTTTCCTAAGTGATTCCATCCTCCATTATCACTCTAATTTCTACCTAAAGGAAGGTACATGCATTATTATGACTTATTAGGGTGATTAGAGATCTCCCAAAGTGATTCATCATCTCCTTGTTTCATTCATGCATCTTATTCTAGCAAATTGGAATAGGGTTTTCAACCGAAAATAAAATAGGGGGAAGGAAGACCTTGCCTATTCTATCTAGGTCATTCAAATATGTCCTAAGAACCCTAATAAGATTGACTATCAACCTCTCAAGGTGAGCCAATTCACAATTAGGAGGACTTAGGGGGGGTTCTTTTCAGCTTTAAGGGGTTCACCACCAAGCAAATTCTTGGAAAACACAATGTGATATGCAAAATAACCTAAAATGAGCTAAGTGAAAGATGCAAATACTAAAAATAAGTAACACCAAGTTAGGGTATGTGTTCCTAGAAAGCCTGGAGATGATATAAAGATTCTAGAAATGCAAAAAAATTGCCAAAATATGCCTTGGAGGACTAAGATGCCCTAGGTGTCGTATAAGTCTCGCTGTTGTTTTTTGAGGCAAACACATAATCTTCAGATGCCAGAACTGAATCTTGAAGAATCTCTAAAAGACATTCTTAGGAGGACTAAAACTCCCAAGGTGGCATATTAGTCCCACTCTGAATTTCTGAAAATCCTAAATGTGGTCCTTAGCTCCCAGGTCTACACTTGCTTCCTTTCGGATCTCAAGTTCTAAAACAGCTAGATCTGACTTGTAGGTGAGTTTTCATGAAGATGAAAACTTTGCAATGCAACTTTGCAACTTTGACAACTTTGCACTCCAAGTGATCTTCAAGTCTTCAACCTAGATCTACAAACACAAATGGACAAGAAGAGAAAAACTTGTTGATTATTAGTGAATGGGGGTTTGCCTTGGTCAAACCCCTTGTTGGTAATTAAACCTTGAAAATTTTGAAATAGAAATGATGAAGGAAATGGTGAATGAACAACATGCAATGCTACAACTCACCAAGACCTTGTAAAGGTTTTAAACTTGTGTGAACTGGCTACAATGGACATGGACCTTGAAATTCTTGATAGATCTTGAATTCTTGCTTGCTTGAATCAAAACCCTACATCACAAATGTTAGCACAACAACACACATGATACAATAATATCCTTTAACATGATGTTTGAATCTTGACTCCAAATGATTGATGAATTTCTCTTGAATGCCCTTGATCTCATAAATTTTCCTTAGGAATGCTTAGATATCTTGTTAGGAGAAAATGAGAGAAGGAACCTTCTATTTATACTTATCTATGCTTAATATCCCAAAATTGTATCACACCAAGCTGACATATAAATTCATTAAATGAAGGAGATTGAATCTCACAAGAATTTGAAATTAAATCCCGAAAATGACTCAAGGAGGATTAGGATGCCCTAGGTGGCATCTTAGTCCCAAGTGATAAAACTTTGGGCATAGACACCAAAAAGGGGCCCAAATAAGATACCTCAAAATCAAGGTCCCGAGACCTCGGGGGGACAAAGACGCCCTAAGTGGCATTTTAGTCCCAACTAGAAATTAGGGACACACCAATCAGAATCATTAGAAGATCATTTATGCTTTTGAGAATTTTGGGATTAACTAGAAAAATATGCTATTCATAGGGCTTGTGGACACAAAATAGGACCAATTAAGCCATAAATAAGGATAAATAAAGTAAGGTGGGCCAAAACAAGTGTGAAAATGCAAGGGTATGCATTTTACTACACTAAATTTAGCCCCCACTTTAGTGAGAGGTTGAACTTGCTTCAAACTCACACTAAAGTAGCCAACCACACAATCAAGAGGGGTTCAAATGTACAAATTTTAGTAAGATAGGATGACAAAAATCAAGAGGGTGGACAAGCCCCTAGGATCATGATCCTATGGAAAACCAACATAGGCACAAAGGAACATGCTTGCAGATAATATATGAAGCCAAAATTAAATTTCAAACATACACTATCAAAGACAAGAAAAAGTCAAAAGGAAAAGAAATATAAAAGATCAAGCTTCGACTGGTCATCCAACATGGTGGACCGGGTTTAGACTTGAAGAGGGTTTACAAGTGGAATTTGATGTCCACTATGCAAATAAAATGCATGCTCACGAGGGCTAGTGGGAACTATTTGTCCACTAGGTGAGCCCCAAGAGGGACCATATCAAAGACATACCTCCATGAATTTAATAAGGTACAAAAATGCATGCTCACACGAGCTAGTGAAGCTAGTTGTTCACTAAGTGAGCCTCAATGGGTCCATATCAAAGCCATACCTCCATGACTTTAATAAAGACAAAATGAAAAATACACGCTCACATTGGCTAGTGAAGCTAGTTGTTCACTAGGTGAGCCCCAAGAGGTCCATATCAAAGCCATACCTCCATGACTTTAATAAGGGAAAAAGGAAAAATCAATAGAACAAGAAAGAGAGATGTTCAAAGGGATTTTTCTTAGTTCATTTGAGGTCTTACTCTTAGTGGACATCATTCCTAACATCTCCAAGAGAGGACTAGTCAAAGGATAAAAGATTCACCACTTAGGGGGTGTAGTGCATCACACCACCATTAAGGGGAATATAATATGCTGAGAGAGGTCACACTCTTGAAGGAAATTACTCCCAATGTCACGACAAAGAGGAAAATGCATCATATGAAGAAATAAAATCACATCAAGGAACATGGAAAAATAAATGAAAATGAAATCATGCTAACATAATGCCAATGTATGCCCCCACTTTAATGAAATTTCTAACACCATACTGTGAGCAATTACTTTAAAGTAGAAAAACATGGAAAATAAAATGGAAAAGAGGGTTTACCCCCAAAAACACATAAGGGATCTATGGATTCAAGGTCAGTATTTTTCTTTGTTGCAATGATATTAGAGAGCTTGGAACTATCATCATTCCCCAGATACACACAAAACTAGAATAATGACACAGAGAGCAAAAACAAAGAAAAACCTTTTAGATCAACATGGAAGATACATAGGGTGTTTCAATGCCTTGCATCATCCCCAAAAGGAAAACACAAGACAAAAGCGAAAAGAATAAATGAAAAGCGAAAAGCTTACGACATAGAGAAGAATGAAGGTACAAATATAGGAATGCCCAAAGAGAGATAAACATCAAATAGAACATCACGAGGGATCACAATATGCACATGCAAGTGAAAGAGAAGAAAAATAAAAAGACTAATAAGGCATATGCAGATCAATCATCCAGCAGGTCATCTGCATCCCAATATTTTTTAGTATATGTGGAATGCAAATCACTAGCAAGAGGGATCACATCAAGTGCTATATTAGGAGAATCACCAGGTCCAACACATGGTAAATCACTCAGTTTAGAAGGATCACCATGGTTGTTATTGTTTAAGCTCATGGATGAGGAAAATAACAAATTCAACTCATTATGCACTTCCTCATCAATTTTAAATATTTCCTCATCAACATCCAAGTTAACCACAACAGGAGGATGAATGATAATATCCATAGAAGGCTTTGATCCTTGTTGTGGTGAATTTATAGTTTTTGGTAAGAGAGGAGGCTCATCGTTTATTACTTTTCTCAAGTTCGGATTTTGATTTTCAATGTTGTTCTCATTATTCATCTTTCAAGCAATAGCATGATGCCAATGCCTATGCTCTCTAGCATTGTGATTTCTTTTGTTATGATTTTCAAATTGTGTTTGTATAGGAGCGGGTGGATCAACCATAGGTTCCTTTTCTTCTTGTGAGGGAAGAACAAAATAAACCATGGAAGGTCTTTCAACCACTTTATCTTTGGTTTTATAAATTTACTTAGGCAGTAGATTAGGACTTGTTTGGTTTTCTCTAGGTCTCTTGTAGGAATAAGGTAAGGGTGTTTTTATGGATGGGTCTTGATTTTTTGGAAGGGCTTTAGGCTCAGCATTGTCTTGTTTAGGTAGTGGAGTTTCAAGCATGGGTGGAGGAAAGTTTTCAAGGGATAGCTTGGTTATGCATTTTTCTTTGAACTTTTGTTAGGATAGGAAAAGGAATTCTTCACACTTTCTTATAGGTTCCATGGGCTTAGGTCAAAAATAGTCTAAGGAGAAATTTTCATGGGAAGACAGGGGTCTAAAGCCACTATGGTTTATGGTGAATATTTCATTGTCAATTGGAAACTTTAAGCACTTATGGATAATGGATGGGACTGCATTCATGGAGTGAAGCCATTTGTAGCCTAACTTCACATGAAATTGGTCCAAATTAGAGATGATAGAGAATGATACATTTGATTTCTTAGGTCCTACTTGTAAAGGGAGTGTGATTGATCCCATCGTAGCATGAGCAAAACCATCATGCATTTTAATCCATGCTTTTGGTTTATCATATCTATCTTGAGTGAGTTCATGCACATATAAGAGTTCTATGATCACATTCTATCCACATATGGGATCAATTAAAATCCTAGGAGTGGACTTGTTATTGATTATGTTGGTTATGTAAAGAGGACCATTAGGTGCATGTTTAATTGTTTCTTCTAAAGAGAAAATAATGTCAATGGTTTGTTGTTTACGAGGCTCGATGTCAATCACTCCTATAATTGTATCAATAGGACTTTTTTCATCAGTATCCATAGGATTTTGTCCATCACCATCCATATGATTTTGTTCTTGATTTCTCATATGTTCATCATCTGTGTCAGCATTCATCACATCAGGCTTAGTTTTGCTAGCCTTAACAAATTAAATATTATGGTTGGGAATGGCATTGGAAAATATTTGCAAGTTTTGGTTGGGAGGAGCCACAAACTTATTACCTTTATCATTCATACCTCCAATTAGGATATGGTTGGAATCAATGAGGTCTTGCACAAGATGTTTAAGACACTTGTAATTCTTTGTTTCATGTCCTTTTTGTTGGTGATAAGCACAATAGGCATTGTTTCTAAAGCTCAGAGGTAATGTTTTACTAGGGTCAAGGGGCCAGACGGGAGGTAAGGTAAGCATGTTTTTGTTTAAGAGATGGGTCATGATGTTGTGTCGGGTAAGGGAGTAAATTATCTTTGTGCATCCCCAAATATGTAAGGATTACTCTTCTTTATAGCAGCTACTTGGGTATCAATGGGTTGGGTAGGTTGAGAGGTGGAATTTAGTTGAAGGAAATTATTAGGTTGTCTTTTGAAAGGTTGATAAGTGTTTTGGTTTGAAGTTTCAGAATTTTCAGGATGAGTAGGGATAGCTTTTGGTTCACTAGCACTTACAGCATTTTGATAATCTCGAAGGGCAATGCATAGGTGCATGAAGGAAGGAATCATAGTGAGTTTTTACCTTATCTTGTTGTGTAATTTTTATATGAACATATTTTGAAGGTTACAATCAAGAACCTTCACACTGATTTGGGAATAAAGTGACTAGTAACATGAAATAAAGTCAATGACTTTTTCACCTTCATTTTTCTTACATCTCATCAAATCAGCCAATGTCATCTTGGGAACCATCTGCACTTGTAAATGGTTAATAAAGGCCTCAAAAAGTTCATTGAATGAATGAATTGAGTTATTCAGTAATGCAGAAAACTATTCCAAGTCCATGTCTTTCAAGGATCAGGGAAAAAGTTTAGACAAAAAAATTTCCTCAAGGATAAAGTCACTACACAAAGTAGTGAAGGCATTAACATGATTAGTAGTATCTCCATTTCCTCCATATTTCTCAAATCTAGGGATCTCTATACCTTGTGGCACTGGAGTTCTCAATATCTCTAAGGATAGTGGGTTACTCATGACATAGTATGAAGGTAGACCATTTTGATTTTGATTTTGATTTATGGTAGAAACTTGACGTTGAAGGGATGAAAATATTTGTAAAAGGTGGTTAATGAGAGGATCATTTCTTGTGGTGTGAGATGGAGATGAATATGGTGGTGGTGCGTATGTGTTGGAAGGACAAATGAATAGATTACTTGTGGGAGGAGGTATGAGATTAGATATCACATAAGTATAAGGATCACTAGTGGAAATGTGTGAGGTAGGAATTATATTACTAGTTGGTTGTGTTGTTGTGGTCACTTGAGGAGTTGTGTAGGTGGGAATGGATGCTATGGTTGAAGAGGGAGGAGTTTGATTTCATCCTTGCACATTGTTTGAAGTTTAAGCACCATTAGTGGTGGGAGGAAGATTTTTTCCAAATTTTTGAGCTATGTTACGCACAACTTCTAGTCCTTCATCACTTTCCATCATGCGATGAATACTATCTATGATAGGTATAATAGTGTTGGAAATGTTTTCAGTACTCATAGTATCTTGTAAATGGGCTAGGTCTTAATGTATTTTTATTATGTTCTCTTGAGTAATATGATCAACCATTATTTGAACACTTGACATAACACTTGTAGGTAAGGTAGGCATGGCAAAGGAGGTGTCAAAGGTATGGTCCATACCTAGTGAACTAGTGCCAATACCAGAAGTAAGAGAGCTTGATAACCCAAGATCCACAATGAGTGTTTTATTGTGGGATGCCATGAGCCTCGCACTTCATCTAACCATATTATTAGCAGTAGCACACCAAGTACTACAGATCATACAAGGAATAAACCACAAAAAATGAAATGAACACAATCTCCTATTCTTGCAATTACACTTAAAAATAAATTGGAATAACAACAATTCTGGAAACTGAAACAGTAAACTGAAAGCAACCTGGATAGAAACACAGAAAAGCAATTTCAGACCCTAAAAATTGGAGATTCAAATTCAACATGGACTAAGATGCCAGTAAGGGCATTTTAGTCCTCCTGGTGAGATTCTGAAGTTTTAGAGTTTGAAACAAACAGCAAATGGTAGAGAGAGGATTTTGAGAAGAAAAAACTTGAGAGGGACTAAGACACCAAGAAGGGTGTTTTAGTCCTACCAGAGGTTTTTTTGAGAAAAATAGAAAATTCTAGCTTGATAACAACTTTCTTAGGTTGCCTACCTAGGGACCTGATGTTTGGAAATAGAAAATGGTGCAAATGGATGCAAAAAAAGAAATGACTAACAAGCAATTGAGTGCAAGATTTGAAATGCAATTTTTCAATTTTTAATGCAATAGCAATGTTTCTAAATGCAATTAAGAGAATGGAAAATTCCCTTTTTAGTTTTCAATGAAATGGAATGATGCAAGAAATTAAAAATGAAACCTATATGCACTTTCACTAATGCAAGAATAGGAAACCCTAAATAAAATTTCACTAATGCAAGATGCAAGAAAACTTAGATGCAAAATGCAATGAATGCAATCTAGATGTAGGAATCTAAATGACTCCAAACCAGAAAAGAAGGATGCTCAAAGATGTTGGATTCACCAAAATGAACCGAAAATAAAATAGGGGGAAGGAAGACCTTTCCTATTCTATTTAGGTCATTCAAATATGTCCTAAGAACCCTAATAGGATTGACTATCAACCTCTCAAGGTGAGCCAATTCACAATTAGGAGGACATAGGAGGGGGTTCTTTTCAGCTTTAAGGGGTTTACCACCAAGCAAATGCTTGGAAAAGATAATGCTGGAAAATATAATGAGATATGCAAAATAACCTAAAATGAGCTAAATGAAAGATGCAAACACTGAAAAATAAGCAACACCAAGTTAGGGTATGTGTACCTGGGAAGCCTAGAGATGATATAAATATTCTGGAAATTTAAACAAGCTGCCAAAATGTGCCTTGTAGGACTAGGACACCCACAGAATCTTTGGATGTTGAAACAAAATCCTGAAGAATCTCTAAAAGATATGCTTAGGAGGACTAAGACACCCAAGATGGTGTATTAGTCCCACTCTGAATTTTTGAAAATTTTGAATGTGGTCTTGAGCTCCCAAGTCTGCACTTTCTTCCTTTCAGATCTCAGGTTCTGAAACAACTGGATCTGACCTATAGGTGGGTTTTCATGAAGATGACAACTTTGTAATGCAACTTTGACAACTTTTCACTCCAAGTGATCTTCAACTCATCAACCTAGATATACAAACACAAATGGACAAGAAGAGAAAAACTTGTTGATCGTTAGTGAATGGTGGTTTTCCTTGGTCAAACCCCTTGTTGGTAATTAAACCTTGAAATGAAATAGACATGAGGAAGGAAATGGTGAATGAACAACATGCAATGCTACAACTCGCCCCCTTGTAAAGGTTTCAAACTTTTGTGAAATGGATACAATGGACATGGATCTTGAATTACTTGCTTGCTTGAATCAAAACCCTACATCACAAATGTTAGCACAACAACACACATGATGCAAGAATAGCCTTTGACATGATGCTTGAATCTTGATGATGGCTCCAAATTTTTGATGAATTTCTCTTGAATTCTCTTGATCTCATAAATTTGTCTTAGGAATGCTTAGATATCTTGTTAGGAGAAAATGAGACAAGGAACCTTGTATTTATACTTATCTATGCTTAATATCTCAAAATTATCACACCAAGCCGACATATGAATTCATTAAATGAAGGAGGTCAAATCCTACCAAAATTTGAAATTAAATCTCTCTAAAATGACTCAAGGAGGACTAAGACGCCCTAGGTGGCGTCTTAGTCCCAAGTGATGAAACTTGGGGCACAAACACCAAAAAGGGGCCCAAATAAGATACCTCAACATCAGGGTCTCGAGACCTTGGGGGGACAAAAATTCCCTAAGTGGCATTTTAGTCTCGACCAACAATCAGGGACACATCAATCAGAATCATTAGGAGATATTTTATGCATTGGAGAATGTTAGGATTAACCAAAAAAATATCATTCATAGGGCTTGTGGACACAAAAAAGGGCCAATTAAGCCATAAAGAAGGATAAATAAAGCAAGGTGGGCCCAAACAAGTGTGAAAATGCAAGGGTATGCATTTTACTACATTATAGGGGTTGATGCAAGAAGTTGGGACCACAAAAAGCTCAAGAAGTGGAAGTGTTTTTGCTGTTTTTCAGAATTTGTCACACTTGGACTGAAAATTTGAGGCACTTACACAATGAACTTTTAAAAAATTCAGTACTATGAAATTTATATATTTGAATCTAGTTTATAAATATGTAAATTATTCAAATACCCAGACTGTAGAAATTAAATTTTGATAAGGATCTATAAAAACAACTTTTTAAAATTCCCTGTTTTTTTACCATACCATGCACATGTACGGACAACACTTTTTGACTCAAATAAAAGTATTTTACTAATTCCTTTTGGAGAAAGAGAGCTGACAACATGAAGATTGATGAGGAATTTTTTTTGTAAATTTTTGTTGAATATTTTTTTCTTAATTAAATTTTTATTGGCCTTAATTGTTGTTTTTAAAAATCAACGTGTACGAACAGCATAATTTGACCTAAACTAAACATTTTTTGAAACTTTTTTTTTTCATTGTGTAAAGAATTGTCTGAAGATTTATGTCATATAAATTTTTTTACAAAAAACTTAACCAAAAAAAAGTTATTAAAAAACAAAAAAAGTATGATATTTCAAGTTTAAGAACTAGTTTGCTTTGAAATTAATTAAAAAATAGAAAATATAATCCAATCTTAATAAAAATTATATATTTAAAAACTAGACATCGTGTTCTGTAATGGGTTTTAATTTTATAGATTGATTCAAAAAAAAAATTTATCAACCATATTGTCAAAGTTGAACATTCTTCTTCAATCTGCCTTAGTTTTTTAGTTGCAGGTCAAAGGCTAAGGCTCAGATTGCCAAGCCTTTCCTGAACCTAAAACCAAGTCTGCAGGTAGGTTGGGAAACAAATTTTTAAATAATGCATACGCGTTATTGAAATGAAATGCGTACACGTTTTTTTTTACCCGTTGGGTAAAGGTAACGCGTACGCGTTATGAAATGCGTATGCGTTCTACTTTACCCAACGGGTATACATTTCATAATGCATATGCATTTCTGATATAGCCATTTTTTCTTGATTTGACATTTTCTGGTACAACACATTTTTCCTACAACATTCTTTTTCTACAGTACACCCCAAAAGCTCCATTTTCTGCATTTTTATTGCAAATTTGTCTTGTGCAGGGCATATTCTATTGCAAATTGGTTGAAAAGTCAAGTGCAGGTTGAATTTTCTAAAGTGGAATCAAGTACAAGAATAATTTACAAGAAGATTCAAAAAAGAGATTTTTTGGATGTATTCATGATATTTTTGTGTACTTCAAAGTTCAAAGAAGAAAGGATCTTCATAATACAAAGTGTTATTTGAATATTTGAAGGAGATGAAAATTTGAATATTGGTTACAAGTAAATCATATTTTTTTCAACAAAAAGGGTTTGGTAACCATGGGATCAAATCAAAGACAAAGAAAAAAGTATAGAAAGTCAATGACACCTGAAGAAATTCAAGCAAATAAAGATATGGAGGCAAAAAGACAAGGATAGAAGAGAAAGAATTCGTCAAATGAAAAATTTGGAAGCATCTAGTTCAATGAATGTTGAGGAGAAAGTCATGAATGATGAAATGAATTTAGATGATGCAAATGTGGATATGGTGAATATAGAAGAAAATGCAATTATGGAGACAAACTCGACTATGTCTTCAACTTCAACTTTGAATGATATGGAAGTAGTACCTATGCAAACAACTTCGGGTATGTCTTCAAATCCACCTCCCAATGATATGGAAAATGCACACCTATTCAAACAATATCTCTAGGTATTTTTTCAAACCCAAGTCTTGATAATATTGATTTTGCTTGTTTAAATGAAGTTGGATACACCATTGATGATATCAATAATTCTAGGGTTGAAAGAATGCAAAAACAAAAAAAATGATGAAAATATATCTTATGAGAAAACAAATGTTAATCAAATCCCTCATATTGATGAAAATGAGAATGAAATCTTTTTTACATTTGAAAATGAAAATGGAACCCCTTGTGTGAATGAAAATGAAAACCCTTGTGTGAATGAAAATGAAACCCCTTGTATGGATGAAGGTGAATTTTTTTTTTTTACAATTGAAAAATATGTGTTAGATAACCTTCGTGGTAAAGTTTCTTGGAGACAAATTAGAACTTATGGAAATAAAATGTATTAAAAAAAAAAAATTATAGAAAGAAATTAGGATTCCAATCTCAACTCATGGTGCAATTGATGAAAATGTGGAAAATGAGAAAAGTGATTAAAAAATTAGGTATTTTTGTAAAACCAAAAAAGAAAGATGATTCAGTAGAACAAGTCATTTCTAGTGTTGCTAATGCTATTGATTTTATATGTAAGAAAAGTCAATCTAAAGATAAAAATGCGGCTTGTCGTGCAATAACAATTGCTTTAGTTGATAAAGCAACTTCAAATAAAAGAATGTTAAGTAAGATTAGTAAATGTATAAAAGTAAATCCTAAAACTTTGATTAGAGCTGCTAAAAGAAGAGAAAATATTGAAAAGGATCCAATTAATCAATGTTGGAGTTTTAGTGGTAGACTCCCAAGACAAGACATGAAATTAACTAATTAAATTAAATCTTTAATTGATAAATTTTGGCATGATAATACAAGAGTATCACCTAACATTAGAGATGTCTTAAAATTAAGGGTGGGTTCCAAAATTCGTGTACCTCATCCAAAGCATCTCTTAGATATGACTCAAACTGAATTATATAAAAAAAATTAGATGCTTCAATCTTACCATTGAATATTAAAATAAGTCCAAGATCATTCGAAAAGTGTAAACCTTGGTATGTTAGAATTAATAAGCAACGAATCTCTTGTTGTTGTAAGACTCGTGTACAATTTCGTTATTTGATAGTTTTTGATATATATAATGCACTTTGCATGTTAACCAAATTATGCAGGACATTTGTGGTATTAATATTCCACCTGAAAGAATCAAAGATTTTATATCAGGTTTGTTTTGTGAACCCTCTAACGGAAACTTATTTTATTTAAAATCATGTATTTCTAGAGAATGTGATAGATGTGCTAACTTTTCATTATTAGGAGAATGTATGAATGAAAGTAGTTTAAATGAATTTGGACAACAATTAATAGATGTAAAAAGATTTAAAAATGTTGAGTATTCTTTAAAAGATGGAAAAAATGGAAAACGTTGTGAGCTAATTATGGAAAAAATTATTGTGCATGCATTTATTAAAGAATTTAAAGATAAGATTGTACCTAAATATGTTCAATACTCTCAGTATGCTCATTGGTTTGATAATAAATTTCGTTTATGTAAAAACACATTCCCAATTGGAACTATATTGTCAGTTGTTGATTTTGCTGAAAATTATACTCTTGCTCCACAAGAATAAATTCAATCACAATATTATAATTTAGTGCAAGTAGCTATTTTTGTTCATATTGTTTATAGACATGCAGATGATAGTAGAGAAGATAATAGAAAAAATTTGAGAGAGTACCATTTTTATGTAAGTGATAATCGATTACATTCATCTGAGTTTGTTCAATATTATTTTGATATATTTTACAAAAATTTAAAAGAAAGAGGAATTCAATTGCTAGAACATCTCATATGGTCAGATAATTGCATGGGTCAATTCAAAAATTCTAGGATGTTTTATTGGTTATGTAGAGTTCATAAGGAAAATAATATCCAGCACATATGGAGTTTTTTTGAAGCCGGTCATGGTAGGGGAGAACACAATGGAGCAGGTGCATGTGTGAAAAGAGCTCTTGCTAGAAAGCAACTAAAATTTGAGGATGCTACAAAATTTAGAGATGCACGTGCAATTGTAGATTGGTGCAATACCAAATTATCTACAAGAGTAAGTGAGAGCTCAATAATTCACCGCTTCTTTTGGTTAGTTGAAGAAAATGATATTTGTTCTCGACAAGATTGTGAAACAATTAATGGATCTGCAAAATGGCATTCATTTAAGAGTTCGAATGCAAACACATGGACAATATGGACAAGGGATTTGGCATGCTTTTGTCAATTTTGTATTGCATGTGATTGGGAGGCTTGTGAAAATATGGAATGGGTTGAACAATGGCAACAAAGAGCCTTAACACCTACATCGACACATGTTCAACATGGAACAATAATTGAAGATAATCAAGCGTTCGCATCAGATGATTATGATTGTGTTTCTGATCTTGTACCAGAAGTTACATTATTTATTGAGATGAATTTTATATGTATGCATGTTTATATACATGAATTAAATATAATTCATGCTCTTTATTAAATTTTTTATCTATTTTTGTAGGACATGTGTATGTTGTTGTTGCACCCAAGGGGAATGAAGAGGAGGCAGAGTACTAGTTGGCTAGATGTGTTGAGAGAAAATATAAGTTGGTACATCCTAGAGTGGATGATGATAACTTTGAGTATCC
Organism: Sequoiadendron giganteum; assembly: GCA_007115665.2. Classification (NCBI taxonomy): domain Eukaryota; kingdom Viridiplantae; phylum Streptophyta; class Pinopsida; order Cupressales; family Cupressaceae; genus Sequoiadendron; species Sequoiadendron giganteum. The sequence goes on along the minus strand of CM021102.1, from coordinate 168,475,141 downwards.
AACCGGTTCAGTCATTGTTGTTGGCACCTGGCTTCAAAAATATTTGATAAGAAAGAATGGCTTGCCTGCATTTGAAGATTATGAAAGACACAAGAAGAATATACATTATTCACTTTTGATTTTGGCAACCAATATAAAACTAGTTAGATATCACGGGAGGCTTGCTAATAAAGTTTTATGGACACTTTCAATGGATGATCATGAGACAATCATAGATGTATTACAAAAAAGAGAGGATGCAGATGGTACAAAAGAGTAAATAAATATCAGTAAGTATATCTAGTTGTATGTATATATTTAATTGATATATATATTTGTCTTTAAATTCATTTCCTTATTAAATTTTTATATCATTTTTTGTTTCAGGTCTCCCTTGATACTAGATGTTTTACAAAAAAGAGAGGAGATGCACTCTCATTACAATGGAATTCGAATCTAGAGATAGGTAACTATATATATAGTTGTAGATACATTTAGTTGAGAGTATAAATATAAAACTAAATTTAATTCATTATCATTTTATACAAAACTTTATAATTTATTTCATATCCCCTTAAGCCATTCTCTTAAAACCCCTTAAACCATCCTCTTGTGCACCATTAATCCATCCTCTTGCATCCCGTTTTAAGTCTCTCTATTAATTCCCCTTAATTCATTCTATTAGGACCCCTTAATCCATATCCTTGTATATCTATCCTTAATCCATCCTCTTGCATCCTCTTAAGTCACTCTCTCAACACCCCTTAAGCCATCCCCTGAGGTCACATGGTCTAGGGTTTAGGGTTTCTAGGGTTCATGAGATGCTTAGAATAACACATTTATATGGATTAATGGTTTAGGGTTGATCTCCTAGGATTTAGGTCACATGGTTTAGGGTTTAGGGTTTTTAGGGTTCATGTGATGCTTAGAATAACAAATTTATATGGATTAATGTTTTAGGGTTGATCTCCTAGGATTTAGGTCACGTGGTTTAGGTTTTAGGGTTTCTAGGGTTCATGTGATTCTTAGAATAACAAATTTATATGGATTAATGGTTTAGGGTTGATCACCTAGGATTTAGGTCACATGGTTTAGGGTTTAGGGTTTCTAGGGTTCATGAGATGCTTAGAATAAAAAATTTATATGGATTAATGGTTTAGGGTTAATCTCCTAGGATTTAGGTCACATGGTTTAGGGTTTAGAGTTTCTAGGGTTCATTTGATGCTTAGAATAACAAATTTATATGGATTAATGGTTTAGGGTTGATCTCCTAGGATTTAGGTCACATGGTTTAGGGTTTAGGGTTTCTAGGGTTCATGTGATGCTTAGAATAACAAATTTATATGGATTAATGGTTTAGGGTTGATCTCCTAGGATTTAGGTCGCATGGTTTAGGGTTTAAGGTTTCTAGAGTTCATGAGATGCTTAGAATAAAATTTTTATATGGATTAATGTTTTAGGGTTGATCTCCTATGATTTAGGTCACATGGTTTAGGGTTTAGGGTTTCCAGGGTTCATGTGATGCTTAGAATAACAAATTTATATGGATTAATGGTTTAGGGTTGATCTCCTAGGATTTAGGTCACATGGTTTAGGGTTTAAGGTTTCTAGGTTTCATGAGATGCTTAGAATAACAAATTTATATGGATTAATGGTTTAGGGTTGATCTCCTAGGATTTAGGTCACATGGTTTAGGGTTTAGTGTTTCTAGGGTTCATGAGATTCTTAGAATAACAAATTTAGAATTGCATGCACCCTTAATCCACAATCTTGCATCCCTTAAGTCACTCGCATAATTCCCCTTAATCCACCCTCTTGCATCCCCTTAAGACATCCCTTTAAATGACCCTTAAGTCATATCCTCTTACATGTACCCTTAATTCACAATCTTGCATCCCTTAAGTCACTCGCATAATTCCTGTTAAGCCATCCTCTTAGGACCCATTAAGCCATACCCTAGGGTTCATGACATGCATCCCCTTCATCCATCCTATGGAAAACATCATTTGAATTTTTATGGAATTTATAAGATCCAATTTTGTAACTTTTACTATATATTTACTTAAATGATTCAAAAAAATTATAGAACTACTTACATTAATTATTTTTGTAGGTTCTCATCAAGTCGATCTACCATGCGATTGTCACTAAAAAATTATTTTATCAAGAGACTATGTAAATATCAATTTTTGGTCTTCACGTAAAAGTTGATAAGCTAAATAATTGGATATACATGTGCACACATATATGTTTCATCATGTTGTATAGTTGTATGATTTTCAATGAACTTATTAGTAACTTTTTTAAAATCTCGTTCCAATTTTATAGATTATACATTTCATATAATTGTTCAAATATTTTCTAGAATTGGAAAATAGTTAAAATTTCGTGCTCTTAATTTATTATGAATATAATCTAAACTATTTAAGGAATATTTTAATTTGTCACCTTTAACCATGTGATAAATTATATATTTATGAAATTTGATTGTAGAGATAATAATTTATATAGTGCATGTATTACTTGAAAATTAGATAAAATATCTAGATCTACATATGTATGAGTGTGCATATAATCATCAAAATGAACATAACATGATCATAATTGACTGCATATATATAATCATCACATTAAATTCATCTGATATAAATAAACAAAAATATGTATATGTCAAGTCCAACACATAAAAGTTTAAATAAAACTAGAGATGTCTGGTCTATTTAAAATTAAAAACCATTTAACTATCAGGCTGATCAGTGAAATCAAGTCTCCTCTTTGTTCCAGGTTGATTAGATGTACCTACATCATTCTGTAAAAGAGTACAAGAAAATTGAAATTAGATTTAAATTTATTTATAAATTTTGATATAATTAAACATATTTAAACTTGAAAATATAAAATTTTGGATAAAAAATAAAAATTTAATTAAATATCTAGTAAATACAATAAAAATGATTTTTAGTACATGCATAAATTACCATATGATCATGTGAATCTACTGGAACATTTTTTTCAATGGGTAGCATAACTATCACTTGAGAAGATCCAAATGCCCGATCTACTATATCCTGCATATTCATATAAAGCAGTCAATATGTTAAAACCCCGAATATATATATATTTAAAAGACCCGTAAAAGTTGTTTAGGATATTTAGTAAAGTTTACAACCTCAAATGATGTGACCTCAAGATCACGCACCTAAGATTTCCCATGCATAAATGTTGATGATGTCTCAAGTGCACTTGCAATGGGTGTCTCATGAAATCCCTGTATATAGATGTACAACAATTTGTATAGATCATTCATGCATGTGTATGTAAATGTAAAAATTGTTTAAGATATTTAGTAAAGTTTACAACCTCGAATAATATGACCTCAAGATCACGCACCTGAGATTTCCCATGCATAAATGTTGACGATGTCTCAAGTGCACCTGCAATGGGTATCTCATGAAATCCCTGCATATAGATGTACAACAATTTGTATAAATCATTCACGCATGTGTATGTAAATGTAAAAATTAAATTAGATCTATGATGTGTATTTAATTCAAACTTAACAAACATTTTGAAAGAACGCACCTGAGCTGATGGTGACTCAGGAGTGCTCACCACAAGTTGTGGTTGGTCAGCACTAGGCATGCTCATCTGACCTCCCTGCATCTAGATATAATATATATCAATCACACATCATGTGTAAACATTCAAAATAAATTAGATATATATCCACACAAACTAAATTTAATATATATATTGGTTTAAGTACCTGACCAAAAGGTGAGCCCATATCTACAACACTCGACATATAGACATGATCATTTTGAGTTTCAGGCATTTTCTGATCATGCATCTACACCAAACACTTATTGAATTAATATTGTATTCTATATATAATTTGATGTTATTATTTAAACATGAATTTTGCACATTCCAAAAAAAAATTAAGTTCAAAAGATGAACATACCTGTGTAAGATGATGCTCAGAATATAGTAAATCCATAAATGACTCTATCTCAAACACATGTGGGTCACCTGAAGTGGATGCCTGAGTATTCCTATTGCTCAAGCTTCCATGCTCTCTATTGACCACTTCAACTGTTGTGTGTGAAGTCTGATGAGTGAGATGTCTTGAAAGTGAACTTAATGCTCATAATGTCGATAGCATTGTTTGTTGTTGAAGGAGGAGGAACAATAGGATCAATTGGAGCACGTCACTGAGGATCAACATGTGCTCCTAATCTATGTTGGGGCATGCCACACCCAACTCCCTAAAATGACCTCATATCAAAAGCGTTGGGTTTTAAACCCAACTCAAAGTATGCCCATAACTTTCTCAAAAAGTATAGGGGCAACTCAAAATTTCCATGTGGTGGAGTATCAAACACCATCCACCATCTATCCCAAAAATGTGCAGCTATGTGGGGGTGCCTACACCATAAAATTGAAATTCAGTTTTTGGTGGGTGGAATTGGCTGGCTAGTTTGGGGGTTAAAAAAATACTGGCACATGGCTTTTTTGGTAATTTTAAGGTCATGAAATTCTTTATAAGACAATCCATCTGCATAGAATTATCTCCTCTCTTCTCTCCATTGATGGAACCTATCTAGGTCCACATCAATAGATTGAACAAAATCGACAATAGTTTGCATTGTAGATGCAAACAGTGAGAGATGGGGGGGAATTCTAGGCTCATTTTTTATCAAATCTATATTTTCTTGAATCACCATAAGATTTTCTCTAATGCTCTCTCTCAACTGATCTTGCTCTACTATAGGGGGTGGGGGTTAGGAGGTGGAGGGTTTGGAGGCATGGGGTTTTCTTGTGGTGGTGGGTTTGGATCTATGGGATCTACAGGAATTTGTGGTTCAGGCATAAAATCCTCTATGCTAAATAGTGGATCCATGTGAATGTACAACCAAATGGCAACTGCACATGCTAAACAATTAAAAAATATATCAACAAACTAATTAAATAATGCACACAATTTGAAAGAACTATTTAAAAATCACATTGAACATGCACAAATTCAAAATAAAATTCATTTGAAGACCATTCGATTTATAGCATTAAAAAATCCATAATGTTCATTAAAAATCCATAGCATGTACACATTAAAGTTTATAATTTAAGTTTGTACAAGTTTTGAAAATTTCAAGTTTGTGGTTTACAATTTGAGTTTTGGGTAAGGGTTTGTGTTCATATTTTAGAATGAAGGGTTTAGTGTCTAGGGTTTTCTTGATTAATGATATGTGATTTTGTATGGTTTGGAGTTTACATATAGTCTAAAAGATATCTAGGTTTTATGGTTTAGGGTTGATAGATAGGATTATATGGCTCATGATGTATACATATAAGGTTGTAGACATCTATTTCAAGATTTGGGGATTTTGAACTATATATGTATATTAGAATAACAATAACCATTAAGATCTAGAAATTAAAAAAATTGGTTATAAGGATACATTTAAACATATTAAGGATACATTTAAACATATAATAATAGAAACATAGGAATCATGGTATTTGAAAAGGGGAAATGATAATAGGAGTTACCATAGAACACAAAATATTGTTCATATGAGAGACATAAAAGGTATGAGAATTATATTATTTTAATAATAAATTATTAAACAATAGTATAGTATGAAACTAAAGGATGTAAATAAATTAAAATTATAGTGATTAAAAGTAATAATTATGCAAGAAATAAGGAAGCCAAACTACCAATTCGGTAGGGTCAAAGCCAAGAACTTGCAACCCAATCCTTCACCAATTATAGAATTTAGATTTATACATTTTAATTTCTTGATTTTTTTAATTTTGAGTAATAATAATGAAGTAAAATCTATAAGTTGGTGTTCTAGGACCCCCTTTGATAAAATGGTAACAATCGACCTAGATTATGTTGAATCAAGAGTGAAGGAAATGAAAATTCAATATGTTATGACTAAAAGTCTATGGTTGTTATAACAAATTGAGGGAAATGCATAGTCTTGCGATACCTCACAATTATCACTACTAAAAATAAACTTTGTTGATCACACCTAAATACCCCATTGTTATATAAGTTTGTAAATAAACTCTTTGAAAACTAAGATTGTGAGAAACATAAATTGAAGAAATAACACTAAAACCCTATGTGTTTTAAAAAGTTCCACTAGTATTCATGATTTTTAAATCCTTATGAAACCATCAAAAACCTTAGGTACCTAAGTACGGGGATATTGGCTCAAATACATAGTTTCAAAACTAAAATACTACTAGATTATGGATTTTAATGACAACAAAACCCTAGAATAGAACAACCTTTACAAACATCATAAAAAAATTGAGGGAAATTCTCTATGATTTAGGGTGTAATGGGCCTAATATATATGCACATGATATTATTTTTTCAAGAATTTTTTAATATATATTGATTTAAATTGTATGCATGTGTGCATATGTATTTGTAAATGAATTCGTTGCATCCTCTTAAGTTGTGTTCTAGTTTAAGAACAAGTTGAACATATTGAATATGTTCATATAAACAACTTGAATATGTTTAAGAAAAAATTCAAGAACACATAGAAGAACAAGTTGAACAAGAACATGTTAAATAATAGATTAGGAAAACAATTGTTAGAGATACAAAATTGGAGAATTTAGTTCAAGAAGACATTGCTAATAGATTTATTTTTCAAGTTTAAGATAAAAAAATTTAATCGATATAGATGAGGAATTTTTTTAAATATGATTTCATCTAGGGATATGTTGCCTTATATTAGAATTTCTATCACACTAATTTTAACTTGAACCATAGACGGGCTAATTATAACTTGAACCATAGACCCTAATTATAACTTGAACCCTAATGTATTCTAACTTGAACTCTAACCCTAATTGTAATTAAATCGGGTATCATAACCTTAGTTGAACACTAACCCTAAATGCATATAAACCTTTTAATCATAAACCTAATTAAATATTGATTGAATGTTTAACTCTCACCAAAATTACAACCATTTAACCCTAGACTCTTAATTTAATTTTGACCCCAACCCTAGAACCCTATACCAATTGAACGGGCTAATTCTAACTCCAACCCTAACCTTGATCTTAAATTTTAATTCATAATTTCATAATCCTAACCCTAACCCTAATAAAAATATAACCCTAACTCTAAACCTAGTTGAATACACACCCTAACCTCAACCCTTACCTGAATATTTATCTTAGAACCCTAACCCTGGAATGAATTTTAACCCTAATTGAACTGCAACTTTAATTAAACCCTAGAAGCAAGTAATTGAATTCTTTAATATTAAACAAGTAAACCTAATCATAACCCTAATTGTAATTTTGAAATCTAACTATAATATATATTAAAGTTTAAGCCAAACCCTAATTGTAGCCTAGCTTTATCCTAATTTTAACCTACAAATAGGTTTTAGTTTACGTTTTCTAGGGTTTTAGTTTACGTTTTCTAAGGTTTTAGTTTACGTTTTCTAGGGTTTTCGTTTATGTTTTCTAGGGTTTTAGTTTACATTTTCTAGGGTTTTAGTTTACGTTTTCTAAGGTTTTAGTTTACGTTTTCTAGGGTTTAGGTCCAAGGATTAACGGTCTAGGTAAATTTAGTTTTTTAGAACCTACGGTTTAGGGTTTTCAAATTTCAAAATTAAATGTGTCGAATTTAGGTTTTTTTTTTGGTTTTCGATTTAGAATTTTATGTTGTTTGTTTCGTTGATGTTTTTGGTTAATTAAATGTAGTTTCAAAACTATTAAATATTAAATTAAAACAAATGAAACAAAAATAACTAAATAGCAATTATAAAACAAAAATAACTAAATAGCAATAATAATGCAAAAATATTGTAGAATTCAACCAACCTAGAGGTCGTTGAGGTCAGGTGTGTTAATGGGAGGAGGTGACAGTAAAAATTTGGAAAAAATTTGGCCCTCCAAAACGCATATGTGATCTGCTTCTCCTTCTGGCCCACAAAACTCGACTATGAAAATTATTTTCACAGTCGCTTATTTAAAAAACTAAATAGTTTTTAGAAATGCGTATGCATTCCAAAATGTGTACGCGTACGTGTTTCATAACGCGTATGCATTCCAAAATGTCTACGCGTTTTAGGTTTGTGTTCCCAAATCCTAACCTGTACGCGTTATGGATTTAGGATCGGGTATCCGATCCATAACGTGCGTATGTGTTTTGTGCGAGAGAAAAAAAATTGGCTGAAACTTCCCCTCTTCGTGGACCCAACTTCTTGCACTTGCCCATAGGTTTCATTACAGTTTAGATCTCCTAATCTTAAATGAACTTAATATTAGGATTTGCATTCGCATTTACTTTCAAGATCCATTCTTTCTATCAAATTTTAATAACCAAACTATGGATTTGATCGAGGCAAACCACCCATAAGCAAATCAACACAATATTCTATTTTACAGTTCTTGTAACAAGTTCAAATCTGAAAATTGAGTTTAGAAGGAAGAGTAGAGATAGGAGAATAGATTAAGATGTTAACTTTCATAAAAAGAAAATTGGGATTGATACACCACTTGTGGTGTATGATTCCTAGTATAACTCTTTTTCTAGGTTTTCAGAGGATTCAAACTTGTCTCTGTCAGATTCCAGTTTTTGCCTAGAAACCCTAAACTGGGACTAAATCACCCAGCCTAACGTATGAGTCCCAGTGAGCATTAAAGTCGGTATTTTTTTGGATTTCATACCTTATTCCAAGCACATTCAAATTTCCAAGTGCACCTTTGTACTTTCTCAGTTTACTATTCTGATTTGAGTTCATTTCTAGGTCATTTGTTTAAATTTTGCATATCATTTACATGTTATGTTTCTTTCCAAGACCTAGCTTGGTGGTGAACCCATTTTTAGTCTTTAATCACACCCCTAGGACACCTTATTTTAGATCTCTTTCCCTCATTGTTTCCTTGGATAGAGATCTCTTTAAAGCTTCCTTGAGTGAAACTTGTAGAAAATTGGTGGTTGTGTGTCCTAAAACATTAACAACTACTATTTTCAAGGTTTCAGAACTAAATATGATGTAATGAGAGACCTATTTTCCTTTATTTCATTAGGAAATGAGATCCCCAAATGAATTGACTAACATCCCTTAGGTTAATCAATTCAATGTGAAAATATTCAAATTTCCTTATGAGTAAAGGATGAGGATCAAGGTCAAACAACACTTTGGGGAGGAAAACTAAAAATAGCAAATCAACTCCAAAATGCAATCTAACACTTGAAACTTGAAGATTAAACTCAATATTTGTAGAACTAGAAAATAGAATGCAGGTCTGAGAAGGGAAGAAAAATGTGTATCAATCACCAAAAGTACTTTTTGGAATTTGATCTGAGACTCATTTTCCCATGGGCCAATGGGTCCAAGTACAAGGATTTCAACAAAATTTTGGGAGCCTCTAGTGCAGATCTGAAGCTTCCAGTTTGTTTAGGTCTCAGTGTTAGAAAGTCAGAGATCATATTTGTAGGTTAGATTTTGTGATTCAACAACTTTGACAAATTTTGCAACTTTGAAAACTTTGTAAATCTTACACTTCAAAAGGTCTTCAACTCTTCTTCAACCTAAATCTACAATCACACATATAAGAGAGAAAAATGTTTTTTGGGGGGTGAATAGGGGTTTGCCTTGATCAAACCTCGTTTTGGTAATCAAACCTTGAAATGAAATAATGAATGAAAGAGGTAATCAAGAATGAACAAAGATTTGTTACCACTCAAAAAACCTTGTATGTGTGTCACCAAAAAGTGTATCCTTAGACACTTTTTCACTCATTTTCGCTTTTTCCCTTGGATTTTGGTCTTGTTTTACCTTGATTTAGTCTTGAATGCTTGTAATTCAACAACAATCTAACAATGTTTTACTAAGGTGTTGTGAAGTGTTGTAACACATCTTCCCACTTTTATAAGACCCTTTCAACACAACTCACCTAAATAACCCCCTTTCACCCCTTTCCAAGCCTTGTGATAAAGTGTTGTTAAGTGTTACAATGCATTTTCACACTTTCCTAGGCTTATCATCACTAATTTAACCCTTTTCTTATGTTAATTTGTCCCTTTAATGTACTCTTAGGCCCGACTTAAGTGTGTTTCAGGAGGCAAGCCTAATAAGCATCATTAAACACCTTTTTATTCCTGACCACCACTTGAATTTTCCCAAGTGGACTAGGTTGCCACCTTAGGCAACCTAGTCCCTTTAGGCATAAAATTCAAAATTAAATCAAAAACCTAATAGTAATTTGCCTCTAAAACCCTAGTATTGACCTATCATGTGACATTTTTGGGAACTTAGGGCATATCTTGTATAAATAAGGATTTTCATCTTCATTTTGCATCTCTTACCCCCCTAAGAGCATTTTTTCATCTTCATAAGCACTCTTGCACTCAAGCTTCCAAAGAAAGAAATCAAGCACAAAGGCATATCAAGCAACCTCCATTGGAGCTGGTTCTTACATGTTGCATACTTCAACAACTAAAGGTTTGGTGAGTATTTCCATTGTTCATCATTCAATCATCTTTCCTTTCATTGTTTCTCATTTGGGTTTGAGTTACCATCAAAGGGGTTTGACTTAGGCAAACCCCTATTCCCTAACCCCAACATTCTCTTTGTTTTTGCATGTGTTTTGTAGGTGTATGCATATCTAGCAAGGTTCAAAGTGTTGGGAAAGGTGCAATAATTCTATTCAATTCAAGTCAAGACACCAAACCCTAGAAGGAGCAAAAGGACAAGTTGTAGGTCATTTTATGGAGATTCAGACACGGGGTTCTGCAAAATAAAAAAGTACAAGTGGGGACCCACGGAATCATACCTTCAGACTCCCGAAAGTACCAAGAGGACTAGGTCACCATCATTGGTGACCTTGTCCCTTTACCGGGCCTGAAAAAGGGTTTTGGTAATTCTGGGTACCCTTTTTCCCGAAACCTAGTCCGATAGAATTTATGGACAGAAGGACTAGATCGCCCATTCTGGCGTAAGTGTCCCTTTTCAAATTTCAAGTAGATTTCATAACGTTTTGGGGCTTCTCATCTGCAACTCTCCATTTCCAAGTGCACCATCTCTGCATTTTCCAGTTTACTTTCAGATTGCATACATTTAGGGCATATAGTTTAGGTGCATTTAGTTTACATTTGCTTTCATTTACATTTCATAGTTAGTTTAGTTTCATTTCATTTCCAGCATTCAACCACACTTTTCACACACAACACAGCCTCATCTAATCCCTTCCTTTGAATTAAATCACCAAAAATTGTCATATCACCAAAGTGGAAAGAGAGTCATTCCTACACTAAGTACTCCTAGGTGAAAAACCCTACAGGCCTAGTAAGGGCAATCCTCTTTCCCTTGTTAGCATTTAACCTTTTTGGTGGTTCAGTATGAAACCTTGATAATGGATATCTTAGGAAGTCTACAACTTGCATGAAATAGTTGAATTAGATGTGGATCTTGACACTTGAATAATGCTTTGAATGCTTGAATTGATCTTGAAACCTACATCACAATGTTAGCTCCTAAAACATGCATGATGCAAGAAGACTTTGACATAATGGATAGATCTTGAATTTTGTAATAAATCTCTGATATATCTACTATTGAATGCTCTTGATCATCAACTTTTCTATACTTTTACTCACTTGATTATGCTAGGTGAAACTTAGTGAAATGACCTTGTATTCATAGGTATGTATCCTTAATTTTTTGAAATTCAAATATCACAAGCCAACATTGAATGTTGGATTTGAAGATGTTGAAATACTGCCAAAAATATAATTTAAATTTAGGTCCAAAGATCTAGGGAGAACCTAGGCAAATGGGTCCCAAGTCCCTATTCCTGGAACACACATTTCTCTAGGTAAAGTGTTATGTTTAGGCATTAATTATTGTCAAGTTTATCCTTTGGAAAATGTAATTTATTAGAATTGTAAATGAATAAAAGGGCCTATTAAGGCATAATTAAGCTCAATATAGTTAGGAAGGCCCAAATAAGTGTGTAAATGTAAAGGGGTACATTTAACAACACTAAATTAAGGCATTATTAGGTCCAATTTAATAAGGAGGGCCCAAACAAGTGAGAAAATGTAAAAGGGTTACATTTTTTCTACACTACATTTAGCCCGCACTTTAGTGAGAGGATGACTCTATGTCAAAATCACACTAAAGTATATAATCAAGAGAGGTCTAATTGTACAATTGTTGGAAGGATAAGACAAAAAAGATCAAGGAGGGTGATCAAGCCCCCAAGATCTAAGATCTCATGGCGAAACCAACAAAGGCACAAGGAGACACATGCATATGTTAAACATATATATGCAGTAATGACAAGATACTCAATCATACAATTCCAAAGACTAAAGGAAAGAGAGAAAAGAATAAGAAAAAGGGGGGTGGATCATGCCTTAGTTATTTTTCCAAAAACATTTACAAGTGGAACTCGTTATCCACTATGCAAACAATAATGCATGCTCACACGAGCTAGTGAAATCTATTGTCCACTAGTTGAGCCCCCAAGGTTGGAAAATGAGAGAATCTTATTAGACTCCCATACCATACCAAAATTATACCTCTGATAACTTTAATAAGCCACAACATGATACAAACTTTGGTCTTCATAAGGCTTAGCAAGATATGTTATGTTAAAACACTTATGAACAAACAAGGCACCACAGGCAAGCAAAGTGTGTTATGCTTAGTGGTCATGAAAAAGGGTTGTAACTTCAAGCTTCACAAGGTTAGAAATTTGCATTATGTTAAACACTTATGAATAAAATCCAAATAGGATAAGATATTTTCAAAGGGTTTTTTCTTAGTTCATGTAAGGTCTCTTCTTAGGGAACATCATGCCTAATGTCTCCAAGAGAGGACAAGTCTAGGATAAAAGATTCACAACTTAGGGAATGCAACTCATAGCACCACCACTAAGAGGAAAGTGTATGCCAACAAAGGTCACACTCTTGGAGGACATCAAACCCAATGACATCACCAAGAAGAAAACACATCACAAGAAGAAGACTATGCAATGAAACATAACAATATAGTCCATGATATCCAAAATTATAATGTCAATGTATGCCCCCACTTTAAAGAAATTTTTAACACCACACTTTGAGAAATTAATTTAAAGCAACAAATGGTAGATGCTAGCAATAAAGAATACATGAGAGCTTATTTAGAAATCCCTATGTCAAACATTTGTTTCCAAAAGAAGCTACATCATGAAAAATGGGTTGCCCCAAAAAATGAAATTCCAAAATCACATAAGAGATTCATAGATTTAGGATCAACGTATGTCTTTGCTACAATGATATTATAGAGCTTGGAAACATCATCATTCCCCAAATAACTCATGGAACTTGAAGAATGGCACATAGAGAGCGAAAACAAATAAAAATCCTTTTGGGTTAACATGGAAGAGACCTAAATGTCTCGACACCTTACGCCATCCCCAAAAGGAAAACACAAGACAAAGGAAAAGATAAAAGGTTACGAAATATAGAAGAATGAAGGTACAAATAGAGGAATGAACATGAAGTCACATCAAATAGAATGATATGGTAGATCACATTACACACATGTAATCACAAAAAGAACATGCAAAAGAAAACAAAGACAAAGGCACATGTGATTCAGCCTATAGCAAGTAATTTGTATCCCAATCGTGTTCATCATATGTAGAAGGTGGGTAACTAGCCAAAGGGACAATGTCAAGTGCCAAACTAGGACAATTACCAAGTTCATCAAATGGTGAATCACTCTTTGTAGGAGGATCATCACGATTATTATCATTTAAGCTCGTGGAAGAGGAAAATAATAAATTTAACTCTTTATGCACTTCCTCATCAATCTTTTCAATTTCATTATCATCATCCAAGTTAATCACAATAGAAGGTCTAATGACAATATCCATAAAAGGTGCTTGTTCATGTTGTGTTCGAGGTTTAGGATTTGCTTGTTTTCACGAAGCTATAGAATCATCATGCATTACTTGAGGTAAGTTTGGATTGTTATTTTATATGTTTTTATTTTCTTCTTTTGCTTGTAAGAAATGAGCAATAGCACGACATCTACGCCTACACTCTTTAGCATTTTGGTTCCTTTTCGTTTGATTTTCAAGTTGTGATTGTGTAAGAGCGGGTTTATCAACCATACACTTATTTTCTTCCCTTAACGGAGGAATGGAAGGAACAATGGGAGCTCGTTCAACCAATTTATCTTTATCTTTGTAAACTTTTTTAGTTTTAGGAGGCACAATGGAACTTATTTGGTTATCTCATGGTCTGTTGTAGGAAATGGGTGGAAGATTTGATATGTTTTGATCTTGGTTACGTGGAATGGATTTTGGTTTAACCATGGTTTCATCAAGGATAGGAGGCTCAATCATGGGTTGAGGTATATTGGTAAGGGATAATTTTGTTATGCGTTTTGTTCGAAACTTTTGATAGTATTTGAAAAAGAAGTCCTCACAAGACCTGATAGGTTCCATAAGTTTGGGCCAAAAGAATTCCAATGAGAAATTACCACGAGAATATGCAATGTTAAAGACACTATGATTCCTAGTAAAGATCTCATTTCCAAATGGAAACTTTAAGCATTTATGTGCAACCAATGAGACGACATTCATGGAGCAAAGCCATGAATAGCCTAACTTTACAAGAAATTAGTTTGATGACAGGATGATAGAAAATGAGACATTTAATTGTTTCAACCCAAATTTTAGAGGAAGAGTTATCAAAACTATTGTAGGGAAAGCAAAACCATTATGCGTTATGATCCATGCTTTCGGTTTTTCATAAGTACCTTGATAAATCTCATGCAAAAATAAGAATTCTTTAGTGATCACATTCTCTACACAAACGAAATCAATTAATATCCCATTAGTAGGCTTGTCATTGATTCTTCTAGCTATATAAAGAGGACCATCGGGTTTATGTCTAATTATGTCATTTTGTGAGAAAGCAATGTCAAATGAAATTTTGGTTAGGCCCTTACGAGGTTGAAATTCAATAATTATAATCACATTGTCCATGTTTTTCATGATTTCATCATTTGTGTCGAAATTCATCACACCATTCTTTGTTGCACTAGCTTTGACAAAGGAAATGTTATGATTTGGCATAGGATTAGTAAAATTTACAAATTTTGATTAGGAGGGGCTACAGACTTATTACCTTGATCTTTAACACCACCAATTTGAATGTGATTAGAATCAATGAGGTCTTGCACAAGATGTTTAAGATGCTTGTAATTTTTGTATCATGTCCATTTTGTTAGTGGAAATGGTAATAAGAATTTTGTCTATAGTTTGGAGATAGATGCTTAGTAGGATCAGGAGTTCTAACAGCAGGTAAGGAAATCAATTTATGGTTTGAGAGCTGCAACATGATATTATAAAGGGTATCAGGTAGAGGGTTGAATTATCTATTTCTATCAGAAAAATTGTATGGATTTGTTGTTTTTATAGCAATCACCTGGTTATCAACATGTTGATTTGGTTGAGGGGGATTAAGTCGTAAAAATCCCTTATTTTGTTTCTTGAATGGTTCATAGTTGTTATGAGGTGTGGATTCAGATTTTTCGGGACGGCTAGAGGGATTTTTCACTTCACAACTACTAACTGAATTTTAGTAATCATGAAGGGTGGTACACAACTATGTGAAGGAAGGAAATTTCAACATCTCAACTTCAATTTCGAATTTTTTTAAATTGGAAATAAACATTTTTTGAAGGTCATCATTAGGAATCTTGATGTTTATTTGTGAGTGGAGTAATTGGTATCATGTTATGAAGTTAGTGATCTTTTCATCATCCTTTTGTTTGCATGTCATTAAATAAGCTAAGGTCATCTTATAACCCATATGTATTTGGAAGTGATTTTAGAAGGCATCAATAAGTTCATTGAATGAATGTTTGAATTATTTGATAAGGAGAAAAACCATTCCAAAGCAGTATCCTTCAAGGATCTAGGGAAGAGTTTAGCCAATATTTTATCCTTAAAAATAAAGTCACTACATAGCGCTAAATATGTAGGAACATGGCTAACAAGATTTCCTTTTCCACCATATTTCTCAAATATAGGAATCTATATGCCTTGTGGCATTTGTGTTCTCAATATGTCCAAGGATAAGGGGTTTTTTTTTGACATATTATGAAGGTTGACCATTTTGATTTTGACTTAATGTAGCACTTTTTTGTTGGAGGGATGAAACATTTTACAAAATTTTTTTAAGGATAGTATCATTGTTAATGTTGTGAGATGGAGGTGAATAAGGTGGAGCTGTATATGTATGTGGAGGGAAAGTGACTTGTAATTTTGTGAGGGGAGATGGACTAGTAGATATGAGATTTGAGTGCACAAAGTTAAAGGGAATCCCAGTGGCAATACCTAAGGAAGTATTGGCATTGCTAGTAGGTTGTATGGTTGTTATAATAGTTGGGTTAGTGTATGTCAGAATAGAGGTTATGGTTGTCAAAAGAGGAATTAGAATTTTTCCTTGACTTTGAGTATACCACAAAGCTTGAACATAACTAGCTGCGATAGGGACATGTTTATCAATAATATGAGCTAAGATAGGAACAATCTCTATTCCTTGTTCATTTTCAATCATTCTCCTCATGTTATCTATGATAGGAATGGAATTACCAAAAACATGTTTAGAACTCACAAAGTCTTGCAATTTATCTCGTTCTTCATCCATTCTCCTAAGGTTCTTGTGAGGGACATTAGCAATCATTATATCAACATCACTCGCATTAGTTTTGGGTAGGGAAGTCATGGGAAATGAAGTCTTAAGGGTGTGATTCATAGTGGGTTGACAGTGTCAACACTATGAGTGAAAGTGTTAGAAAACCCAAGATCCACGGTGGATGATGTATCACGAGATGATATGAGTCTTGAACTATGTCTCACAATAGTATTGACAATAGGACACCAAGTTGTGAAGTTCATACAAGTTTCAAAAACCCAAGGTGTACCAAAATGGATGAGGTAAAATGTAATGAAATACCCTAGAATGTAAAGTGCAATGCAAGTATGTAAAAGGGTAAGTGCACCAATCTGTGACATAATTTTGATGCCAAATTGCAAAAAAAACCTGTAATAGGCCATATTGCGCTCGCCAAATTTGAAAAGTGCCACATTTGGTGAACACCAAATTTGGTGCTCTCCAAATGGCTTTACCATTCAGCGAGCACCAAATGGCTTGAATTTTGCAATCAGTGAACAAGTGTGAGTTCTCTTTCTATTTGCAATGAAGTTTGGAATGCATTTTTCTAAACTCTTTTATTTCCGCTTTCTCTTCCAAGGAAACTATATACATGAAATAAACATTTAAGTATAAGTTTACATTTACATATGGACATTTAATTTCTTATACTTTAATTTATATTACATGTATATAGGCAGGATGTTTGAGAGTGGTTTCAGATCTCTAGGAATTATAATGCAAATTCTAGTTTTTTGAAGATCTTAAAAATTTAAGACTTAGTCAAATTTTAGTAATCAACAATTCAAATTTCAGTAATCAAGAGGTCAAATTTTAGTAGTCAGCATATTGTATCAACTTTCTTTCTCCTTCTCTCTACTCTCTATATCTCCACTCCCTCTCTCTCTCTCTCCCTTGCTCTCTCTCTCTCCCCTCTCTCTCTCTCACACCCCTCTATCTCCTCCCTACATCTGCCTCCCCCCTCCCCCATCTCTCTCTCTTTACCTACCTCTCCCTCCATCACTTTCTATCTCACTTATGTCTCCCTCCTTATCTCTTTCCCTCTCTACTCTTTATCTCTCCTCTCCCTCCCTCTACCTACATCTCTCTCTCACTCTTTATCCCTCTCTTCCCCCACTTTCTCTCTAACTCTCTCCTCTCTATCTCATAATTCTCTCTCCCTCCCTCTCACTCTCCCCTCTCTATCTCACCACTCTCTCTATCTCTCTCTCTCACACACACAAACCTCTATCTCCCTCGCTAACACTCCCTCCCTCCATCCTTCCCTCTCTACTTCTCCCTATCTCTCCTCTCCCTCCCTCTCTCGACCTCACCCTCCCTCCACTTCTTTTTGTCTCTCCTCCCAATCTCTCTCACTATTGTCCCTCCCTCCCTCCCCCTCTTTCTCTCTCAATCGATCTTTTTCTCTATCTCACCATTCTCTCTCTCTCACTCACACACACACACCTCTATCTCCCTACCTATCCCTCCCCTTTGTACTCTTTATCTCTCCTCTCACTTTCCCTCTCTATACATACCTCTCCCTCCATCACTCTCTCTCTCCATCCCTCTCTATCTCACTTATGCCTCCTTCCCTACCTCTTTCCCTCTCTACTCTCTATCTCTCCTCTCCCTTCCTCTACCTACCTCTCTCTTTGTCTCTCCATCCCTCTCTTTCTCTCTCACTCTCTCCTCTCTATCTCACCCTTATCTCTATCTCTACCTATCACCCCCTCCTCTCTAAATCACCATTCCCTCCTCTCTAAATCACCATTCTCTCTCTATCCCACTTTCCCTCATTCCCTCTCTATGTCTCACTTATCCCTTTCTACCTCTCCCTCCCTCCAACCTCCCTCTCTCTCTTTATCTCTATTTCTCATTCTCTCCTTACCTCTCTACTATCTATCTCACCACTCTCTCCATCTCACTCTCCCTCCTTCCCTCTCTCCCTCCTATCCATCCCTCTCTCCTTCCCTCTCTACCTACCTCTCCCTCCACTACCTACCACTCTCTCCCTCACCCCTATTTCTCTCTTACTCTTTCCTTCCCTCTTTATTCTCTATCTCTCCCCCCTTCCCTCTCTAATCTATTTCTCTCTCTCCCCCTTCCTCCGTCCCCTCATTTTCTCTCCTCTCACTCTCTCTCCCTCTCTCACACACTCACCTCTATCTCCTCCTTTCTTCTCCCACCATCCCTCCACTCTCCACTTCTCTCTATCTATCATCTCTCTCTACATCTCCTTCCCTCTATATTTATCTTTATCTCCCCTCTCCCTCTCTTTACCCACTTCTCCCTCCATCACTCTATATCTCAACCGTGTGGCCTCTCTCTCTCTCTCTCTCTCTCTCTCTCTCTCTCTCTCTCTCTCTCTCTCTCTCTCTCTCTCTCTCTCTCTCTCTCTCACACACACACACACACACACACCTCTATCTCCTCCCTACTTGTCCCTCCCTCCCCTCTCTAATTCTCTCTATCTCTCCTCTCTCTACATCTCTTACCCTCTCTACCTATATTTATCTCCCATGTCCCTTTTTTTACCTACCTCTCCCTTCATCACTTTGTATCTCACCTATGTTCCCCTACCTACCTAGGGTTGAGGTATTAAGGGTCAAGGGTTGATAATTGAGGGTTGAGGGTTTAATTTATAGGGTAGAGGCTAGAGGGTTTAAGGGTCAAGGGATTAAGGATTGAGGATTGAGGGATTACAGTATAGAGTTTACTTGGGTTTAAGGGTTTAAGGGTTGATGGTAGAGGGTATTGGGTTTAGGGTAGAGGGTATCGGGGTGAGGGTTGAGTGTTTAAGGGTTTAAGGGTTGAGGGCATAGGGTTGAGGGATTAGGGTAGAGAGGGAGGGAAGGATGGAGTGAGAGATGGAGGGAAAAGTGAGATAGAGAGGAGAGAATAGGAGAAATGGATAGAGATATATGAGGGTTGAGGATCTAATGTATAGGATAGAGGGTTGAGAATTGAGGGTATAGGATTGATGGTTTAGGGTATTGGGTTGAGGGTAGAGGGTAGAGGGTAGAGGGTAGAAGGTTTAAGGGTTTAGGGTTGAGGGTAGAGGGTTAAGGGTATAGGTTTAAGGGTATATTGTTGAAGGATTAGGATTGAGGGTCTAATGTATAAGGTAGAGGGTATAAGGGTTCAGGGTTTAGGGTTCAAGGGTTGAGGATTAAGGGATTAAGGGTTCAGGGTTGAGGATTAAGGGTTAAGGGTTAAGGGTTTAATGGTTTAGGGTTTAAGGGTTGAGGTTCAAGAGTTTAAGGATGAGGGTAGATGGTTCAGGGTATAAGGTTGATGGATTAGGGTTCAAGGTCTAACATATAGGGTACAAGGTATAGGGGTTGAGGTTTTAGGGTTAAGGGTTTAGGATTGAAGGTAGAGGGTTGAGGGATGAGGGTTTAAGGGTTAAGGGTTTAGGGATTAGGGTAGAGAGTTTAATTGGGTTTAAGGGTTGATGGTATTGGGTTGAGGGTAGAGGGTAGAGGGTTTAGAGGTTTAGGATTTAAGGGTTGAGGGTTGAAGGTTTAGGGTGTAGGGTTGAGTGTTCAAGGTTTTAAGGGTTGAGGGATTAGGGAAGAGAATGTGGGATGGAGGGAGGGAGATATGGAGGGAGAGTCTTGAGAGAGAGAAAGGGATGAAGTAGGAGAGAGATAGAGGTTAGACGGTTAAGGGTAGAGGGTAGAGGGTTTAAGGGTTTAGGGTTTAAGGGTTAAGGGTTTAGGGTTTAGGGGAGAGGGGAGACAGATAGAGGGAGTGAGTGAGTGAGTGAGAGAGAGAACCTGAGAGAGGGAGAGGGGGTAGGAGGGAGAGTCTTGAGAGAGAGAGGGAGGGAGTGGGAGAGAGATAGAGGGTAGAGGGTTAAGGGTAGATGGTTAAGGGTTGAGGGTAGAGGGTTTAAGGGTTTAAGGGTTAAGGGTAGAGGGATAAGGGTAGAGGGGAGAGACATAGAAGGAGTGAGTTATTGAGTGAGTGAGTGAGTGAGTGAGAGAGAGAGACTTAAGAGAGGGAGAGGGGGTAGCAGGGAGAGAATTGAGAGAGAGAGAGATAGGGAGAGAGGGAGAGGGAGTGGGAGAGAGATAGAGGGTAGAGGGTAGAGGGTTTTAAGTGTATAGGGTTTAAGGTTAAGGGTAGAGAGAGAGAGAGAGAGGTAGAGAGGGAAAGAAGGTAGAGATATTGAGAGAGAGGAGGCAAGGAGGGAGAGAGAAATAGGTATAGAGGGACAAATAGGTAGACCCTTAAACCCTAATCCCTCAACCCCCATACCCTCTTAATCCCTCAACCCTCAACCCTTCAACCCTAATCCCTCGACCCCCATACACTCTTAATCCCTCAACCCTTCAACCCTAATCCCTCGACCCCTATACCCTCTTAATCCCTTAGATTTTCAGGTTGCCATAAGGAGTATTCAGATTTCCAGGTCCCAATGCAGTTGCAGGCACATTCAGCAACATATGAAAGTGAGCATGCCTATGAATGTTTTGTTGAATTTGGGTACACTTTGTATGTTGAAGATGACAAATATTTTTTATATGATAGTAAGAATAATGAAATGCGGACTGGTGAGATGAATATGAATCATATTGAATACAATTATTTCCTGAAGGTTTTCAATGACAGTGCATATTACAGGTTAGGTGGAATGGATAGTTTCAAAAGAAATCTGATGAGCTCTATTCAAAACAAAGTTTATGACAGAGGAAAGTGTAGGTTTTTCTTTTTTAGGTGGCTTGGGTCCATCCCTAATGGTTTAATTTTTTAAACCATAGTAGGTACAGAGGATTAAGGATTTCCAGTGCATGGACAATTCTAAGTAATGCCTCTTTAAAAAATTATCTTCCATGCATAGTACTTTAGGGTTTTCCACTTCTCCATTTGCTCCATTTTCATATTATTCATCTGTTCATTCCCTCCATCTATCATCACCTTCATTTTTCATGGATTTGTTTGGTCTGCTCTACCAAAGATACTCTGGATTCTTGTAGTGGTTTTCAAAATCACTCATCCCCAACAGGAGCCACTGTTAGAGATAGAGGGATTGAGTGAGAGAGAGAGAGACCTGACAGAGGGAGAGGGGATAGGAGGGAGAGTCTTGAGAGAGAGAGGGAGCGACTTCAGAGAGAGGGAGAGACACAAAGTGGGAGAGAGATAGAGGGAGTGAGAGAGAGAGAGGGAGTGGGAGAGAGAGGGGGGGAGGGAGAGGGTTTGGGAGGGAGAAATTTAAGAGAGAGCTTGGGAGGGAGACACCTGAGAGAAGGAGAGGGAGTCAAAGTGGGAGAGAGGGGGTGGGAAGGAGAGACCTAAGAAAGTAGGGTGGGAGGTAAGTGAGGCCTGGCAGAGAGGGATTGTGAGATAAGTGAGGCCTAATCCCTCAACCCCTATACCCTCTTAATCCCTCAACCCTCAACCCGTAAACCCTCAACCCTCAACCCATCAACCCTAGTCCATCAACCCCCATACCCTCTTCATCCCTCAACCCTCAACCCTTAACCCTTAAACCAACCCCCATACCCTCCTAATCCCTCAACCCTCAACCCTCAAGCCTTAAACCCTAATCCCTCAACCCCCATATCCTCTTAATCCCTCAACCCTCAACCCTTAACCC
>CM021102.1:168370154-168452740 GCA_007115665.2 Sequoiadendron giganteum | reverse complement strand
GAGAGAGAGAGAGAGAGAGAGAGAGAGAGAGAGAGAGAGAGAGAGAGAGAGAGAGAGAGAGAGAGAGAGAGAGAGAGAGAGAGACCTGAGAGAGGGAGAGGGGATATGAGGGAGAGTCTTGAGAGAGAGAGGGATCGAGCAGGAGAGAGATATAGGGTAGAGGGCTAAGGGTAGAGCGGAGAGTTATAGGAGTGAGTGAGTGAGTGAGAGAGAGAGAGAGAATTGAGATAGGGAGAGAGGGTAGGAGGGAGAGACGTGAGATAGAGAGAGAGAAAGAGAGAGAGAGGGAGTGGGAGAGAGATAGAGGGTAGAGGGTTTATGGTAGAGGGTAGAGGGTTTTAAGGGTTAAGGGTAGACGAGAGAGAGATAGAGAGACTTGAGAGAGGGAGAGAGGGTAGGCGAGAGAGAGAGAGAGAGAGATGAGGGAATGATATATATGTAGGTAGAGAGAGTTGAGATAGAGATAGAGTAGAGAGGTAAGGAGAGAGGGGAAGGGAGGGAGAAGTTAGAGAGAGAAGAAGTACGGTGGATATATCTATTGGGAGAGGGAAGGATGGAGAGAGGGAGAGAGAGAGAATGAGGTATAGAGGGATAGGTAGGTAGAGAGAAGTAGAGAGGTAAGTAGAGTTGGAGGGAGAGGTAGGGATGGAGAGAGAGAGGTAGGTAGAGAGAGTAAAGGGAGATATAGAGAAGTGGAGAGGGAAGGAGAGAGAGAATGACAAGATAGAGAGTAGAGAGGGGAGGAGAGAGCGAGGGAAGCAAAGAGAGAGAGAAAGAGAGGAGAGGGACGGAGGGGGGAATAGGTAGGTGTAGAGAGTAGAGAGAGATATATAGAGATTAAAGGAGAGGGGTGAGAGAGAAAAATGTAGAGAGGGAAGGATGGAGGGAGATAGATATTGGAGAGGGAAGGAGAGAGAGATGGACATGTAGAGACATAGTTCTTGAGCTCAAAGAATATATTGATAGATAAAGGGATGGAGATAGTGAGAGAGAGAGAGGTCTAGAGAATAAGAGATGAAAATGAGTGAGATAAATGAAATTTGACTTCCTGAGTACTAAAATTTGATCTCCTGATTACTGAAATTTGACATGCTGATTACTGAAATTTGACTAAGTTTGAAATTTTTAAGATATTCCAAAAACTAGAATTTGCATTATAACTCTTAGAGATCTGAAACCACTCTCAAACATCCTACCTATATATACATGAAATATAACTTAAAGTATAAGAAATTAAATGTCCATATGTAAATTTCAACCTATATTTATTTCATGTATATAATTTCCCTGATAGAGAAAGCGAAAATCTAGTTATATGCAAAGCAGGCCATTTGGCGCTCGCCAAAAGGCCTGCTTTAGACGTGTTAATTAACAGGATTTGCTAAATTTTCTCATATTTTTTACCGTGCTCCCCATCTCATTTGCACGTCTTTCAATGCAAGTTTATAAAAAAAACTGTGATATCGTTAACCTCTATCTCAGCTATCTAAATATTTTTATTTTTTTTCATTTTGATTTAGTTAAGGTTTTGATCCATGGCTTCTATTGTAAATGCCTTCGTTTTTGCTCAAAAACCAACATGTGCTAGGTTTAGGATAGATTTTAACACGTTCATCAAAATGTGAAACAAATTATGTTTTTTGAAACTAGACTCCATTCTACACATGATGAAAAAAAAAATCAATTTTCGATTAGTTTGCAAAAAATTGGGGGGGAGCACGCTCAAATTTCAGCTTTTCAAGATGTGTCCACTTTGAAAATTCACAAAATATTATATATTCATTAAAAAAATTATTCGAAAGAAGGAGGATAAACTACATGGTGTTAGCTAATTTCTCACCATTGGGATTTTTGAAATTCTAAAAAAAGTTAACCAAAAAGGGGGGAGCCCTCAGGCGCTATGCTATTTTTTTTTATAAAAACAGGACCTGTTTTGCGCTCCCCCCCTCACCCCTTTTTGAGACCCTTAATCTTCATTAATTTCAAAAAACAATAGTAGCTTAGAAACTAGATTCAAAGTACTTCAACTTTTGTTCTTGTCGCATCTTGAAATTTTGAGCGTAACTATCTTCATTTTCTCGTGCAAACCAGATTTTCCTGATTTCAAAAAAAAAAAAAAGTGGCATCTTAAGAGCCAAAATTGTGTCATGGATTGGTGCACTTACCCAAAAGTATTTTTTAGATTTAAAAAAAGACAAGTTTATAAATATGCTATGTAAAAAATTGAAAATGATGTCTTTTAGATGCAATTTTGATTTCAAACAATGCACTGAATTTGACAAATTATACTTAATATGAACAATTTCAAATAATAGAAATTTTAGAAACTGAAACAACAAACTGAATATAGAAACACAGAAGGAAGAAACAGTAGTTTTAATTCTCAAAAATTCAAAAAAAAGCCCTGATCAGGGACTCATTCGCCCATGGGTGAATGGGTCTCACTTCCGAGTTTTTAAAAAATAGTTTGCAGGTTTGTAAAGTGATTTCTATGGTTTTCAGATTCTGACTTTTCAAATAGTAAGTTACAGTTCCAGATTTCTGTAAAATGCCTAAATGCAAATGCAAAATAGTACTAAATGACAAGCAAAAAGACCTAATTTGAGATGCAATTTTGATTCAATATTTTGTTGTAAATGACTGATTATGCAATATTATGTAAACATTATGCAAAATGACTAATATTTTTAAATTTTCTAGATTTTAAAGAATGTAAAAATGCAAACCTATAACCCTAAATGAGATGCAAACTAATGCAAGTTGAGAACCCTAAATGAGATGCAAATCAATGCAATGCAAATGAATGCAAAACCTAGATCTAGGGCTGAAAATAGACTCCAAATCACCAAGGTATGATGCTCAAAATTTAGGCTCAACAAAATGAAACAATGAAAAACAAGGTTTTTTTAATTTAAAAGTGGGATGAACTAAATATGATGTAATGAGAGACCTATTTTCCTTTATTTCATTAGGAAATGAGATCCCCCCAATGAATTGACTAACAACCCTTAGGTGAATAAAGTCAATGTGAGACTCTTCAAATTTCCTTATGACTGAAGGACGGGGGTCAAGGTCAAACAAGACTTTGGGGAGAAAAACTAAAAATAGAAAATCAACTCCAAAATACAATCTAACACTTGAAACTTGAAGATTAAACTCAATATTTGCAGAACCAGAAAATAGAATGCAGATCTAAGAAGGGCAGAAACATTTGTACCAGTCACCAAAAGTGTTTTTTGGAAGTTGGTCTAAGACGCATTTTCTCATGGGCGAATGGGTCCAAATACAAGGGTTTCAACAATTTTTATGGATCCTCTAGTGTAGATCTGAAGTTTTTGATTTGTCTAGGTTTCGATGTCGAAAACTCAAAAATCAAATCTATAGATTACATTATGTGATTTGACAACTTTGACAAATTTGTAAATCTTTCACTTCAAAATGTCTTCAAGTCTTCTTCAACCTAAATTTGCAATCACACATACAAGAGAGAAAAACGTTTATTTTTGGGTGAATAGGGGTTTACCTTGGTCAAACCCTATTCTGGTAATCAAACCTTGAAATGAAATAATGATTGAAGAAGGGAATAAAGAATGAACAAAGCTATGTTACCACTTAACAAACCCTTGTATGAAACCTTGATAATGGATATTTTAGGAAGTTTGCAACTTGCATGAAATGGCTAAATTGGATGTGGATCTTGACACTTGAATAATGCTTGAATTGATCTTGAAACCTACATCACAATGTTAGCTCCTAAAACATGTGCGATGCAAGAAGACTTTGACATGATGGATAGATCTTAAATTCTATGATATATTTGCTCTTGAATGCTCTTGATCATCAACTTTGCTATACTTTTACTCACTTGAATATGCTAGGTGAAATTTAGTGAAATGACCTTGTATTTATAGGTATGTATCCTTAATTTCTCAAAATTCAAATATCACAATCCGACATTGAATTATGGATTTGAATATGTTAAAATACCACCAAAAACATAATTTAAATTTAGGTCCAAAGGTCTGGGGAGGACCCAGGTGAATGGGTCCCAGATCCCTATTCCTAGAACACACATTGCTCAAGGTAAAGTGTTATGTTTAGGCTTTAATTATTGTTGAGTTTCCCCTTTGAAAAATATAATTTATTAGGCTTGTAAATGAATAAAAGGGATTATTAAAGCATAATTAAAAAGTGTGTAAATGTAAAGGTGTACATTTAACAACACTAAATTAAGGCATTATTAGGTCCAACTTAATAAGGAGAGTCCAAACAAGTGAAAAAATGTAAAAAAATTACATTTTTCTACACTACAAGTATATTTAAGGAAAGAAAAATCATTTATTATCCCACCTAAATTCTTTCATATTCACTTTCATTGTCTTCTACTTATATTGTGGAAATTATTTATTTTTTCTCTCATCCCTCTCCATTAAATTAATTTGCTCCTCTTTTCTTGATGATTAGTTTAATGGGTTTATATGCTTGTATATGCTCAATACCAATATACCATGTTTAGTTGTTTGTCTTGGCCTCCTTTGTTGTTCCAATGGTGACAAAAATAACCATTTTATTTTTGGGTCTAACCTGGTCCCTTTGCGATGGCAGCAAAATGTCCCTTTTATATTTGGATCTAAACTAGCCCCTCTTCTATGTTTAAATGGTTATGACAACCAAATCCACCGATTTCAATTCAACATGCTATTTTTTGCTCCTATTCTTTCAGGACCTCCATTTTATCTTTCCTTCCAAATGCTACTATAATTACGTCAAGAGGCGTTCTATAGTTGCAGCAAAAATATGTATAAACAAAAACTATTTTTTATTTATTTTGTCGTCCTCCTTACAATCAAGGTGGCGGTTACGAATAAGAAGAAGCTGAAAGGTTTGATCAGTGGTGGTAGTGGAATACTCTTGTCCGTTGTAATAGCAGATCATATGTTTCATCACCTTATCTCTCCACTAAAAGCCTTATTTATGCACTAAACACCATATTTCTCCACTCATAGTTTCTCCCATTCATGGTCAAACGAGGACAACAAACATTAGTTCTTAAATGCGTTGCAGGTACTTGACACCATTGATTTTCATAAGAGCAAGGCATGTTTATTGTGGGAGGCGTGAGTAGCATGGGTAGCCTGGTGATCCAGTTAGCAAAGCATGTTTATATGTTATGCCTGCTTTTAGGTTCGACAGAGACGGGTGCGTTCAATTTCATTGTTTCTTCAACTTGTTAGCACAGAAAGCATTTCTTAATTAAGAAATGATTCAAAAGATCTTCAAAATTGGAAATGTTGATAAGAAGGCAATGGCTACCAGAAGTTTGGTTCCGTAGATGAAGCTTAAACATGTAGATACATTGTTTGTTATGTGATACATCTGAAATTTCAAACAACAAACAATTTGCAGGCTGTTTAATTATTATTGATTTTTATTATTTGGGATAATCCAATCTTTGAATAAAAAGTCATTTATGAACTGTTTATTCATCATTAATTTAAAAAACAAAATTTAAATAATTATAATTATTTATTATTTGAAACATCTCAAAGTTTAAATGACAAATAATTTGTTAAGATAGAATTCGATGAAGAGGCCCTCTATCATTTAACCTTTACTCTTTGGGTTATTGCAATGAAGAAAGCCACCAAATAATGTTTTAGAAAAATATTTTTTAAAACCAGTGTGTATATATATATATATAACTCATATAAATTCTTTGAGTTTTGTCTTCTATCAAGGTTTGAAAGTTGAAAAAATGATTATATCAAGGCACCAGAACCCTAGTCATTACCATCTAAGTTCAAATCTCAAATTTCGATCCTAATGGAATAAGTGTAGGAAGTTGAGTTCACTTTTGACTAAAAAGTTAAAAAAAAATCAAAACAAATAAATTGTCATAATTAGGATAAAACTTTAAAGCACCTACACAAAACATTTATATGGTGTAAAAATATGAAATATAAGATTTTTCTTCTAGTTTTAAAATATTTAATTATTATGGGGTTTATCCCATAGTGCCATGGTTAAGTGGTGGTATTGTTATTGTGGCCTCCAAAGTTCAAGTCTCCGTTGGACTATTGTGATGGCAGACACTATGCCTTTGCTGGTCCAATGTGCTCGGTCCATAGCTCCACATTAAAAAAAAAAGTGCTTACGAACCAAAAAAAAAAAAAAATGTAGTTATTATAATACTCAAATAATAAAAAGTTAGTTTTGTGTAAGATGTAAAAAGTGACCTTTTAAAAAAGATATGTTGAAGGCCAAAACATGCACATAAGTTAGTTTTCTATAGGATGTAAAAAGTGACCTTTTTAAAAAGATATGTTGAAGGCCAAAACATGTATATGTACGACCAACAAAATAAGTAGTAATTACATAATTTTTCAAAATCTTTTTCGGAAAATATGAGTATGATATTTTTGATAAGATAAGCAGCATTTACAGGGTGTTGTACCCTTTACACAGAGAGCCCAAAGGGCCAAAAGAAAGCATAGTTCAAACAGAACTTGAACTAGAAGAACCAACAGAAACAGTTGACTGGCAGCTGTAGAACAACCAAAAAAGTTAAACAACCCCCGAAACAGGGGGGTCAAAACCTACTCCACGAACTCAAGGTCATGAAGAGGCAACAGATTTGGGGAGTCCTTTCTTCTTCCACAGCACAACAAACTAGAAAGGCTCAGAGTCAGGAACCAACGAGAGAGGCGGGGAGAGCGGATCCCCAACAACCACCTTGGGAGAGGAGCCACCACACAATGGGGGAACCAACAGTGAAGCAGCAAAGATCGGAGTAGATAAAGGACCAGCAGAGTCATTCAATGAAGGAAAGGCAGGTTTAGGCAGAACAGTGACAGTAGAAGGTTCTAACAAAACAAAGATAGCAAAATGGGGCATAGGTTCCACGGCAAGGAAGCCGGTAGAGTTAGCTGGGGAGGGTCTTGTTGATGTTATAGCAAATTCGGGCTGCACTTCCTTTGCACAAATACCAAGAAGAAGAACATGAATTAAATAAGTAGCCTTCAGCTATTTAATTCATGGCTACACAATTATTAATGACAAAGGGTCGACCCTAGTTGTATTTATCTTTATTTATGTTTTACTTGAGAAGGCCGACCTACCTTGAAGAGGTGCCTCTCTTGTATATATACAAGGTCACTTTGTCATTGTAAAATTATCCCATCTCAAGCAAGTTCGCACTATTCTTTATGAGCAGAATTCGCACCTTATAGCAGCAGCTCGGATTCAAGGAGGATTTCATAGTCATTGCATTGTTTGTATTTAGAAGAAGGGCGAATACATTGTATCAAGCATTGGCCATTGTTGGGCCTGAGTTGTAAGTAGATTTCTGCTCTTGTGTTACTTTATATAAGAGAATCATTTGCTGGGTTTTTCTCCCTCAAGAGGAGGGTTTTCCCAGGGTATCTTTGTGTGTTCATTGTCTTATGTGTTGCAATTCTTTTAAGTGCTTTCATTATTTAATCTGATCTAAGAAACACTAACAGGTCTCCCTCCTCAAAGGAACTATCCGAAGAGAAAGAACCAACAGTGAGATGGTTCGTGAGAGCATCCTTCCACCAAGCAGCAGCACTCTTACGGCGAGCAAGAAGGCAACCGAAAGCCAAGTGACCAACAGAGAAGCAACGCCTACAGTGAAAAGGGAGTCCCTCATAGTCCATAAGCTGCTTCCAAGGTTGGCCTGCCACTATCAAGACCACATCACCATGGAGTGGTTTGGAGATATCCAAATCGATCAAAATATGAGTATGATGTTGAAGATTGGTCAAGGTTTTATTTTTGTAATTTTTTAGTAAATATTATTTTTTAAGTATTGTTTCACTCATATTAAAGTTTTTTTAAAACTTTTGAGTACAACCAACATAATTTGACCTAAAACAAGTTTAATATGAAACTTTTTTTTCATCATCTAGAGAATGGTGTCTAGATTGGCCAAAAAAATTTTAAAAAAATCAATAAAAAACATAAATTAAAACTATTAAAAATATATATGTTATTTCACGTTTAACATGATTTTTGTTTAAAAATTAATTAATAAATATAAAAAATGTATTTAAAAATTAAAAAAATACATATTTGAAAACTAAACATTGTCATTTGTAATGGTTGAATTGTTATCAAAAAATTCTTTAAAAAGTCACAAGTCATATTGCCAAAATCCATTCCTTCTAAAAACTTATCAATCCTTTTGTTTAAAAATTAATAATAAATAAATAAATATGTTGAATAGGAAAAAAATTCAAATTTCTAAAAATTAAACATTCTCATATACATTGAGTCTTAATTTCATCAAAAAATAAAATAAAAATCAATCTATTGCCAAAATTTGTTCATTTCCAAAAATAAATTGCAATCACCTATTCCACAAAAAGTGGACCCATCTTCTTGAACTTACCCAACCACCATGGGATATTATCTCCCCCATTTTTCATTCTTGTTTCTTAGTTCTTACATGCTTACTTCCATTCTATTTTTTTCAATTTGCTCCATTATTGTAGAGATATTGAGTTTCACTATTGAAAACCCATTTTAGAGCCTCCCCTTACCTTATTCAAAACAATGCCACTACAATTTCTCTCGTTTCCACCATTTTCCATGGCTTAACTTCTCCCTGGCATTCCTATTGACCTCTCCTCTTAGTTTTTTGCCCCACAGATGCCCGAACTCCTCTTGTTGTAAAAAAAAAAAACTTTCAATACTCTTCCTATCTCGAATCTAAAAATCTAAATCTTTTATCCCATCAAGCATAATCCCTTAAAATTTTTTGCTAACATTTTCATATCCTATCTTTTCTCCACCCACTTGCACATAGCACTTTAGTGTAGCAATCTTCCTAGGATTTATGTAGACACCGAAAATTGGTCTGGGCATGCGAGTACACATTCGACATAATTTTCTATAGTCCATCGTCTTGATTAAATAATGTTAATTATTTAATTACCTTTTCTATTACATATTTTCTCTATTAATTAAATACCCCTTTTTTAATTAATTCAATAATTCATTTATTCAACCTTGATTAATTAAATAAATCATATTTATTTAATTATGTCGCTAACTAATTAATTCTTCTTTCTTAATTAGATATTTATTATTTAATTACCCCCTTTATCATATTTCAACTATAATTAAATATTTATTATTTAATTATTCATTTAACCCCCTTTATCTATAATTAAATATTTATTATTTAATTATTCAATTTATTATTTTCAAAAGTCAATTAAATAAATTATCTTTATTTAGTTTAATTAAAGTCAATTCATTTTTTAATGTTGAATTAAATTAACATTTAATTCATATTTAATTATTTATGTCACATTCTTCTATCAATCAGTTGACTAATCATTCACTCGCCTTCTAACTTGAGATCTATTTTTAGTTCTCCAGTTATCTTCGGGTTCAACACATTTTTATCTCTATGAGAAGACTCTCCATCACAACTATTCGATTAACTAGTTCTAACTCTTTTTTTCATTCGAATGCATTATTCTTCGATTTCTAACTTTGTCTTTGACATACAAAGTCTATTTCTTCTGTTTTTGAAGACTCTTAACTGAAGATTAAGATCTTGAACTCGTGTTCTAACCACGTTTTAACTTGGTCTTTATCTTACAGTCTTTTCTGACTCATGTTCTAACTCACGTTCTATCTAAGACAGAACTCACATCACATGGCATTCATCAATCTCGTCCATCGATCTCTCTTTCAATCTGAGTCGATCGTTCGAAAACCCAAAATCTATAAAATGGCCTGTCATTATCATTATTCCTCCTCCCGAAATCATACACTTTTGAAAAGAAACTTATCTTTGATATTTTGCTTAGACATTCGACGAAGTTATGCTTGCATTCAAACATAGAAATCTGAGGGCAAGAATATTGAAAAGGCAAAATGGAGAAGAGCAATCAAAATAATTCGAAGAAGTGAACGCATATTCGGTGAGAGTTTTCCATTAATTTGTTTAGTTATTTGTTCTTTGTTGTTTGATTTATATTAATATTATTTAGATTATGATTGACATTGTTTATTCTAGTTGTAGACGAAGTTTTTGGGTAGCAAAGATTGATCCCCTCAAATACCTCCTAAGTAAGGCAGCATTAACAGGTTGATTAGTTAAATGGGTTATGATACTTAGCGAGTATGACATCTAATATGTCGAGAGGAAGGCTATAAAAGGGCAGGTGATTGCAGATCAATTAGTTGATGCACCTATGTAGGTAGACCATCCTTTAGTGGCATATTTTCTTAATGAATTTCTCTTCAACATTGACATTAAAACCGAATGGAAACTATACTTTGATGGGTCACATACAAATCATGGTTCAGGAGCAGGTATCCTATTTGTTACACCTCAAGGCGATACCATTCCTAAATCATTCAGGATTGCTTTCCCTTGTACTAACAACATAGCAGAGTATGAAGCCTTAGTGACAGGATTAAAAATGGCAGCTTAGTGGAAGATTTGGAGTCTACAAGTTTTTGGTGATTCTTAGCTAGTAATCCAACAAGTAAATGATGATTATGAGACTAAGGATGAGAAGCTTGCCCCTTACAAGCGTATCGCTGATAGTTTCAAGTAGTACTTCAATGAAATTACCTTTCAACAAATACCACATATCCAGAATAGAGCTGTAGATGCTATGGCAACCGTGGGTTCCTTGTTGGATATTCCGGGTAACGTGCCTAAGTTTGAGTTTCTGGTTGAACAACTGTTGGTCCCCACCTATGATGTGCTCGATATTGTGATGGTGTGTACCATTGTTGGTCCTACGTCCCCTTAGTTTAAAGACATATTCGACTATCTAACTGACCAAACCTTACATCTAGACTTGTCAAATAACCAACGCCGAACCTTCATCCGAAAGTCAGCTAAGTACACCATCATCAAAAAAACCCTGTATAGATGTACCTTAGATAACACCTTAATGAGATGTCTCGATGCTGAGGAAGCACAAACAACTTTGTGAGTGGTGCACGAGGGTATATGCGGATCTCATTCGAGTGGTCCTACTTTAGCCCATAAGATTATGAGACTAGGTTATTATTGGCTCACAATGGAGAAAGACTCATATATCTTTGTAAAGACATGTAGGCAGTGTCAGATACATAGAGATTTGATAAGAGCACCAGCACAAGAGCTTTGTCCGATTACATCACCATGGCCCTTTCCCTAATGGGGGCTTGACCTCATAGGTAAGATACACCCTCCATCATCCAACAGCCATAAATTCATCATAACCGCCACCGAATACTTCACCAAATGGATTGAAGTTATTCCCATGACTTATATCACTGGCATGCAAATATCTAAGTTTATCCTGAACTATATCATTTGTCGGTATGGTGTACCCTAATCCATAATCATAGACAATGGCCACCCATTCAAGAACCAAGAAGTACACCATATATGTGAAGAGTTCCATATCAAACATCATTTCTCTACCCCATATTACCCACAAGGTAATGGCCAAGCCGAGGCATCTAATAAAACCATTGTTAGAATCCTAAAGAAGACTATCAATGATGTTGGTCGTGACTAGCACCTATAGTTGAATATTGCCTTATGGGCCTATCGCACAAGCATCTGTACTCCCACTGGCGCCATTCCATATTCCCTCGTATTTGGGTTTGAAGCTATCTTACCTATTGAGGTTGAAATACCTTCCCTGAGGGTATCCTTGAAGGGTCACATTGATGATGAAGAATACCGTGTATCTAGGTTACAAGAGCTAGAATTATTGGATGAACAAAGACAGAGAGCACTAGACCATTTGCAAGCATATCAGAATCATCTTCGTCGTAGCTACAATAGGAAAGTTCTCAATAGACACTTTGACATTGGTGACCTAGTTTTAATGGAGAATCGTAAGAATCAAGTTGAACGAGAAAAACCAGGTAAGTTTGAACTTAACTGGTTAGAGCCTTATATAGTCATAGAAGCTTTTGGATTGGGAGCATACCAACTCTCTACTCCTGAAGGAGAGCCACTTTTGTCACCTATCAACAACCTGCATCGAAAGAGGTTCTATGCTTAGCTTCTGAGAATCTGTGTCTTAATCTAAAAAATACAAAAAAAAAATGGAAAAAACAAAAAAATGGTTACTTTGATGAAAACCTGGCAAATAGGCGTCTTTGTAACACCAAAAAAAAATTAAAAAAAAAAAAAAAGTAAAGAGAAATAAATCTGTCCAATAGTGAAAACCGCTTCGATGGCACTATGGATAAGTACCATGGTGAAAACCTGACAAACAAGCACCATGTGTAGTCAAGCTTGCTCTTTCGTCTACCATCATTCTAATCAGACCTTTTCACCATCACTCATAATAAATGGTTGTCTTATCCATTGCTTGGAACGATTGACATCTAACGTCCATTTCGTCACATTTCCCACTCCATCTTGCAAGTCTTATTCCCGACTGGGGGAAAATCCTTGTTTTGTACCCTAACACCTTGTACATAACGTCACACCATCGAAAATGTCCTGAAAAATCCCAAAAACATTGGAAAACTTTGAAAATACAAAAAAATCAAAACATGTCAGAAAATACCAAAAACAGAGTCAAGTCAGTCATGTTCAGTCAGTCATAGTTGAACTACGTTGCCTCTACGACTAGGATGTAGGCAAGGCCATCAATCGATGTGCCCTCGAGGCATTAGGTCTGTCAGTCTAGGTTTGTCATGTATCACACATATTTAAATCATGAATCTTTGTACATTCCAAGTCATTGGTTGTGTCGAACTACGAGGTCTCTACATGTACAACCTAGGCAAGGTTAATCAATTGATGAGCTCCCAAGACCACACTAGGTCAGTCCAATAGTTTTCATTCACAATCACTATCACACAAGTTGCATGTCATAGTTTAGGGTATCATATCATGTCATACACTGTCTACACACACACTTTTTATCAGTCAAGGAATCAAAACAAGTCATGCATCAACAAGGCAAAACATCTCAAAATTGTCATCAAGTCAATATCAAACACATTGTCAAAGCGATCAACCTATGTCTTAAGTCTCATGTAGCTTGTTAATTCAACGTCATCAGGCTCCAACGTCTTATACAGCACGTGTCTTTCTAAAACTAGGCTTTGTCATGCCTTATACAGAAGTCACCAGGTCGAAACTAGACTCAACGTCTTCTGTGATATGTGTCATCTCTCACATTACGCTATGTCAAACATTAAACAATCAAACCATCCCACAAGATCAAGTTTTGGTGAATACTTTTATTTGGCTTTATGACTTTACATCTTACTTTATCTTATCTTTTTATCGATTTATGAATTGGACCGGTTACTAGCTTTCTCAAGGATGTCCCTTGAAGGATTTAGAGAAGCAAGGATGTCTCGGGACTCTTTTTTTTTCCTGTTGTCTGTCAACTGTCTTTTTAGCATTGGTTTTTGAGTCATGTTACTAGTTTCCTCAAGGATGTCCTATCAAGGATTTAGAGGAGCAATGACGTCTCATGACCCGTCTTTTATTTGTCTCTGGTCTATGGTTTGTCTCGACAAAATGACTAGGGTAATTTTCTCCTTAGTATGATTTAAGACACTCCTTGTCTGTGACTGTTTGTTCTTCGTAGATGGATGACTTTATGCACTATGGTCTATCTCATATCATAGTGTGTACTATCCATTTGTGTCATGTCCCACCCAGTGATGATAACAAGAAAGCATAGCATATTCATTAAGGGAAATTTACATAAAAAATGGGCCTCCTAAGGATGACATCATTAGCTTTTTAAGTTATAAAAAAAAACTAAAAGATGACATCAACCTGTACGGTGACATCATCCAAAATAAAAATAAAATTATTTATTTTATAAAATAAAACTTTCTAAAATCTTATGATTTAACTAATGATGGTTAATTTAACTCTACATATCTTATTCTATCTCATTCATCTTTCTAAATATAAAATATTCTTTTTGTTTTTTATATTTATATTCTTAAGTTCTATTATAGAAATTTTTATATTTTTAAAAAAATAATTATTTTTTAAGAAAAAATGCTAATGATATTCTTAAAAAAAAAACTAATTTTTATATTTTTGAAAAATTATTTTTATTCTATCTCATTCATTTTATTAAATTTTTAATATTCTTTTTGTTTTTTAGATTTATATTCTTAAGTTATATTATAAAAAAATTATATTTTCAAATAAATAATTTTATTCTTTAAGAAAAAAGTTAGTGATTTTCTTTAAAAAAAAAGGCTTATTTTTATATTTAAAATAAAATAAAATAATTCTTTAAGGAAAAAGCTAATTTTTATATTTTCAAAAAAATATTTTTATTCTTTAATAAATCTAAATCTATAAAATCATATATATATATATATATAAAATACTAAGTAAAAAATAAAATATCTAAAGTTATTTTTACTTTGCCACTTTTTAAATAAAAATAAATAATTTAAAAAAACAAATAATCAAGAAAAGAAAGTGAACTTGATTTTTTTAATAAATTATAATAAAAATATAAGTTACCGAACTTTTTGAATAAAAAATAAATAATGAAGAAAGTGAACTTGAGTTTTTTAATAAATTATAATAGAAATATATGTTACCACATTTAAAAAATCATTGACTTCAGTTTTTTAAGGAATTATAATAGAAATGTGTGTCCCCACTTAACTCATGTAGTTAAGTAATTTATATTTTTTATATTTAAATAATTTGTATTATATGAGATAATTTTTGCTTTTTTAGAGTTCCTTAGGAGGCCCATTTTTTATGTAAATTTCCCCTAATGTAGCAATATATCGAAGATTATATATTTTTCTCAATCAATCAACCTTCGTTATTTTTTACTAGCATTCTGAATTCATTTGTGCTAACATTTCTCTTCTTCGACATAATGATAAAGTCCTGTGACACAATAAAAACATTAAATAATCTGCATTTGCATACATTCTATATGCATTTCATATAGATACATTGCATTTCAAACATATAGATAGTAACATTAACATCTTCATTGCATACATTCGAAATCATGACATAATAGGCATTTCATCATCATAGCATAAATAATGTAAACATTGCATGTACATATTATCATCACATATAAATAAGCATCATATAGAACATTGCATCCATTATCATAAGTAAAATAAGACATCCATAACATCATAAAATGCATAACTCATAACATATAGAAACATTCATTCATAACACATGTATATACATCATCCACGAAACACAATCATGTAGAAATAATGCATCATCCATAAAATAGAACTGCATATCATATAGAAGCCGCCAAAATCATATATATCTATCACTCAAAATAATGTGTCACAGTACAATGTCTGAGTGTATTCATACATAAAACACGAGCTCGTAGGCTCTCTAATCAAAATACAATGTCTACATATATAACTGTCATCGTGTCCCACTGCCACTACTGTCACATGGTGAAGGTGGTGGGAAAAGCCTCGAAGGTGCTCTCTATGAGATGGAAGGCATCTCATACGGACCTACCCTCAGTGGTCCTACCACACCCTTTGTACTTTGTGTCTTGGTATGACTCCTGCCCTATGATCTCTGACTGCGCACCTTTGAAAAGCTAGGAGCTCGTCTCTTTGCTGGCACCAATGCCTCATATAAATCCCTGTAATAGGTAGCTCTCTCAATAGATCTAACTAACTCTCGTACCATGCCATCAAATGAAGACCCACTGCAAAGGCGTCTGACCTCTGTGAACTTCTGCTCTATCTCATGTCTCTGAGCTATGGCCTGATCCCTCTCCATGAGTGCACTGTCTCTCTCTATACAAGCACTGTCTCTCTCTGCATGTGTGATGTCTCTCTCTGCATAGGCACTGTCTCTCTCTATCCTCATAGCATCAAACTTTGTTGTCATCAGTCTGAGTCTCTCCTCCAAATCCTCCCTATCACCATCCCTAGGAGCATCATCCTCCTGTCTCCCCTCTACAATCCGATCCCTGAGCTCTCTCTCTTGCTCCTCCATCGATGCCTCCTCAACATCATCCTCCCCATATCCTACCAAAATACCCAGAGGGTCTATATCCATGTCCATATCCACATCCTCTGCAACATCCTCTACTCCAATATCCACCTCTGCACGCTCCTCTACAACTGCCTCCTCTGCAGCATGCTAATCCCCAACCTGTACATTAGCTCCACCTCTGATGTCCAACATCGGTACATCCTCTACCGCTACCTCTCGGATAGGTGAAATTCCACCTACCCAACCCCCTCTCCGTCCTCTCTGTCTGTGCCTACCACCTCTGCCATCATCACCTCTCCCTCCAACTCTACCAACTTTGGCACCTCCACCTCTCCGTCGTCCTCTCGGTCATGTGCCTTGTCTCTCAATGGGTGTCGGCCGATCTGGATCTGTGTAAGGAACAGGCCGATGCTTTGCCCACCATGCATCATACGCAGTTGTCGTCTCTGGGTCTGTTGCTCCATCTCTCCAACCCCACTATACTGGTTGTAAGGCCTGTATCTCTACCTCTACGATAGCGACAGGAATCATGGGCCCCCAATATGGAACCTCTCTGGAAGAACGAGCAAACTCTACTCTACTCTGAGGCTCATCCTGAACCTCGCCGAACTGTCTCAAAACTCTATCTGGTAAGTGTCGCTCAATGATGTGCACACTAGAAACGGTCCTCCCAATAAGGCACTGTGTCTGTCTACAGAACACCTAATGTCTGTCCTCATCCAACCACTCCTCACAATCCATGTATGGTCTCCACGTGAACTGATCCAGAATGTCCAATGCATGTCTCCAAAATCCAGTGTCTCCCACATGTGTCTGAGTGATGTGTCTCGTATACTAGAACACATACGGGAATCTCTCTCATCGCTCTACAGTAACTGGAGGATGAAACACAGCTATCCTCTCCCAAGCCCACACCATCAGCAGAGTGGTCCCACAACTCAGTGACTGTGCGTCTCTATATGCAATATTGTGTAAGTGGAAATATAACATCCCTAATAGACATGGACCCCAAGCATACATAGTTTCTCTCTCTAGCATACCAACCAACATTGCACCCCATCCAACTGGAAAACCGTGACCCCGTCGTTCTGGAAGAACTATCCCCCCTATCAGTGTACACAATATGCAGTCAATCCTATCGTATCTATCCACTAATACCGGCCATCTAATCTCATAATGCTCGATACCTTGAGCCTATTGATATCGTCCACCTGGTAAAATCTTGCTAACTCGGTCAATCCGCGCTGGGTATCATACATCACCCGCTCTCCTCTAATTGGCAGTCTCAATATCTTGTACACATCCTCCAATGTGACAGTCGCTTCCCCATTCGTCAAATGAAATGATGATGTCTCAAAGTTCCATCTCTCACACAACGCAGTAAGCATCCCCATGTTCGCCCGAATAGTGGGCATCGAAAGATAGTGACGTAGACCAAGTCTCCATAAAAGTCATATCTCTGCTTTAGTCAAACGATCTCTCAGATCGAATGTGTCAAGACGTGTCTCCCGCATATATATAGGATCTAGTACAACCTGCATTTAAACCATGATATCAAAATTTTCAAGTTTTCCTTAGAAAAAAATTCAAAAAATTTTACTAGCCAAATGCGGCTCACTTTCACAAATGCGATGTATTTTTATAAATGTGTTGCACAAAACCTTATTTTTGTTGCATATTTCCTACACCCATTTCTACCTACCGCAAATGCAATGAAATAAACCACATGCGGTGCAAACGACCAAATGCAGTGAAATAAACCAAATGTGGTGCAAAAGACCAAATGCGGTGCATTTTCTACAGCCTACTTACCTACTACATATGCGTTTCACTTATGCATGTGTGGTTCACTACCCCACATGCGTCTAATCCTAATGCAGATGTGTTTCATATATACATATGCAGTGCATTATAATTCAAATGTGTTTATTCCCTAAAATGCCTAACCTAGCCTAGACGTGTTTTCGCACATACGTCGTTTCGCAGTCAAATGCGACGAATACGACGACATATGCGTCATTCACGAAGAACCGCATATGTTAAATAATTTTTGAAGACCTAGAAATGTGTGCAAAAATGAATTTTAAGGGTTCGTTTTCGAGTACATACTGGTTGTCCTGCGTCGGCTGGCCACTTGAACGTCTAGATCCAATATCCTCGATGCGCAGCGTATGGAATGGGTGCCATTTTCATCTGCTAGTTAGAGAAAATCTTCAGTTTTTGAAACTCCTTCGGGTGCAAATGAATTAGATTTCAACCTAATAACTCATAACATATAGAAACATTCATTCATAACACATATATATATACATCATCTAGGAAACACAATCATGTAGAAATAATACATCATCCATAAAATAGAACTGCATATCATATAGAAGCCGCCAAAATCATATATATCTATCGCTCAAAATAATGTGTCACAATACAATGTCTGAGTGTATCCATAAATAAAACACGAGCTCGCAGGCTCTCTGATCAAAATACAATGTCTACATATATAATTGTCATTGTGTCCCACTGCCACTACTGTCACATGGTGAAGGTGGTGGGAAAATCTTCGAAGGTGCTCTTTATGAGGTGGAAGGCCTCTCATATGGACCTGCCCTTAGTGGTCCTACCACACCCTCTGTACTTTATGTCCTAGTGTGACTCCTACCCTGTGATCTCTGATTGCGCACCTTTGAAAATCTAGGAGCTCATCTCTTTGTTGGCACCACTGCCTCATACAAATCCCTGTAATAGGTAGCTCTCTCAATAGATCTAACTAACTCCCGTACCATGCCATCAGATGAAGACCCACTGCAAAGGCATCTGACCTCTATGAATTGTTGTTCTATCTCATGTCTTTGAGCTATGGCCTGATCCCTCTCCATGAGTGCACTGTCTCTCTCTGTACGAGCATTGTCTCTCTCTACATGTGCAATGTCTCTCTCTGCATAGGCACTGTCTCTCTCTATCCTCATAGCATCAAACTTTGTTGTCATCAGTCTGAGTCTCTCCTCCAAAGCCTCCCTATCACCATCCCTAGGAGCATCATCCTCCCGTCTCCCCTCTACAATCCGATCCCTGAGCTCTCTCTCCTACTCCTCCATCGGTGCCTCCTCCTCAACATCATCCTCCCCATATCCTGCCAGAATACCTAGAGGGTCTATATCCATGTCCATATCCACATCCTCTGCAACATCCTCTACTCCAATATCCACCTTTGCATGCTCCTCTACAACTGCCTCCTCTGTAGCATGCTCATCCCCAGTCTGTACATCAGCTCCACCTCTGATGTCCAACATCAATACATCCTCTATCGCTGCTTCTCGGATAGGTGAAAGTCCACTTACCCAACCCCCTCTCTGTCTGCGCCTACCACCTCTACAATCATCACCTCTCCCTCCAACTCTACCAACTTTGGCACCTCCACCTCTTCGTCGTCCTCTTGGTCTTGTGCCTCGTCTCTCAATGGGTGTCGGCTGATCCGGATCTGTGTAAGGAACGGGCCGATGCTCTGCCCACCATGCGTCATACATAGCTGTCGTCCTTAGGTCTGTTGCTCCATCTCTCCAACCCCACTGTACTAGTTGTAAGGCTTGTATCTCTGCCTCTGCGGTAGCAACAGGAATCATGGGCCCCCAATATGGAACCTCTCTGGAAGAACGAGCAAACTCTGCTCTACTCCGAGGCTCATCCTGAACCTCACCGAAATGTCTCAAAACTCTATCTGGTAAGTGTCGCTCAATGATGTGCACACTAGAAACAGTCCTCCCAATAAGGTACTGTGTCTGTCTACAGAACACCAAATGTATGTCCTCATCTGACCACTCCTTACAATCCATGTATGGTCTCCACGTGAACTGTTCCAAAATGTCCAGTGCATGTCTCCAAAATCCAGTGTCTCCCACATGCATCTGAGTGATGTGTCTCGTATACCAAAACACATACGGGAATCTCTCTTGTCGCTCTACAGTAATCGGAGGACGAAACACAACTATCCTCTCCCAAGCCCACACCATTAGCAGAGTGGTCCCACAACTCAGTGACTATGCATCTCTATATGCAATATCATGTAAGTGGAAATATAGCATCCCTAATAGACATGGACCCCAAGCATACATAGTCTCTCTCTCCAGCATACCAACCAACATCGCACCCCATCCAACCGGAAAACCGTGACCCCGTCAATCTGGAAGAACTATCCCCCCTATCAGTGTACACAATATGTAGTCAATCCTATCGTATCTATTCGCTAATACTGGCCATCTGATCTCATAATGCTTGATACCGAGCCTACTGATATCATCCACCTGATAAAATCTCGCCAACTCGGTCAATCCGCACTGGGTATCATACATCACCCGCTCTCCTCTAATCGGCAATCTCGATATCTTGTACACATCCTCCAATGTGACAGTCGCCTCCCCAATCAGCAAATGAAATGACGATGTCTCAGAGTGCCATCGCTCGCACAACGCAGTAAGCATCCCCATGTTCGCCCGAATAGTGGGCATCGAAAGACAATGACGTAGACCAAGTCTCCATAGAAGCCGTATCTCTGCACCAGTCAGACGATCTCTCAAATCGAATGTGTCAGGACATGTCTCCCACGCATATATAGGATCTAGTACAACCTGCATTTAAACCATGATGTCAGAATTTTCAAGTTTTTCTTAGAAAAAATTTTAGAAAATTTTACCAGCCAAATGCGGCTCACTTTCACAAATGCGGTGCATTTTTACAAATGTGTTGCACAAAACCTTATTTGCGTTGCATATTTCTTACACCCATTTCTACCTACTGCAAATGCGGTGAAATAAACCACATGCGGTGCAAACGACCAAATGTGGTGAAATAAACCAAATGCGGTGCAAAAGACCAAATGCGGTGCATTGTCTACAGCCTACTTACCTACTACATATGCGTTTCACTTATGCATATGCGGTTCACTACCCCACATGCGTCTAATCCTAATGTAGATGTGTTACATATATACATATGCGATGCATTATAATTC
Source organism: Sequoiadendron giganteum (assembly GCA_007115665.2). Taxonomy (NCBI): domain Eukaryota; kingdom Viridiplantae; phylum Streptophyta; class Pinopsida; order Cupressales; family Cupressaceae; genus Sequoiadendron; species Sequoiadendron giganteum. The sequence continues at coordinate 168,431,741 of CM021102.1, read as the reverse complement.
AAATGTGTTTATTCCCTAAAATGCCTAACCTAGCCTAGATGTGTTTTCGCACATGCGTCGTTTCACAGTCAAATGCGGCGAATACTACAGCATATGCGTCGTTCACAAAGGATCGCATATGTTAAATAATTTTTGAATACCTAGAAATGCATGCAAAAATGAATTTTAAGGGTTCATTTTCGAGTGCATACCGGTGCTCCTACGTCGGCTGGCCGCTTGAATGTCTGGATCCGATATCCTTGATGCATAGCGTATGGAATGGGTGTCATTTTTGTCCGCTAGTCAAAGCAAATCTTCAATTTTCCAAACTCCTCCGGGTGCAAATGAATTAGATTTCAACCTAATTCTTATTTATAACTAAGGTTTGGGTGGCATTTCTTCTGCCCTACTCTATTGGCCGTTTAACCTTTCAACTTCAAATGACCCGTACACGTCTGTATCATCTCCAATTTCAATTCCGTCAACTCCATAGCATTTCTAACTATCAAATTGACTTATCGAGAACATTTCCTTATTTTTTTGAAATTTTTCAAAAATTGTCAATTTCCCCGAGGGGGTATACCTTAACCTGTTTCATGCTAGGGCATATTTTTCTTTGACACAACGTCATACCAACATTGTATCAAAGAGGGGCAAACTGTAGACACCAAAAATTGGTCTAGGCCTGCGAATACACATTCGACATAATTTTCTATAGTCTATGGTCTTGATTAAATAATGTTAATTATTTAATTACCTTTTCTATTGCATATTTTGTCTATTGATAAATACCCCTTTTTAATTAATTCACTAATTCATTGATTCATTTATTCAACCTTGATTAATTAAATAAATCATATTTATTTAATTATGTCGCTAACTAATTAATTCTTCTTTCTTAATTAGATATTTATTATTTAATTACCCCCTTTATCATATTTCTTCCTATAATTAAATATTTATTATTTAATTATTCATTTAACCCCCTTTATCTATAATTAAATATTTATTATTTAATTATTCAATTTATTCTTTTCAAAAGTCAATTAAATAAATTATCTTTATTTAGTTTAATTAAAGTCAATTCATTTTCGAATGTTGAATTAAATTAGCATTTAATTCATATTTAATTATTTATGTCACATTCTTCTATCAATCAGTTGACTAATCATTCACTCACCTTCTGACTTGAGATCTATTTTTAGTTCTCTAGTTATCTCTGGGTTCAACACTTGTTTATCTCTGCGAGAAGACTCTCTATTACAACTAGTCGATCAACTAGTTCTAACTCCTGTTTGCATTCGAATGCATTATTCTTTGAGTTCTAACTTTAATCTAAATCAAACAACAAAGAACGAATAACTAAACAAATTAATGGAAAGCTCTCACCGAATATGCGTTCACTCCTTCGAACTATCTTGATTGCTCTTCTCCATTTTGCCTTTTCAGTATTCTTGCCCTCAGATTTATGTGTTTGAATGCAAGCATAACTTTGTTGAATCTCTAAGAAAAATATTGAAGATAAATTTCTTCTCAAAAGTGTATGATTTCGGGAGGAGGAATAATGATAATGACAGGTCATTTTATAGATTTTGGGTTTTGGAACAATCGACTCAAATTGAAAGAGAGATCGATGAACGAGATTGATAAATGTCATGCAATGTGAGTTTTGTCTCAGATAGAACATGAGTTAGAACATGAGTCAGAAAAGACTGCAAGATAAAGACCAAATTAAAACGTGAGTTAGAACACGAGTTCAAAATCTTAATCTTCAGTTAAGAGTCTTCGAAAACAGAAGAAATAGACTTTGTATGTCAAAGACAAAGTTAGAACTCGAAGAATAATGCATTTGAATGCAAATATGAGTTAGAACTAGTTAATCGACTAGTTGTGACGGAGAGTCTTCTCGCAGAGATAAACAGGTGTTGAACCCAAAGATAACTGGAGAACTAAAAATAGATCTCGAGTCAGAAGGTGAGTGAATGATTAGTCAACTGATTGATAGAAGAATGTGACAAATAATTAAATATGAATTAAATGTTAATTTAATTCAATATTCGAAAATAAATTGACTTTAATTAAACTAAGTAAACATAATTTATTTAATTGACTTTTGAAAAAAATAAAATGAATAATTAAATAATAAATATTTAATTATAGATAAAGGGGGTTAAATGAATAATTAAATAATAAATATTTAATTATAGTTGAAATATGATAAAGGGGGTAATTAAATAATAAATATCTAATTAAGAAAGAAGAATTAACTAGTTAGCGACATAATTAAATAAATATGATTTATTTAATTAATCAAGGTTGAATTAATGAATTAGTGAATTAATTAAAAAGGGGTATTTAATTAATGGAGGAAATATGTAATAAAAAAGCTAATTAAATAATTAACATTATTTAATCAGGACCACGGGCTATAGAAAATTATGTCAAATGTGTACTCGCAGGCCTAGACCAATTTTCGGTGTCTACAATTTCATTTCTTAAATACTAAATCTTTGTACACACCACTTCAAACACCCCACCTAGGAACCTCACACACTCCAACATTTTATGTGTTACCCTTTGAAGCTAAAATAAAACAAGGGATTAAATAAGGCAATTTCCCAATAGCAAACTACTTTTCTTTCTCTAAAAGCTCTACTACAACTAGATCTCAAAATTGAACATTGTTATGAAAAAACTATATGAATAAGAAAGATAAGAAAAATAGTCAAGCAACTCCTAAAATTTGTATGGGATTCAATGTAAGGACACGAGTACCTAGTATCCAAAGAAAAACACCCACAAGATCAAAGTTCTCATTATCCATTTAAATTTTCCAAATATGATCCTACAACCTTTCTTAACCTATTTTCAACATCCATTTTCATTCGAAACATGCTCTACCCCTATTTTCTCAATCTTTTGTTGAAGGTCATTACATTTTCCATTCATAATTTTGGGTTTTACTATTTTAGATCTAATCTAAGGTTTTTTTTCAAATTAAATTAAATCTAATTTGTTTTAGTATAATAAACACAAAAGAGAGTACGACTCTTACACTTACTAGGGATGAAATTTTATCATGCAACACTTTCACAAAACATAACCACTTAGTGCCCAATAAATCATTACAAAGATCTTGTTCATAAGTACAACAAACACATTGTAGTGTTGACCTAAACATAGAACAAATAAATTCGTTTCCCCTCCAATTCAATACAAAATTCCACTAAAATCATTAAATTCTTTATCACAACATTCTTAAATCACTTTCCATCAAAAACATTTAACACAAATAATTCATTATACCAAATTCAGCTACTATACATTCTCTATTGTTCAACAAGCCATGAAAAAATATCCCATGTAATCCAATTCAATTTTCAATCTAGTTCTCAACTTAGTTTCCAATTGAGTTTTCAATTGATTTTCAAACTAGTATTCAATTTTCTAAAAGAGATGTTAGAGTTAGAACATAGGTTTTCATTAACTCGCTCATTATTATAGAATTACATTTATCCAATAGTGTAAACAAGGTCAAGAAATTCCTCTAATTTCCAACTTACCTAGGTATCACCAACTTGTATAACCCCAAGACCCAAGAAAAAGCACAAGATCTCTTGAAACAAGAAAATATTGGAATGAAAATGCTACAATTCGTACCAAATAGGTCAAGGTCTATGTTCAAGTGATTTGTGTCGCATTTACTTATAGGCATCCCATAATCTCTCTCAAACTTTCCCACTAAACAAGTTGTATTGTATCAATCCAATTAGTTGTTCAAGATTATGTATAATTTGTAATCCAAGGTTTATGGCTCTATCTTACTATCTCTTTGATGGTGGATCATCTATCCAAACCATAAGTACCTCAACAATCGAAATCTCAAGCAACTATCGCCTCAATTAGAATCATGAAGGGAGAGCCTATGAGCTAGAGGCTTCCATTGAAATCTCCTACATCATGCCATCTTACATGATTACAGAGTACGAAAAGATCAAACAAAACCTAAAGCCCATGATGTTACAACTAGGCTCTAATGTTAAGTGTAATGCCCATAAAAATAACCCAAAGAAAACCTAAAACTATGCTAACATTTATTTCCGTGCAACAATGTAAAGGATATCTAAAAAATACCCGTGTCTCCTCATTGAGATCTCCTATGACATACCATCCTACATGATTATGAGGCCATCCTACATCATTATGAGGCATAAAAGGATCTAACTACTAAAGACAAACTCAAACATAGCCCAAAGGTCCTAGTGTTACAACTAAGCACTCACATCAGTGTAATACCCTATAAAAATAATCGAAAGCAGGCCTAGATCTAGATTAACATTTTTTTGGTGCACATTGTATAAGATATCTAACAAATACCAATGTTGTGTGTGATTGACATATGATACAACTACTATGTGGCAACAAAATAGAAAAGATAACTAAGCAAAGATAACTAAGCAGAGAGAGAGAAACATCATATTGCTTGCTATAAATGGAGTGGAAGTGGGATGGAGTCATTACAAGGAAGAGGTATCGATGGCATACATCCCCATGTGTCTAATATTCAACCCACAAGTGGCACAATGCTCAATCCAAACCACCCAATTGCCTTCAACTTCATTGTTGAATATTCGGAGGCTCCTCATAAGATCAAAATTTTGGTGAGCGGTTAATTTGGGCTTTGATCAAATATGGGCCTATCAAACATTATGATAAATTTGTCTTATCATACTAAATAAACCTTTAACAAATCTTGGAGTCTATGAATTTGGTCAATTTGCCTTATATTTGTGGGTTCCCTTACTACCCTCTTTCATCAAGTAAAAAGTCGTAATAATAAATTTGACTAGAGTTAATAACGCATTACTCATTTGCATTTCTTTTGGCTGTTCCATATTTATAGGATTCACTTTACTGAAATTTAAATAATCTCAACAAAAAAAAGCATCGTAACATCGTTAACAGTTGAAGACATTGAAATGTTGATAGCTATTTAAAACCTCACTTGTTGAAAATCCTTTTTTTTTTCCCAAATGTAACGATGTCAAGCTGTTTAATAAAATTTGACGCTTTCACTTTGTTTTTTGGAAATGTATTTCAAGTCCTGTTTCGAAAAAAATCACTTTGAAATATTCTCTGTTCAGAAAATTACGTTTAACAAAAAAATTGCTTCGATTATACATTTTCTAGAGTAGCATTTAATCAGCACTTGTTATTTTCAATACAAAATCCTTACTGTGATTTGAAATCAGTTTGGAATCGCAGAGTTTAGTTTAAAGAATGATCTCCATACCATTTTCCTCAAAGAAATAGGGTAACAATGGACTCAGTTGAAGGCAAAGTAAACAGCAATGTACTTTTAGTTTTTATTGATTTAAATGCTTTTGCTACACTTGGGATTCGAATTTGGCACAAAATGTTAGTACAGCAGAACAGCCAATTGTTAACGTTATAGCAAGCCTTTCGGCCTAATATCAATGTACTTACTAATCTCAAATTTCAATTTTATCTATGAAGGTAACAATTTGTTTTTGTTTTTAAGTTACAAATAGAGACAAACCAGTAGTCTGAAGACAGAATATATTAATCTAAGAAAAAGAGCTGGGATATATGGAACAGTATTAAGAATGTTGAACAAATTTGCCTCATTTGAATATGTCACCCTGGTGAATGGTCCATAAATTACAGATATTACATAGATAACAACCAGAAGCTTGAGACAGCCTGCAAGGAATAACACTGAGAGCAGAGAAAAGGTGAAAAGCTTCAAATTAGGCATCGTAGTGAGAAAGAACAATAACCTTTTAATAATTTTATGTTGGCCTAACTTTTTATACAAAGTAATTTTTAAGGTCTGGTATTTACTAAAATGTCCAATCAACTATTTACTTTCAAATTTTAAAGCCGTAGCTTCATAAGACAAAAAGATATGTTGCAAAACCTTCGCACTGCAAGAGAATCCCAAAGATTCAGTTGATATCCCATACGCACATCTCTCAATTTAGATTCAAAAATATTCCATAGAAAAGCTTAATTTGAAAGCATAAAACTTTGGCTTTTAACGATATAAAGATTTAACTCCTAATGTTAAACAATGAATTCTCCTTAAAATTTAACTGTTCATTGTTTACTGTAATTTGCTCTCTTCAATATCAAGTATTGCTTTATCCGAGTCACTTGTTGCAGCATCCAAGTCATTTTCTTTAGGCAACAAACCAAGAAGGGGCAAAGGAATCAAGGAACTCATATTGCACAAAAACAACAAGAGTGTTAGGTTTGTGAAGTCATCTTTTGTGACACCCAAAAATTTTGTGAGGCCTGCTCCAATTAGACCTCCGGTGACACTGCCCCCATTACTAATTGACATCAAAGTTGCAAAGAGCGTGGCTTCCATACCTGAAGGGCATAATTTTGCAGCAAGTACCAATACAGGCATGAACGATGCCTGCAACAGAAAATCATAAGTCAGAAATCCTTTAAAGAACTTTTTAAATGTAGAACCCTCTCTTAACCAATAAAATTGCCATCCCCCGCTAAGCATTTTGAATGCCTTCAAGAACAATGACATGTTATAGAGCAGACACTTAAAAAACATAATAAGTCTTCCTATTATCATTTTTATTACAACCTAGAAAAATTAAGATTATTTCCACCTTTGTTGTTATTGGGTGGCAAAATACAAAGAACAATATCATCCTCAGCGTATCTTCTACCATGCATAGAGATGTCCTTCTACCTCAAGTAATTCAACCAATTTTTTCTTCTGTTTTCTTGGTTGAAAAGTTAACCAACTGCACTATTCACATCAACTACAGGATGTATTATGAATGCATATTCCTGTAAGAGTGTAAATATGGAACTGCCTAGTTACATCTAGAAGGTAGAACAAAAAAATTTATTTCCCAAATCAGAAAACTATTATGTGCAGTTGTTGTATCAATATTTTGGGCCCGAGGCAGATGCAATAAGTTGAAACATTTGTTTTAGTTCCTCCACGATCCCGTGTGCGTGGTCCTACATTAATAGTCATAAGATTAATTTTCCCTATATTAATATAAGATCCCACATCCTGTAAGACCATTTCGACAAGATGGTTTTTGGAATAATCTTGAAATGACTTGACTGAGTTCCACATCAAAGTTCAGGATTTCCGATTGAATCATTGTCATGCAAAAGTCATCTAGTTATTGATTCGTTCTTTTTTCTCTGTTTCGTAGCAATATACAAATCATATATCGTTCCCATAGTGGCATTACACTCCAAAAACTCAGAACTAATCACAACCCACCACATTTGCCATGCCGTTTCCTATGCTTTTCAAAACGTGATTATAAAATGTTTTTGTAAGCCTATCTTTGTTTTGGCTCATTTTTTCACTCAAGGTTAGAAATATTGAAGGGAAGACTGGAAAATTTTAGCTTAGGATTAAGACTGGAAATTTTTACTTTGAATAGATTTGTCTTTTGTTTTTTAAAATGAAAACTAATGAGGATTTTTTATTTCTCTTAATTTATACACTCGTGAGAGTTAAGGTAAAAAATATGGGACTCTCCCTAAAGGCTGTGCTCCATGACGGTTAACACTTCATGATTTTTGGACCAGCCTTTTTTTTTTTTGACATAAACCTCTCAGAAGAAAGTCAAATAGCTTGTTACAAAAAACACTCTTCTGTCATAATTGGAATTTTTTTGATGTACCATATTTATTTTTAATATCTGCACTATATTTGACATAAAATAACAAAATCAAATTTTCTCTATTTTTATGAATATTATATGTTCTTCAGTTTCCCAAAATCTTGCCAAGTTTCTCCTGTTTTAAACTCCATTTACACATTTAACATGCCATGTCAATGTCATGCAAATGGAAAGCTACTACGATTGTTCCCATCTGATATTTTAATTTTTAATACTTCAAGAGTATAATAATTGCCCACATTCATTCCAGCTTCCTTGGTACATAATCCAATAAGCCATGAGAGTGTAGCCAAATAGTTTTGTTCCCCGGTTGCCATCCATATTTCTGCTGATATACAGGCATATTATTCAATGAATTGCTACACCATTGTAACATCTTGAATACCCGGCTTCTTTGATCTTGAACTTTAATTACCTTTTTTTGTTGAAACTTTACCACAGAACTTCCAACTGGCATATATTTAATCAAGCCATCCCAGTTTTAGTTCATTATCGAACCACCATAGGCTTCACCCATAGGCAATCCTAGTCATGGACGGAGAAATTTCAGTTGGCATTTTTAACTTAGTCTACATTGTTATAAAAAAAGGCGAGTTTATGATTGTGGACTGAATTTGCAGTTATTGATAGAACAGTGACTGTGGTTGTCCAATAGCCTCTTTACCATATTCAAATATATCATTTCAATGATAAAAGGAGTAGAGAAAAGCCTCTTACAAAGTTCCAGAACAGAATAGATATAAAAGGTGTGGAGGAAAAGCCTCTTACAACTTCTCAGCACTGGAAATTTAAGGTGGCATTTTTTACTTGGTCTACAGTGTTACAAGAAAGGAAAATTTATGATTGTGGACCATGAATTTGCAGCTATTGATAGAACAGTTGCTGTGGTTGTCCAACAGCCTCTTTAATATATTCAAAAATATTAAAACAATGATAAAAGGTGTCAACAAAAGCTTCTTACAAATTTTCAGCACAGAATAGAGCTGATCATTTCTTACTAAACTTAGTGCCCACTAAATGTGAACCATTCTAGCCTCTGTTATAATCTGTTAAAAATATATATTTTTAATTTAGAATGACTGAGTGGCAGATGCACACCTAAAATTCACTAGACTTTGAACTTAAAGATATTCCTTATTCTTTCCCAATTCATTAACCCCAACTTGAAATGACTTCAATTCAAGTAGTTTCTTTAGCAAATTTCCTTAGCGTACCTACATTACCATCTTCAATATCAAAGGATGCTTTACCTAGTAACTATACCAAGGATTTTTCTACTCATTTCTTTTCAGACAACATTAATATAAACAATCCATTATTTCTATGGAAGGAATACATATCTAACAAACACGGGTTCTATTTAGACACAAAATTCCACAAATTGGGAACTAGTGACTTTATGAATTCCACTGAGGTCAGCGATCCTATAAGAAATAAGCAATAATCGAAGTAGAAGAAAATAAGAGAATTTCCTTCTCTAGCAAAGGTCGGGAGATATAACATAAAAAAGTAAGGTTAGCATGGAAATTTATACAATGTATATTCAGAATTAACCTTTGCAATTATCAGAGTCCTTTCAGACACCAAAACAAAAAAGAACTGAAAGTATTGGCATGTTGTATTTTCTCAGAAAAGCAATGTCCTAAGGCCAGATGTTTTACCTGACCAAGGACTGTCAGAATTAAAGAATCCCCAACTGCAAACCATTCATCACTAATACCGTACTGTCGATTAATGCCGGTGACAAGCATGATCTGAGCATTGCCAGGATTTTCCATTTCCATCAATAAATATTTGAGTCTTGCAAAAGAGGAATCTAAGTATCTTTTAAGTTGTGTATCTTCTAATATTTCCTGTTAGTATTCAAACTACACACACCTGTGTCATGCCCAGACCTGCTCCAAAAAGAGTTGTCCAAAAAAATATTTTCCGTAAAGGTACACTCTTTAAGAGCCCATTATAAAGTGCAACCCCAAGCAATGAAGCAACGGATGTAACCAGCCTTACACGACCAAGGAACTCTGGCCCAAAACCCAGTTTATTTGTCCTGAAATACAAATAATGATCCTGTCACCAACATTGCTAATTCCTTAACAGAAAATTCAAATAGAGCAAAATTTTACCATATAAACAACTGAAGAATACTTTTAAGTCAAGAGTGACTCGCGTGAAAGATAGTGTGATGAGCTAGTTGCAATCAAATGCTAAGAAATAAGATGTAATGGCTAGCATTATTGTAGAAGAGGATCTCAAAGATGAACAGGTTCAGCAGACATCTCTAGCATAAGTCATAGTTAGCAAATCTTGATGACTGGTTAAGAATTTTTCAAGTGATTACAATTTGATTGACATTTGAAACCAAAAAGTTCAGTAATTGTTTAAAAGAAAATAATTTTTGAAAAAGAAAATCATAATATCTATTTTTTTAAATATTTCTTGGAAAATCACAAATTCTACAAAGTTGATTTTTCAATTTTGGGAGCCTTAATCAATTTGTCAATTTCCTGATTTTCCGCACCAATATTTGATGGAATCCTTGCAATGTTTTTTACCAAATGATTTTGGTTAACTATGGTTTGAGTTAAAGCCCCGTGTCAAAATGCATGACCTTGAAATACTTGAACTAATGAAAATATTTTACAAGTATTTGTAATTTTGTAGTCTTTTACAACAAGTATAAACCGTATTATAATCTTTTTCAACCAAATTTATTTTCCAGTATTGAAAAGAACTAATGATTTTCTTAAGTGTACAGCAATGACAAGTAAAAAACATCTAGGATACTTGAAACAATTAAATATTTTAAGCTTTAACAGTCAATAATTGTGATAAAGGATGTATTGAGAAAACTTTGAATCCCATCATCCAGAACCGAAACATCAACAAAACTCTTCTCTTGAAAATGTTTCTTTTAAATTGATGAAGCAGTTTATTCATTGAATTGTTTTGTAAAGTGCTGATTAATGCAGTATATGTTTGATGGATTGTAATAACATCAAGCAGCCTGAAATCAGTTTTAGGTTAACTTTGGTTTGAGTTAAAGCCCTGTGTCAAAAATGCATGACCTTGAAATACTTGAACTAATGAAAATAGTTTACAAGTATTTGTAGTCTTTTACAACAGGTATTATAATCTTTTTCAACCAAATTTATTTTCCAGTATTAAAAAGAACTAATGATTTTCTTAAGTGTACAGCAATGAAAAGTAAAAAACATCTAGGATACTTGAAAGTTGAAACAATTAAATATTTTAAGCTTTCACAGTCAATGATTGTAATAAAGGATGTACTGAGAAAACTTTGAATCCCATCATCCAGAACCGAAACATCATCGACACTCTTCTCTTGAAAATGTTTCTTTTAAATTGATGAAGCAGTTTATTCATTGAATTGTTTTGTAAGGGCTGGTCAATGCAGCAGATGTTTGATGGATTGTAATAACATCAAGCAGCCTGAAATCAGTTTTAGTTGTGTAGAAAATTTTGTACAGACATTCTGGGGACAAACTGGACACCATTTTCTTTGATTTAGAGTAGCTAGGTAGGATTGTTTTAGATTTTTTATTAGCTGACGTTCTTGAATTCTGAATTTTCTAAAGTTCTAGAATTTTCACCATAGCTTGAGGTCTCGCTGCCAGATCTTGTTCATAAATTATTTATTTAGGGCCTTAGCACGTGCTTGTTGGTGGTATGGGTACATGACGGTACTGGAAGGACACCAGGAGGCTTGAAATTGGTATTGATAGGGTATCAAAAACAGAATTGACATGATCTAATGTCTGTTAACAAATTTTGGTGACAAGTTGGACCCCCTGTTCTTTAATTTTCTGAACTAAGAAACAGATATCATAGAATTGTTCAAATGGCTTTCATTATTGTGGTATTTTTAGCTTTCAAAAGTGGAGTTTGCTCAGTAGCTTGAGGTCCCATTGCCATATTCTTAACTCAGCTTAAAGTGACAAAGTTGTGTTAAGATTTGCCTGTCTTGGGTGAAAAGTAATCTCTCAGCAATCTGGTACAATATTTTCATCAGAAAAAACATTAGGGAACAGACCTTATGGTTGTTTCATATTTCTGCTTTATTCTGAGGTTTTTATTCCAGTCAGGTAATACTTCTATAATGCATTGTCAGTTTCAAAGCTGCAGATTTTAGAGAACCATAGTAATCTGCATAAATCATGTCTTTTTTTGGAAAACAGGTTTCAATATTATATAGGAGGTTTAGATTGTGCTTTATATATCAATCCCCATCCAAGTATAGGATCTGGAATCCTGAGCTGATGGCAACAAGGGTTTGGAAGGAGCAGGACAGGAAGAAAGAAACCAAAGAGAACTGTAAAAAATTTTAACTTTACATCAGTGTCAATTCCAAAGACATATTCTAATCACCTTGACAACTTACGTGAAAAAGAACATAGCAGTATCTGATTGTGGTGTTGCCTGCCATAAAAATATGAACAAAGTAGGCAAAAAGATGTTTGGTTGTCTCACAGTGCCCCACAACTGAAGAACAAGCTTTTTCGCACTTTCAAGAACACCCAGATTAATTCTAGGATTTTCTGGGCCTGCAAATAGCATCGAACTTGAAAATGGTTGTTCACGGACAAGAACAGCAACACCAGAAGTCATTAAAGGCATAAATGCCGTGACACCAAAAACAAACCTGCAAAAATACATTCTTAATTTTGAGTTTTTGATTGTTTGGTCTTCTGATAATACCAACAATAATCTGCAAAGCATTCTTCCCTTCAATAGGATGCAGAAGAAGAGATCTTTTGATGCTTAACAAATGACAATCTAGTAACTTATTCTTGATGGGCTCTAAGGCATTTTTCCCCCCATATAAATGCTTCATAAGTTTACAAGGCTCACCTTACACCATATGCCTCCACAAGTGAGCCACTGAAGTAAGCACTCACTATACCTCCAACTGCAGAAGAACCCCAGCATAAAGACTGAAGAGAACCTGAGGTATTCTGTGATTCCCCACGGGCTCTTTCTACAACCATTGAATCCACAACCTGAAATAAGTAAATTTAATTTCATAGAAAAATTAAATAAGCATAAATATTCTGGGAAGTACATGCACACCTGTTATTTTTAAAGAAAAAATAAAATAAATCAATCAAAGAAAATAAAAATCATTAACAGACCCTGAAATCATGATCTAGTCTCTCAGTTCCAGACATGAAAGGTGAATTCAGAAATCTGCACTATCAATCAAAATGACACACACTCGTTGGCATTGCCTAGATTTAGTACTCACAACATCTGAAAAGGCAACGGACAATGAACCAAGGAAAATAGAAGCTGCAGCTCCAAACATGTCATCAACAAAGGCAGCCATTAAGCCCCAGGAGAACGCTCCTAAAAGCCCAGCCAATATAAGATATGACCTTCTTCGATAGCCAAACAGTGGAAAGGAGTCACTGCATCAAGCTCATAGTTTATAAGACAACTCAGCACCCAGTATTCAAAAATATATACCCTAAATTACAGACAAATAGGAAAGCAATTCTTGAATTTGGTATACCTGACAAATCCATAGAGAGGTTTGACTAGCCATGGAGCAGCAGATATTCCCGATATAACCGCTGTCTGCAGGTTGATAAATAGCAAGCAAATTGTCAAATGTGGCAAAATATTAAACTGAAACATGCATTAATTAAATGAGATAAAGAAACATTGTATTTTTAGCTTCTTGCTATTTGCAGTTAAGAGATCAAAACAAAAGGTTATCATCAGGCAAACATAATTTCACCAGTTGCGAAAAAATACTAACATAACAAATTTAAAAAAATGGTTTGCCAAATAAACACCTCAAAGTAAATCCTATCAACAGTGCACTATGATTTTTTGTAATAAGCAAACTTACAACCAATAATTATTATTCCCACAATTGCTATAGGAAATTTCAGTATTTGAAACATTTTGCCATGTATGGTTGACGATTTAGCTAGGAATCAGAAAATTAGAAAAGATTCTTAAGATTTTTTTATTGAGCTGGTGACACTCAGAGCTCAAACACTTGCCCCCATTTTTAAGCACTCTCAAGTGTGAAACTCAACCATCAGGTAAGCTTTCCAAGCTCCTGCTGTAGATGCCACACCCAGTGTGTGCTGCCACAGCAGCCGCACCCATAATGAATGCAGTTCTGCCAACCCAGGGAATTACCATCACAGATGAGAGATAGGGGTCCACCACTAAATAAAACATTTTTTGTCTATGAAAGTAAAACCTCAATTCCATCACCTCTGCATACCCAGCAAGAGGGTTTGTCCTTCCCAAATGGAATGTGGACCAAAAGACTGGCAACTATGGTGCCATCTGTAACACTTTCAAGCTTCTATACATTTGTCCCTAAAATAAACTGTTTAAAGGAATGATTATTTTAATTCCTGCAATGGAATTGAAAGCATACCAAAGTCATTTGAATAGTACTTTGAGCACTTAAGAGAAGAATACATCATTACAGTTCAATCATGCAGCCTGTACAAGATTTTGTTCTCTTCCTTTTAATTTGAGGTTAAAAAAGCTCAAAAAGAAACTGTAAATTGCATCTTCAGTATTAATTATGCAAAAGGAAAACGACTAAAGAAGAATGAATTTGATAGATTTAGTTTCTACAAAGGGATTTTTTAGCTTCTACCTGGGGTAACTACTATAACACATTTAAGAACTTCTAAAATATTAGCAGGCTCCAAATGTATTGCATACATTACATTTTACCATTTACATATCACAATCAACAGGAATTTACCCCTTTTGAAGAATACTGTACAAGATAGTACTTTTAGACAAAAAATAAAAGCTTTTATATGAAACTAATCTAGCTTAAAAAGCAGCTTATACTTGACATCATAATTTGTACATCTACTTTCACTACTAAACAAGAGTATATTGCATGATCATCCAATTTAAATAAGGAAGATCTCGAGTATTATCACATTTTGAAACATGAGTTCTAGGCCAACACACAAAGTGTCCATCTCATTTAAATTTTTAATCAACAATATAAGTTCATATAGGAACATTAAATATAAGATAACTGTGTTTAGATAAACAAGATTCTGATCGTATTTCCCCATGGTTGAAAGAATCACAAAAGACAAAGATGCAACATATACAACCAATATACAAAGGCATACATCAGAGTCAGCAAACTTGGAAGTCATCACATACCTCTGCTGGATCAAGATGAAGATGATCTTTCAGAAAGAAGGTCACAGCAAGACGAGAAAGGCCCAAGACACCTTGAACAAAGTAGACCATCGCAATAGCAATATTATCTGGTGACATATCCACGCCAAAGACCTTAACTCCCTTGAAAACATTTCTTTTTTTGGGTGAAATATTTTCATCAAAAGAACCGAGTTGAGTTTCTGTCCCCGTGGCTTCATTTTTCAAACTAAGCTGGCTCCTTGAAGTATTCAGACCTATACATCAAAACAATAAACCTATTAAAAGTAAGTTCCATATTTTGAAATATAGATGACCTCAGCATATTTGCAATCAGGATATGACGATTTTACCATCAATTTCATTTAAGAAACTCTCAACACAAAATATTATGCATTACACAACAGCACTGCAAATATAATTTTTTAGTAACCAAATGCTTCAAATCGCTCCATCTGAGTTAGCTGCAAACAGAACATATAAGACAAGCCTGATATGTCACTTCCACAAAGACAGTACTCAGAATTTCTGCTAAGAGTCTTTTATGGTACCTTTTTTTTATATTTTCATATTGTATAATCATAAACAATGTTGAAGGCTACTTGTTGAAGGATACTTACAATGTTTATATAATATATAATTATATTTATGCGTGGATTTAGAAGAGAACAGTTGATAGCTAGAGAGATGTAGTTACTATTGTTAGGAGATATGTCAGTGGCTTGGTAGTGCAACCACCTGAATAAATTCCTATGTATTCACAGCAATGATATGGTGATTGAGCCAAAAGCAGTCTCACAATGTCTCTCATGTTAGATCGAGCCTGGAGCTACATTCAAATCAGAATTTGAATAATATAATGATATGCATTCATATTCATTTCTTGATTTTGTGAGTAGAATGTTTATATTCTGTCAATCAGTTACAAACTGAATGCACAAGAAACCTGGCAAGATTATAAATTTGTAAATATAAATAACATACAACTTATATAACAGTTTCAAGATGAACATAAAATTGGTTAGAGTCCCATATTGCTGATGTCTAGTAGCAATGAACATTAAGAGACACCTGTCCACAGGATGTAATCTGCTGATGATCTACACTCATTCTGCACTAGCTTTGTCTAGCTACCAACTTATGTGATATGTGTGCACGTGATTAAATTGTGGCCTTGCATCTTATTATCATGTGCAGGTACTTAAGTGGGACGGCAAAAAATTTATATATATATCTGAATAGGGCATCCAAGAGAGAAGAATATCTCAGGGAAACCCGGGGATGCGTCCCCCCCCTAAAATGCCCCGTACCGGTCCCCGGGACGTCCCGAGTTCAGGGGGGCAGCAGGGGACCATCCCCTTTTTTTGCAAAAAAATAGGAAACGTCCCCGAAACGGGGGGACATTGTTGACCAAATAGGGACGGCTGACCGGTCCCGGGGATGCCTGAGCCATCCCCCAACCGTCGCCTAGGAGTCCCCCACGTCAAAGCATGTTTTAAAAATAAAAAATATATATATATATAATAGTTTTCAATTTTTTGGTTTATGAGTTGTTCATTTAAATTATTTTCATATATCTTTCACAATATTTGGAACACTCACAAGATAAATATTTGATGCTCTATTAGAGATATATAAAAATAACAAAAATTTATTCCAAAAGTGTGTAAACTTGAATTTATTTGCTTGTTGTTCACTAACAGGTTTTAGAGACAAAGACTTAGGATTTTGACCTTTTTAAACAGTTCTTACTTCTTCACAATTGGAAATAGGCTGAATATTAAGGCAATTTGATGCCCAAAACTCCTTGAGTGCAGCAATTGTCCCCACATTTAACTGCTCAAATCCATATCAGACAATACACCAACATTGAATTTACTTCCAGTAGTCCACACTCCCACCAAACTACAATAATTCTGCCTTCAGATGCCTCAGCTATTCATTATTGTTCTGTGCCAAGTAATCAATAACCTAGGTGAAACAATCTTCATTGTAATCACAAATGTTCTCCCAATTTGTGTGCTGGAAATAACCTTATGTAATTTGATATAAGTTTATAAATTTGAACTTGGAGGTTGTATTATGATTCATGTATGTTAATTCTGAATTTTCAATGTGTATTGAGTATTGACAAAGAATTTTGAACACAAATGTTATATGTTAAGGTTCTATAATGTATATTATGTATGCTTTATCCATATTTTCATATGAATATTTAAAATTTCCCTATATATTTTAAATTTTCCCTATATTTTATATAGCCGTCCCCCGCCATCCCTAAATTTGGCCTCAAAAATCGGAAACTTGGGGACTCGTCCCGCCGTCCCCGTCTCGGAAACTTGGGGTAACCTTGGAATATCTCACTCCAAGCATGGCTAAGTGGTGAAGTTGGAGCATTACCACAATGATAACCCAAGTTTCAGTGCCCCCCAAGAATCAGTGAGCAAGCTTCTATATGTGAGTGCAATACTTCCTTTCTAGAGAGTGGGGGCCATTTGTCCCATGTGTGTGTAATACTTCCTATCTAGAGACTCAGGCCCTTGTTCGTGTCCCAAAGGCTGAGGGTCCTACAGCCCTCAATGTGCCAATAAAACAAAAAGAGAGTGAAGAATCTCTTAAATTCATTGACAGGAACGGCTTCCATACATCATTAGCATGAGCCCTTTAGAGACCATATAAGAAAGACAATAAAACTTCATTGATTCAGAACAATCCCAAGGATAAAATCATAATTGGGCTAGATTCGACTGAAAAAAACCAAATAGCAGATTGCTAAACAAAGCAACAGTTGGTAGTGGCCTGTGGCCCGTGGCCCATGCACATCTAACCCCAAGAAACAAAAAGAATTTAAAGTTTGTTATCATGGTTTTTAAGCGTTAATTGAAAGAAAGATCACTAAATTCAGGCAATTACCTGGGAACTTGGAAAATAAGAGATCTTCAAGAAAGTTGGTCAGATTACACATAATTTTGAATTTCCACCTGGCATGACAATACATGATGCTTTCCTAAACATATCCCTAGTTGGTCTACGATCTAGGTGTAACCATGTTGTAGTTAGCATAAAATGCCTTTGTAATGTTTTGTTAATCTGTTTGTATCCTACTATGTATTATTCACTTGTTAGCTTGTGGGTAGTTGTTAGGAGTCAGTTTTAATAGTTCTCAATGGTTGTGTTCTGCTTGGCAACCATCAAGTACTTTAAATAGGCCTTCATGGTCAAGGAAAGTAGTTTTATCCTTGGCTGATCATCTCCAGTCTAGTTTTGTGTAAAAACTTCATATGAATAAAGATATCCTTTAGTTACCCTATCTAGTATACATTGTTATTTATATTCATATCTGTATGTACTAATCTTATCAAATAAAGGAGTAAAAATTGACACTATTGCCTTAAAGAAGTTGGGTCCAGTTTAAGACATTAATGCACTCAGACCCCAACAAAGGCAAGAATAGAGCACAACATGGTCAAAACCAAGAGATTAGATGATCTCTAAGGTGGGTGGAGCAAAGAGAGTGAAGAAGACTATAGGAGGTAACTAAAGAGACTCCATTAGTGCAAATTCAAAGCCAAAGTCCAACTCAAAGCAAAATTCAAAGTCGAACAACCATATGAAGGAAGAGTAAGTGGGGATAACTAAACATCTTCTCCTTACCTGAAGAAGCATGCATCAATATAGCAAACCAAGTTCAATGGGAGGAAATAACTAAATCCGCTAAAGAGAAATGGAATCCAATTACTTTTTGGCAAATGAAGACCAAGAAGCATATGAGAGCAATCTTCAAGGCATCAAAGAAGAGTTGATCAAAGCCAACTTGAGCCTAAGACGCCTAGAATGAAGATTGGAGTAGGAATAATAGAGTTTGATGATCGAACTAGTGGTGTTTGAACTATTGAGGTCTCTAGAAGGGTTGACGGTTTGGATGTGTCCAAAACTACCCCAAGGAGCAAAGGAACATCCTAACCAAAACTTCCTAAGGAGAAAGTTTTAGACACTATAGATACATCAAGCAATGGCGACGCCTCCAACAAGTCCCAATGTTGAAAGGCAAAAACTACCAAAGTTTAGTGAAGATGGATTCATAGATCCTCTAAGGCATTGCAAAGCTTGTATTGATATAGAAGACAAATGAAATATCCCAACCAATATTTGGGCAAATTTTCTGATTTTTCGACACAAAACAATGCCCTAGTTTTTTATTTTTATTTTCTGCTCAAAACCTTAATTCGCTGATGCAATTTTCTGAGTTTATTTAAGTATGAACAGCAGTACATTTTCATCCAACAATTGTCAAATTGATAGCAGATCATAAACAGCAAGAAACCAATAACATAGGCTAACATATATCCATCAACATCAAAACTTCTGATGTTCACATGTTCAGACTGCTGCTATAACCCAGATTTAACTAATGATGCAAAATACAAAATGCAATGGGCTCCAAACATGCCCAGCAACACATAGAAGTCTGCTGATATGAAGTAACCCCAACTTATGCAATAAAATGTCCTCCTAAACTAACCCTAGCTGAGCAAAATTGCTCCAGCCAACTCCAATGCACATTACAATGCAAACCTATGATGAAAATGGCAATAAAACCCTACCAAGAGGGTGCACTGGCCTGCTGGTCTACTGACAGGGTTTACCACCCATGAAATTCTAAAGAATATCACCCAACTTTCACAATTCACCCATTCAACAAGATGCCTAAATGCTGATGCAAAAACTGAATGTGATCCTAGCAAGCATCACCATTGAAGCCCAAGTGAACCTCCGTCATGAAGTCCTCCATTGAAGAAGCTAGGGTTTCGTCCAACTTCTCCTTAATTCCTAAGGGTTTTCGTCCTTAGAATATTCACCAAAGTGCAAATCATAAAAGCAAAGATAAATTTGTTAATGATAAAAGCCTCCAAATGATATATATATATATATATATGAAAACTTCAACTTTTCCCTCCAATCTGGCTGGCCTAATTTGGGCCCCAAAATTTTGAAATTAATTTCTTTTTTTTCCCTCCAAAAAGGGTCACCCAGCCTCATAGAAAAAATATAAAATATTTTTGGCACAAATATTCAAAAATTAAATATTATTTTTTTCTCCTTTTGGACACCAATACTCAAAAATAATAAAATATTACTTTTGTTTTGAGAAGGGACATTATAATCCTCCCTTCCCGAAATTGCTTGTCCTCAAGCAATGAAAAGCCTACCACCACCTGGATCCCATATCATCATACAACCATATGTATCAAAATTGAGGAGATAGATGTACCTCAATGATCTATCAACACCAACCCACTCTCCAACCTCAAAGGGTTCTTCATGAATGTGCAAGATGTCCCTTGTAGGAGCATAGAAGAACACATCAGCGCCTCCTATGTTGTTGATATCAACCAGAACAGCAACCTCCCAACTAATAATCAAACCCAAGTGAGTACAAATGCTATCACCAATGCCACATGATGATAGTGTATCATCCATTTGCCATCTACCAATGATGAAGAGGTGATCCAAACCTCCCCGAAACACCTAAACAATTGTTGTCCTCCAAGTAGCCTGTAGGATCTCCATGTGCAATAAGGTAGGATAGTTATCCCTTAGCAAAGAATGGAATGGATCCTCAAGAACTAGGGCAGGAAGGCCAAGATCTTCATGCTTTCTTCCAATCCCTGAGACATAATCCAGCTAGAACACAAGCATTAGTAACTCAAAATCAAAACATTGTAGCAATACCTCCGTACCTTGTGTCAAATTGCAGCATCACCTCCCAAGTATGCCCGAATAGGACAGGCACCTCTATGGCATGCATCACAAATCTCTAAAATAGGGCAGCCTCCCTTGCTACCAAGCTATCAACATGAGAATAGGATTGCTGACCAAGCCTTCATCTTCAAAAGAGACCAATGTATCACCACAAACTGAATCACTTATGACTCCCTCTACATGTGAGCATTTGACATTAGTGGCTGATCCACTAAGTGTATGCTCAACTACTCTAACCTCCTCTAGGGTTTGGGCCTTCAAGGGGCCCTCAAACAAAGGCAACTCATGATACAAATCAGGTACAAGAACAAAACTTTCTGACTCATACCTTTCCACTTGTCCACCCAAATCTGCATACTCTTCTTGCTAGCTTTCTTCAAGAGATCTTCCCTTTGCTTGCTCCATTGCTATGCCTTCCTCTTTTGGAAGAAATAGAGATCTAAGGTGTGACTCCCTTTGCCTCTTTGCTTGATTTAGCTGGTTGCAGCATTCCTTGACCTCTTGCAAGTGTTGTTTGCTTGGGCAGCCAACATTTTTCCTCTCCTAGCTCTTTATAACCAACCATCACACAAGACTTGAGTTCTTTTGACATCTTCCATGGTATGATACACAAAATCAGACTTGTGGCTTGAATTTTCAACATCTTCCTCATGCCTAACACCCATCTCATGAGTGCTAACAAGGGGAGACTCTTTCACCTCATTTTCCCCATGTGAAGTAGCTACTATCTCATGAAGATGTGAAGAAATAGGACTGTTGTTATCAAACAGAAAATCCGCATTTTCATCATACCTCTTTGTAGTGTCTTCAAGGAGCTCGAGCAAATCTTCATCCTTCGTTGAATGCCTATCATCAAGTGTCAGTACGATCATACCCCCAAATCTGCTTTCCTTCATGGCCTCTTCTTCAACACATCCATGTGTAAAAACTAGGTCATCATCATGCACCATCAAAGTAGTGAGTAGAGTCTTCTACATCATGCTTTTCCTCGAGGGCTGATCTAGAAAGTGTATGTATAGCTATAACCTCCTTAACCTCCAAGTGATCCTCCATATCTTGCAATGTTAAGTCAATCTTATCCAATTCACTTTGTTCACTACATATTGAAATTTTTGAATTGCCATCATATGTATGAACAACATCCATCTAAAAGACACCCAAACCACAATTTGATTCCTTGCCAAAATGTTGTAAAGGTGATGAAGCAAGGCTAGACTCAATTAATGAAACATCACAAGAACCCATACCTTCATATAGCTGTCCTAACATGGCTGGTTTGTCAACCTTCATGTCAGTATCTTCGTCAATCTTCATGTGCTCTTCATTCGTAACTTCAATAGGAGAATCTCCTTTATTCTTGTCCTCATAGGGCTGAAGAGAACTCTTAAACATATTTTCTTTTATCACTTGGACAATTTCAACATGCTTTTCTTCAATAGTTGTTCTAGAACCTTGTTCACCTATAGGCTGATCAATGACTGCTGATTTAGAACACTTGTCAAACTCCTCATAGAGATTTTTGGATATTTCCTATGTATATATGTGGGTGAGTTGCTATAGTGCCTAAATTGTCTTGATAGGGAGTCTTCATGCTGCAGCAAGATACAAGCAAATCTCTATTGTGTCAGCATAATCTCTTTCATGATGTCCTCAAGACTTGGCTGCTCACACTTTTTTTATTTCCTCTCTTGCTTGTTTTTCTTCTTATCCATCCAATACTCCATATAGCAACCAAAGGAGAGATCATTTCTAATCTCTTGTGGAAGTGCAAGGTACCCTTTATAAGCAACCATTATATCATCAACAACTTCAGAACCTATGATTCCAAGTGCATCATACAATCTAACCCTCCAGGCTGGCAGGATCCAAGCTCTGATACCACTGAAATATCCCAACCAATATTTGGGCAAAATTTCTGAATTTTCAACACAGAAAATGATGCCCTAGTTTTAGATTTTTATTTTCTGCTCAAAACCCTAATTTGCTGATGCAATTTTCTGAGTTTATTTAAGTATGAACAGCAATATATTTTCTTCCAACAATTGCCAAATTGATAGCAGATCATAAACAGCAAGAAACCAATAACATAGGCTAACAAATATCCGTCAACATAAACCACAAATCCTGATGTTCAAATGTTCAGACTGCTGCTATAACCCAGATTTAACTAATGATGCAAAATACAAAATGCAATGGGCTCCAAACATGCCCAGCAACACATAGAGATATGCTGATATGAAGTAACCCCAACTTATGCAATAAAATGTCCTCCTAAACTAACCCTAGCTGGGCGAAATTGCTCCAGCCAACTCCAATGCAAATTACAATGCAAACCTATGATGAAAATGACATTAAAACCCTGCCAAGAGGGTGTGTTGGCCTGCTTGTCTGCAGATAGGATTTACCACCCTTGAAAACCTAAAGAATATCACCCAACTTGCACAATTCACCCCTTCAACAAGATGCCTAAATGCTGATGCAAAAACTGAATGTGATCCTAGCAAGAATCACCATTGAAGCCCAAGTGAACCTCCGTCATGAAGTCCTCCACTGAAGAAGCTAGGGTTTTGTCCAACTTTTCCTTAATTCCTAAGGGTTTTCGTCCTTAGAATATTCACCAAAGTGCAAATCATAAAAGCAGAGATAAATTTGTTGATGTTAGAAGCCTCCAAATGAAACATATATATATATATATATGAAAACTTCACCTTTTCCCTCCAATCTGGCCGACCTAATTTGGGCCCCAAAAATATAAAATATTATTTTTGTTTTGAGAAGGGACATTACAACAAACAAGCAAACAAACCAAAGATATTGGTTAAGGTGTCTTCTAGCCACATTACGAAGAGTGGTGATAAATTGGTATACAAACCTTCATGATACTAAGAAAGTAGTGGGAGAGACTTAAGAAAGCATTTGAACAAAAGTTCAACTTATTAAGGGATGATAATGAGATTCTGGAGAAAATCTACAATAATTGACAAGGTAAGCACAAGAATGTTCGAGCCTATAACAAGAGGCTCAAGGAGTTATTCAATCAATTGGAAAGAGAACCAATGAATGGACTAAATAAACAATGGTTTATTGAAGGGTTGATACCCTTGTGTCAAAAGAAAATGAAGATAGTTCATCCCTCATCATATGAGGAGGCATACAATCAAGCCATGAACAGAGAAAGTAAAAGTAAGACAAGTTGTTTTATGGAAAGTGAAGAGGGTTTCAATACAAGTGACAACAAATCTAGGTCAATATAGGTTCTTCAAAGAGACGTGCAAAGAATGATGAAAGAATTGAAAGACACAAAAGAAGAAGGTAGAAAACTTTGTAAATTAAGTCACACCAAAACAAATTGTCCTAAAGTAATTCTATGATATATGCCAAGTTGCAAGTCACCCCATTAAAGATTGGCCCTATATTTTGAAAAGTAAGAGTGCACAAGAACTCTTACACGAGGAGAGCAATCCACTCCTTTGAAGCAAAATAACAAGAACACATCTCCAAATGCCTATCAATATCAAAGAGAGGGAGCACGAAGTTGGATACAACATCCACTCCAAAGGTTGTCCCATTATACAATGTTGAGAATGTCGTGAATGGGTACACTTTCTAAGGGACTAGCATAGAAACTAGAAAGAAACAATACTTAGTAAATGGTGTGGACCTAGGGACCAGGATGATGCCAAATATCTAAAGCAAAAGGTTAAAATCAACCTGATTGATGTAGAAAGAAACAACAAAGAATTATCAATTATGCAAGCCCAAGCCAAGAAGGCCATGTACTTGTACCCATGTATTGAAAGAGAGGCTTGTTGAAACATGAGCAAAAAAGAAGCATGCCATGGAAAAGGAACATTGTTGCTCCAACAAAAATGCAAGTATTCCAACCAACGGGCTAGAGTCAAACAAAATATTGCACGACAAGTATTACAAAGTTCAAACTATTGCACCAATGAAGATGACAGACTTATAACAATTCCTCAACTTAGAAATGTTATAACTAAGGATGAAACAACACATGCCACCACCCATTTAGAATCTAGAAATAATAAAGACCCCATAACCGAACCTCCATTGTTGAGAGACCAAGTGATTGATCTAATGTTACTAACAGTTAACTTGGCAAAGAAACCAACAATAGTGCACATGGAGATATTTGGAAAGAATCTCACAATACAATAATTTATGGTGTGCCTAGTGTAAATGTACTTCCAAAGGCAAATAAATATAGGCAAGCTGACCATTTGGCCTCCAACCTTTCAACTAGTGGGTGTAGACAAACAAGAAATCAAGGTACTTGGAGTTATAATGGTTCAAAAGGTACTTATTAGAACTCAACTATTTTTATTAAATTTTGTGGTCATCTCACTATATAAGAAACCATGCAAAGCGTCATTGGATCAAGGATGGCTAATAACCAAAGCCAACCAAAACTGAAAAAAGAATACTCTCTCCATTGAAAATAAAGACAAAAAGTACATAATTGAACTAAAGAATCAAGCAATGAGGAAACAACTTCCTTAGATTCACCAAAATTTGACTCCAAAGAGGAATGGATAGAGAAGCATTAAATCAATGTTCCACAAGGACATGTCCTCCCTAAAATTGCTATCTCCAGAGCTGAGGACATTTCCAAGACACTACGACAGCAAGGAAATGTCCCCTTCGCCACACTACCTCACCACCACCAAATAGAAGACATGGCTAGGATGTGTCCTTGAAAGAGAGGCACCCCCTCCTAATGGGGATGCTAGGGCATCCCCAAGACCCTTTAGAAACTTAGTCACATTCCTTGAACATCCCAAAAACTTGTAGCCATCCCCCACATCTAGCACTTTAAAATGTACTTTTTTAAAAGCCATTTTTTGAAATTTGGGCCACTAACCCTAATCCTAATAGTCTAATCAGCCCCACCCACACCCTAAACACTCAAATAAGCTATAAAAACTACATAGCCATCATCATTTAGACCAACGCTGATTCTTCAACTTTATTGTTTTGATTAAGATAAAACGAGAAGGGCTCAAACCCATTACAAAACAGCCATTAAGGCAAAACAGCAGGGTCTCACAAGAGGTGAGACAGCAGGAAAGCAAAATAAAAAGAGCCTAAAAACCAACAGCCAGCAACCAGCATAAACGACGTCAGGACAAGTAAAAGACCAAAAGCCCAAGGAGACCAATTACTATTCTCCAAGAAGATGGAGGCCTTTTATGGTTTGCCATTCCTTGGTGAGGAACTAAAGTTTATCCTCAAAAGATAATGCTTTTGGATTCTTTCTACTAATATTATCCTCGAAAGCAAGCAGCACTTTCTCCACAAACTTACCTTTTTTTTTGAGCTAGTAGGGGGGGAATCAAAATTTTCCTCCCTAGCTCTCTTTGCTTGCGGTTTTGAAGTTCTTGTCGAAACACCTATATAGTGACCGTCGTATTCTTCACAGTTTCTTTATTGTACTCGATAACCTCCTACAAAATAGAGAGAATCTTGTCCTGGTTTCAATGGAGTTTAGTAATCTCCTTTCTCAAGCTCATGCAATCCTCAGGAGACTCGATAGCATTTTTAATTTACTTCTCTAAAGAGTGAAGATTTGGTTAGAAATACTAAAATAGTAAGGATTTCATGTTGGAGAAAACATAGCGATAAAATTACAAAAATGGCATGTACCATGAAACATGGTCTGGTCTCAAAGGACCCCACAAGGGACGCTGCCCCCAAACCCCCACCAACTACCCATCCCCAAACCAAGGTCCTTCATCTCCCCATCCCCACATTCCAAAACTCCATGGAACTGTGAACATGATCAAGGCCCAATGGAGCCAAACATTGAATGAATCTTGGAATTGCAATTGTGTTTGGAAGTTGAAACAAACTCCCTTTGTAGCTTGTTTTGCTCGCAAATAAAGGACTATGAAGTATTCTCATTAAACTACAATTTTATGGAATCTACAAAGATTAATGAAGAGGAACAAAGACTACAAATGACAACAAGCAACCATTTAATGTCAAAGAAACTCAAGCAAGCAATTCCAAAAAGTTGAATAGTTCATGTGTGGGAAAAAGTACGTAGTTCACTATTAACAATTGATTCTAAAAGGTTGAAAGCCATAGAAATAATTGACTTTGATGTTCCAACAAAGGCACCAGACTCAACTGAAGATCACAAAATTAATGAACATATGACTAAAAGCAATGAAATTTTTTAAAAATGAGTTGACGCCTAAAAATATTTGTGCTAATGAATGTTACAAGGGACCCTATTTGTATCGCATAATTCAATGGATGAAGCTAATTAGAGGTCTGAACAAACTAATGTTGAAAAATCAACCAATGAGTTGTCATTAGGGGTGAAATGCCACTCAAACCTAGAGCTAGC
The DNA here is from genome assembly GCA_007115665.2 of Sequoiadendron giganteum. Classification (NCBI taxonomy): domain Eukaryota; kingdom Viridiplantae; phylum Streptophyta; class Pinopsida; order Cupressales; family Cupressaceae; genus Sequoiadendron; species Sequoiadendron giganteum. The sequence continues at coordinate 168,404,753 of CM021102.1, read as the reverse complement.
TGGTTCTCCCCAAATTGTGTGGTAGCAAACTATAACGAAGTGCGCATACATTTAGAAATTTGTTCATATATAATTGCAACAACAAATCACTAGGACACACAACACTGAAGTCAGATCAAAACAAGCTTCTAAGGAAAATAACGAAAAAGGGAAAAGTATCATACAATGGATTAAAAAGAAAAGAAATGAAGTCAAAGAGGGCCCCACATTGGAAAAAAGTAAAACTTAGAAAATAAATAAAGTTCCTAATTTCTACACTATTTACAAGCAATGAAAGAAAATTAAAATTAATAATCATAAAGTTCCTTCCTTTTTAATCATACAACCAATCTAGGGCATTGAAAAAATAAATTAAATTCAACAAAAAGTAAAAAATTTCAACCATACACTACTCCAACCTTTGTCATACATTCCAACTATTCTTTCCACCATAATGTCTCCAAAAGCATGGAAAACAGTTTATTAATTTTCTACGATATGACCACATATTAATAACTTCACCATACAACAATCATGGGAAAAGATAATTCAAATTTATGATAATAAAGTCCCAATTTTCCCCCATCATATGGCAGGCTAAAAAAGACCACCATACAACATGCTAAAAATGATTGTTATAGAAGCTTCACTTCTGTCATACACTTAGCACTAAGTCGGACTTACTATACGGTGCACACAACAGACTCTCCTCATTGTACAGTCACTGAAGACAATTCAATCTTGGACCGTATGATCCCTACTAACAACTTATAGTGTACAAATTTTCCAAAAACTTATTTATTGTACACTCTTCTCAATCTGTTGTATGGTCCTCTAGCCTTCAGTCCACCACTGTGCAGTATGCTCAATCTGTTCCGGTTGTACAGTCTGGCAATTACCACCATTTTACTGCTGATGTATAGCCCTTGTCTGTTTGTAGTGTTGAAATAGGATGTGAGTCTTCTGTTTCAGCCAAATAGTCTCTCTTCTACACGTGGCAAAAACAAGGAGTCCTTGCAACAGGCTGGTAAATTGGGAAAAGGCACATCCCTGGAGATATATCTGCAATGCCAAAAGTACCAATACAGTCAAGTGAACATTCAGACTTAACTACTTGTTTATATGGTCCTCCACCAGAATCCATTCAGTCGTATGGCTGCTGGCAGGTTTGTCCATACAATAACCTACATTCTGTATATGCTGATCATCAGGGTATACTGTGTATTTTTTCCTTTCTACTTCTAACTGAAGAAACCAATGCAATGTTGATGATCAGGGTATACTTGGAATTTTGTCTTTCTAATTCTAGCTGAAGAAACAAATGCAAATTTAAGGTTAGCAGTGTCAAATGCTCAACATTCCAAGGACCTTTTATCCATTTTTTGTTATGGAACATTCACTTGTTGTGTAAGGTTAAATTTGTGATCAGGTTGGAGTGGCTGCACAAGGGAATCAACCCAGAGGCCCTTCCTCTATAGCACCATCACAAGTTTGGAAAACTTTACCTGATATTACTTGATCTATGTTGTTCTATGCTTGTTGGCTAAGAATTTGACTTTTCTTTTTGGGGGGATGATGTAATTAGAGTAAAATGTCTTTGCAATGTTTTGTTAATTTGTTTGTATCTGACTATGTATTATTTAACTCTTGAGTTGTGAAACTTTACCTGATATTACTTGATCTATGTTGTTCTATGCTTGTTGGCTAAGAATTTGACTTTTCTTTTTGGGGGGATGATGTAATTAGAGTAAAATGTCTTTGCAATGTTTTGTTAATTTGTTTGTATCTGACTATGTATTATTTAACTCTTGAGTTGTGAAACTTTACCTGATATTACTTGATCTATGTTGTTCTATGCTTGTTGGCTAAGAATTTGACTTTTCTTTTTGGGGGGATGATGTAATTAGAGTAAAATGTCTTTGCAATGTTTTGTTAATTTGTTTGTATCTGACTATGTATTATTTAACTCTTGAGTTGTGTGTAGTTGTTAGGATGTCAGTAATTAGTACTTGTCAATGATTGTGTTCTGCTCAGCAACTGTCGAGTACTTTATACAGGCTTCTCATAGTCAGAAAGAGTAGGTTGATCCTTGACTGATCACCTCTGGTCTACTCTTCTGTAAGAATTTCATACTTCTGTTACTTTCTCTAGTATGCATTGTTATTTATATTCATTTATGCATGCACTAGTCTTAATAGATGAAGGTGTAAACAAATGTCACATGACTCAGCAAGGTAAGGTCCTAAGGAAATAATCAAGATTTTTCCAGGAAAAATGAAACCTAAAGAAATAATGCTAAACAAGAATGCAGCAGAAAAATTAAAAACACAAGATGTTATATTAGTATCTAAGGGCTAAAAGAATTGCTTTGAAATATAATGGAATGGAATGAGATACAAACAATAATCCTAGCATGTCTATATATACACATCTAAGTCATTCAAAAGAGAGAGAAGCTGACAAGGCTCAATATAGATTACACAATCCGCAAATAAGCAAGACTGTATGTACCATAATTAAGTATATAGAGATAGGTCCCCCTTAGGAGAAAACCTGGGTCAACATTTTACACTCCAACATCCCCTCTTAAGGTTCATTGTTGGTCTACTGTTACCTTACTCTGCATCATTCCCCCTGGAAGAGGACTCCTAAAGTCCAATTTGTGCATTAAGCTTAAGGAACAAATATTTACAAAGAGCCTTGTGAAGATGTCAACAAGCTGCTTAGCAGAGGAAATAACCATTCTGAAATATGTGCCTGATGTATTGCAATTCATCTGAATGGTACTCAAGCAATCACTTTGGATGATTGTAGGGGCTGAATAAGGAAAACCAATCTGCGAAGGAACTGTCCAGAGCCACATGAGTTCATACACTGCCTCTTTTGCAATATAGCATTCCTCTCAGCCATCCATCTTGTTGTGGGGTGTAGCATACTGTGCATTGGCGAGTTATGTCATGGTCAATGAGGAATTGTTCAAACTCTATGCTAATATGCTCTCCCCCTATCTGATCTAAGACATTTCTCCACCATGGCCCTGAAGTCTTTAAACCTAGGAAAGGCTTCATCCTTGGTCTTAATGCAATAGATCCATGGGAATTAGGAGCAATCATCAGTGAATGTCAAAAAACATTTGGCTTGTAAGACAGAAGGTATCTTCATCTGTCCACAGATATCTATATGACTGAGCTCAAGTGGAGCAGAAGTTCTATGAGCTAAGCTCTTTGGCAACACTTCTCTATGGTGTTTCCCCAAAATACTTTGCTAGTGTACTCCACTTGAAGGTTGGATGGAGGGAATGCTTCGAATCATGTCATACATGCTTATGTGCTACATAGATTCAAATTTGATGTGTTACAGCCTATAATGCCAAAGAGAGCTTATGTCATCCATCCTTGCAACCATGATTGCATACTCTAATGTTTTACACAAAGGAATTCCCCCCCTAGTTTGTACATCTAATCTACTTCATCACAATATCCAGAAGATACGACCTTGTAACCATCATCTATATCCTTGATAACTCATTTGCCCAGCCAGCACTCAACCTTTTTATTGGTGAGTGTTATGTGATACCAAAAAATGGGTTAGAACCAATAGCTAGAATGTGAAGTACCTCACCGAAAGTTATGTTGCCAACGGAGAAATACCCACTACCAGAGGTAGTTTGTTTTGAATCATCTCCAATTGTGATGTGTTCACAGTCACACTAATGAAGATAAGAGTAATTGGAGAGCAAACTCTTGTGGCTAGCCATATGTCGACTTGCTCCTTACCCAATCAGCCACTCTAAAGGAATCCAAGGATGGGAAACAGCATGAAAGGTGAGGTCAATTCTAACCAGAAACTTATCTCCACTGATTTGCTTAACATGCCACTCTAGAACACGAATTCTCTATAGGTGCTCTCTCATCATGATAGTCTTTGCTGCAGTAGCCACACTTTTCATCTTAGGACAATCCTTCCCTAAGCCTTGACTCCTGAATCTAGATCCTTCTGAAGAGTTACCTATACATATTTCAAATGGCCTGACTGCATGGGCCTGATTGGCTCAGCACAACTTCCCAAAGCTCCATGGCTAAGCTTGGAACTGAATGAGAGTTTGACACACTTGCTAAAAGTACGGCTTGCAAGACATCTCAATATAAAGGCAACACATCTGAAAATTGCATACAAAGCTTTCATATTCAAGAGAAAGGTCATTGAGAAAAGTGTTTATACACTTAAGTCCTTGTAATGTCCTCCAGCAAAAATTGGATATCAACATATATTCTATTGAAATGAGAGACATATTCTTCAACACTGACATACTCAACAAGCTATAGTTATGGAATTGAGTTTTCAAGGGCTCAATAGGCTTCTCAATATAAACACAACACATATGAAAATGGCATATGAAGTTTCATATTCAAGCAAAAGATTATTGAGAAAAATGTTTACACACTCAAGTCCTTATCATGTCCCTCTGGAAAATTCAATATCAGCATATATTTTATTTATACGAGAGATATATTCTTTGACACTATCATACTCAATAAACTATAGCTTTCACAATTGATTTGAGAAGTGTCATTAGGGCCAAAAAAGTTCTTGAACCTTTCCCATAGTTTGGTGGGATCACTTTCTTCTATGCGAAGGTACCTGAACTTATCATCCACAGCAAGAGTGAGAATACCATGGGTTCTCTCTATTTTGTCTCCCTTTAACTTGGCTAAGTTTTTTAGGCATAGATTGCCATCATTGATACACATCCATAACCCTCCACGCTTCAGAAATGCTTTGATCTAGATCAGCAATGAGGCATAATTAGATCCATTAATTTTATCCAAGCTGAGGCTTGATTCTATCTTCTCTATATTTGCAGGATTAGCAAACAATAGCCACACCAATTAAAAGATCTTTGAACTTGCATAGTGATAAGGAACTGCTGAAAATGCCATATGTGAAAGTTTTGGTCCATAAATAAGAGAATTGCTCCAATATAGCTTTTGTCAGCCAAATGGACGTCAAATTTAATCTTAAATAAACTACCCTATACGGACAAATGTTGTGGCAAACAAAACATGAAACCCTGTTATTTTTTTGCTAGTTTTGCAACTATATAATTAGATTTAGGGAATTCAACCATATGCACTCTGTAGAGTGAAATTCCATTGAATTGATATGATAGTGTCATGTGATGTTGGAATCATAACTTTATCCTTCTTTTGACTAAAAGTTTAATCACTCAAACTTTAATTATTAATACAGTATGGAAATTATGAAGATTGTTGCAAAGGAACAAATGAAACATAAGTTGAGAACCAAAAGAAACAACTTAAAGCAAGAACACATAAGACAATGAACACAACAAGATACCCTGGGAAAACCCTCCTACTTGAGGGAGAAAAACCCAGCAAATGATTCTCTTATATATGATAACACAGTAACAGAAATCTGCTTACAACTCAGGCCCAACAATGGCCAATACTTGATAATATATTCGCCCTCCTTCAAGATACAAATAACTGTCTTCTTCCTTGAAATCGGACTGCTGCTCTAAGATGCGAATTCTGCTCTATACGCAAATTTCTGCTCTTCAAAGGTAAGTACGAACTTGCTTAATTATTATTTACAATGCCAAAGTGACCTTGTATATATACATCATTGGGCGCCTCTTGACTTAGGTTGGCCTTTCTTGGAATACATAATAAAAGATAAACAATTAATATATCTTGAAGTCGGCTCAAGGTTGAGACAAGGAAAATGCGAATCATAAAGTCGGCTCTTGCATTTATTGTTGATATAAATTAAATAGCCTAGAGGCTATCCATTTAATTTATTCTTTTTCCTCTTGGAAGTGCAGACCGAAGCTGTCATACCATCAACACTCCCTCTCAGCTAGGGATGAACTTCCATCTGCACAAGACACATCATATTAGAATGAAAACAAAATCGAATATCACCTCAACGTGATATTAACCATTATGGCTACTCCCATAGATGGTATAAAGTCATCACGGATTCCCTCACGTGATGTTGTCATGGAGTCACACACATGACATCCACCATAGCTTCTCCCAGAGGGTGGAAACAAGGGCTTTCACCTCAAATCTCTCTCAATAGAGAATTGCATTATCAAGGGCTTACACCTCAACTCTCTCTCAGCAGAGAATTGCATTATCAAGGGCTTGCACCTCAACTCTCTCTCAGCAGAGAATTGCATTATCAATCAAGGATCACTGATTACTGAGACTCTTTCTCAGTCAAGGCTGCATTCTCCACCATACCAAGTTTCTCTCGGAAGTACACAAACTTAATCCTGGCGAGAGGCTTGGTGAGAATGTCTGCCGTTTGCTCTTCAGTGCTGATATACCTCAACTGTATAGCTTTCCTTTGCACCATATCTCTAATATAGTGGTACTTGATCTCAACATGTTTTGTTCTGTCATGAAACACAGGATTGACAGAAAGCTTCACACAGCTTTGATTATCACAGTGTATAATAGTAGGCTCCATTGATTGTCCAAACAATCCTGCAAGGAGCTTACGAAGCCACACTGCCTCACGAGCTGCCACACAAGCTGCTATATACTCTGCTTCAGTTGTACTCAAGGCCACTGAAGACTGTTTCCTGCTACACCAGGAGATCATAGCAGTCCCCAAACTGAAGCAACAACCAGAAGTACTCTTCCGATCTGAGACACATCCTGCCCAATCAGAATCAGTAAAACCATGCAGCTCCAAATCCACGTTTGAAGAATATCTCAACCCATATCCAATTGTGCCACATAAATATCTCAGGATATGTTTAGCTGCTACAAGATGTATTTGCTTTGGTTCACACATAAACTGGCTAAGTGCACTCACTGCATAGCAGATATCAGGTCTAGTGTTAACTAGATACATCAATGAACCAATCAACTGTCTATACATCGTAGAATCCACTGGTTCTGAACTAGCTGCAGCTTCTTTCAACTTATCTAAATTAGTCTCCATGGGTGTAGACATAGGTTTGCAGTCAATCATACCAAACCTTTTGAGAATGTCAACAGTGTACTTGCCTTGACTTAGAATCATCTCATTTGGCTTTTGCCAAACTTCTAAGCCAAGAAAGTAATGCATAAGACCTAGATTCTTCATCTCAAACTCTGAAGCTAATTCCTTCTTGCATTTTAGAATTAGATGTTCTTCACCAGTAATGATCAAGTCATCAACATATAAAACCAAAATTAATGCTTCACCATTTACTACTTTGAAGTAGAGGTTAGAATCTGCATCATTCTTTGAGAAACCCAGACTTGAAAGATACTGATCAATTCTTTCATACCAAGCATGAGGAGCTTGTTTAAGACCATACAAGGCCTTCTTCAGCTTGCAGACATGAGACTCTTTCCCATGCACCTCAAATCCTTCTGGTTGCTCAATGTAAACCTCTTCTTCTATTATGCCATTCAGAAAAGTTGTCTTTACATCCATTTGGTGAATCTTCCATCCTCTAGATGCAGCAATAGCAATGATGGTTCTAACAGATGTGTAACGAGCCACAGGAGCAAAAGTTTCTTCATAGTCAACTCCCTCTTTTTGTGAGAACCCTCTAGTCACAAATCTAGCCTTGTGTTTCTCAATGCTCCCATCAGCTGCATGCTTGATCTTGAAGAGCCACTTAGAAGACACCACAGATTTGTCTTTGGGTCTAGGAACTATATCCCAAACATCGTTCTTAAGTATAGACTGATACTCCTCAATCATGGCATCCTTCCATACTTGATGACTAGAAGCTTCTTCAACATTTGAAGGCTCTGACTCAATAATCTGACTCATCAAGGCAACATAACTAGAGAACTTGTGAGGTCTCTTGCTTTCTCTGAAAGCTCCTCTTGGAGCTGCAAACCTTTCTGCTTCCTGCATTGTCCTGCGAGCCCAAAGAGGTCTTTTCTTTCCAATCACAATGTCTAGAGGCCCATCAGTAGGATCCAAAGGCTCAGTTGGATCAATATCTTCTTTAGGTTCTGTATCCTCCTTCAGATTCTCTGGAATATGGTCAACTTCCATATCTTGAGGAGGTTCTTCTTCATCAATCTCCATAGGAGTGCCTTTGGACCTTCTGTAAGCAACATCTTCCTCAAATGTGACATCTCTACTAATCTCAATAGACTTTTGTCCTGGAATGTATATCCTGTAAGCTTTTGATGTCTCACTGTAGCCTACAAGAATTCCTTTCTTCCCAGAAGGTTCTAGTTTTGTTCTCTTTTCCTTTGGAATATGAACATAGACTGGACAGCCAAAGATCCTCAAATGACTAACTTCAGGCTTCACGCCTGAGAATGCTTCTTCGGGAGTTTTATTCTCTAAGATCCTGTGGGGACTCCTGTTTTGAACATAGACAGTTATTCTTGATGCTTCAGCCCAAAGAGAGATTTGTAAGTCTTGATCATGAATCATAGCTTTTACTGCTTCCACAATAGACCTATTCTTCCTTTCAGCAATACCATTTTCTTGTGGATTATAGGGAACACTGAACTCCCTCTTAATCCCTGCTTCAATACAAAAGTCTCGAAATGTGCCAGAAGTGTATTCTCCACCATTATCAGATCTCAATACCTTGATCCTCTTCCCAGACAGATGATCAGGTTCGCAGAAAGCAATACCAGAGAAATTCAAGAGTATCGTTCGCATCTGTGGCATCTCATACAAATATTCTCGCTATGAATTGAAGGGTTGCTTAAACGATGCCAAGTGCATGAAGTACCTACTCATAAACAAGTTCAAATTCCCAGAATCTTCCATTCTCATGCTCACTGGTAAGCAAGCCCTGGTCCTTTTCAATTTTGCTTTGATTTTAGTGTACCATTTAATTAATTGCTGCCAAAATAGACTGTATGATCTCGGAACACACTATAAGAAACTGATCCAAGTTGTATATGAAAGTTCTTGGCGCAAGATTTTTCAGCATTCTACTCGGTGATTTGGATTGATTGTGGTTTTGATGATATTAGGTACAATTCCACTGATATCTGCAGTCATAACTTAGTGCATGAAATCTTAAATCAAGACACTCAAATAGAGCTTCGAGAATTAATTTTAAAGTTGGATACCAATAAAAACAATTAAAAAAAAATACAATATGATAGATATTATCCTTTACCTTTATAGATTGAGTTAGATAGAGAAAAATGATGGTCATTCATCTCTTTTGATAGAATGAATGCCATATATAAAGTTTTATGATTAATAAAATTCTATTATGGTTCTGTTTATATCTATGTTACCCCAAGTTTCCGAGATGGGTATGGCAGGGGAACGGGGGATGCGTTTCGGCGATGGGGATGGGAGGGAGGCCATTTTTAGGGGACGGCAGGGGACACAGCTAGTAAAAAATAGGGAAAATTTTTAAAATATAGAAAATTTCAAATAGTCATATGATAAGGCAATCATCATATACATCATAGAACCTTAACAGCTAACACATAATATTAGAGTTCAATTGATATTTTCGTTCCATAGAAAGTGACAAACAAATGAAGTTTTAACAAAATTTAATTGCATTCATTGACAATGTGCATATATATTATATAAAATATACATTAAATTGCTCAAAGGCTGCAAGTTTCAACTACAACATGACAAAAATATAGAAATATGCAGCTGTCCTGACTCCCTAATCAGCATCCCATAATACTGTTGATGTTATTGCAGCCATGGGCCTCATCCTTCCAGGCTCGATTTCTTATGAAGGAAATAAATTAAATGTAGCCAATGGCTATTTAATTTATACATCGAAATATGAAGAGATGCTTCTCATAAATATTAAATATTATTAATATCTAATTAATTCGACTTCTTGAGAAGTCGCGATTTCTCTCTAAGGCCGATTTGATGTTAATTTAAAAGACAAGTCTCTTTGTCTTTTTCTAGGACGACTTGGTAACATGAAGAGTCACGTCTTTCCCTTGGCGTGTGTATATATACATGATGATAATCATTCATTTGGAGATCAAGTTAATTATCATATTCGTATTTTGTAGAAGAAGTTCAGGCGTAAGCAGCAGATCATCATTCTGTAGCAGCAAGTCGATTTCAAGGAGAAACAAATTCATTTGTATCTTGCATCTAAGAGAGGTGCTATTGTTCATTGTATCAAATCGGCATTGTGTTATGCCTGAGTTGTAAGCAGATCTCTGCTCTTATTCTATCAATATATAAGGGATATATTGGCTGGGTTTTTCTCCCTCAAGTTAGAGGGTTTTCCCAGGGTATCTTGCTGTGTCTTTTGTCTTATGTGCTGCATTTTCTGATTACTTTCAGTTTTGAATTATCTGTAAGTAGAAAGAAGGCCGTCATCTGTGGCATCTCATACAGATATTCTCAGATAAGATAATAAATTACTCAATAGAATTGCAACACATAAGACAATGAACACAACAAGATACCCTAGGAAAACCCTCCTACTCGAGGGAGAAAAAACCCAGCAAATGATTCTCTTATATATGATAATACAGTGACAGAAATCTGCTTACAACTCAGGCCCAACAATGGCCAATACAATGATAATATATTCGCCCTCCTTCAAGGTATAAATGACTGTCTTCTTTCTGGAAATCGGACTGCTGCTTCTAAGGTGCGACTTCTGCTCTAAGTGCGAATTTCTGCTCTTCAAAGGTAAGTGCGAACTTGCTTGAATTCGAATAATTACAATGCCAAAGTGACCTTGTATATATACATCATTAGGCGCCTCTTGACTTAGGTCGGCCTTTCTTGGAATACAAAATAAAAGATAAATAATTAATATAACTTTAGGTCGGCTCAAGTTTGATACAAGGAAAAGGTCGGCTCTTGGTTATATAATAATTTGTCTTCTTCTTGGAAGTGCAGACCGAAGCTGCTATATAACATCAACACTCCCTCTCAGCTAGGGATGAACTTCCATCTGCACAAAACACATTATATTAGAATGAAAACAAAATAGAATATCACCTCAACGTGATATTAACCATTATGGCTACTCCCATAGATGGTATAAACTCATCACGGATTCCCTCACGTGATGTTGTCATGGAGTCACACACATGACATCCACCATAGCTTCTCCCAAAGGGTGGAAACAAGGGCTTTCACCTCAAATCTCTCTCAATAGAGATTTGCAGCATCAAGGGCTTTCACCTCAACTCTCTCTCATCAGAGAATTGCATTATCAAGGGCTTACACCTCAACTCTCTCTCAACAGAGAATTGCATTAACAAGGGCTTGCACCTCAACTCTCTCTCAGCAGAGAATTGCATTATCAATCAAGGATCACTGATTACTGAGACTCTTTCTCAGTCGAGGCTGCATTCTCCACCATACCAAGTTTCTCTCGGAAGTACACAAACTTAATCCTAGCGAGAGGCTTGGTGAGAATGTCTGCCGTTTGCTCTTCAGTGCTGATATACCTCAACTGTATAGCTTTCCTTTGCACCATATCTCTAATATAGTGATACTTGATCTCAACATGTTTTGTTCTGTCATGAAACACAGGATTGACAGAAAGCTTCACACAGCTTTGATTATCACAGTGTATAATAGTAGGCTCCATTGATTGTCCAAACAATCCTGCAAGGAGCTTACGAAGCCACACTGCCTCACGAGCTGCCACACAAGCTGCAATATACTCTGCTTCAGTTGTACTCAAGGCCACTGAAGACTGTTTCCTGCTACACCAGGAGATCATAGCAGTCCCCAAACTGAAGCAACAACCAGAAGGTACTCTTCCGATCTGAAACACATCCTGCCCAATCAGAATCAGTAAAACCATGCAGCTCCAAATCCACGTTTGAAGAATATCTCAACCCATATCCAATTGTGCCACATAAATATCTCAGGATATGTTTAGCTGCTACAAGATGTATTTGCTTTGGTTCACACATAAACTGGCTAAGTGCACTCACTGCATAGCAGATATCAGGTCTAGTGTTAACTAGATACATCAATGAACCAATCAACTGTCTATACATCGTAGAATCCACTGGTTCTGAACTAGCTGCAGCTTCTTTCAACTTATCTAAATTAGTCTCCATGGGTGTAGACATAGGTTTGCAATCAATCATACCAAACCTTTTGAGAATGTCAACAGTGTACTTCCCTTGACTTAGAATCATCTCATCTGGCTTTTGCCAAACTTCTAAGCCAAGAAAGTAATGCATAAGACCTAGATTCTTCATCTCAAACTCTGAAGCTAATTCCTTCTTGCATTTTAGAATTAGATGTTCTTCACCAGTAATGATCAAGTCATCAACATATAAAACCAAAATTAATGCTTCACCATTTACTACTTTGAAGTAGAGGTTAGAATCTGCATCATTCTTTGAGAAACCCAGACTTGAAAGATACTGATCAATTCTTTCATACCAAGCACGAGGAGCTTGTTTAAGACCATACAAGGCCTTCTTCAGCTTGCAGACATGAGACTCTTTCCCATGCACCTCAAATCCTTCTGGTTGCTCAATGTAAACCTCTTCTTCTATTATGCCATTCAGAAAAGCTGTCTTTACATCCATTTGGTGAATCTTCCATCCTCTAGATGCAGCAATAGCAATGATGGTTCTAACAGACGTGTAACGAGCCACAGGAGCAAAAGTTTCTTCATAGTCAACTCCCTCTTTTTGTGAGAACCCTCTAGCCACAAATCTAGCCTTGTGTTTCTCAATGCTCCCATCAGCTGCATGCTTGATCTTGAAGAGCCACTTAGAAGACACCACAGATTTGTCTTTGGGTCTAGGAACTATATCCCAAACATCGTTCTTAAGTATAGACTGATACTCCTCAATCATGGCATCCTTCCATACTTGTTGACTAGAAGCTTCTTCAACATTTGAAGGCTCTGACTCAATAATCTGACTCATCAAGGCAACATAACTAGAGAACTTGTGAGGTCTCTTGCTTTCTCTGAAGGCTCCTCTTGGAGCTGCAAACCTTTCTGCTTCCTGCATTGTCCTGCGAGCCCAAAGAGGTCTTTTCTTTCCAATCACAATGTCTAGAGGCCCATCAGTAGGATCCAAAGGCTCAGCTGGATCAATATCTTCTTTAGGTTCTGTATCCTCCTTCAGATTCTCTGGAATATGGTCAACTTCCATATCTTGAGGAGGTTCTTCTTCATCAATCTCCATAGGAGTGCCTTTGGACCTTCTGTAAGCAACATCTTCCTCAAATGTGACATCTCTACTAATCTCAATAGGTTTCTGTCCTGGAATGTATATCCTGTAAGCTTTTGATGTCTCACTGTAGCCTACAAGAATTCCTTTCTTCCCAGAAGGTTCTAGCTTTGTTCTCTTTTCCTTTGGAATATGAACATAGACTGGACAGCCAAAGATCCTCAAATGACTAACTTCAGGCTTCATGCCTGAGAATGCTTCTTCAGGAGTTTTATTCTCTAAGATCCTGTGGGGACTCCTGTTTTGAACATAGACGCTGTTCTTGATGCTTCAGCCCAAAGAGAGATTTGTAAGTCTTGATCATGGATCATAGCTTTCACTGCTTCCACAATAGACCTATTCTTCCTTTCAGCAATACCATTTTGTTGTGGATTATAGGGAACACTGAACTCCCTCTTAATCCCTGCTTCAATACAAAAGTCTCGAAATGTGCCAGAAGTGTATTCTCCACCATTATCAGATCTCAATACTTTGATCCTCTTCCCAGACAGATTTTCAATCTGTGCTTTGAATTCTCTGAATCTTTCTAATACTTCTTCTGATTCTTTAGATCTCAAGAAATAGATCCAAGTCTTTCTAGAGTAATCATCAATGAAAATAATATAATACAAGAAACCACTAGATGATGCAATAGACATTGGACCACACAAATCAGAATGAATGAGATCAAGAATACATTTAGATCTACTTTCACTGGAATGAAACGTACCTTTTGTGTTCTTGCCTAGGGCACATCCCTTGCATGTACCTTCATGTTCTTGATCGAATTTCGGAAGACCGGTGACCATCTTCTCCATGATAGGTAGAGCACGAAAGTGAATGTGAGCCAATCTTCGATGCCAAAGATCACACATGCTGGTACTGTTATGCACAAGTGCTTGAAGAGGACGAGTGCACAGCCTGTAGAGACATTCATGTCTAACCCCAATCACTTGAGCAGTTTTGAAGCTGGAGTTCTTTGCCCATATAAGAACTTTCCCTTTAGAGAAGGCAACTTGATAACCCTTATCTTCTAATGCTGAAATTGAAACAAGGTTCCTCTTTATCCCTGGTACGAACAGTACATCATTCAACTCCAAAGAAATTCCAGAATCCAAGTGAAGAGTGGAATTTCCAATCCCTTTTACAGAATATCTAGCATCATCTCCAATAACAACTTGATCACTGGAGTTGCTTTCCATTAAGTTTGAAAGGTGACCTCTGAACCCGGTGATGTGCCTAGAAGCACCACTATCAATCAACCAAGTGTTAGAGTCAGTAGAAACATTGCTAGACAAGGCTGAATAAAATAGATAATCACTGGAGTCCTTTTGTGGAGTGACTTCTTCAGCATCTGCAGTGGCAGCTTGAAGCTTGGGTCGTTGAGGGCAAACCCTCGCAAAGTGACCATACTTATCACAACGAAAACACTGAATCTTGGACATGTCTCGTTTCCTTTTGAAGGTAGGAGCATCATCATTTCCATCTTCTCGATTCCTCTTGAAGAATCCTTTCTTAAAGCCTTTTCCTTTGTTTGATGAATGAGAGGCAAGAACTTGTAATTCTTCATTCTTTGAGCTTTGACCAATTCCTCTTGCTGTTAGTCTTGACTCCTCTTGAATGCAGTCAATCCTCAATCGATCAAACTTGGGAAGTTCAAATCTTGCACTGATTCCTTGAATGAACGCCTCCCATGAAAGCGGAAGACCATTGAGAGCAAGCATAGTCAGTTCTTTATCATCAATCATGTGACCAATAGTGGAGAGCTGATCTTTTATCTCTGAAATCCTCATGAAGTATGTAATAACAGATTCTCCTTTCGCCATTTTCACATGATGAAGTTGTTGCTTCAGTGCAAGGGCTCGACTGGTGTTGTTGATTTCGTACATCTCTTCCAAGGTTGTAAACATCTCTCTTGCTGTATCCAACTTGAAGACAATTGGTACAATATGATCCTTGACGGAATCAACCAATACTTTCTTTGCCCTAGTGTCTTTCTTTCTCCATTGCAGCTTCTCTTCTTCCCCCTCAGGTTCGGGAACTTTTGTTTTCACAAACTCAGCCAAATCATTCTCTTCCAAAGTTAGCATGAACCTGAACCTCCATGATGTGTAGTTCGAGATCCCTTCGAGTCTATCCTCGATTTTCAGACCGTTCACCATCTTGAGAAATTTAGAAGATAGACTGAAAAGAAAAGATAATGAGAGTTGCAAACTAACAGATCTGAATCTGATCACGATCTTTTTCACACCCGCTCTGATACCATGTTAGTGTTTCTTAGATCAGATTAGATAATAAATTACTCAATAGAATTGCAACACATAAGACAATGAACACAACAAGATACCCTGGGAAAACCCTCCTACTCGAGGGAGAAAAAACCCAGCAAATGATTCTCTTATATATGATAATACAGTGACAGAAATCTGCTTACAACTCAGGCCCAACAATGGCCAATACAATGATAATATATTCGCCCTCCTTCAAGGTATAAATGACTGTCTTCTTTCTGGAAATCGGACTGCTGCTTCTAAGGTGCGACTTCTGCTCTAAGTGCGAATTTCTGCTCTTCAAAGGTAAGTGCAAACTTGCTTGAATTCGAATAATTACAATGCCAAAGTGACCTTGTATATATACATCATTAGGCGCCTCTTGACTTAGGTCGGCCTTTCTTGGAATACAAAATAAAAGATAAATAATTAATATAACTTTAGGTCGGCTCAAGTTTGATACAAGGAAAAGGTCAGCTCTTGGTTATATAATAATTTGTCTTCTTCTTGGAAGTGCAGACCGAAGCTGCTATATAACATCAACAAGTAGGGCACACACAAATAAGAGAAACGAAATGCTATATTGGTGCCTGTAAGCTAAAAGAATCACTTTGAATATAATAAAATAGAACAAGATACAAACAATAATCTTAGCATGTGTATATACACATCTGAGCCATTGGAAAAAGTGAGAGGCTAACATGGCTCAATATAGATTACACAATGCAAAAGATGTGCAAGGTCATGAGGACCATAAATAAGTACATAGAAATAAGTCCTCCTTAGGGTTAGACCTAAGTAAACATTATAAACTCCAAAAAGTCCAACAAAAGCATTTTGGATCTGCTCAAGCAGCAGTGATTTTGGAAGATGTCAAAACGGACCAATATCCTTTTGTGTTCAAATTAGTAATTACACAGTGTTGATGTCAATGTCATTCTTAAGCGAGAGAAGGTGTGATTATCCCATTTTAAATAGCTTAAAGTCATTTGTAAAGTCTTTAAGCAAATAGAGCGCTGAAATTGTTTTGCGTTAGCATGTCAATTACACAAAAAATATAATCTCAACTGCAATACTCTAGTTAAATAGGAATATACCTATGAACAATGTAAATCTAAATACTTCATGTGTTACGCTTTGCTCACTCTATTTCTATCATAATGTGAAAAGGTTCAAGACTCTAATTAATTATAAATAATTGCTCCAGATAGGTTTAAGGCAAATGGCAGGCTTTGATTTGATATTGGGGAAAAACAGCTGATTGATGTGAGAGGAAAAACCCATGCAGATAGGTCACTGTAACCCAAACTCTTCTAAATAATCTATTTATATTTGAAAAGTGAAGCTCAAACGCCAATAATGCATAATTCAATAGTGGAAAGTGCTGCCTTCCCTCTGGTCATGAGTAAATAGATTTGCACATAAATGGGTAGAACTCTTCCATTTAATCCTTCCAACTTAGTGTTATCTATAAATTGAAACCCTCTCCCCAACCACAACAGAATAAGAAAGCCTTTTGCAGTTGGAAGTTTAATGGGACTTCCTCCTTTCATTCTGTTGAGAGATCTAACCCAAATGGAAACATGCCAACTTGGAAAGCATAATGTTTCAAATGGATCCGAGGAGCATTTTGTTTTAGTATCTACAAGGGTGTTTTTCTCCCCACTGCGGTTGAATAGGTTTACTAAGTTTTGTTAGGGCCACAAAGATAAATTTTGAAGAAAAGGAGCTTGCTTGTGGGAGTCTTGAACTTACTGTTCTTTTCTTCTCATTCGGTATTTTAAAACTGGTTAGTCCCAGCAAAATAACCCTTGTCTTGCTATACAGCAGATATGATTGCGCCAAGAGTCGTGGTTCCATTGTCATATATAACTTACTATCCCCACGAAAATGGGGGACCATAACTTACTATCACTAAGAATCTGGTCTCTAGACCAAAAACAACCAAAATGCAGAATGCCAGAAAGTGAAAGATGCACAAGTCGCCCCAAATAATATTATGTTATGAAGTACCTCTATTACTTTTAAATCAGATACAAAATTGTCATGTGCAAACTCTCATGAAGTATAATAGCTAATTTGTGGTTCACTTGCCACCCTCAATCATTTAAAATAGGTTCCTTTTTGTTGAATTGAAAGGCTGAAGAAATTAATAATAGATAAAAATTTGGTACTTTCATATTCAAAACAGTTAATCCAAACAAAAAATCCTTTTTAAATTTAGAGAAGTTGTTGTTATACTTAATTGTCCATTGAGGAATTTTCTAATTGGTTTACTTCTGTATTTCTTTGCTAACTAGAGAATTTTCCTATTTCTTTCTGTTCATACAAGTTTCTTATAGGAAGATCCAAGGACTTGATAGTTGACACTCACAGATGGCTACTGATTAAAATTGGTCATCAAAGTGATTACTGACTACACAGTTAAAAGTCCCGCAAAAAAATATAAATATTTAAGTTAGATGGTTTTTATAACATAAGGATTCACAAGTTCAGCTAACCTAAATGAGAACTGAACTGAATTTCTACAGGATCTAAGTTACATATTGCGATCTTTCATATGAAACAGCACCTTAGAATTTGACAAACTTATACAAAATTCAATGTGCTCAATGAGAGAATACACTGGTTTCATCTGATCATTAATGAATCTGATATGTAATGTCATAAACTGGTTATGGCCTAGAATTTGGCATCTACAGATACACAGTCCTACGCCACTGCCAGAACATTGCACTACTCTGGGTAGGCCCATGGTGACAACCTGGCACCAAAGGCTCCACCATATCCATAAACCAATTTTAATTTATCCCTTAAGTAACCAAATGTTTTTAGTATGCCAAGCCTTTTGTCCATTTTTCCAATTTCAACATTTAATTCTCATGCATTTAAGGCCTGTACATATGAATGATGATTACATAGAAGAGTCATTTTCTAACACAAAGTCAGATAATTCTCATGTAGCGGCCATTTCTAACACACAGTTGGACAATGCTCATGTGGCAGTTACCTGCTCTCGGGTTTTCTAACAAACAAAATATCATGTTCACTCTCTGTAATGAGAACCTTGAAGCTGACTGGAAAAAAAATCAGTCAGAAAATGCTTCAGCATTAGCAATATTTTAAAGCCATTTTTTTCAGCTGGTAAAAGCTAATTCGGCTCAGATTCTTGTAATTAATCTCTGGTGCTATCTAATATCAGCCATAGTTTAGATATAGCAAATCCAAATAACTAGCTGGACATAACCATGCACAATATGAAATGTTTTCATATATATGAAATAAATTTCCACAGTTCCATGTAGTTCATCTGTGAGTAGCATGTGATGATTGCAATGTTCTTAATATTATCTACATTCAATCGCCTAGCAAATGTGAACCATAATACTTTTCAATTGACATGGTAATAGCCATGATCATGATCATGATCCAAGTTCAAGCCCTGCAACAAGACTTCTAAAGCCAATACCATACTAAAAATGGTATATCAATCATTGAATAAGACAGCAAGGACTAAAAACCAAAAAAGCTGCTCAACACTGCATGTCAAACCTTGATGTAATTATAATTCAATCATCAATGTATATCCATCTTGAATTTTGATCCTTCAAACTGTGGACCAGCAGTAAGTTGACGTGTTCATTTAGCCCAGCTATGATCTCCACAGTAGCCTAGAGTTCTGTACATTCACCAGGTGATACTAAAAATGGTATATCAATCATTGAATAAGACAGCATGGACTAAAAACCAAAAAAGCTGCTCAACACTGCATGTAAAACCTTGATGTAATTATAATTCAATCATCAATGTATACCCATCTTGAATTTTGATCCTTCAAACTGTGGACCAGCAGTAAGTTGACGTGTTCATTTAGCCCAGCTATGATCTCCACAGTAGCCTAGAGTTACGTACATTCACCAGGTGATACTAAAAATGGTATATCAATCATTGAATAAGACAGCATGGACTAAAAACCAAAAAAGCTGCTCGACACTGCATGTCAAACCTTGATGTAATTATAATTCAATCATCAATGTATATCCATCTTGAATTTTGATCCTTCAAACTGTTGACCAGCAGTAAGTTGACGTGTTCATTTAGCCCAGCTATGATCTCCACAGTAGAGCTAGAGTTCTGTGCATTCACCGGGTGATACAGAAAAAAAGAATTGTCAATTGAAACCAGATTTTGCCATGGAGTTGAGGTGTACTGGGTAAGGGATGCATTTGTAAGTGGGTGACCGCATTTCAAGTTCTGAAAGTGTAATAACATATCCCATAACGATAGAGGAAATATCACTGAAATCATATAAGTTCGAAATAGATGAGTGGGTTGAATGGGATGAGCTCAAGTAGTCAAATGATTAGGGCTTTCACAGAAACGCCCGTGCTCAAATCTCCAATAGGCACTTTACATGTTAATATGTATAAATGTTCAGTTTCTAAATTAAGTAAATTATCACATCCAACTCTGAGTGTGGCTTACCCCAACAAGCAATGTCAGGTGCAATTCCTAGGTGAATTTGACATAAGAAATATCCCAGTGTCATGTAAGCCAAAGGACTTCCTGTAGAGAGAATTTACCATTGCAAAAGGAAATATGACCACGTGAGGTTGCAGGGTATTACATATAGGTTATATTCTGGAAAATCGTGTGTCAATACAAGTGCATTTTATAAGCTGCAGTTCGGAGCAGCCACCAAGAGATACAGAAAAGGGGTGTGTGAATTCAAAAAGATTTCATCCCATCGTTTATAAATCATTATTAAAACGAAACCAAAAAAATTGTCCAAAGGGTTATCTTGTAACAATATGTTCCCAGTTGAGTAACCGCGCGTAGCAATAAACCCGATCCACACTAAGCCAATCCACACCTCGCTATCAAAAAACAATTATGCAACCCACGGCAGCCACAATAACAAGATAATAGGAGTTGTTCAGTTCGCTGCCAAGCCAGATGGCAATTTGGTCTACAAACCCACGAGGAAATTTATTTTACTTTTATTTTATATCATTTTAGATCCCGAATTCTTTCATATATGAGTTTCAAGCCCACAGAAACAAAAACATCTCTGGAAAAAGATTTTTTATTATTTTTAAAAGTCAGCTCAAAATAATCCAACGTTAACTTACCATTTCTATAAAGTATTGAATTCCCTTTCAACGAACTTCCAGGAGCACGAACATCAACATCAACCTGAACCGAAGAATCATATTCTTCTGTTTTCTGAAATTTATTACTAGCGCTGTTAGTGGGCATTTGAATATGGACGGCCATGGCCAATTCCCACCTCCGGAGTAAATTTCTTTTTACAGAATAACCCTTATTACCATCGGTTACTTTAAATAACTTTAAAGAACTTCCAATTTCTTGATATGTACGTATACCCAAAACTGGACTTTTCCTCCTTGGGCATCCTCCTGACTCGCTGCAAAACCCACACAAGAGAGGAAAATAAGGAGGACATTTAGGATTTGGATGGCAGAGCCACGGTGTCATGGTGTAACATACACAAACAAATTATTTCAATTCAAACATCGCAGCATACCCATAGTGTTTATTTGGAATGCATGCATGTCGACTACGTGTTCATCATTGCAGCCAGCAATCCAACATTTGCTCTATCTCAAAACGATTGGTCATGGTTTTCTCGTTAAAGTGCCCAAAACCCCAAACAAAATTCAAGCTTTCAGCGGAGAACTTTGCAATTTGGGTAGCGAGGGGTCCCGCGTTCAACTCTCCGTAGTTATAAGAAAGTTTCATCGTAATTGACCCTCTACTTGTTTGACAACAACTCAGCCAGATCGCACGCCAGACTATTTTTTAGGGATTTGGCTTGTTCTTTTGTGTCAGCTAGTTGGCCTTCATATTCCATTTTACGGTAAACTACTAAATTTTACTCTGCGAAAAAAACAGTGTTTCTTCGATACCAGTAATTGTTGGAATGAGTTTTTCAGAGTGCAAAGCAGTAATACCTAGATGTAATGAGTGTGAGTATAGTCATTGGAATGAGTGTGAGCCTAGTAAAAAAAAAAAAAAATTTGTGTGCAAATTTTTTAAAATATTTTGAATTATAGTTATCTATAATTAAATGGAGGAGAATTATAAGATCTAAGAAGAAAAGTGTATATTTGTGGTGTTAATTTTCATTTTTATTTTTCTTATGTTCTCTTTCATTGTGATGATGGATCATGGAGTGTGATCCGAAATGTTGATGACAAAAACACTAACACAATCAAAACCAAAAGCAAAATTGAATTAGGTATCTTGAGTGCAAGTTTTAGTGTTTAATTTTGATTGATATAGTATCCCTCTAGCCATAAGTTTTGTCAACTCTCAAACCCCTCTAAGACAATTTTCAATTCTTGAATTATTATTTTTTATTTTTTAGGTCAAATTTGTGAGCATGAAAATGACCTAAGTTAGTTGTATGGCACAAATTTGACCCTCATGTTCAAAATTTAAATTTCACGCAAAGCCCAAGTTGACCTGATTTCAACTAGCAATTATATGCTAACTCCTATGTTGAAACTTTTGAACATTATATATAGAGGGACATCACTCCTTGGTCATCAACCATGTATCACTTAACATCAATTATCATCGCTTACTCTTTAGAGTCACTCACTTCTAGCATCATGTCTCTCAAATCACTCTTCCCTCATCATAGAACCACATTTCAATAGCTACTTTAATTTCATCACCCCTTTGTCAACAAATTCCAAAACCCTAGTTTCACATTAGATCATTAAATCATCATTTATGCACTTTTTCTAAATTATCCCCTTCATTACAATGGCATATGCATTCATTATGTGTTGTCTTCCTACTTTTATCAAAATTATTGGATTTATCTAAGTACTTGGCATAAGGAGAACATCCTCATTTAGCAAGCTCCAAAAGGTGTTCATCAATACAACTAGTATTTTACTACAAGTTTAAACATCAAGTGAATTTTTGTTTGTAGGTACAAAAGGTGTGTAGATCACAAGTTTGAATCCATAATCAAAGGTCATTTATGTAGGTCAAAGATCAAATCCACAAGCACAAAAGTGACCTAGGTTGGCACACAAT
The DNA here is from genome assembly GCA_007115665.2 of Sequoiadendron giganteum. Taxonomy (NCBI): domain Eukaryota; kingdom Viridiplantae; phylum Streptophyta; class Pinopsida; order Cupressales; family Cupressaceae; genus Sequoiadendron; species Sequoiadendron giganteum. The sequence continues at coordinate 168,382,282 of CM021102.1, read as the reverse complement.
CACAAAACTCGCAAGTCACATTTTTTCTTGTTTGTTCATCTAAGATTAGACATAAAATTCCAAATAGTAGCCACCTACCATAGTCCAACTTATCTCCTTTTTATTAGTATCAAGGTACACATTTATTCTTGTTATTCCATTCTATTTTCATATTCAATTGAGTACATGTTTCTAACTTAGCTCTTTATATAGGGTAATTTGATTATTAGTGCCCATTGCATTTGTTTATTTAAGAGGTTATTTATCCATTTCATTTTGGTGAACTTAAAATTCACACCCATCTGGGGTTTTACCCTAGGATTTTTACTTTCTTTATTCAAAATTAGTATTACCAATTGTTTTCATTTATGATTTAAAACTTGTTGTGGTTTTGTATCCACCCTCACTTTGCTTCATTGATTTATATTGATTAGGGTTTAAATTTTTCATTGTTTACTTCTTTGATCTTTACCCACCCATCCTTTGATTGTGCTTCATTGTTAGATCTTTCATTTGGCTTGTATTTGGTCCTTATCTTTAGCCTATGTGCATTCGTATGTCAAGGATACATTTATATGTTTTCTTGTTTGTTGTATCTTACTTATGGATCCTTTGAGGACATCATCTCTTTTGACCATATAGAGGATGCTACATGCTCAATGCATGCATTGGTTCATAATGTATCTCATTTTTCATCTTCCATGAAGCTTGTTAGCACTTTTCCATCTATGTTTAGATTTATTTTCTTAATTTGTCATGATTCATGATCATTATACATCTTGTATGATAAATGAGGACAAGGATTTAATCTTTTCATGGTACATCTAGGAATCTTGCTTTGTGTGATGTCATTATACCTAGTGAACATATTCTTTCTACATGTCACAATAGTTGTCTTCTTGAATGTATGGATTCTCCATGTGCCTCTTTTGCTACATTTTTCCTTGAGGACCCTAGGGATGTGTTTATTGATTTGAGCTTACATGTTTATTGATGCTAACATTTGTTATCCAATAGTCTACATCTTGCAAAGCATAATCATGGAAAGTTATAGTTGTGGGACCATGAAAAGTAAATCAATCTCTGATTTTAGAGGGTCATATCCTTATTTGTTCTAGCTAGCCTAATTTGACAAGGAAAATAGATTGAGAGATATTGAAATTAAATGACTAAAAATAAGTGAAGTGATGTGCCACAACAAATACTTTCCTACTAATACATCATGGATCATTAACACAATAATTAATAGTCAACAAAAATTAATTGTAAGGATTATTACAAGAATTTAAAAGAAAAATTATGATCTACAAACAATATTAAAGAAGGAAGATAACAAGAATTACAACTTCATATATTGAATAATTTGGTGTTTCCACAATTATATTATATGGAAAGCTAATAAATCTCTACACACAAAATATTACTCTTGGGTTTAAAAGCAAGAAAATTAAGAAATAATTATGCATATGAGACTTATAGAGTTAGAGTTTACAAAGCCAAATCTTCTATGACAATGAGATTCCCCTGGAAGGAGATTCCATGATCACGATCAATGCTATTAGGAGAAGATCAAATCCCAATTGGAAGTTGCTCAAATGGTTAAATCGAATTATGTCAGAATTGGATAATGTGGAGGATTTTAAATTAAATCATATCTACCGAGAGGGAAATTTAGAAGCGAATAACCTATCAAAGGAAGCAATTAATGTTGTTGAGGAGCACAATAATATGCCAATGCTCCATTTTATTGTGCCCACACAAGTGGAGGCCGCTAGAATGATGCAAAGGGGGGTGGAGTAAATTTGAATGTCTCTTTTAGCATTTATAACTAGTGCGGATGGTGGTGCTCACCTTTTTTAAATAGCTCGATAGCTCCCTGCTTCACCAAATTTGCTTGAAGGCATCAATGGAGACCACCATTTTCTTTGGGGTGAAGGAGCAACAAATGGTGTTCAAGGGTGTGGTATATAATGGGCACCTTAAGAAGATTTTCAAATTCATTGATGAGGAGGCATTGGGCGCTATTAAGAACATTCTTGGTGCTAGGTTTTTGTTATCAACATATCAATATAGAGTTAACACTAATGCCTCTTCAATGTTCCTAGCATGGCCCCTTCAAGCAAGGGATGAAATTGGGGTTGTTCGGCTCTTAATGCATCTTCTGGTTGTAGGGAAGCCCTAGAGTTTTATTTGGGCATGGCAATGTTAGGTTTGGGCTTGAGGCCCTCAAGTGGTGTTTGGCCCTCGCTAACGTATCAATTCAATGGCCCATGGATACCGTTCCATATTTGGAGTGTGGGTGAGGACCAGGAGGAAAGAATGCGGGTGGTTGAAGGCAATATTTCCCTACTAAAGGAGATAATGGGGGTCAGAAACCTTGCAGAGCAGGTGGCAATTCTAGCTTTGCCAACAACCCATGACGGTGAGGCAAGTGATGAGGTTAGGGTGATGGATATCGATGATAGTGTATGATACGCTATGGTACGTGTTCACAGGCCATATATGTATTTTTGGTTGTTTTTTGTTTCACTGGAATGCCATGTTTATGCTGATGTATTTGGGGTTGGGACCCCTTGAGCCCAATTTATATATCAAAAGGAAACCATCCTCTTCGTCGAATGCAATGTTTATTCATAAAATTTAATACTGTATCATTTACCCAAATTTAATTAGATTATATTAAAAACAAAATATTAACCAAACCAATTAATTCATTTGCATTATTGTAAAAAAACTTATCTTGTATTGTTAAAAAAATATATAATAAAAATAGGGATTCATTAAGAATAATAATAAATATATGTGATTATTTTTGGTACATTGTATTATTTTCTGAGTTTTGACAAATATTTTGACATATAGTCTTACCTCCAATAATTTATTATATTTTTATTTTTATATTGAGTGTGATAGTTTTGACAAATTTTTGACATATAGTCTTACCTCCAATAATTTATTATATTTTTATTTTTATATTGAGTGTGATAGTTGTTAACTATGAATTGGCACCAAATATTACCATTCGATCATATAATGCATTATTTCAAATTGATTGGACCAAGCCACCGATAATATAGGAAATCATAGGCATAAATAATAGTGTCACATCCCATCCTTGAATTACTATTTACTTTTTCACTTTAATTTGAAATACAGTGTGAATTTATGAGACTATGATGATTGACAAGTTAAATGTTAGATGAAAATATGTAAATGCAATGGTTTCATACAATGAAATTGAAATAATCATGTATTTGCTTTGAGATGAATACGATATAATGAAATGGCTAACTTTTTTATTTTGGTTGCCAAGTGGATGACATGCCTGGATTTTGTGCCTCTAGTGGATGAGGGGGAGTATCATCTAAGAGAAGGAAGTGGTTAAAGAGTTAAATAATAAAGTTGTTTGAGTTCGTCGAGTTCTGCTTAGGTCGGGTTTGAAAGCTGTCGTAATCAAGTTGTACCCTAGTCATGTCTTGAGGTTACTTAAGCCTAAGTCAAGTCAGGGAAGTTTCCTTATAGAAGGATTTAGGGTGTGGATGTTTTCTTTTATCGTAATGCGTGTATATAAATAAAGTTGATAATATTGTCAAGTGGATTTAGTATTGATAATACTCAATTAAGGGAAATGATAATGTGTATAATTTTATATGCGTATATGCATCGTGGTCTTTTGGTTCAATCTTGTAAATACAAATAAGTAAATATATATGTATATATATATGGATATATGTATATGTGGTATTCAATGATATGTACACACATATAGACATGTACACACGAATAAATAATTTTGTATAAGTATATACGTATGTAGATATGCATAAACATATGAATATATATATATATGCATAAATAATGCAAGTATCAATAATTTAATATTTAGAAAGGGAAAATAATAGTAAGTTAAGATGGCAAGTTATAAGGCTTGTAAAGCCAAATTAAAAGGCCTTCAAAAGAGGTCGCACTATTGTTGGATGAAGCATGAATTAAATGCAAATACAAGAAAGAAAGTCACAAGTTGGTTGTGTAAAGGAATTCATTTAAGGTTTGAATAACCTGCTAATGTTGCATAAAAATAGGAATATAAAGTGGTCATTAGGGGGTGCATATTTTGGTGGATAAGTTGCATTTGTTATCCATAATATTCTGCAAATTTAAAGCACCATGTGCACAGTAAAACCAACTCCATGTACCTTTTTAAAGGGCATGAATATTTTCTATTTTGAAGGAATTTTAACAACCCAAATGAGGCACTATACTTTCATCTTTTCTAGCTTTGAAAAAGGCAGCATAATGAATGGTCTTTGTTAACAAATTTCAATTGGTTTTAAGATAGTTATCAATTCCCATTTTGGAGGCAAACTGGTCAACCCATATCTGCTAGTTTATAGCCACTTAGTGGCCAAGACATTGTTATAAATTGGACTCTAAATGAGTCGAATTATCCAGAGGTAGTTTCAACGTGGGAACTGAAGAAGGATTCATAAGACTTTTATTTAATTATTTTGCAATTGCTTCAACGTGGTGGAATTGTTTTGAAGTTGCTCAATTATTTTTTGATTTAATGATCTCATCTAATTGCATTAGTGAAGGGCACTAGTGGGAATCAAGTTGTTGAAAACTTTTGTCTATAAATTTTGGAGTTTTGTTTTGTAGAAGGGTCATGAAAAAAGTAGAAGCTTAGAATTGGTGTTGTTCAGAGTTTATTCTGTCTAAATTTTGTTAGTATATTTTTTGGAAAAATGCTAATAGAGGTTTGCAGTTCGTATTTGAAGTAAGGAAGAAGTCGGGTAGATAAAGAAGCTCAGAGTTCAGAGGTTAGAGTGTTCAAAGGGTTGTTGATTTAGTGTTCTCAGATAGTGTTAACAGGCATGCTATACGTTCTAATTTATTTTCTATTCTTGATTCTTGCATGTAGGTGAAAAGAATGAGTAATCATGAATGGCTTGGGCATAAATTTGTTAAGTTTTGAAATGGGAGTTAAAAGCTATTATTTTGATAATGTGTAAAATAGGAATTATGTGTAGAGAGGTATTGTTAAGCTTGAAAGTTAATGAAAAATGTGGTTTAAAGATTGAATTTAAGTAACTTCTTTAACATCTATCTTCAAGAATGTTGTGTAGAAGGTCTTTGTATGCTAAAATATATGTATATATCCTTATGGGGTTTGAGCACGGAATGAAAAATTCTCTTAAACTGGTTTATATTAAACTTCAATAAATCCCATTTACTTAGTGTTGAAAATGTTTCCAACCCTATAATTGGTTAATTTTAAGAATCTCTATACTGGATTAAAAAGGGAAGTAATCCCTCTCATGATACGATCTAAGATGCTTTTATCTATGAGTCTGACAAGTTTTCAAATTGTTGCATGACCATGTTTGGGTCAAGTTGATGGCGTAAGAGTCATCTTTAAGTGTTTGTTAACCTTGGGATTGGTAAATGGCCGATCTTATGAGAATGTATGGACTTGTTTTAAAGGCAATTGCCTAAATCCTAACATTGCCAAAATCGCAATAGGGGTGACTTAGTTTATGAGTTTGAAATTATTTTATTTTGTGATCACCTTAGTAGGTGTGGTTTAATATGAACTTTATGATCATAGGGCCTTTTGGGTCTATAGTTGGTCAAACCTTAGGTCAGATAAGTCTCCAAGTTGAGTAGGGTAGGTGAACATACAACTTCACTCCAAGTAAGTAGTGAATGTATTTAATACAAACAAATTTGGCCAAAGTGGGTGCATGAGTCACTGCATGTAGTGTCAATTCACCATGTATCGAATTCTTAATGCAATCAGAGTTGTCTTTCATCGTTGGAAGTTTCCATAGTTGGTAGATGGTATTGGTTAAGTAGGGCACACCACCAGAGCTCGGATGGATACCACCAGAGCTCGGATGGATATTATTAGGGGTTTCTTAATATGTGGGGGACTACTTAAGTTTGTGGTTGGAGGTAAATCACTTGGGTGATTCTCTCCCTCTTACAGTTGACTTGTCGAGTCTTGGGAGATAGAAAAGAAAGAAAGTATCAAGATATGGACCTCTAACCCTATTCCTTATTTGTTTAATGTTTATTTATACTTGAAAATGTTTATGAGGAAAATTGATGAAAAGAATAGTGAAATATACTTTCTAGTTTGATTTATTGAAATAGAATCTAATATGCTTGTCCATGTTTCAATTATGAAAATGTATCTTATGAATATTGAAGAAATTTTGTTTTCCTAATTTTTAGGAATAGTTACTTTTTACTTTGAAGTTAAAAATTCCATGTAAATTCCTTGTGATAAGGTTGTGGACGTTACAAATAGGAAAACATAAAATCTAGTATTTTAATAATGAATGTTGTGTTCTACTATTATAAACTTGAAAGTGTCGATATGTGGAGCTCGATTAGACTTGATGTTTATATTTTTCCCTCTTTACCCGACGTGTTTTCCTCCCAAATCAATCAATGAGGGAATGCAAGGGGGCAGAGAAAAATTTACATATATATTTTTTTTGGTCGGTAACACAAAATATTTTATTGCTTGGAAATGAAAATTACATCAAAATATTAATTCTTCCTAAAACATCACCATAAAACCTCTTTCCAACCCCCCTAGAAATCCTCACTAGAAAACCCTTACCCTGCCAGTTATCCAAACTGTAAATAAATACACAAGTTACAAACAATGAAACTTCACCTTACAGACAAAAGCTCCAAAAGCATCACTAAACAACAAACCAACAAACCCTATAATGGACCTGTTAACATATCATGTGTTTGGATCTCTGATTGGCCTTCTCTTCATCTGAGACCTGAGAACCATTGCAAAGGTTTCTTTCCTTTTTGTAGACATGGAAAATATACAAGTTGATCTGACACACTTGATCCTGATTGCTAATGTTGTTTCATCCTTAATCACCTTCTCAGCTTGTCATCACCTTTCATCCCTTAATTGAATAAATCATTATTTATCTGATTAAGTCATTCTCTCCTGTTAATTACATTAATTAATTTGATTAATTCATCCTATCATCCCTCTTTTAATTAAATAATTCACTTTATTTAATTAAATCACCAAAGTCTTCTTATTAAATTGGACAAATTAAACCTTATCTAATTTAATCTAACATTATCCCCTTTAGCTAAATAAATCAAAACATCTATTTAATTAAACCTTTCCTCTCAATTTCTGATTTAAATCAACTCATAAATTTAAGTCAAAATTTTCACATCTCCTAATCTCTCATTAAATTAATTAAACTATGATTAATTTAATCCTAAACTATGTCACATCCTCTAGAGAATGCAACTTGCACAATAAATCAATTACTTTGATTTATTAAAATGCCTATTTTCTCTCAACATGGCATAATAGAGAATATTCCCTCAAATTTGAATTAAATTCCAAGTGGATTTTTCCTTCCAACAAAGCATCACTCCTCTTACATGTCCTTAGCCTTGAGCCAAGTGACATTAACTCCATTCCTCTCTCCCTCCAACTTGCCAACTTTCAAATTCAAAATTTGAATCTAATATCATTTATTGTGCACAATCACCAAAATGTGCTCAACCTTCACCCATTCACATCTTGACAAATGGCACTTGGCCATTGGATGTTGAATAATCCCACATTGCTCAATCTTACTCATTCTTCCAAATTTGAAATCTATAAATGGGAGACTCTTCCTCTCATTCATCATCCACCTTTTGAATGCAAAGTTATTATCTTCACGTTAGAGAAATTTCATATCATTTCTTGAGCATTTTCCATCACCATAGCTAGGTTATTGTAGGTTTCCTCAAGGAGCTCATCATTGTTCTTCACCATCAAGTGGATCAAATCATCAAAGCTTACAAAGGAGTTGGGAAAGGGCCAATTTCTACACATAATTGGCACCAATTCTCCCATGGGATTGATAGTTTGTTCATTAAAATAGGATTCATTTACTTTCATTTGTATTGTTCTTCATTTTCTTCCTATGTTAATGTTTCAATCTAATTTCATGGGGAATACTTGTCTTAACTTGCATTTCAATCTAATAATGTGCTTGTTTGCCATTTTTGTGTAGGTGTAGGATTGGGGTTCACACTTTATTTCTTTGCTTTCTTCCTCTTTACCATTTGTCATCCATCCTCTACCCTTGTAGCCTCCTTCTACCAATCCAATGATTTATCATAGGGATTCTTCAAAACTCCATCCAAGCTTCCATTGGTTTGTTGGCTTTGGTCGCCAACTTTTCATTTCCCTGTTTCTTTCTCTTGTGATCTCACCAGACCTTTTTTCTCATGACATTCGGGTGTCACTATCCAGTTTTTGGGATTCAACTCCATTATGGATAACACTGTCTCTGGTCATATCTAGATCCCTTTCTTGTGTCAGAACTTCTCCAGTTCATTATTGGTCCTCCCTTCTACCTACCTCCACCAGAGCCTTCCCATCCTAACCCTCTTCCTCCCTGCTTTTCTCCTGGGAGGAGGTGTTAGAACCAAAATTTCCAGATAAAGTCTAGAGGATTTTATCCATTTGAACCCAAATTTTTGCTATCTTTTTCATAAAAAATCATTCTACCGCCATCCATAAAACCAAAAGTGTCTTTTACTACCATACCGCTACCGCATTGTTCACCCTTCATAGCCCTCACCTTATACCTCCTTACCGTAGCCCCTTACAAAGTAGCTCACGGTATCATGGTTAGCAACAGTTATCATATATCCTTTCACTGCTATACTGTGAAGGGTTATCATGCAGCCCGCAGTATAAAGATCATTGTCAACACAAAGGAGCCGCTATACTGTGGGGGTTCGAAACAAGACCTGCGGTGGAGCGGTATACAGAGGAGCAGTAATAGAGAGAGACCGCCACACCACAGAGAGACAGAACAGAGCTAGACGTATTGCAATACCGCTGAAGGGAGAAACAAAGCCTGTAGTAGAGTGGTACGTGGTTGAGCAGTGAAGTGAAGAGCGTTGATAAAGGGCCACCACGGTACTATAGGGAGCATAAATGAAGCCTGTGGTGGAGCGGTAAAGGGAGAGAAGACTATGACAGGTCGGCACCACCATACCGCGAAGGGTCATCAAGCAGACCACAGTAGAGCAGTATGCAGAGGTGTAACATAAAATGCCACCATGGTACCGCTAGGAGTAGAAACATAGCTCACGGTAAAGCGGTAGAAGTGCAGAGATGATAAAGTACACCGTGCCACCACAGCAGAGGAAACGAAGGCGTGAGGTAACGTGGTAAAGTAGTTGTTGCTGATGTGACGGTTATTCTTGTTATTTTTTTCGTTGTGTTTTGTTCTAAAGCGATGTGAATTTTTGCCTCTCATGAGAATACGAGGAGACCAAGAGTGAAAGGTGCAGAATTTTTTTTTTTGAAATGTATAAGAGCAGGAGATGGATAATGAATAGGGGTTGACAATTAGATAGATAAAGTTTTTTCCCATAATTTTTTACAGAGTAGAGACCATGATGCATGTATGAATTTTGAAGAATTTGAAATGAAGATGTCTGATTTTGCTGCCTAATTTTGGTATCAACTGTTTGTCAGAATTATTTGATTATTTGGTTGTCTCCATTTTAATGCTTCTCTGTTATTTAAACTAGTATATCTAGTATATATGCAGTTTGTCGATGCACATTTGTCGTATTTGTGTGATATGATTAATTGGTTCTTTCTAGTAAAGATTAAATCCTTATAGTCAATCATAGTAATTTAGAAGTGTTAATTGGATCGATAAGAACTGTATAATTAGAGTTGTCAATCTATCTCAAGTAGAGTTTGTCAACTATTTACTTGCATGTTTATACAAGTTATAAACTCATATCAGTGTACTAAATAGTTTGATTTATTTCCATTACGGGTCACATTTTCTAAGTCTCCATTGGACTCCATATACCGAATAGGGCACTGGTCTCACCCATTTTTAATTCACTTAGTTTCATTAAACCATTTTTTTCAGAATTCCACATCTATTAACTAAACATACTTAATTATATAATTTATACCAAGTAGGTTTGTATCTTTCCACTTCCAAATTGCCATTGTGGATAGATTGCTTAAGGGAGAAATATACAGTTCAAATCTGAATATTCACATAGGTACACCCGCCTAGGTCCGACAGAACCTAAAGAGTAGAAGGTTCAAATTCATTATTTGGCCTTGTACATTAGCCAAAAATGTTGTGAGAGCTTGGCAACCTCTTGTGGTTTAAACCTACATTTTTTAGTCCTAATAGTTTGGCGACTCTATTGGGGAGTGTTAAATTGAACCCAAGCCTTCATCATAGAGTCAATATCTTGCAGGAGACTCCATTGGGAGCAACGAACTACAAAATTTTCTCTTTTGGAAAGTGAGTGGTGACTCTAAATGAACAAGTGCATTGAAATTGATAAAGTGAAATATACATCAGAAAGGAACCATCCTAGAGTTCAAACTATCAAAATTACTCACAACATGCATGGCATAAGATCTTTGTATAAGGAGTATCCTAGTAATGACAAAAGTAAATGAACTCAAAAGAATGATAAGGGAAAGAAGGTGTCTAATGGCATGGGCCCAACATACAAAGACAAAACATCAAAAGCACACCTGGAGACATATAAATCCTATGGTACACTGGCAACTGAAAACAACCCATCTAGAGAACCTCACACTCTTGAGGAAAAGAGGAATCCCTTCTACCAATCAGACCCCAAGAAAGTTGAGGAGTTCATGGTTGGACTTGAGGCTGAAAGGGAAAGGAGACAACATGAATATGATCAAAAAATAGCGCTACTTGAAGAGAATCAGGATGGACTTGGCTATGATGCAGCCTCTGAAGAGAACTATGAACACATGGCTCGAGATGAGATAAATGCACGATTGGAACATGAAAGACAAGAGGTGGAAAGAGAAAGAATAGAGTATGAGAAGAGGCTCCAAGCAATAAAAGAGCTTCAAGAATTGAAGTTACAGAAAGCTCATATTAATGCTCAGATGGCTAACTTACCTATATATGTGTCACCTCATAGGTAGGGGAATAATAATGTAGGACCTTCAAATCCCCCAAGAGCACAACAAAATCAATCAAGGAATCAATATAAACCCCCAAATGCTCCACCACAACATCAAAATGCTCATCCATCCCCTCACCAACAATATATACCCCCACATGGTCAACAACACATGCCTCCACAAGGTCAGCAATATGGGCCATTACCTCACAACAATCCATTGTACTAGTACCAACATCCTCCAAATCCACCTCCTCCACCATACACAACCATGATTAGACAATTTGATTTGGCTGGATTTCAAATATATCCTTATCCCATGGATAACAGTTAGAGAAGCCTTGTCCCAAAATTCACAGGAAGTAGTGCAATCACAGCTAAAGAACACTTAAGGAGTTTTAATGCATTTATTCAAGACTTGGATATACAATATGAGGATGTGAAAATGAGATCGTTTATGATGTCATTGATTGAAGATGCTAGAGATTGGTTTAACAGTTTGCCAATAGCTTCTATTGACTCCATTCAGGAGTTTTATGAACAATTCCTTGAGTAGTATGGGAATCAATGTGCACCAGAGTTTGCCCTGCGTGAATTGGTAACTATCCAGAAGCATCAGAATGAGTTAGCTTATGACTTCAACTAGAGGTTTTCTAAACTACATAATAAGATACCTCCTAGATCCAAATTAGTTGATCCTTCTGCATTGAGTATTTATTTAAAAGATTTTGATCCTAAGATAGGATATGAGCTTAGGAATAGGTGTCCCATGAATTTAGCTGAAGCTCAAAAGATAGCACTAACTATTGAAAATAATAGGAAAGCTGCTGGAATGATTGGCAAGAGGGATAATCCTAGGGTTCCCCAATATACTCCTCCAAATAGGCAGGAAAATTCATACAAAAATGAAAGGCCAAGGTTGCATGACATGCCATATAATACAAATTGGAAGGATGGAAAGCCAGTGATGGATAGGCCAAGGAATAAAGAGACACCCAATCCTTTAAAGAAAAGAGGGATGTATATGGTAGATAACAGTCCTTGGTGCCCAGTTTGTGACTTGTCACATTCCCCAGATCATTGTATTGTAGCTCAGTTGATACAAGGAAAAGATATACCAGAAGACAACAATGAAGAGGACCATAATATCTATTTAACTTCCC